>OY728166.1:241149554-242349554 GCA_963277665.1 Viscum album
ACTTCCATGTTTTGATGAAAGATCTAATTCCTATAGCTTTATGTTGAATTTTACCAAATAATGTTTTTCAAACGTTAACCAAACATTGTTTCTTTTTCAAAGCTATATATAGCAATGTTTTAGACCTGGCGAAATTGCATGCTATGGAAAAAAAATTCATCTTATTATGTGAATTAGAAAGGTTCTTCCCGCCACCATTCATCAATTTGATGGTTCATTTGATGATTCACTTGGTGAGAGAGATTGTACTTTGTGGTCCTGTGCACTATATATGGATGTAAAATGATGAACGATATATGAGGATTTTGAAAGGGTATGTCAAAAATTGAAGTCAGCCAGAGGGTTGTATATTCGAGCGATATATTATTGAGGAAGCCATTGAATTTCGTACTGAATACCAATCTGGTGTGGAAATCATTGGTCTCCTGAAATCTCATCATACTAGACGCATTGTGGGTGAGAGAATTTATGGAAGATAAGTTGTGACAATCAGTATTACAGATCAGGAGTAGGCCCACCTTTATGTATTTTATAACAGTTGGAAGGTTGTTCCATATATTGAAACTCACAAAGAAATTAATAGGCATTTGAACCAATTATGGGCTAAAAAATGGTTATCAAATACACATAATAACCAATTTATAGGATGGTTTCAGTACCATTTTTTTTATCATTTTGATCAAAATGCGAATTCAATTTCAGAACGACTTAGACAGATAGTCATTGGACCAAGTGTGTATGTATTATCTTACTATGGTTATGTAATTAATGGTTATACATTCTATACAGATGAACATGGTGAAGATAGTACCATGAAAAACAGTGGAGTTACACTAGTGACTGAAGCGATGCATGTTTCTGGTAGTAAGGACATAAATCCAATTTATGAAAATATGTCATACTTTGGCATTATCAAACTAATATGGGAGTTGGATTATATGACATTCCAATTGCCGATTTTTCAATGAAAATTGTTTGATAACAAAAGTGGCATTAAAATAGATGAATGGGGATTTTTGAATGTTTATTTTTGTAAATAAGGGTACAAAGATGAACAGTTTATAATGTCATCACAAGCGGTACAAGTTTTTTATGTACTAGATCTCGAAAACCGAAGGTGGTAGATTGTTCTGTTATCATCCAAAACTACTAGAGGTTCTAATGAAAATTTATTTGAGGACGATCCTTTCAGTGGTACGTCGCAATCATTTCAAAGTGGTCCCAATGTAGATGATGTTTTGTATGTTTGAGGAGACCACAATGAATGGATTTGGATAACCGATAGAGGTGTCAAATCCATTGAACCTTTGAAAAAAATAAAGAAAGTTCAATAAATAGGTTATATTTTTTTTGTAATATAGATCTTGTTATCTCATGTTATTATCTAATCATTACTGAATTTATGTAATCTAAATTAACTGTTCAAACACTTTTTCAGATAATGACTTCCGCACATTGTGGTGCTCCTAACCTTGAGTCTGAACAAGTCTCTTAAGCTTTTGCTGCTGTGGCTGCTCCTGCTCCTGCCTTAGCTGTTGTTGCTCCTGTTGCTGCTCATACTGTAGCTCCTGCTACTCCTGCTGCTCCTACAGCTCCTACTGTGGCTACTGCTACTCCTGCTACTGTGGCTCCTGCAGCTCCTAGTGCTAAGGTCCAAAAACCATCAGCACATGTCGTTGCTACCATTTCAGATGAACATATAGATGATTTTGATATTGATGAAATGGTAGGGAATGAAGGACTGACGTCACAGAAAACATAGGTGCGTCGTATTTTGATAGTGTTAGCCAAAGTTCATAAGGTGAAAATCAAAGGCATCAAATTTGATGTCAGATGGAATACACGAGGCCAACATGTGAATCCCAACAATGCTATGTTTAGTAGTTACAATGGAGTTGTCACTTGGAAACACGTGCTGATTGACATACATTCATGGCACCATGTTGTGCCTGGGATGAAGGCTGTGATCTGGGAAGAAATTATGGTAACATTATTAATTTATTTCTTTAATTTAATAGAAAATAAAATAATGAAATAATGTATTACTCTTCTCAATATCTTGCATAGTACATCTATAGCAGACGATTCACAAAAGGATTATGTACTAAGTATTGCATGATGGATTCATTGAGGTTTTCACACTATTTTAATAAGATGTCACCTGAAAGATTCCAAAGGTAAAAGAAACCTTCACCAACACATTGTCTACGCTCACCTAATATCCCAAGAAGCATGGGATGCATTTATTGGTCGCCATGGGGATGAGAAGTTTCAGGTACATTGTGGGTAATAATACATTGTTTGATGATACCTGTATTCATCACATTGATTGCCAATATTTCATTTATGAAACATAAACATTGTACTGAAAATAAGGAACATGCATCAAAACCAACAAACCCCTATCGTAATGCAAGGATGGTGTATGATTCACTAGAAAAGAAAATGGTACGTATTTTAAATTTATAGTAATATTTTTAGGTTCCAATAAACAACATAATAGTTATATTTCTATGTTTATATGTAGATTGATGAGTCTAAAACCAGATACACTTCCATCCCACATCAAGTGCTATAGAAGGAGGCACGTGTGAATAAAGAAGGGAATCTAGTAGATGTGAACTCACAAAAAATGTGGGAAATATGTATTAGTATGAAAAGACAATAAAAATATTTGTTTTAAATTGCTATTACATAAAAATAATTTGTTATTTTCTTATATTTGACAATCACTGGAATTAGCTACTCCTATAGCAGATGCAGACCTATTATCGAGGGTTTTGAAGAAGCCAGAAAATATGGTCATGTTAGAGGTGCGTGGTTTGTGGTGACACCCCGAGTATATTTTGAGATGGAAAAAATGGATGATACAGATGAAAAATTGGAACAAATGAGAGAAAAAATAGAAACCCTTGAAGAATGATTGCAATGGCAGGGAGAGTCGCTAGCAAATTTTATGGGTGGGAAGCAAAGAGAAGACACAAATCAGGAACAACCAGCACATGAACATCCCACCCCACAACCACCATATTTGAGGTGATCCATTCCCCTTAAAGAACTGTCTTAGACATGGTAATAAATATTCTAATAATTATTCCCATGAAATGTGAATCAGACAAACACTGATACTTTTTCGGTACTAATCTTCTCTATGGTGATAATGATTGTTATTTATATCTTTTCACACTCGCCTATCACCTTGTAGCGAGGGCTATAGTGTTCAATATCCCAGATGCCACACTGTATAATAGACCACTTCCGAAAGATCATGTGAAAGTGATGATTACTGTATCTCATGAGCCAAATGCAGATCTACCTATTCCACTTGATGATGATGATATTCATACAGTCGAAAAAGCTATTGGGACATTCATTGCATGTCCGTCACAACTTGTAAGAGTACATGCAGACAAAGAGGTATTTATTTCCTTTTTTTCAAGATAAACCTTTTACAATTAATGAAAAAAGGTCTCAACCAATGGTTGTTATTATAGATAGAGAATGTGAAGGGGTGGAAAACGTCGGCTCAAAATGATCTAAAGGATCAACCAACCGATCCCAAGGAGCTACTGAAAGCACAATAACACCACCTGTTCCCTATCCAAATTTAATATCATTGAATACTCATGTGGATACGAAGCTAAAAGATGGTATTAGTCATATAGTGGTTTTCGAAAAGAATATATATAGAGAAAAAAGTCAAGATTTTGTTGTTGCTGAAAATGTAAATGAGATCCTTGAAAACGGTTGGCTAGGCATCACCGTTGTAAATATATATATGAGGTATATTTTCATGAATTGATTTTATAAAAGCTTATCTAATGTGAAAATTATGACTAAATTCATTTAATATTGTTGACAGACGCATTTATGAAAAACATTTGAAGGAATTTTCCTATCAGCCAAGATTTGGACTTGTTAGTCCTCATACCACATTAACACACCTAAAAAAATTAGAGACATCAAAAAGGGATGAAATAGTGAACGACTTGCTGAAAACATATGAAAGCAAGATTATAGATGATATACTCTTCCTAATACCACCCATGCAGGGGTAAAACTCTATGATTAAAGAATATCAATTATATTTTCACTTCTTTTATTACATAATCCTTTTTGTGTTTTTAGGCAACATTGGTTGCTAATTACAGTGAACTTGGATACTCCAAAGATTTATTTTCTGTATTCAAAGTAAGGATATCCATCAAACTGACCACACATGATAGAGTTTGTGACTCTGTAAGACACTACATCCTATGTTATAGTTCTCAACATCATGTCATATAATTTATATTATCTTTTACTGAGGATTATGTTATGATAGGGCGATGTATCATTATCGTCTAAAAAAAGGAATTAGGATAGAGTCTAAGTATAAGGAGGCGAGAAAGTACTATGTCTGGACAAATATTAGGGTATATATAATAAAATTTCACTATCCAGACACATCTCAACAAAAGTTACGTATTCTTATAATGATAATTTTTTTTCATTGTCCAAAACAAACAAAAAATAATGATTGCGATTATTATGTTTGTAAATTTATGAAATAGATCATTTTTCATCAACAAACTAGCATCCAAAAAAAGGTATTTTCATAAAAAACTACTCGTTCATTTAATTTATTTATTAATTCTTTATTTATATATTTTATAGTACTACTCTTACTACTGAAAATCCTCATACTAACAAGATGATATAGATGTGTTCAGAAATGAGTGGTTTGCATACCTGATGGCAGATTGTACACAAATAGAATGAAGATCTGACTTGGGGACATGTACAATTGGTGGTCATTTTTGAGAAGGGTTAATGGGATCAAAAGATGAATCATTGTTGTATGTAAATGTTCATAGAAGAATTGTAATTGTTATTAAATAAAACATCCTTTATCCAATGAGTCATTTTCCCATTTTAACAGATGATATGCACTAACAACATGCAATAATGTTGAACCACTCAGAGGTTCTCTCTTTTGTTATAAAATGGACAAATTTTTAAGTGAAAACAACAACTATCATATAAAAATCCAACCAAAAACATTCATATTATTTTGATACTTTATGATAATTATCCATGGGTGTGTTGGGGACGTGTACGAGTCATCTCCACCTTAATCTGAGGCACGGTGTGGCCGGTACCACTCAAAGGGTCTCTCTTTTGTTTGAAATGGTATGATTTTTAAGTGAAAACAACAACGGACGTACGAAAATATGACCAAAAGAATTAGGATTGTCTTGATTGTTTATGAGACCTATCGAGGGGTCCTTTTTGATGTGTACGAGTCAACCCCATCTCAATCCAAAACACGGTGTGGCTGGTACCACTCAAAGGGCCTCTTTTTTGTTTAAAATGGACACAATTTTAACTGAAAACAACTGACCTATGGAAATCCATACAAACACATTTGGATTATGTTTATTTTTTAGGATAATGATCCATGGGTACTTGTTGATGTGTATAAGTCATCCCCACTTCAATCTGAGGCACGGTGTGGCCGATACCACTCAAAGGGTCTCTCTTTTGTTTAAAATGGACACAATTTTAAGTGAAAACAACAAATGACCAACGGAAATCTGACAAAACACAATAATATTGTGTTGATATTTTAGGATAAGGATCCAAGAGTCCTTTGGGACGTGTATGAGTCAAACCCACCTCAATTTGAGGCACGGTGTGGCCGAAACCACTCAAAGGGTCTTTCTTTTGTTTAAAATGGACACATGTTAAGTGAAAACAACTGACCTATGGAAATCTGACCAAACACATTCAGATTCTATAGTTCCTTTAGGATAACGATCCACAGGTCCTTTGAGATGTGTATGAGTCATCCTTGCCTCAATCCAAGGCACGGTGTGACCGGTACCACTCAAAGGGTCTCTCTTATGTTTAAAATGGACTCAATTTTAAGTGAAAACAACAACTGACCTACGAAAATCCAACCAAATGCATTTGGATTATTTTAATAATTTAGGATAATGATCCACATGACCTTGGGGACGTGTAAAAGTCAAACGCACCTTAATCCGAGGCACGGTGTGGCCAGTACCAATCAAAGGGTCTCTCTTTTGTTTAAAATCGACAGATTTTTAAGTGAAAACCATAACTCACGTACGAAAATCCGACCAAACACATTGGGATTAGGTTTATCCTATAGTATAATGTTACATGGGTAATTTGGGGATATGTAAGAGTCATCCCCACTTCAATATGAGGCACAATGTGGCTGGTACCACACAAAGGGTCTCTATTATGTTTAAAATGGACACAATTTTAAGTGAAAACAACTAACCTACAGAAATCTAAGAAAACACATTAGGATTGTGTTGATCCTTTAGGAGAACAATCCACTGGTCCTTCGTGATGTGAAAGAGTCATCCCCTCCCGAATATGAGGCATGGTGTGGCCGGTACCACTCAAAGGGTCTCACTTTTGTTTAAAATGGACACAATTTTAAGTGAAAACAACCACAGACCTACGGAAATCAAACCAAACTCATTAGGATTGTGTTGATATTTTAATAGAATGATCCACGGGTCCTTGGTGATGTGTAAGAGTAAACCTTTCCTCAATCTGAGGCACAGTGTGGCCGGTACCACTCAAAGGGTCTCTCTTTTGTTTAAAACGAACACAATTTTTAGTGAAAACAACAATTGACATACGGATATCCGACCAAACACATTCAGATTGTGCTTATCCTTTAGGAGAACGATCCAAGAGTCCTTTGTGACATTTAAGAGTCAACCTTGCCTCAATATTAGGCACGGTGTGGCAGTTACAACTCAAAGGGTCTCCCTTTCGTTTAAAATAGACATAATTTTACGTGAAAACAACTGACCTGTGGAAATCTGACCAAAAGCAATCGGATTGTGTTGATATTTTATGAGAACGATCCACGGGTCCTTCGTTATGTTCACGAGTCATACCCACCTCAATCCTAGGCACGGTGTGGCCGGGACCACTCAAAGGGTATCTCTTTTGTTTAAAATGGACATATTTTTACGTGAAAACAAAAACTGACGTACAAAAATTTGCCCAAACACATTCAGATTATGTTGATCCTATAGGAGAACGATCCATGGGTGCGTTGGGGACGTGTACGAGTCAACCCCGCCTCAATATAAGGCACTGTGTGGCCGGTACCACTCAAAGGGTCTCTCTTTTGTTTAAAATGGACAAATTTTTAAGTGAAAACAACAACTAACATACGGAAATCTGACCAAACGCATTCGGATTGTCTTGATCCTTTATTAGAACTATACTTGGGTCATTTTTGACATTTAAAAGTAAACCCCGCCTCAATCTGAGGCACGGTGTGGCCGGTACCACTCAAAGGGTCTTTTTTTTTAAAATGGACACAATTTAATGTGAAAACAAATGACCTATATAAATCCAACCAAAAGCATTCAGATTGTGTTGATTAATTAGGATAATGATACAAGAGTCTTTTGTGATGTGTACAAGTCAACTCTGTCTCAATCCGAGGCACAGTGTGGCTAGTACCACTCAAAGGGTAAAATGGACACAATTTTAAGTGGAAACAACAACTGACCTACAGAAATCTGACCAAACACATTTGGATTGTGTTTATCTTTTAGGAGAACGATCCACGAGTCCTTTGTGACGTGTAATAGTCAACCCCACCTCAATCAGAGGAATGGTGTGGCTGGTACCACTCAAAGGGTCTTTCATTTGTTTAAAATGGACGCATTTTATGTGAAACAAACTGACCTACATAAATCTGACCAAACAAATTCGGATTGTGTTGATCCTTTAGGAGAACGATCCACGGGTCCTTCTTGATGTGAATGATTCATCCCTGCCTCAATCCGAGGCATGGTGTGGCCGGTACCACTCAAAGGGTCTCTCTTTTGTTTGAAATGGACACAATTTTATGTGAAAACAACAACTGACCTATTAAAATCCAACCAAACACATTAAGATTGTGTTTATCCTTTATAAGAATGATCCAAGGTTCCTTAATGACGTGAATGAGTCATCCTCTCCTCAATCTGAGGGACAGTGTGGCCGGTACCACTCAAAGGGTGTCTCTTTTGACTAAAATTAACACAATTTTAAGTAAAACAATAACTGACCTATGGAAATACTACCAAAAATATTCGGATTGTGTTGATCCTTTATTAGAACGATCCACGGTTCCTTGGTGATGTGTACAAGTTGAATTCGCCTCAATCTGAGGCACATTGTGGCCGATACCACTCAAAGGGTCTCTCTTTTGTTTAAAATGGACACAATTTTAAGTGAAAACCACAACTGACCTACAGAAATCCGACCAAAAACATTAGGATTGTGTTGATCCTTTCAGATAAAGATCCAAGAGTCCTATGTGATGTATAAGAGTAATCCCCACCTCAATCCGAGGCACAGTTTTTCTGGTATCACTCAAAGTGTCACTCTTTTGTTTAAAATGGACACAATTTTAAGTGAAAACAAAAACTGACCTACGGATATCTGACCAAATGCATTCGGATTGTGTTGATCCTTTAGGAGAACGATCCAAGGGTCCTTGTTGATGTGTATGATTCAACCCCGGCACAATATAAGGCATGGTGTGGCCGGTACCACTCAAAGGGTATCTCTTTAGTTTAAAATGGTAAGATTTTTAAGTGTAAACAAAAACTGACGTACGAAAATCAAAACACACGCATTCAGATTGTGTTGATCCTATAAGAGAACAATCCATGGGTGTGTTAGTGATGTGTAAGATTCAACCCCACCTCAATATGAGGCACGGTGTGGTCGGCACCACTCAAAGGGTCTCTCTTTTGTTTAAAATCGACACAATTTTAAGTGAAATCAACAACTAACCTATAGAAATCCGACCAAAAGAATTTGTATTTTGTTGGTCATTTAGGAGAATTATGTACGGGTAATTCGGGGCGTGCAAGAGTCATCTCCGACTCAATCCGAGTCACGGGGTGTCTGGTACCACTCAAATGGTTTCTCTTTTGTTTAAAATGGACACAATTTTAAGTGGAAACAACAACTGACTACAGAAATCTGACCAAACGCATTATGATTGTGTTGATATTTTAGAAGAACAATCCATGGGTCCTTGGTGATGTGTACGAGTCAACTTATCCTCAATATGAGAGACGGTGTGGCCAGTACCACTCAGAGTCTCTCTTTTGTTTAAAATGGACACAATTTTAAGTGAAAACAACAACTGACCTACGAAAATCCAACCAAACACATTAGGATTATATTTATCGTTTAGTAGAGAGATCCACGGGTCATTCGTGACATTTATGATTCATACTCGCCTCAATATGAGGCACAGTGTGGCCGATAACACTCAAAGTGTCTATCTAATGTTTAAAATGGACACAATTTTAAGTGAAAACACCAACTGACCTACGAAAATCCAACCAAACGCAACATACTATCTTTATCTTTTATAAGAACGATCCATGGGTACATTGTAACATGTACGAGTCAACCCCGCCTCAATTTGAGGCACAGTGTGGCCGGTACCACTCAAAGGGTCTCTCTTTTGTTTAAAATGGACACAATTTTAAGTGAAAACAACGACTGACCTGTGGAAATCCAACCGAACACATTCGGATTGTGTTGATCCTTTTGGAGAATGATTAAAGGGTCCTTGGTGACATGTAAGAGTAAACCCTGCATCAATCTGAGTCATGGTGTGTCCGGTACCACTCAAAGGGTCTCTCTTTTGTTTAAAATGGACACAATTTTAATTGAAAACAACAAATGACCTCTGAAAATACAACCAAATGCATTTTTATTGTCTTGATATTTTATTAGAACGATCCACGGGTCCTTTGTGATGTGTAAGAGTTATCCCCACCTCAATCTGAGGCACGGTGTGGCCGGTACCACTCATAGGGTCTCCCTTTTGTTTAAAATGGACACAATTTTACGTGAAAACAAAAAATGACCTACATAAATCCAATCAAACCCATTCAGATTGTATTTATCTTTTATAAGAATGATACATGGGTACTTTTTGACATGTAAGAGTCATCCTCATATCAATTCAAGGCATGATGTGGCCGGTACCACTCAAAGGGTCTCTCTTTTGTTTAAAATGGACACAATTTTAAGTGAAAAAAAACTGACCAACGAAAATCTAACCAAACACATTAGAATTGTCTTGATATTTTATAAGAATTACCCATGGGTACTTTTGACGGGTATGAGTCATCCCTACCTCAATACAAGGAACGGTGTGGCCGGTACCACTCAAAGGGTCTCTCTTTTGTTTAAAATGGACACAATTTTAAGTGAAAACAACAACTGACCTTCAAAAATCTGACCAAACATATTCGTATTGTATTGATCCTTTAGGAGAAAGATCCATGGGTCCTTTGTGATGTGTATTATTCATCCCCTCTGACCCCCTGGACCGCCCTCACCCCCCTGGGCACCAACCCACCCCCGGGACACCCCACCCCTCTAGACACCCCCACCCCTGGAAATCCCCCGACACCCTGGACACGAGCCCACCCCCTTGACACCCCATAGACATCCCCCCCACCTAGGCACCCCATAGACAGCCCCCAACCCATCCCCCCAGACACCCCCATCCCACCCTACTGGAAACCACCCCACCCCCCTTGGACAGCCCCACCAACCCCCCAGACCGCCCCCACCTATCGAACACCCCGCCACCCCTAGAAACCCCCCCCCCCCACACCCTAGACACAAGCCCACCCCCCTGGACACCCCAATAGACAATCCCCACCTCCTAGACACCACCTGGATACCCCCACCCCCTTAACACGCCCACCCTCCTTGGACAACCCTCAACCTCCCTGACCGCCCACCCCCCTGGACACCCCTTTCCCACTGGACACCCCCATTCCCCTGGACACCCCCTACCCCCCCTTAGACAGCCACCCCAAACCCATGAACAGACCCCAAACCCCTTGAATTCTGAATTGAATTTTTTATGTACTTAATTAACTTATGAATTATGTGTTAATGGGGTATGGGTATACTTGTTGTATGGGTATACTTGGTCTAATTATCTTTTGATTTATTTGTTAATTTTGTATGGGTATACTTGGTCTAATTAGCTTATTGAGATGCTGAATTTTTTGCAGGTGTTTGGGTGTGATGCTATAGATTTTTTTGTAGCAGCAGACATGGAATTTATCACTGCTTTTTTAGCACTGATAAAGGGAGATTTTATCAGTGCTAAAAAAAGCGCTGATAAACTACACCTTTATCAGCCTTAAAAAAGCGCTGATAAAGGATCATTTTATCAGTGCTAAAGGAGCACTGATAAAACACATATTTATCAGCGCCCTTTTAGCACTGGTAAAGGTTTCTGTGATTAGTGCTTTTTTAGCACTGATAAAGTACCCCTTAATCAGCTCTCATTATACGCTGATAAAGGGGACCCCCCTTTATCAGCACTGAGTTTTATAGTGCCTTTTTAGCGCTGATAAAGCCCATTTTGAGCGCTGATAATTACCGTTTTTGTAGTAAGTTCAAGATAGAGAATAAGATATGATGTAAAATTGAATTTTCTATCTTATCTATATATTGGAATCAATGTTTGGAGAAACAACGCAAGAACCTATGGAGTTTTTTTATTCATAGTTTAAGGGAACTTCAATAAATAATCATTGATTCCTCATTTTATGCGTATATCTAGGGATTGAGTTCGTCTGGGACATTTAACATTACTCTATACCTAGTCTACAATATACCCTAATGAAAGTATCAAGAAATTTAATCATTGTAGGAGAAGTCGTTGGATCAAATACCCTATATGATAGTTGGTCCATATAATAAAATCATACTACCACTAACATAAAAATATGGATGACCGAATAAAGGTATTTATTGATAGGCTCCTCATTTCGGCTTACAAAAACGCCGCACAAGAATCTAAACTGAAAAAGTTGATGTCCATAACCACACAAAAACCTCTAATGTAAATTAGTTCACATTATGAATAGGCATTACAACTAGACCATTCATTAGTGAAATACCATCAATTCTAGTAGACTTAATTGATTGCTACAATAACATTTATCTATGAGAAGCCCATGCTAAGGGAGATGAGGGGTTTTTTTACCACCGCCACTACCAATGATGTAATAACCCATGTAATTTTACAATTAATCAATTTCATTCATTATTATTATTCATGATTTATAATTTATATATTCATATTCACTATAACAATATTAATAAATTTTCCAATCAAAAAGTAAATTGTTTTATTCAAGATTAATCCATTTAAATGTATTATATATTATTAATTAAAGAGTATAATTTGAGAGTTCTATTTTTTTATTTCTTAAAAGGTTATCAATATTTTTATATTCAAGTGATAAATATTTCAAAGTGAATTTTTGGTAATTTTCAAAAAAAATTATTTTTGGGTGAATAGTAGAATATACAAATTTTTTAGAAAGCCATATTTTCTTTTCATGTGTGTACAAAGTATCACCTAATTTTGGATTGGTTTTAAAATCTTATTATTCTACTTTTATTAGAAACATATAATCAATTTTATTGGAATCAACATCTTTCTTGATATTTTTATAAAAACATATTTACACTTTAAAAATATTTTTTTGGGAAACTATTTTTTCATGATGTTATGGGGTGTTATTAATAATGTAATTATTTTTCTACTTATAGAAATATAATTTGATAAAATTTAATCTATATTTTAAATATCATGTTCAATTTTGGTAATTAATCAACTTTCATTTTTTCTATTAAAAATATTATATTTGGTAAAAAAACAGTTATTTACCAAGATAATAGTTTAATGGGATAAAACTAATATTATAAGATCTAAAATAACCAAAAAATTGAAAACATTTCCGTTTTAATAGAAATATTTTAACCCTATACCATCAATTATTTTAGAATGGTCATTTTGGGAAATTTTTCTTGAGTTAGGTATTAATATAATTTAATCTTCTGAATAATTCTACAATTGTCCTCTCCCCCACTTATAAAAGGACACATGCACTCTTCAATTATCCACACATTAAAAGACTATTATTTTAGCTGATACCTACCAAATTACATCCACATTCCCAATAGGTCTTGGTTTTTTTATAATACAATCCAAGGATGTATTTAGCTATAAACACAGGGAGGTTGTTAGGAGAATATGTATAGTTCCTAACTAACTGTTTTCATTTTATTCCCTCTTCCAAATCCTTAAAATATTCTACAAACATGATGAAATAACAACATAATTATCTTAAATATACTATAATATTATTGTATTTATGTTATAACCCTTCTTCAACTACTTATCCATCTTAGGGGAAAAGTAAGAAACACTAATGTGTACCTATGGACTACCACCTCTATGAAGTGATGTGTTTCTTGTTTCAACACCGGATTCCATATCTAGTTGAAATGATAGATGAAATGAATATATTTGATATTTATAACATAATTATGATTATATAAATTTAATAAATTAATTACCCTCTTAAAATTTCATCTATTGGAAAATGATAATGTCACATGTGTGTATATGTGGATTACCAACTTTACAAAGAGATGTGATTTTTTCTTCTTTTAAAACGTATAGGGATGGTCATAATTATTTAAATAATGATCTTATATCACTTTTATAACATATTTAAGATTTTATAAAATTAAATTATTATATGATTTTTTCTTTTCTACCAAAAAATGGAAAATAAGTTCATTCATTAATACATATTTTCATCTCCATGAAATGATGTGATACATTTTTAGAGACTAGATTTCATTATTGGATTCAAAATTGTATATAATATATAAATATTATAAATATAACATGTTTAATATTATGTAATTAATGGAAACAAAACCCCTCTGACCATAACCAACACACTGATGCTATTCTTGGGTTAATAATGAATGTCCCAAAAACATAAAATGTGAACGTAACCATTTTGGTAACAAAAAAATAGGAAATTTGAAACTGGTTTAAATTTTTTTCAGTATTCATTACTTATTTATTTATTTAATGTCAAACTTTTTCATAAAATATTATATAGAAGATCTTATTTAGTCATAATTTTTTTAATTTATGTTTCTATTACCTTTTAATTTCATTATAATGTTTTAAAAATAAAATTTCTCTCAATTTTATAAATGATATATTTTTGTACTGAAAGTGTTAAAAGAGTGTTTTTAACATATACGACATGAATAAATTTTTAGTCCATCCTAGAAACTATTCACTAATAAGTTTAAATAAAAATTTCTGATGTTTTTTTAAATAAAAACTTTTTACAATATTTTAGAAATATTTATTTCATATTAAAAAAATTAAAATTATATTTTCAATATTTTATGTGACGACTAAAAATGTTTCTTATTATGGGTTCAAAATAATATTTTTTGAGTTTTTATGATGTATATATATGATTATCTATTATTTATGTATGTTATGGTCTCTATAAATTGTTTATGATTATAAGTGAGCCTGATATAGATCTCTAATTCATTGTGTATTGATTACATTATGTAGAGAATTATGTTAGAATTAACTGAGTAGTATATTCCATTTATAAATGTTCTTGTAAGGGTTCTTGAAAGGGTTCTTTGAAGATGATTTCCCAGTACACCGACATAGATTTTATGTACTTTATAATGATTTTTCATGGATATTATTTTAGTTCATTAGATAATATAATGATATTTTGATAAAAAATGATTCTTCCCTTCAAGATTTGAGAATTTCATGTTTTTATGAAATTTTTTCTCATGGGTTCCCATGCTTTCTAAGATGCTATCTTGACAATAATTTTTCCATTTTATTTTATTTTAAAGTGTTTTATAAAAAAATTGTTTAGTAATTTTGATTTCATGTGTAAGTAAATAATGATTTGAGATCAATGTTTATTATGTAAAAATAAAACTCTTTTATATGATCACATGGTCTTGAAATGGAATAATAGGGATTTAAAATATGTCTTCTTGGGATGGTTTTTCATAGAGATAACATAGAAGATGAATTAGGAAGGCACCAAGAAGACATTATACATCCAAATTAGAAACATTTTGGGTTGTAATTGGAAGGGATGTGTTTATTACAATGATGGAACTATTGATACTGAATATAAAAAGTGGTGGTGTCTATGAGATAGAGAAACAAAATCCTCTATAGAGGAACATATCCACTATAGATAATTTCTTGAAACATAAACCTCTTATAGTTAGTGAATAATATAACCTTGTAATAGCTGATGGATGGGTTAAAGCATTGGATATGTTGTTCCACGTAATTGGTTATTCAAAACAGAAAAAATAAATTCTTGATAATTATATTTTTTAAGGTATAACCGATTAACAGTGGTTAATCATTAAGAATACAAGAGAAAGAGAATATATTGATTCCTTGTAATGGGATGAAATTAAGAATAATTTCCATAAGGAGTATTTTTATTAATGTAGTTTGAGTTAGGATTGAAACAAAATTATTATAATTGAGGTAATAGGATGAAGATTCAGTAGTTGTGTATGATAAAAACTTCACCCGATTGGCATGGTACACACCAAATTCTATCTAATTTTCCCATTATAAAACTAATCTTCTTTACTTGAGATTGAATGTGATTACCTCCTGGTTACATTTAAGAAATATTATTATATTGTTTTATCCATTAGGTAATTCTATATTTTTCTATGTTTGATGGGTTGAAAGATTGGGTTTTTGGATGAAACTATCTAGGAACATGATTTAGGAAAATATTTAATGCTAACCATGTGGTAACTGTGTGGTATGATATTATGATGCTTCCAAGGTTTTTTATGTTTTGAGCATGGTTTGTAGTAATTTGTGAATCGCTGTGAAAATGTTCATGTGTTTGGGTGGTTTTAGATAGGCGTTTCAAGGCTTGGTCATGGTTTTCCAAAACTGTGTAGCTCTTCTCAGGTAATCGTGTACCATAATTTTCAAATTAGTAGAGACCACACATAGTTGTTACAAGATTTGTCCAACCTTACAAAATAACCATAAGCTCTAAAACAAACCATTAAAAACACTAGATTCACCTCATTATCCATGATTTTTCAATATCTAATCACCAATTAATCTCTATTAATATTTAACTAGTATTATATTAGTGCTCTAGTGGTTTATTCCCCTATGTTCTTGATAGTTTTCATCATTTTGGATAGATATTTACAAGGTATGTTCCATTTATAATCTGTTTTTCTATATTATTTATTGATCCTATATTTATCTCCCACTTATTTCATTGTTGGAACTTGACTGGAATTAGGATTCTAGATTTAAGGGGGTTTAAAGTGGTTTGATGATATTTCTTATGGATTTAATATCGTGAGAACCAGATATAATTATTCCAAATCTCTATTTTGGAAGGTGACTAATTTACCTGTATTCGTGAGGTTGGTGTCTCTGTAACATGACTCTAACAGATGAATCACTTGATGTTCATGTACATTTATATTCTCTATTATATGAAATTTATTTATTTGATATAAAAAAGGTTTTTAATAAAGTGATTAATTTTTTAAATTGGGTTTTATTTTAGAACATATTTGTGATCACAACGTATTTGATGAAATGTCTTAAAGGTGGTCTTTATTAAAAATGGTGTTTCAATCATGGGGGTAGTGATTATTAATTGTGATTTTTTTAATTGTGGCCATGTATTTCAAATGGGTTTTAGAAAACATAGAACAATAGAAACCTTGAGAGTTACGAGAAATGGTTGTTTGTCACTTTAGTGCGTGTAACAGCACAAGATGTTATATTTTGATAGACTGTGAGAGAACTCAATATCAGTTTGATTCACATGATTCATATATTTTTTCTTCTTTATGTTTCTGAGTATATATTATCATAGTCTATGTTAGAGTATTTTTCTTTGTTATTTATGATTTTTGTATACAATATGGTGCTTTTAATTGTTAGTTTCTCTCTTTTATATCTTGTGGTGTATCTAGGTATGGTTTTTTTATGGTTTCATTATATCATTAACATACTTTTTTTATTACTAGTTTATAATAATATGAAAGGCTACTATGAAAATGAGAATATTTTTTACAAATTATGTTATCTTTTAAAATTGATCTATAAATTTGATATGTTCTAAATTAAAAGATAAAATTTTCATGGTTTTATACATTGTATAGATTATATGATGAAATCCTACTTGGATTTTTTTCTCAAACCCTATTTCAAGGTTTTTGTAGATGTGGTTGCTTTTTAAATAAGGGAAGGGTGATATGTAGTATGTCAACTTACCTTGGGTTTCTAGGCCTTCCAAGTGAGATAGTGTGATGCTGATATATAGTCAAATAGAGATTTAGTTTTATCTTTTTTTATACATTTTGGTTTTTATTTTTTTCATTTCACTGAATGTATCATATATATTTTTTTCATTTTTTTCATTTTTATAATGATATTTTATCTCTTTTTATTTATTCATGAGACTTTTTTAGTTATTCTGTTGATCATGGTCTTATAGTTGTCTAACATGGGAAACATGTTAGATCAATAAAAGAAAAATGATAAAAAAGATATCAAATAGATTACCCAAGTAGAAGTATTATGAAACATTCTATGTTTGGTTTAGGGACTTTAGTTGATAGAAGATATGACTACAAGAATTTAGGATATAAATATGGGTGGGTTCCCAAACAGCTCACTTCGATTTCTGAACTCATGTTACCATAATTAGCCATAGAATTGTTCCAAGATTTATAATTTGTGTTCGAATTTATTTAACTGAGGTGTATTTTTGTTTTATTGAAATTAACTTATTCCAATAATATATAGTATTTTATTCATTTGAATCTTGGATTTCTTGGA
This sequence comes from Viscum album, assembly GCA_963277665.1. Taxonomy (NCBI): domain Eukaryota; kingdom Viridiplantae; phylum Streptophyta; class Magnoliopsida; order Santalales; family Viscaceae; genus Viscum; species Viscum album. Next base: position 241,167,358 of record OY728166.1, read on the forward strand.
AATATCGTCATCCAATTGATTAAATTTTAGATTATTGACACTAATCTTTGAATCTATAATTTCTCTCAAACCAATTGGCTATTGTCTTTGTGGTTTTTTTGAAAATACCTCCTAGATGATCTCTTCCAATTCAATATGAGGAAATTATGAGGAAAAATCTAACGATAAATCATTCGATGGACCCTTCTTTGGTGAAAGAAGTAATCTTCACTATCTAGACTCTTAGTTAGGTGGGTGCTAAAAATTGGGGATGTATAGTGTATCATAACTTATAATAGTCATAGAATAGTCCACCAATATTCTATGGGAAAAAATACCCCATAAATTCAAATATTGTATTAGGTAGATTGAACATAACCTCCATTTTCTAAAAACATCAAAGGAATTTATTGTGGGTATCACCACATACATCATTGAAGGACCAGGAAGTTATGGGACTATATAGTTAAAGATATGTTACATGTGTACCTTACTTAGGATTATTTGAAAATGATCTTTAACCACCATTTTAATCCTCATACATTTTGAGTGGTGAAGACCCACAAATTTCTGACCATAGATAAATTGGAGTACATGAATTTAGAGTATTCCACCTATATCGATATATTGGAAAATGTAGCACCTAATCATGTTAATGATGATTACCTTAAATATATATGGTTTGATATAGTCAAAGGGATCATATTCTTTCGTTTTTTATTATATCCCACCTCTCAAAATTTGTTTTTAATTGATTAAATGACTATATGGGAGACATACATAACTGTGACAACGAGTTTAGTAGAGGCTTCGGTTATTGTACCTATTATCCATGGTATGTATTTTTGATACAAAATAAAAAAGGTTCTTAGTTTTATACATGAATAATTTTATGGGATTTATCATTACAATAATATATTCTTTATAATCAGTGTGTAAGTCATGTTTATACCCTAAATAATTATACATAAGCACCTTAACCTTCCCACCATTTTGTAAAACATTTTCATCTCAATTGTTTCTATAAAAAGATGCCCAATATTAGTAAGGATGGTTTCAACCTCACTGAGGGCTTTATGGTTTGTTCTGATGCTTATAAGGAGGCAGGTTTTATACCCATGTATAGGGGAGATTCTTATAGCTAAAAAGGCTCTGGGATAAGTTGTATCTTGATGTCTTTATATAATGATGTAGGCTTTGAAGGAATCTAAAATATAGTAAGAAACCATTATAGGAAGGATATTCATTTCATCCTCTAGGTTATTAAATTTGTTTGATACATAAACAACTCATTGTTTTATTTAATAAAATTTAATTAATATATTGTTCTTGCATTTTAAAATTATTTTATTTATGATAGATCTTTCTAGAACTTTTGGGAAGAGACCTGAGAATGGTTTTAAATGACAAATGTGTCATCTCGTGATAGATTAACATGAAGTGGTATGGGAATTATTAGTACTCAACCTTGATATCTTCAACCTTAAAATTGGAATTGATTGGATGATCAATACTAATGCCAAGATTGACTGTTATCCTTATTGAGTTATATCTTTTTCTCCCAATGGAGTCTCTCATGTATTTCTAGGTGAGTGATATTATTGATCTCAAAGAGTGGGTCCTATTCCTCTTTATTCTAGAATGATCTGATGTCATATTTCAAAGATGTTACTTGATTAAATTACTTATCATTCGAGAAGCCCACATACTGTAGTGGTAACTAGGTACCCTGAGGTCTTTATTGATGATTTTTCTAGGTTTCCTCCAATGAAAGATGTTTAGTTTACTAATTAAATTTATCCTTGTATAATTCCATTTTTATGGAATTCTATCACATTGATCCTACTAAGTTAATGGAGCTTAAAGTTAATCTGCTGGATCTTGAGACAGAGGGACTTATTCATCCAATCAGGTCACCTTGGGCTTGACCTGCCTAATTTCATAGAAGGTAGATAGAATCATCAGACTTTTAATTGATTATCAAAAGCTAAAACAATAGAATATTAAGAAAAATATTCCCATTCCAATAATTAATTACCTCTTTGACCTACTAAGAGGGGCTCATAGGTTTTCCAAAACAGATATATGGGCACGGTATAACTATTTGAGAGTTTTAGAGAAATATATACTTAAGATATCATTTATGATCCAGTACATACATTTCAATTTTGGGTTATGCCATTCAGTCTCACTAATGGTCTTGATGTATTTATGGGATTTATAATCTGATTTTGTCATTATTTCCTAGAGTATTTCATAGTAATTTATTTGGATTATATTTTGGTGTACTCCAAGTTATAGGAGAAACTCATGGATCATTTGGATATCACAAGTATAATTTTAAAATAACATTAATTGTATGATATTATTTTAAAATGTGAATTTTGGATCCCATAAGTGATGTTTTTAACGAATTTCATATATAATAATTGGATATTGTTTGATCTATAGAAGATTCAGGTGGTAATGTATTTTGGGAATCCAAGAAACATGTTTTAGATTTATAGTTTTTTGGGATTGGTTAGTTACAATAGTTGGTTTGTTCAAAATTCTTATAAGCTTACATCTATAATGAATAATTTAACTCATAACAATGTTATGTATGAAGGGAATGAAAAATTTAAGAGATATTTTGAGGATTAATTGTGGAGGTAGACCATAGATACAGTTCTGATTCTCCTTAAACCATGATTGGTTTATGATTTTTAGTGTGATGGCTCAGGTACGAGATCAGGGCATGTCACGATGTAGGGAATGTTGGTGGTGTCCAATATCTCTTTCCAACTATTCAGTAATTAAAAAAACTAAAATACCAATTAACTTGAGTTGGAAGATGTTATTCATGAAATCAGAAAATTAAATCACTATCTTTTTAGGGAGTGGTTTATGGTATACCCATATCATAATAGTCTAAGTTATATTTTAACTCTGATGGTTCTGAACATAGGATAGAGACTGTCAGACCTGATTTTTCATATCATGATTTTGATATGGTTCTTTAGATATCAAGATCCTTTTATTGGGTTTTGGGTGATTTGAATGTTGATTTTTGAACTTCCATCTATATCTAATCAACCTACCAGTGGATCCCCATTTCTTTTTTGTATTTTTTTTGAGAAATGAGTGGTTACTTCAAGATTTGGGCCAACCGTGAGCCCATTTCCAGATATAAAAACAATTTTTTTTAATTTTATAAACCATTCATTTTTAAATATTTCTTCACTCATACCAATTCCCATTATTCCTCTATTGACATATTAAAACCACCATATCTCTTTGGAACCCCTTAGTAATTTATAATCATGGTGGATTTGGGTTATTTATTCAGGTATTTGGCCAGCCTGTGATCTCATTTACAGTTTAAAAAAAATAATATTTTTATTTTATATAATATACATATTTTAATATTTTTCAGTTAATAAACCTCTAACTTGATCCCAATAACAATATTCCTACCCCCATCTTCCATTTCCCAAATTTGGAGTTCAGATGCATCAGGGATTAGGGAGAACTTTTTCAAGGTTTCTCAAATCATCCAGATTTGAAGAGGTAATTTGTTTCTTTCATAATTCATTATTTTTTACTCTTCTCACAAAAAATATTCTTCCCCTATTTCTTAAAGATCTAATAATACTCTCCAAGGAGTTACAATCCATTCAATTTCCACTATGTTTGTAGATATAAGTAAAGACAAAGAGTTTTCTAGTTTCCAAGGTGAGATTCTGCCTTATTTCTCCTCCCTCTTCCTCTTACTTCCATTGTTTCTTGGTTTTCTATTCTCCCATAGTAATTATAGAACTATGTTTAGGTTATCCCGTGAATGTTTATGGTGGTTTTTTTCATTTGGGGATGGTCTTTATAGGTTTATATTTTATAAACCCTCAGATTGTGTTATCAGGTGTGTGTTTCCATTCTTCCCAGGATTTGAGGTAGGTTTACCATTGTACATATCTTTTTTATTCAAGATTAATATTTTTTCATGAAAATTTCATCCTCTAAACATTCTTATTATTGTTTTATTTTCCTTAAAAATCTTTATTTGTGGTGCAAAGTGTTGTTTATTCCTTGTTTTGTGGAATATTGTGTTGTTTTGTTATAAAAGTTCATACTAAGTGTTTTTTTAATGTTCTACTATCATTCCCACCTGTTTTGTGATGTTTAGAACCTGTTTTAGGGTATTTTGAAAAAATTTCAGTATCTTTAATAAATTTATGTCATGAAATTGGTATTTTTATTCCTTTTCAACAGCTTAAAATGAATTGTGTTGTTATAGAGTGCATGTCATGTGTTCAGTAAATTGAATGGTTTGCATTAATGTGATAAAGGTTACCTAAATGAATTTTCTTGATTTATAAATGATTGAGAAGCATGAAAAACGTGTTTTTGGATCCTTCTATGGCTGTAAAATTTGTCTTTGGATGTACAAAAAAATGGGTTTTTAGTCTATAAAAAGTTTTATCCAATGTTGCCATAAAATGGATTGTTTGGAATCCTTATAAAAATGGTTGGGATTTAGATGTGTAACCTGACTATTTTAAGGTATTTATAAAAAATTTTTCTATCTTAAATGGTTTGTATACACCTATTTGTTAAAATTGATAATTGTACCTTTGGAAAATTTTATTTTTGAGAAATGCTTAATGACTTAATTGGAAACTTTTTGAAAAATGGTGATGTTGTTTATTATGAAAACCTCATATGGACGTTTCTCATGACATTATTGTATTTATATAATGGATGGGATCTCCTTATAGAGTAATCCTTGTGATCTATTATTAGAGTGCCTCAGGTTGGTCTCTTTATGATCTTTTATATTAATGGCATGATATCGGTCATGGAGTGACTCAGGGTGATGTCTATTGTGAATTATTATTATATATATGATGTGATTGGATGCTTGGATGGAATCTGTTATCACACTCCATTAGATAATTAAGACATGTGATCCATGCGTATTGAGAGAATATTTTTAGAATGATTGTTTCACTGGTAGGTTATGGTACTAACCAGTGGACCATAGTAGGTGTATATATTGGGTTTATTGCTATAGGATTTTCTCTCAACCTGTAGAGAAAGGATTGCTGAGTGTATTGATCATTTTGATTTCATCATGTGTTAAATGTAAATGGGTATAAGGAATCATGTATTGGTGTATTCTGAATTATTCTTGATCTCCTAGGTTCACATGTGTCTATTTTGCTTTCAGTTTCTAGTAGTGATGAATCTGATGCTTGTATGTACAGTTACATTCCCCTTGTTTTTTTATTAATATTGTTCCATCTTGTGAATTTTTTTCATGTAAAGTGGTGGGATGGTTTTGATATGGTTTATGAAAATGGTTTTCAAATGAAAGTGTTTTATCCTCTATTTACAAATATAAAAGTTTAAACATCACTTTCCCCTTGAAAATGATTTTGGCTCACTAGTCAATCAAATCTTATTTTGGAAATGAATAAAGGAAATGGGTTGTACTTTTTCTGATTAATTTTATATAAAACCTTAATTTTATATATTTTAGTTCAAAAATGAAATTTATATGTGTTTTATTTTAATATTTGAGCAATGGGAATAGATTATCAGGCTAGCGTACTGAGTTTTAATACTCACGCCTATAGTTATTTTTTATCCCTTTTGCAGGTTTCAGCTTGAGTTTGACTGCCTTGAGAGACATGGGATAATTATGTTGGAGAGTGACCATTAGGTTCACATGGAGTTAGTTGGTCATCAGGTCTGTTCAATTTATTTGTATCATTTAGTTCTACTTTATGTTTTGTTGAATACATGATGACCAGTTCAGATTTTATAAATGTGTATTGGGTTTTCCATTTTTTATGCTATTTGTTTTATTGTTTATATTTGGAAAAACATAATTCCCTTGTCTACTATAATGATGTATGACACATGTTTCAACCCATGGGGATCAAGAACGCCCTTCGAGACATTGCATGGATAGGTTTGGGTTCCTGGTTTTGGGCCGACCCAGGATGGTTTGTGATATAGACACAATGATGAGTGTCTTTATAATGTTGATTTTCATATTTCATATTCTACTAAAAAGTGGAATTGGTCATTGATGCATTGATTATGGAAAAATTGACTCAATCCTAGAAAGAATCAGGGGAGGAGTGATCACTAAAGAGCTTGTTCACTGAGTTGAGTTTGGGAGTGGAAGAGGCTGGAGACAAGGTGTTCCCATCCTTTAAAAAGTATGACTCAACATTTAATGATAGGTTTCATCTCAAGATGGTATAAAACACTGATTTGAATTTATTTAAAAATCCAAAATGGTTGTGAGACTTTGGGTGGTTTTCCTTAGTCTCCCATTGGTTATTTCTGATTCTGAGGAAGCTTGGTTGTTCATATATCTCTATAGAAGTAGTATATGGATTAGGGAAACTGGTCTTGTTGGTTCGTACAACCTAGAACTACCAAGATTTATCATGACATGATACATTAGTATTGGTGGTTGAGGATAATATGGTTTATAATAGTATTTGTGTCATGATACTTTACTTTTCTAAGAATTAAGGAGACTAACTAGATACTAGTTGGTGTGTTGCATCCATTTCCAATTATTGTATAAAACTAAGATGCTATCTCTTTGGATATGATTTTTTGTTATCCATAAACTCCTAATGGGAAGGATTTTATTTAGATAATTATTTATCGACTTATGAAATCAACTATTTTCCTCTTTATTAAGGAGACTATGAAGGTTTAACAAATTAAGTACTTGTATGCCTTACAAGTTATAAAGTTTCATGGTGTTCCCTTAGAAACATTTTAAGATAGGGACCCATGGTTTATATCTTGGGTTTGAATTTTTTTTACGAGTTGATGTGTTAAAATTTTTAATTAAGAAAAATATATCCACTATATATATATGGGTAGGCTAAGTGGGGTTATTCATATTGTAGAGGATATACTTCAGGCACACATTATTTTTTTTAGTGGTCCATGGTAAAATAATCTTCCTCTAGACAAGTTTTCCTATAACATTAGTTACTAGGAATCGATCATGATGGATCCCTTTTTGAAAATTTATGGATATCCATGTAGATCTCATTTTTTCCTAGTAGAGTTGGACATAGACATGTTTTGGAGATGATGAAAAATGTATAGCTAATTTATAGGAGTTTAGTGACTACTCAGATTCATACAAAATCCTATTCAATTCATCATAGTTTTCCACTAGAGTTTTTGGTTGGTGATCATATTATTATCATAGTTTCACCTTTATTTTGTTTCCCTTATGTAGAGTAAGCATGGTATGTTAGGACTGAGGTTTTTTAGCCCCGTTATGATGAATGAAAGAATTGGAAAGGTGGTGTTTTAGTTTCTATTCATATCACTTTTCATCAATTCCTAGTTTTTTTGATGATTTCCTACTAAGGAGGTAAAAACCAAAACCTTACAATTTGATTGAATGGAATTATGTTGATCTTGATCCCAACAACAGTGTGGTTGAGCAACTTGTTCAGATTATTGATCACCAAGAATGGGTATTACATCGTATATAAATTTCCCATGTCCATGAATTTCGGAAGTGTATATAAGAAAGACATGTAATGTGGGAGTGAGAGTTATTGGAGAGAAAATAATGGTATTATATATTTTTTTAGTTTAAAGTCTTGATCACATTCTGGGGATAGAATATTTTATGGAAATAAGAATTTTGATACCCTACGGGTCATAGAAATGCCTCAGTTTGATATTGGTTTATACTTTGGGTAATTATAGTGGCTTTCATGACATGGGGATTGAAAAAATATATTTTTGGAGGAAACTATCTTGCGGTACAGTTTATGCACATAATTAGTACTAGTCATGCGGTATGACATAATAATAGCACGATATTTTGTGAATTTTTTTTGATTTTATTTAATATTTTTGATACTTTTAACTATTAACGATACTAAATATATATTTTTGTTATTATATAAAAACAATATGTTTGGATTATATTATATGAAACACCAAGTTATGTTTTCACAACACGCAACACTGACTTGTCTTTCATTACATGCAACATCTAGTTTCTGCGAAACAATAATTTACAATTATAAATATTTAAATGAGATAGTTATAAACTAGAAATTAAATATAGTAATATGAATATTAAGAACTAATTTTTAATTTTTTAACAGTAATAAAACATATTCATAATTAAATGTATAATTTTTCTGAACTCTATATGTTTGAAAATAATATTTTCTTAAAGGAACTTCTTTTTTTATCCTTCTCTAAAACGTAATAAAATTAATTTCATAAACCCATAGAAATTATATTTTATAAAATAAAAATATTTTTTGAATTTGGAATTTCAAATTTAAATTAAACACAATTTTTGGAATTTTTCTTAAAAGCTTTATTTTTTAATAAATAGTGAAAAATACTGCATTGTAGTTAAAAACTGTATTTTTTGTTTAAACAGTTATTATACATTATATAGATTTTTTAAGTCAAAATAGATAAATTATACATATATTAATAAAATTTAGGTCATTGGATTAATTTTTATGTTGTAAATAGATATATAATGTTATTGAACTTTTGAATGATCTTTTTACTCACTGTCTATCCATGTGTGCGGGATTAGCATGAAACTTAATTTTGGAAATTCTGTGAATTGAATTTCCAAAAAACATATATACATGGTTATAATTAGTATGATATTTTTATTATAATAGGGTGAACTTAATATTTTGGATATTATAAATAGTAACTTTATGAAATTTTTATTTACTACAATTAAGGGTGAATTAGATAATTAATGGTAAAAAATATTATAAAATAATAAATAACAATAACACTTATACTAATTTCATTTTATAAGTGTTATTAGAAAAAAATAAACCTTATGACAAAATTATAAACCTTTTAATCCACTTGGGTAATAATAATACATTTATAATATTTTATTTAAAGAGAATTTAAAAATGTCCTACTCATATTTTAATAACCAATACATTTTTAATATAGGGTTATAGAGAAGATAAATTTGACAATAAATATTAATTTTAAATATATTTTTTTGATCTAAAACTTGATATTTTAATTATAATTTTTAGTGATAAAATAATTAACTTAAATGGTGACACAAAGATGATGTAGTAATTGTAAAATTGATTAAAGGATCAAATAAATGATATTAAAAATAATAAAATAAGTATGTTTTGAATTAAATAAGGTAATAATGAAATTTTATTTGATACTATGAAATTTTAGGAGTGTCTTAAATTGTTTAGTTATAAATTATCTTATTTTTTGGATTTTATTTAAAGTCAATGTTGTAAATAGTGTCAAAATTGACACTAATGATATTTTATACGAATAATTTTTCATAAAATTAATAAAAAATTATACAGAAATTTAAAAAACCCAGAGATTATGATAAGGTATATAATTTCATAAAGTGTACATTTAAGGAAAATTTACTCCATATATGTAATAATTTGTACCCTTTTAACATTTAAAATTTTGTTACCACAATTAAAATTACGACAGATTAATTACGTTTAAATCAAAATGATAACATCTAAAAAAAAGAATTGTCCAAAAATTATTGGATGAATAATCTTATAACCATCTAAATATATGATAGTATTGGACTTTTTTATGTAATATAGTCCATAAAAATAATTATATATTATTTAAAGCCAAAGATAGTTACAAAAAATCACTCTCTTGTATTTAATATACTTTATGTGTCCACATAAGAGGAGAAATTCATGATATGAATGAATATAAATGTCCATTTTAAACATAATGAAATTAATTACATTATTTAATCTTTTTTTTAATTTTTTATAAATTATAAAATTACCTTATAAGCTTATTTAATATTAAAACAATATTTATTTAATTAAAATAAAAATAAAAATAAATTATTTTATAATTTTAATTTTAATATATTTATGATTAATTAAGTTTTTTAATGAATTTTATAGATATATAAGATATATTGGAGATTTTTTGAAACAATAAATAAGAATTAACACTTTGTTTGGATGTATTTAAATCCAAATTAAATAAGTAATACAAAATTTGTAAATAATGATATTTTATTCAATTAATATATTATTACATTATTTAAAAATCATAAAAATGATAAATAATTAAAAATGGGATATGATATCATCTAAAATGTTACACCCCATTCATTTATATAACATTTTGATGTTTTTTTCTATATAATAGCCTTATTATATTTTAATATTTTGAAGATTTTCAAAACTGCCCCTCACCTCAATTATAAAAAGGAACCTTCTACCTCACTTGATCACAAAAATTTTACCTCCCAATCCCAACCAAAACCTACTCATATACCTAATAAAATTCCAAATTAACATTCCAGAGGTGGTAGTATTCTCAAAATCCAACTCTAGTGTCCATAATAGGATATCTAGAGGGAGGGCATCGAAGAAGAAGTAATGTCCTTACCAACTTTTTCAAAAAAATTTCTTCTTCTACATCCTCTTCATTGGTTAATTCCAATATAGATTAAAAGATCCAGTATCACATATATTATGATACTTTATTATGATTATTTAACAACCTATTCCACCTTTTATTCATCATACGAATAATGAAAGTACCACATATGCAAACGTATGACTTACCGTATCTACGCCGTGGTGTAATCTATTTTTGTCCACTACTTTATTTGGATGGGTTTAATGATGGATATAATGGATATAAATAAAAAACATTAGATGATATTGATTATGTATAATTAAAATACCATATTAGTTTTTCACCCTTTTAAAATTAACAGAATGATATCATCGCTCATGCATACGTATGGCCTCCCGTCACCATAATACAATTAGATTCATGTTATATATTGACCATTTGAAGAATGATTACAAAAATGTATACGATTAAAGATATGAAATAATAATCATAATATAATATAAATACATATACATACATATATTCCAATTACATTCTTCCATTCAATACGATAAAGAGAGGAAAACAACAATCATGTGTACGAACGACTTACCATCTCTATAAATGGTGTATTACATTTCAAATATCTATATTATATATATATTTACATAATAAATATATATTCTATATAAATAATTTTTTACAATATGGATGTTATAAAATTATGATCAATGTTATAAGAATAAGAATAAAAATTCTAAATAAGTACGATAAACAAGGGAGTTATTACCCGAAATGCTGCTCTCACTTCGAATTGTTAATAAATAGGTCATATAAAGTCAAAAATGAATTATATATGATATCATAAATATTATTATGAGTCTGTAATAAGTTAATAATATTTTTAAAAACAATGTCCCAATGTTTCAGACACATATTGAGGGAATCAGAACTAATGTAATAGTTATTTCACAATCTCATTTTTATTCAGGATTATTTATACATAAGTATCTATTGGGGAATATTTATCATCCATTACCATATTTCCTAAAAAAATATTTACCAAAATATTTCCACTATATTCCTATTATTTTTTGAGGTATTTTTACCCATTTTTATAATGTTATAAAATGGGTTGAAATGGATCTTTTTTCATTTTCCAAATGAGGTATTTGTCTGAAACTTTCAGAAAAAGTATAGGAATAATTTTTATTTATTTATACAGAATGAACATATTTTTATGATTTAATGATTCCTTACTGATAGGAACCCTAACTTAAAATTTTAATAGTTTATTTTAAAAGAAATTTTTTTCTTTTATCTTTGTAGGATATTTCAAGTGAAGAAAATTTTACAAAAGAATAAAGGGTATTTTCATTAAGAATTGATTTCACGAGTTCTCTCAAAATTATTTTTAATCTAAGATAACATTATTTGATGTTACTTATGATTTAATGGGGATATTATTTATTATTTACATTATTATTCTTTCTATGAAGTTTTTAAGTTTAGGATTGATTAATATTTATAAAACCCATTTCTTTTTGGTGGGTTATGTTATGACTGCATGATGCTTATGAAATCCATTTCATTCCTTGGGTTCCAATATGATAAATGATTTATGTTGTTATGGAATACATATTTATTATTTCATTAAGATATTGTTGGGACCCATATCTCCCTCAAAGGAATTTGGTAAATATTTATATCTCATGAGATATACATAAAGTACCTTGTCTGCTAAGATGGTCTTGGGAGTGAACCTTGACTACTAAGATGGTTATGGGATTTGATAATGTCTACCAATATGGTTACGAGAGTGAATCATGACTACCAAGATAGTATAAGGAGTGAAACCTTACTAATAATATGGCCTTGGAAGAAATAAATTGACCACTATAGAAATCATTTTTATATTCTTATCTGTTTTCCAGAAATTTCATGTCTTGCTATTGTGTTTTGATTTCTTGGATTATGTTATTTATTTTCTATTGATTCATATATTATGATGTTATAATCATTATGACATCATTCATATTTATGATCATTGATATGTACGGTATTATCTTCTATTTGCATGATCATGTTTTTAAACCCTTATGCTTGTGATTAGGTTTACATGTCCGCCTTGTTATCCCTTACTGAGCATCTGAGATCATTATTTTTCTTATGTTTTATTTTCCCCTGGTTATAATGAATGGTTTTAGTTAGGTGTAATAAAGGGGAAGATTTTTATTAAAGATTTTGAATATCATTAACCAAATTAGAAGAATGTGTTCTATGTTTCCAAAGGTACTAAACTAATATAGTCTTTGGGAGTCTATTTATATAATGCATTAAGTGTTCCACAAAAATGATGTACTATCTATGTATGAAAAACATGGGTTGTTATAGTTGGTATCAAAGAATTGGTTTAGTAATCCTTGGGAAACTAATATATGAAAAAATTAGAGAAACCCATAGTTATGTGTATAAGGATATGTCTTGGGATGTCCCTAAGGATTATTTAAACTATAGGTTACCATCCTATAATTTTGATAATGATCATGAATAACCTAGTATTAAATATAAGGTGTCATGAATTCAAATATTATAAGTAATTTCCCTTAGTTGTGTTATTTTCATCTATAATAGTTTTTTCTAACAATTTTCATTATGGTCTTAGTCAATAGCCAGAACTAGATGGAACATGGTTAACATTGAATGTTTCAAATCTGGATGTTATGGGAATTATGATAATCAATTTCCTAAGTTGAAATCTCATGAAGAGAATCAAGAAGGTGGTACAAATATTCGTTATACTACTGAGGATAAAGAGATAACAAATGACATGTGAATGGTATGGGATGATCTAACCATAATGTTAACATTAAACATAAGAAGCATGATTAAATTGAGGTTGGGGAACATTAATACATGATTCATATTTCATATTATTGGAGTGAATAAGATGATGAAGCTGGAGGAATGTGTTAAGAAAAAAGTTGGAGGATTGAAGTGAATATGTTTTGGAATTCAAGGATTATGTAATATAAACAACGTAACATATATGTATTTTCAGTATAAATTTTTCATTAATGATTAAAAATGATATGTTGAATGGTGATGAAGGATTAGAAAAGTGATTTAAGGGAAAACTAATATTTTGATTAAAGGAAGGTAAACCTTAATGTGTTCTGGATGTGGAGAAAATCGTGTTTATCTTAAGTAAAGAGATGATTGATTTGGATAATGTAAATTTGACCATGTTGAGTACCATGGAAATGATTGTTGATATGTTAAAAAATTTGGGTTATCCTATCCTGGATGATGTTTTCCACCTTTTAGAATTAAGGAATATATCCAATAAACCATAGAATAAGGAAACACACATGTCTTCAATAAGGATGTATAATAATTCATGTTATTACCATGTTTCAAGAGAGTTCATGATTAAGGTATTCACATGTTAGTAATGTGACAACCAAGAACTTACTTATGATACGCAGAAGATAAATGTTAAGCTAATTTAGTACACCTCTTTCCAACACTTTGTATTTTCATCTTTTAGAAGGATTGTATGGTGATCAATTTATTTAATGTTTAAGTTAAACATGGGATGAATTTTGTTATATTAAATAACTATATAAAATATTGATATTTGTAATGGGTTATTTGTAACGGGGAAGCATCCCATTGCAAATAGTCTGCCGTGAGTTGCATGCCAATTCACAGGAATGGTATTTTGTGACGGGTATAAAAGCTTGTCACAAATACCCAACAACATTTTTTACTATTTGCGATGGGATTTAACTCCCATCACAAATAGTATGTCAGTTTGTTGGTATTTGTGATGGGTTTCCTTGTAAATACCTTTTTAACTATCGCCCCTAATTAATATAGGTGGGTAATATTTACGACGAGTCCCATAAAAAATAGTACTAATGGAAATAATCTAACCTATATATACGCATTCGTTTTTCCTATTCCACACCTTTCTCTTCCCCTCTCCCTCTCTATTTTCATTTTTCCCTCAAAATTTTTCAATTCTTAAAATTCTTAGTCGGAGGAATATTCATGGCTTATATCCTCCGAAAGCTTGAGTTTTAAGGTGTTTATTTATTTCCTTTTTTTATTTAATTCATTTTATATTATATTAATTATAATTGTTGTTAATTAGGTGATATTACATTAAAATAGAATCAGATAGTTTTATTTACCATTATTTATTTTTACAAATAATTACTTTTGATTAGTAGTAATTATAATTAATTAATATTTCTTATACTAATTATTATTAATTAGTAGTAATTAGTATTAATTAGAGAAATTATTAATAACTAGTTATTATTAAAGATAATTAGTAATAATTAGCAATAATTAGTAATTAATTGAAATAAATTTTTATAAAGAGTAATAAATTGTTATAATTAGGGATAATTATTAATAATTAGCAGTAACTAGTAGAAATTTGTAATAATTAGTTATAATTTTTGGGAATCCGTAATAGATATCGATAATTAATGATAAATTGTAACAATTAGTAATAAATTGTAATAAATTGTAATAAATTTTAATAAATTTTAATAATTAGTAATAAATTGTAATAATTAGTAATAAATAGTAATAAATATTAATAATCAGTAATGAATAGTAATAAATATTAATAATCAGTAATGAATAGTAATAAATAGTAATAGATAGTAATAGATTGTACTAAATTGTAATAAATTGTAATAATTAGTATGAATTAGTAACAAATTGTAATAATTAGAAATAATTAGTGATAAATTTTAATAATTATTAATAAATTGTAAGAATTAGTAATAAATTGTAAGAATTAGTAATAAATTGTAATAATTCATAATAAAGTAAAATAATTAGTAATAAATTGTAATAATTAGTAATTAATTGTTATGGTTGGAAATAAATTTCAATAATTAGTAATAATTAACTGGAATAAGTAATAATTAGAGGGAATGAGTAATAATTACCAGGAATAAGTACTAATTAGTGGTAATTAATAATAAATTTTAATAATTAGAAATAATTAGTAATAATTAGTAATAATTACTATTAAATTGTAAAAATTATTAATAATTAGAAATAATTAGTAATAATTGGAAATAATTAGTAATAATTAGTAATAATTAGTAATAATTAGTAATTATTAGTAAAGTTTATTAATAAATAATAATAAATTGAGATAATTAGTAATAATTAGTGAGAATAAGTATTAAATTATAATATTTAGTAATAATTAGTAATAGATAGTAATAAATTGTAATAATTAGTAATAATTAGTAATAACTATTAATAATTAGTAATAATTAGTAATAATTTTTAATAATTAGCATTAATTAGTAATAATTAGTAATAAATATAAATAAATAGTAATAAATTGTAATAAATATCCAAAATAAGTAATAAATTGTAATAATTAGTTAATTTTCGTAAAAAATTGTAATAAATTATAATAAATTATAATAAGTTGTAATTAATTATAAAAAACTATAATAAAGAGTAATGGATAGTAATTATTTGTAACAATTAGTAATAATTATTAATAATTCGTTAGGATTTGTTATCATTAGTAATAATAGGAAATAATTAGTATTAATTAGTAATAATTAGGATTAATTAGTAATAATTAGTAATAAAAAGCGGGAATATGTAATAATTAGTGGGAACTAGTGATAAATTGTAATAATTTGTAGTAATTAGTAATAAATTATAATAAATTGTATTCAATTATAATAAATTTTAATAAATTTTAATAAATTGTAATGATTAGTAATAATTAATAACAATTAGTAATAATTTTTGAAAATTTGTAACAATTTTAATAATTAGTAACAAGTTGTAATAATTTGTAATAATTATCAATAATTAGTAAGGATTCGTAATGATTTGTGATGATTAGTAATTATTAGTAATGATTAGAAATGATTATTAATGATTGATAATGATTAGTAATTGTGATGCCCTAAAACTTATTTCTTAGGTAACATTAATATTATGATTTTTTTAATTTCCAGGTTATCTGGATAAAATTTGCAAACAAAATACCAGGAATTTTATTTAAATAAAATAAACAAGTGTTTAAAATACACTAAGATCAGAGGAAAACAATACAAACCAAAAATAACTATTAAAAGACCTATTAGAATTACAGGGATACCACCGAAACAACCAAAACCCCATGAAGATAATATGGGTCTTTCAGTACCATCTCAACGATCATTAGTATAGCAAGAGACACTACAAAAGAACTGATGATCAGTGGAATTATGTGAACCATATTCTTCAATAATCTTCAGTTTGGGACACCCTATTGTATGGTTTTATAAGTCCCCTTTTTGACCGTTGCTCTTCAGGTGACTGTTGAGTTTCTAACGACTATAATTATAGTCGTTTCTCTTTTGTGGTTTAATTTAATGTACCTAAGTATATTTAGTTTTATAAAATAATTAATGAATGCATTGAAATTATAATTTTAAACTTATTTATAATTGAAAATCTTCCTTGAATTTTGAAAGGACAAATGTATTAAGGATTTAAATTCCAACTCTTTTGTTTTGAGGGAGGTATGATTTTTATCTCTGAATTTGTAAACATGTTTATAGATATATTAAGTTATACTCTTAGTCATGGAAAAGTAAAATTTAATTTTGGTACCTTAATTGTTTAACGTTTAAAATGGAAATAAGGTTTTTTAAAATTCATGATATTCTCTTTATAGTTAAAATGAATATATTTATTTTTCTATGATTTTATGGTTAATTTTGAGAGTTGGTTTTTTTTAAAAAATATACCCACAAGGGCCAGCCCTTTAGCTATGATGAGGGAGGAAACACGTGCCAGGCAGCTGAGCCAAGACCTCATCCTCCGCATAGGTCAGCCTGTGTGCTTGTGTGCATGCACAGTATGTGCATGGTCTAGCGAGTAAGGGGCATAGCTACCTGAAGGGCACATAGGAGAACACACAAGTGGATCAGAGCACACCACAGTGAGGGGAGGCACGATAGTGTGGGTGCAAGCAGTAGCACGCCCGCATAACCTGGTACAGGGCGGCACCGGGAAGGGGGAGGGAGTATTCTGAGCCGTTTCTCAGAGCTTCTAGATTATAAAGAATCTATGAGAGTCCCTTCGTTTTGATGTTGGACAATAATTTTAAGGAGAAATGGGATCTGGGCCATTAGATCTCACTGTGTATGATCTAGGTCGTCCGATTCAGTTCGGTCCTCAATCCTAAGGGGTCGCGGTATATCTTCGCATTTTCATGTCCCCAAGGAGTGTGGTTTCCACTTTCATTTCACCATTTTTTCCACACTCGTGACTCCTCCCATCACCATGAGAGCCTCCTCTAACGTGTTTTCCACAAATAATTCCCCCATCCATTTAAAAAACTGAATAGGCATCAGTTTTTCAGGCAGTATCTTTAAAATATTCATTATTTTTAATGCATGATATAGTTTAAAAACAATCCATTTCACCAATTCCTTCAGTTTTTCCTCCTCTCCTCAGACAT
The DNA here is from genome assembly GCA_963277665.1 of Viscum album. NCBI lineage: Eukaryota > Viridiplantae > Streptophyta > Magnoliopsida > Santalales > Viscaceae > Viscum > Viscum album. The sequence continues at coordinate 241,185,242 of OY728166.1, forward strand.
CCTGCAAGCTCCCATGAGCCTTTCCCGATCCTCTCCTCCTCATCAAACCAAGGTAAGGAAATTTATGTTTCCTTTCTTGTTGTATTTAATGTTTACATACTTATATATATATATATATATATATATATTTATTCTCTTACATATATATATATAAACACCCTTGTGGTACGGACATAAAACATCTTATACCCGATTCCAGGATATCTGAATTTTGGGCTTATGTGGTATTCTAATACCTGAAAGATAATTTTCTTTCTTATGCAAAACTTGTTTACATCCCTTGTACACTTGGATATATATATATATATATAAACATATAGTTCTATATAAACAACTATTTTGTCTGGTTTTTAGACTCCTAAACATCAGGTTTCAAAGTTAATGAATAATTTTAAAATGCAAGGAATTATATTTTGTAAAAAAATTATATATATATATATATTACTCAATGATATATAATTACATAGTTTATATAATACTCACTTTCTGGACACGATTTATTTCTTTTAACACTGAACTACAATGGTTAAATTATGTTTTTGATAAACAAGTGAGTGTCAATTAAATTTGGTGTAATACCTATATGTATAATAGGTTATACATGTTAGTGGTACATGTTTACATAAGAATATATATACATAATCTTTTTTTAATAAATAAACCTCTTTAATAGAACATTATGATTTAAAATTTAGGGACTCTTGTTAATTTATGTATCCAATAAATTTATGACATATGGGTGTTATTAGAATTTTGGTTTAAACCCTTCGATACATAATGTATTTTTATTATTGTGAATATATATGTACACATATAAACTTGGATCATTGATTTTATTTAGTGTTTTTCCAGGAAATGCTAAGAAAGAATAAAACATGTTGTTTTCGAAGTATAAGTGGTTTTTATATACAGCTCGTTATATACACCCTTGTGCATAAACATATTTACAAAACACTAAACCCTAATATTGGATACACCAAATATTATACATATGATACATTTGGTATTTAGGGAGAATTCATGAGTATAATATTTTAGTTTTGATACTCTCACATAAATAATTATGAACCAATTATTTTTATATATACCGAATAGTATTAGTTATGGATGGGTTTCATGTTTTTAATTTTAACATTATGTTTACCCTTGTGATATCAGTGATAAATATTTGAGAAAGTGTGTTTAATAACACTTTTGAAATATTTGGTTTATCTTTTAATAAATTAAGCACCCAAAACATGATGAAATTTCAATGTGTATTATATTAGTAAATATTTTAGCATTTAGGGTTATCATTTTATGAAAAATAACTTGTTGTTATTTTAGTGCATTAGTTGCCATCACATATTCCATAGTCTGCTTATCATACTCAATATTCAACGACATAGCCATGCAGTTGATTGTTTTGTAATTAATACGTATATTCCTGATTCGCTATATATATGTAAATTCTAATGAATGTAATTAAAACTCTTATGAACTTTTATGGTATTATGAATTAAATTATTCAAGGTGGTATGCGATACCTTGAATAATATGAAATGTGAAATAAAATAATCAAAGTGTAATGGGAAATTTTTAATATATGACTCTATTTGGCATATGAGGAATGTAATTGACTCTTTATAACAGGTTTGGGACCAGTTAATAAAAGCCTCTCAATGCATAGATAGTTATCATGAGACAATCAGGTCATGGATTGAGGACATTGACATTTCATTTCTTGACACGAGTTCTTGACAGGGTCTAATATTATATGTTCCCTCTTTATATCTATGATAATTAATTAAACAAGTGTATATTCGACTAGTAAAATATCCATGGTTAAGAGCCAGTACTTATGAGTTTCTGAAAAAGTAAATTCTAATGGAATAATTTTTATTTAACAATTAGTTATTTATTATCTAGTGTATGTTTCATAGTAGTAAATAGAAATTGATGTTTTTACCATTATGCACAACTCTGCTTATGTATTATTCTTAGTTTTTAAATTTATACTTTCATATTATTATGTCATGCTTATTTAGAATGTCTTTACTTATTACTCTGAATGAACATGCTTAAAATTGAATCACGATTCTTTATAACTATGTTGGAATACCATGAAATTTACCCTTATTATTCTTAGAATAAATTCTATGTTGTGATGTTCATGTTTCTGTATTAATTATGATAAATTATAATGTGAAATTATAATAGAATGTTTTAAATTGTTATATTGGTATATTATATTATTTTAAAACCCCTTACCAGGAATTCCTATGCTTGCCCTATTTTTTTGAAATTAAATTTTTAGGAATCAGTTTTAGCAGAAGAAGCATGTCAGAAGAGGCTGGTTTCCTAGAACCCGAATGGAATCAATCCTCTGTATGGGACATGATGAGTAAAATATAAATGCATGTTTTTTTGTAAAACTTACACATCACATTTTATGGAACTGGCTCTAGGTATTATAGGGTTAGGCTATGAGAGTTGGTTTCAGAGGATTCGGTTTAGATAACTTTAGAAAACCAGGACTGAACAAAGAAAAATTTTACTTAAAAATTTATGAGTATGATGTTTTCTTAATTTTCAGATGGATGAGGAATCACGTTTTATGTCGCTTTCGACAGATTTATTAAAAACTATAGTGTCCAAGGCATGTTTGTATGAATATGAATATTTTTAAAAACTTCTTTTAATATGTCAACATCTCTACCGTGAGTCCAAATCTCCTCGCATACTCCAACTTCACCGAGGATCTGGCTTTGAATACTTTCTAACGATGCATGCCCACTTTGATTTTATGCACGTAAGGGAAGGTATCATGAATGAATATTATGACACTTCACCTTGGCTGACACCTTCTTTTCACTAATAAACCTCTAGTAAATTTCCCAAGATGGTGACCTCAGGGCAGAATACCTCTGTCAAATATTATCCTATGGTCATTGAGGTCAGGTCATGGACTACGAAATCCTTGAGGACAAATCTACCCATTTACAATATAGATATAAAGTTCAATCAGATGTTGCCAAAATCCATACCATTAATTCTTTACTTTTTTATAGCTTTATATGCCCACACCAAATTAATTCGGACTACCCTTGCTGCATCTGGACCCAGGTGTTTGAAGGGTTTTGATCCAATTTTTGAATCCATTTGACTGGGAATTGTGGAAATCACCAACACTGGGGAAATTAGTAAAGTTCCATCTTAGAGGATGTTAAGAAATCTGTGCTCATGTTGTTGAGTGAGTAGTTATGTAATACCTTGGGTTTATGAACTTTTTATAATTGAATAATGTTATGTCTTTTGTTAATTTAACATGATTTTAAAAATAATGTATTTATTTCTTATGGTTATGTCTCGGCTGAATAAAAGACACCTCTTGAAATTTCAGATAGAAGACATGAGTTCACCAACCAATGTTCTATCACTTCCTATCGAATTGTTAGATATCATAATTATCAATACATGCTCTGAATAATACTTACCCTTTGACAACCGGTGAAAAACATGGAAACATCCTCACAGGATATCGAATAGTTCAGACATTCTCCGCTCCTTGAAAGGGAATGCCTATATATAACATTGTATAGCCAATATTAAACTCACTGAGTACAGATGAAGGGGAAAGTACCATGAAGGTATTTTCCTATGCTTCACTCTATCCCGAAACATCACAGCCAGGGTAAGGTTTCACGAGGATTCCTTAGAGGGGAGCCTTCACGCATCCTACATGCACAAAATCTTGAGCTTCAGTTTATTTGACCATGTCTCCGACCTTGAAATTATCATATAAGAGAGGGGCCAACAAGTCCATAGAGAGTTTTCCCATTTAGACATCTCTGAACTCGATTCCATTCGAGCCTCCCCCTATAATCCGAAGTTTACACTGCATGAGATTAACCCATACTGTCTGAGGTGTGTCTGGGATAGGGAAGCAGAATAATTGAATACGAACATGGGTATTCAACTGGCAACACCTGAGGATCTTCCATGATAGAGTATGTGGTGAAGAATGTTTAAGGGTTTTTTTATCATGGTTTTATGGAATGAATTTCAAGGACTCAATTGTTTGTAGGGTGAATAATGTTATTCCCCCAAAACTTATTTCTCATGTAATAGTAATATTATGATTTTATTTGGTTTTATTTACAAGTTATCTGAACAAATCAAGCAAACTAAATACCAGAAATTTTATTTAAATAAAATACCAAAGTGTTTACAATACACTAAGACCAACAGAAAATTATAATAACCCAAAAATAACTTTTAAAAGACATATTAGAATTTCTAAGAGACCACCCAAAACAAAATAAAACCCAAGAAGATAATATGGGTCTTTTAGATCTGTCACAATAAGCATTAGTATGGCCTGATCCATTGCAACAGCACTGAGCATCAGTGGAATAATTTGCACCATCTTCATCGATTTTCATGAGTTTGGGACACCCTAATGTATGGTTTTATAAGTCCCATTTTCGACCGTTTCTCTTCGGGTGACCGTTGAGTTTCTAACTGCTATAATTATAGCCATTGGTTTTTTCTGGATTAATTTTATGTACATAGAAATATTTAGATTTCTAAAATAATTAAATAATGCATTGAAACTATAATTTTAAACATATTTATAATTGAAAATATTCCTTGAATTTTGAAAGGATAAATGTATTAAGGATTTAAAGTCCAACACTTGTGTTTAGAGGGAGGTATGCTTTTTATCTCTCAATTTGTAAACATGTTTATAAATACTTTTAGTAATACTCTTAGTCAAGGAAAAGTATAATTTAATTTGTGTACCTTAATAATTTAAAGTTTGAAATGAATATCAAGTTTTATAAAATGAAAGATATCATCTTTATAGTTAAAATGAATATATTTATTTTTCTATGATTTTATGGTTAATTTTGATAGTTGGTTTGTTTATAAAAAATATACCAACAAGGGCTAGCCCTCTCACCTGGCTAAGAGAGGAAACAAGTGCTAGATGTCTGAGCCTAGCCCTCAACCTTAGAAAAGGATGACCTATGGGCTTGGGTGCACGCACAGTGTGTGCTAGGTCTAGCGGGTGGGGGCATAGATACCCCGAAGGCCACACAAGACCATCTGAAAGGGGATTAGAGCATGCCACCATGTGGGGAAACAAGACAGTGTTGGTGGGCGAAGGAACGCGCTCACAAAACCCAGTATGAGGCGGTAAAAGGAGGGAGGAGGGAGTATTCTGAGCCATTCCTCAGAGCTTTTGGCATTATAAAGAAGCCGTGAGAGTCCCATAGTTTCGACGTGGGGCAATAATTTTAAGGTGAAATGAGATCTGGGTTGTCAGATCTCGCTTTAAGCAATCTAGGCCATCCAATTCAGTTTTTCCTTCAGTCCTTAGTGGCTACGGTATATATCCGTGTTTTTGTGCACCCCACCAGAGATTTTTTCACATAAATTTCACCATTTTTTCCACAACCGTTACTCCTCCCATCACTATCCGAGCCTCCTCTCACGCATTTTCCACAAATACATTCCCCCGGTCATTTAATAAACCAAATATGCATATGTTTTTCGTACAGTATCATCAAAATATTCATTATATTTTATGCATAATATATTTTAAAAACAATCTATTGCACCCATTCCCTCGGTTGTTTCTCCTCTCCTTAAACAACCAGCAAGCTCCCACAATCCTTTCCCGATCCTCTCCTCCACCTCAAACTAAGGTAAGGGAATTTTTGTTTCCTTTATTGTTGTGTTGAACGATGACATACTTATATATATTTTTATACTCTTATATATACACACACCCTTGTGGTTTGGACATAAACCCTCTTATACTTGATTCCAAGACGTCTGATTTTTGGGCTTATGTGGTATTCTTAAACCTGAAAGAAATTTTTTTTCTTAGGAAAAACTTGTTTACATCCCTTGTATACTCAAATATATATATAAATATATAACCACACAGTTCTGTATAAACCACCATTATGCCCAATTTTTGGACCCCTAAACATTGGGTTTCAACGTTAAAGAAGCATTTTAAAATGCAAAGAATTTTATTCTGTATAAAACTTTTATATATATATATAGTATACACTGTTATATATAATTACATAGTTTATATAATACTCAGTTTTTTGACCAGATTTAAGTCTTTTAACACTAAACTCCAATGGTTAAATTATATTTTTTATAAATAAGTGACTGTCAATTATCTTTGGTGTAATACCCATATGTATACTCGGTTATACATGTGAGTTGTACATGTTTACATAAGTATATATATACATAAGTTTGTTTAATATATAAACCTTTTGAATTTCACATTATTATTTAAAATTTAATTACTCTTGTTAATTGATGTATCAAATATATTTAATTTATATGGGTGTTATTATATTTTTGGTTTAAACCCTTCGATACATAATGTATTTTTAGTTTTTTGAATATATATGTATACATATAAACATAGATCCTCAATTTTATTTAGATTTTTTCCAAAGATTTATAAGAAAGAATAAAAAATGTTATTTTTGAAGTATAACTACTTTTTATATATATATCTTTATATACACCCTTGTGCATAAACAGATTTACAAAACAGTAAACCCTAATTTTGGATACTCCAAATATTATAACTCTGATGCGTTAGTTATTTATGGAGAATTCATGGGTATAATATTTGAGGTTTTCTACTCTCACATACATAATTATTTATCACTTATATTCATATATAAATAATTGTATTAGTTATGGTTGGGTTTCATGATTTTCATTTTTAACATTATGTTCACCCTTGTGATATCAGTGATAAATGTTTGAGAAATGGTGTTTTATACCCCTTTTGAAATAGTTTGTATATATTTTAATTAATTAAGAACCCAAACCATGATGATATTCCATTGTGTATTTTATCTGTAATGACTTTATCATTTAGGGTTATCATTTTATGTAAAAAAACATGTATTTATTTTAGTGCATTATTTTTCATCTCACATTCCCTAGTCTGCTTATCATACTCACAATTCAACATCATAGCCATGTTGTTGATAGTTCTGTAATTAATACTTATATGTTAGATTCACTATATTTATATATCTAAATGCTAATAAATGTAATTAAAACTCTTATGACATTTTATGTAATTATAAATTAAATTATTCAAGGTTGTATGGGAAACCTTGAATAATATGAAATGTGAAATTAAATATTCAAATTGGTATGAGAAAATTTTGATTATACAACTCTATTTGGAACATGGGGAATATAATAGACTCAGTATAATAGGCTGGGGACAAGTTAATGAAATACCCTCGATGCATTGATGGTTCTCATGAGACAATCAGGTCATGGCATGAGGCTATTAAAATTTCTGGTCTTGACCTGAGGTCTTAAAAGGGTCTGATATTATACGTTCCCTCTTTATGTCTATGATAATTAATTAACCAAGTGGATATTCGACTAGTATAATATACATGGTTAAGAGCCAGTACATATGAGTATCAGAAAATGTAAATGCTAATGGCATGCCGTTTATTTAGCACTTAGTGATTTATTAGCCAGTACATGTTTCACAGTAGTAAAAGATGAAGTTGAAGTTTTTACCTTTATGTGAAACTCTGATTATATATTACTCTTAGTTATTAAATTTGTACTTGCATATTCTTATGTCATGCTTGTTTAGAATGTATTTACTTATTATTCTGAATGAACATGCTTATAATTGAATCATGATTCCTTATAACTATGTCAGAATACCATGAAATTTTCCCCTATGATTCTTAGACAAAATGGTATGTTATGATATTTATGTTTCTGTATTACTTAAGAAAATTTTTGACGGGAAATTTTAAAAGAATGTTTTCAAATGTTATATTTGTATATTATGTTATTTTATAACCCCTTACTGGGCATTCGTTTTCTCACCCAACATTTTTTAAATATATTTTTCATGTATCAGTTTTGGCAGAAGAAGAATGTCAGAAGAGGCTGGATTCCCAGAACCTGAACCGAATCAATACTCTATATGGGACATGATGAGTAAAATATCAAGGAATGTTTTTTATAAAACATAAACATCGTGTTTTAAGGCACCAGTTACGTGTATTCTTCTGTCGGGCTATTACAGTAATGATTAATAATGAATTGTAGTAATTAGTTATAATTAGAAATAAATTGTAATAATTAGTAATACTTTTTAATAATTAGTTATAATCAGTAATAAATCACAATAATTAGTAATAAATAGTATTAATTTGTAAAATATTGTAATGATTTTTTAATGATTAGTAATGATTAGTAATGATTAGTAATGACTAGTAATGATTAGAAATGATTAATAATGAATTGTAAAAATAAGTAATAAATTTTAGTAGTTAGTAACAAATTGTAATAATTAGTAATACTTATTAATAAATTTTAACAATTAATAATAAATTGTAATAATTAGTAATAATTAGTAATAAATTGTATTAATTGGTAATAATTATAAATAAATTGTAATAAATTGTAATAATTAGTAGTAATTAATAATAAGTTGTAATAATTTGTAATAATTAGTAATAAATTATAATAATTAGTAATAATTAGTAATAATTAGTAATAAATTGCAATAAATTATAATAAGTTATAGTAAATTGTAATAATTAGTAATAAATAGTTATAATTAGTTATAAATTGTAATAAATTGTAAATGTTTGTAATAATTAGTAATAAATTTTAATTTTTAGCAATAAATTGTAATAATTAGTAATAATTAGTAATAAATAGTTTTTGATTGTAATAATTAGAAATAATTAGTAATAATTTGTAATATTAATGGGAATAAGTAATAATAAGGGGGAATAAGTAATAATTTGTGTGAGTAAGTAATAAATGGAAATAATTTGTAATACATTTTAATAATTATTAATAAATTGTAATAATGTGTAATAAATTGTAATAATTAGCAAAAAATTGAAATAAATATGATTAATTAGTAATAATTAGTAATAAATTGTAATAGTTATTAATAAATATTAATAATTTGAAATAAATATTAATAATTAATATTAAATTAAATTAATTTTTAAAAATTGTAATAATTAGCAATAAATTGTAATAAATTGGCATAATTTCTAGCAGATCAGTGACAACTATTTTCCCCAATGACTCATCTCCTTTAATGTTTCTCCCTCTGAAATCACAATGAAAAATCTATTCCCACGTATGGATATCTATTTTCGTATGCATGAAAATGGAGATTAGCATGACGATGCCTCCCTTATCTCATTTCTTGTGCATAAAAAATGTATACGCATACATTGGAGCATATTTTCATACTGATTTCAGTTGAAAAAAATTATAAGGAGATGAGTCGTCGGGGAAAAGAGACTTTTTTGCTAAATGACTCATCTCTTTACTTTATACCACAGAAATGATTTTGAAAAATCCTCTATAACATATAGATATACATTCTCATATGCATGAGAATGGAGAGAAGCACGATGAGGCCTCCCTGGTTTCCTTTATTGTCCATAAGAAAATGGATATCTATATGTTAGAGTAGATTTTTTATACTAATTTCTGTGGGTGAATGTTTCAAGGAGATGAGTCATCGTACAAATGAGTTGTCGCCAGTCCGATGTAAATTGTATTACTTGTAATTAGTTTTAATTAGTATATATTAGTAGTAATTAATAATAATTAGGGGTAATTAGTATAAATTATTATAAATTACTGTATATTAGTATAAATTTTAAAACAAATACTATAAAAAACTATGATATAATAGAAATTATTATAAATTACTAGAAAAGTGAATTATATTTTCTTCAATTTTTTGGATAGTGTTTTTATTATATCAAATTATTCAAAAAAACAAATTATTTTATATTTTGTTAAAGAAATATGAAACACAAAAGTAAAAAAAAAGTCATTATTTGATGATCACACTTAGATAAATTAGCGCAAGAATCCCAACAGTTCTAGTTCAAATAATTTATGTATCGATGGTGCAGAAGAATTCCTATCATTTTCATCTTCATAATCATATTTTTTTCAGAATGTAATATTATGTTTCCTTATAAAAGATGCACTCTAAGGATGTTTGACACATTTGAAAATGTTGGGGTCATCTATTGTGTTTTTATTTTCATCCCAATTATGTTTTTTGGTATCAAAATAGTGAACTCAATTCTAGAGAAAATAATTTTAATATAGTTCCAAATCCATCATGGATTCAAAATATAATACATGGTGTGGTAGGCCCATCTTTTCAAAAAACTAAAACTTGGGATGATATTGATTTAACTCCTGAGTTAGAACCATCTGAATTTTATGAGTTGTTGAGGCCCATTAAAAATGCCTTATATATTGGTTGTAAGATAATAAAATTTAAAGCGGTTAAAAAATTTTATGGCTACTAAATTCGATAATGGAATGTAAAATATCTATTTTTATCAAATATTATATTTTTTTAAAACACTGTTACAAAAAGGAAATGTGTTGTCTTCAAATTTCAATGAGATCAAGAGGCTGGTTCGTAATCTAGGTCTTGGTTATCAAAATATTCATGCATGTTAAAATGATTTGATCTTATATAATAGAGAAAATGAGTTGTTGGATAGTTGTCCGACATGTGAAAATTATGGTACAAATATGATCGATTAAGGATTCCTTGATTTATTTCTATAAAACAGTTGAGATATTTCCAACTTACACCCAGATTGTATTTTTTATTTATGTCTCAGAACAATGTGACTTTGATTTCATGGTACAAAACCAATATGTCAACTAGTAAAAGATCACATCATCCCCCTAATGTCAATTTATAAAAATATTTTTACCATGTTCATTCCTCTTTTTCTTTAGAAGACCAAAACACGTGATTGGGTCTTTCTACTGATGGTTTCTATCCATTTGGATCTTATGATAGCTAGTATTCATGTTATCCTATCTCTAAAACTTCATACAATTTATCTCCTTTTATGTTAATGAAGTATCCATATATATTTTTGACCTTATTAATTCTAGGACATCGGAAAATGAATATTGATGTTTATCTAAATACATTAATTGATGACTTAAATTCATTATGGAGTAATGGTGTCACTGCATGTGATGTTTCTACGAAACAAAATTTCTTATTAAATGCTATATTGATGTGGGAAATTAGTGACTTCCCATCATATGACATGTTATTTATATGGAGTACACATGGTCCCAAACCATGTCAATACTATATGAGATGCAACAAAGCGTTTATGCTCCTCAATGGAAAAACATTATTTTTTTGACTATCATTGCAGATTCCTTCCAACTGATTATCCTTTTCCGAGGAACAAATATAATTTAAGAAAAGGAATGATTGAAATATATGGAACTATAATAATGATCATAGGTATAGAGTTTAAATCAATTATAGCTTCATTACCTTCCATTACATTTGGACCAACAATAACTAACAAAATATTAATGGCTTTAGGAAAGAACACTATTGGATTAAACATAGAATTTTTGGGATATATCATATTTGTCTTATTTTTTGGTCTCTAACATGTTGGATTTCATGAATATTGATAAGAAGTATTTTAATAATTTATTTCATATAGTTTTGGATACACAAGATAAGACCAAAAATAATATAATGGCATGATTAGATCTTGCCCAAATTAACAGGAAACCAGAATAAGAACTATTTGAAAATGATAGATCATAGATGTCAGTAAAGTCAAAACCAGCTTATAAAAAGTCCAAATAAAATCAATTATTATTATATCAATGGATTGTAGACTTGAGAATTCTGGATGGTTATGATTCTAATTTGGACAGATGTGTCAGAAATAGAAACATTACATGATTAAAAAGTCATGACTACAATATTATAATGGAAAGACTTCTGCCGACTGGATTAAAATGTTTTTATAATTCTATGATTTTGAATGTGATAATATACATATATTATTTTTATGAGACATTTTTGTGGTGACTACATGCTACAATTTACTAAGTAGACTGTAATAAGATGTTGTTTTAATTTGATGTAAAATGAAAAAAATCTTTCCCTAACTTTCTTTGACTCAATGAAACATCTAATATTACATTTTCCTCATGAAGAAAAATGTGGTGGTCTGGTAAAATATAGATGGATGTACCCATTAGAGTGATGAAAAAAAATTGAAGAAAAAAGTATGTAATAAAGCATTGATTGAAGGTGAAATTGAAAAACCTTAGTTTCAAGATGAAATATATTTTTTATATAACTTCATGGGTCGTAATAAGGGAGATGTTGATAATGAAATAAGAAATACATTTTCATTTTCTAATTATTTGGATCATGGCTTTAGTGGAGTTTATGAACGATGAATTTATAATTATGAACAATACAGAGCCCATACATATGTTCTGCTCAACTATGATTATATGAAAACATTTTTTCTATGAGTGATCCTATCACATATTCTATAATTTTTTATTTTAAATTAATATTATTTTATTTATAGTATATATGATAATTATATAAATAATCTAAATCTAAAAATTACAACATCTGTCCCGGAATAACTTTGGTAAAATAATTTTTCCTACAGGTTTCAAAAACTGGTAACATAAATTATTTATTGTTTAACATATAAAATCAATTTATTTATTTTTATATTAATAATTGTTTTAAAAAAAATTATGTATCTCAGCATGATGATAAAATTGATAATCAATTATGTGTATTTATTAACTCACTATCCAAAATGGTTAGATCTTATAATGAATATGTGGTGAATGGTTTTTGATTTCATACATGTGCATATATAAAATAAAAAAAAATGATTTTTTTTGTTTAGAGAATCTCATTATAGAGAAATTAATGTTTACTATTAAGGAATTATAGATGAAAATATTTAACTAGGTTATCTGGGAAATAATTATATAACGATGTTTAAATGTTAGTGTATGGATACTAAGCAAGGCTTGCGTGTTCATCTAACACATAGAATCATTGAAATTAAATATAAAATTGTTCTTTTAGTAAATGGACCATTTTTATTGGGTCATCAGGAATATAAAATCTATTATGAAAATTATTATGCTATGTCATGAGTGTTGGGAGATTGGTGGAGAATAATAAAAATTAAATCGCAGGAAAATCACTTTAATCAAAGTAAATGTGGTTTCGTTGAAGTACAAGGAATTGAAATTTTTTAAAAGACTCCTCCAAATCTATAATTTTCATAAAGAGACATGAATATCGACAATGACACCCCACAATTAAGGGTTGAAGATGATGATGATTTTAATGATGTTACAAATGAATTTGAAATGAAAAGAGATGATTTAACTAAAACTCATATAGAAATTAATGACGTTGAGGAGGAATATGAAGACATTGACATTATCAGATATGAAGATGAATATGAATATGAACATTAACACAGTTAAATTCTGATTATAATCATATATATATATATATGTAATATTTTTTTCAATGTTTTTCTAACAATAGTCATTTCGTGATTCAGATGGATGAGGATCAGTATTGTCAGTTGCATGATATTGATATAACTTCTTTCCATGCATTCAGATGTATCTTTACCTGTGTATTTTAGTTATATTGAATTAATTTATTTATATAAAAGTTATTTAATTTTTTTATTTTCTTACAGCCCTGTGAATATAGTTGTTGGACTAGGGAGCACTATATTGTGCAATTATTTTCCTAAAGCAAGAGTCCCATGGGATCATATTCCCATTATTGTTCTGCACTGTATGTTCGATCATTTGAGGGTACATAAATAAATAATAGTAATTATGAAATGTATTTAATTAATAACATGGTATTATAAATTATTCATAGGGTTTATGGTATCAGATCAATGATATCATGTGTAATGATAATTAGAAGGCATATGAAAGGTTCATACGGGAGCATAATTGTTAGTTTTTTTACAATTTGAGAAGAAAATTGATGATGAAAGTAAGAGTGAAAGAGTTTGATGAGTCTTGTGGTGCCCACCGACCTGATTACATTTCATATTAGGTATGGGATATATTATTTTCAACCCTGGTTGGGTGATCATTTTAAAAGGATATCATTGGTAGGTCAAAAAAACTGGGTGATATTGGAGGTGACACATCAAGGCTGTAGTCATACATTTAGTGCGCATAAGGAACATATGGTATGTACTTTAAAAAAAATTGTATTACATTAAATGTGAATTGTTTATTTTATATTCATATAGGCAGTTGAACAACACAATATTATAGAGTTTAATGTTTATAAAAGGATGTAGAATGATCCGATCACTCGCGAGTTTAGAAATGATTGCCAACATATGATTATGGGTAGTATAATTCTTTTTTGAGTTTTAAAATTTACTATAAATAATTTTTTAACTATTTTAATTTTAAATTACAATTGAATGAGTCATATGAGGTCGGGAAATCTTAGAAACAAAATGAGAGTTAGGTTTAGATCGATAAGTAGACCAATGTCTACTGATTTGATGAGGCATCAGGGATGCAGGTGACCCAGTATACCCCTAAGAAAGGTTCAGTAGTTGGTATCAACTTTTGATTGATGACTAAGAGTTATTATGGTATCGATGGGATGTCGACATCCAGCTTGAGAGAAGGTCTTGGAGAGTCATCATAATCTGCTATATAGTATTAGGAGCAGTTGTGAGCTCATGGTGAGCTTATAGAGAGTATCAATAGGAGGCAGGGGAGATACACCAATGACATCAGCAGTGGCAGGAAAAGTTCAAATGATAACAGCAGCAGTAGTTACAGGAGATGCATCGATGGAAGCATCATCACCACGAGTAGATGAAGTACATGTGAAATTTGACTCATGGTTTAGGGATGGAGTACCCTCCATCATCACCTCCATCTCCTCTAGAAGACCACCCCCCTCAGTGATGTATTTATTTTTATCATAATACATTTGAATGTAAATATTTATGTAATATTAACTATTTACATTTTTATATAGTGCATCTTTTTATACTTTTGGGAATATTTATTTTTTATTATTTATTTAATTGTTTATTATTTTATTACTTTATTAATTTTTTTTTTATTTTTTTAATTTATTATTTATTAAAAATTTGTTTTTATTTATTTATATTTGTGAAAATATTGAAATTTTTATTATTTTATAATTTTTAATATTTTATTAATATTAATATTATTATTTAATTAATAATAATAATAATATGTTATTGTTATTTTATTATTATTATTACATTAATATTATTATTAATAACATTATTTTATTATTTTATTATTTTTTATTCTACTATTATGAATATTATTATTTCATTAATATTAATATTATTTTATTATTATTAATATTATTTTATTCAATTATTTTATTTTTTATTTTTTTAAGTTATTTTCGGTAGACACTTTTGCGATGGGGAGCCCGTCACAAATAGTATTTACGATGGGCAGTCTCAATAGGTTTTTTAAAAAATGTAAAAAAATTATTTTCAATGGGATGTTGATCCATCGCAAATTGTTTTCTTCAATGGACCGTCATAATATGGTTTTAAAAAAAAACCTCTATAAAACTATTTGTGATGGGACCCCATCGCTAATGAATTTTTGGGATGGGTCCCCATTGAAAATGACACATCACAAATACCTGAATTTCTTGTAGTGAAGTATTATCCCACTATAGGTGGACTTATGAATATTTAATAACTTGTGCTATCCTTTTTGTTTTTATAAAGATAGATAGAATGACCTATAATTCTATTTATAGATAGCATGATCTAATAATGCTTCCTGAGTAATAAATTAAAATTTATTTTATGGAATTAGAGATGAAGTGGGAATTGATCAAGGTAGGAAAAAGGGTGATGTTGTGATGAAAAAAATTCAATATTTCTTCTCCTGAAATGTTATTAACATTATAAAAAAGATCATGATATAACATGGTTTTCATGTTGTCATCATTTTGATGATACCAATGACCATTTAATTTTTTTAGTTTATAGTATTCTGATTTTTAACTTTATATAGATCACCCAATTTCTTTTGATCAGTGATCTTTGTCAATATCTATGATTATTTACACTTTTTATCTATGCCCCAATCTTTACCTATGTTCTCCTAAAAAGATACTTAGTTATGATATACTTTGGGTAAATTTTATTTTAGATCATTCCATTTTTAAAAGGATGTTTTAGAATAATTTTTTTACAATGTGGTTTTCTATGAAAGGAACTTTCATGTATTAAACCTTTGATAAACCATACGAATTATGAAGTAAAAGTTCATTTAATGGGAGGTAAAATGTAACAACCCAGGATTCCAGGAATTTATTTATATTTTAATTAGTTTAATGTTTTTGATATTTTTCCACTTACGTCACACAGAATATATATTTTTGTTATAATATAAAAACAGTAATCTTGGATTACATTATATGTAAACCCAAGATAAGATTTCATTACAAGAAACACCGACATGGCTTGAGTTACATGAAACCCCATGTTTCTGCAAAACAACGCTTTACTATTAAAATTATTTAAATGATATAGTTATAACCTAGACATTAAAAATAGTAATATTTATATTAAAAAACTATTGTTTACATGTTTTATCAAAAATAAAACATATTTGTAATGAAATGTATAATTTCTTCTAAAGACTGTATATGTTTAGAATTATTATTTTCAAAAAGGAACTCCTTTTTTATGTCCTTCGATGAACTATAAAAAATTAATTTCAGACACTATTAGAAATTTAATATTATTAAATAAACATTATTTCTAAATTTTGAATGTCAAAATTAACTTGGGGTGAATTTCTACTTTTATTCCGAGGAGTTTCAATTTTTGACAAATAGTGATAAATACTATATTTTAGTTAAAAATTGCCATTTTAGTTTAAATAATTTTTATACATTAAATTTATTTTAATACTAATAATATATCAATTATACATATATTAATTCAATATAGGTCATTTGAATAATTTTCATATTTTAAATAGATATAAAAACAAATTGAAATTTTGAAAATTCTTTTTACTAGCCTTCTCGCCATGTCTGCGAGATTAGTGACAAGATTAGTTTTTATTAATCTATGAATTGATTATTTGAATATAAAAATACATGGTTGTAATAATTATGATACTTTTACTCTAATAGGAAAAACTAAGAATTTGTATAATATAAATATTAAATTTAGTAAATTTTTATTTACCACAGTTTAGGGTAAATTGGATTATTATATGTAAAAATAATATTATAGTATTATAACATTTCCACAACGTTTGTCCAAATTTTATTGTATTAGATGGATTGGACTAAAATAATCATTATTATATAATTTTAACATTTTTAATTCAATTGGGTGAGAATATGACATTTATAATATTTTATTTAAAGATTAGTTAAAAATGTCATTCTCATATTTTAATAACTATACCATTTTTAATATAGGGTTATATATAATATAAATTTTACGATAAGTATTAATTTGAAAGATAAACTTATTATATACATTATAATGATTTATTTTTAATTTATAGTGATAATATAATTAACTTAAATTGTGAAATAGTGATAATATACAAATTTTTTTTTAATAAAAGAATCAAATAAATAAATTTACAAATATTAATATATATATAAATAAATATATAATTAATTAATTATGGTACTATAAAAATTATATAGGTAACTATTACATTTTAGAAGTTTCATAAATGGTTTGGTTCAAAATTATCTTTATATTTTGATTTTATTCAAAGACAATGTTGTGAATACTGTCAAAATTAACACTAATGAAATTTTATAAAAATACTATATTATTAAACTGATTATAAATCCTAAAAATCATTAAAAAATTAAAATAGAATATGATAATTTCTATAATATCATAATGCTTTAATCTAGGGAAAATTTATTCCATTTAAGTAATAATTTATAACATCTTAAGGGTAAATCAAAATGATAAGCTTTAAAATAAAACCAAAACTTGTCCAAAAATTATTGTATGAATATTATTCGACACTTGTCACACTAATAATGAATTGGAGTTGTTTAATGAACATAGTCCCTTGAAATAACTTATATATAATTTAATGTCAATGATATATAAAAAATATTACTCTCTTATATTTAATATCTTTTATGTGTCCACAAAGGCACAAAATCAAGATATGAGTGAATATAAAAATATATTTTGATTATAATTTAATTTATTTATTCATATAATTTTTTTTAAAATTATATAACCACCTTAAATGCTTCTTCATTATTAAAACAATATTTATTTAATTAACAAGAAAATAAAATAATTGATTTTAATAATATTTATTTTGCACTATTTTCGATTAATTAAAATTTATAATGAATTTTATAGATCTATAAGACATATTAGAGATGTTTGAAACCATTATATTTTAATTCCCACATTTTTATGTATTTATAAAAAAATTAAATTAATAGTATCAAATTTGATGATAATGATATTTTATTAAATTAATATATTTTTAATTTTCACAAAAAATGAATAATAATCAAAAAAAGTATAGTATATGGTCGAAAATTTTATACAAAATTCGTTTATATTTAATTTGGATGTTTTTTTCTCTAGAATAACCTTATTATATTTTAATATTTTGAGGATTTCCAAAAGTTCCCCTCACTACAATTATAAAAGGGAACCTCCTCTCTCACTTCTAACACCACATTGAGCCTTCAAGCTAGAAAAAATCCTACACATTTACCATATAAAATTCTGTAGTAACATTCTACTGGTTATGGTCTTCTCAAAATACCAACTCTTTTGCCCCTAAGGGGAGATCTAGAGGAAGATTTTTGAAGAAGAGGTAATCTCTTTACTGACTATTTCAAAATTGTTCCTTCTTATAATGCATATTCATGTATATATTTCACTATAAATTAATAAATAAAGTATATAATATTTTATGAGAACTTATTATTATTATTGAAAAACCATATTCTACCTTTTATTCATCCTAGGAAAAATGAAAGTACCACACGTGTGTACGTATGGATTACGATCTCCATGTTGTGGTGCAATCTGTTTATCATCACTATTTATTTGGATGGGCACAATGATGTATATAATGGATGTAACAAATTAAAATGATATTGTATAGATTATTTATAATTAATATGTCACATAATTCTGAACCCTTTTACCATTAAGAGAATGATATCATCACTTTTTCATATGTACAACCTAATGTCTACACGATGCGATGAGATTCATCTTCCATGTTAAACATTTCTAGAAAGAATATAAATTGTTTATAATTATTAAACATGAAATATATTACATAATAATTATAATTTAAAAATATATATGTATACAAATATTTCATTTACCTTCATCCTTTTAGTATGATAAGAAAATGAAAACAGCATTCATGCGTACGTACGACTTACCGTCTCTGTGAATGGTGTATTCCATTTAATATATCTATATTATATATATATTTATATAGTAAATTTATATGATATATAAATAATATTTTACATAATTAAAGTGATAAAATCATGATATATGTAACAGGATCAGTAATAACAAGTCATAACATGTATGATAAACACAAAATTTTTTACCAGAAATGTTGCTTTAACATAAAAGTTTTAATAACTGGGTAATATAAAGTCAGAAATGAATCATATGTGATATCATAAATATTATTACAGTTTTTATATAAGTTAATAATATATTTAAAACCACTATACATGAGTTTTGTACACGTACAATTGGAATTTGACCTAAGGTAATGGTTACTTCACAGTCTCATTATTATTCGGGATTGTTTATACATAAGTATGTTCTTGAAAAAACATGTCATCCATGCCCATGTTTCTTAATAAAATTCCATTTTTTAATATATTCCTAAAAAAATTATGGTTTTTTATCCATTTTCAAATTATTATAAAATGGTTTGATAGGAATCTTTTTATCATTTTCCAAATGAGGTATCTTTTGAATTTTCCAGCAAAGTATGAGAAGAATGTTTTATAACTTATAAATTATAAAGATATTTGTATACATTCATGAAACTATATTTCCTTGAATCTTCCATTGAAATAATAAATGATTACTTTCAAATAAAAGTTTTTTTTTTAAAATTTCGTAGTATTTGAATCCATCCAATTGCCCGAAGGTCTTCAATTTTTTTTATTAAAAAGTTGATAAACCCTCTTTCAAGGGAATAATTGGGGAACCTGGAATTCAAGGACTTTGTACATTACATGAACTAATGGTCGAAGAGAGAAAAACCAGACTAACATCATAGAGCTTCCAACACTAGAATTTGATCATGAAAAAGTCTTCCACCATTGCATGGAAGTTGGGCAAACAAGTGTCATGTGTTAAAGCACATGCCCGATCTGATAGAAAATTCCATTCCCTCTCAAACAACAAAATCTTAAAATATCTGAAAAGATGAACCACCAGCTCTGAAAACTTATCTGGGGCCTATTCCATGTGATCATGTCCAGCTAGAAAGAAACCTTCCACAATCTTCCTTCATCAAGAGTATCTCCCAGATGAACCCCACCATACTTCAAACACCCACTGCCACCATAACCAAAGAAGACACCAAAAGACGAATTATAGAACATGTAGTAGAGCCATTGTCTCCTAGGACTGAATGGTCCAAAACCACATTGAGTAATGTTTCCTATGAGGGGGATCGAGCTGCAGTAAAACAAAAACACTACTTTGGGCATGAATTTTATCAGATTTGAACTGCAGATTCACCCCCACTAGAGTCCCAAGAGAGCCATGGGAATTAGGGGAGACCACCAATAAAAGATTGAAATTGTTCTGTGATGCCACATTTCCATCAACCAAACCACCAAATTAAATCTATCAAAAAGAAACACAAAATCCAAATTCTTCCAAACCACCATCAAAAACCCAAACTAGAAATCCCCCCTCTGAACCACACCAAATTCGACACTAAACACATCGAAAAGAAGCAAGTCAGATCCATTGCTAGGCCGTGCTGATGCTGAAGTGAGATCCTGAAGCCGTCTATGAAACCTATTTCTTTTCTGTAGGTTAAGTTATGAATAGATGATGTTTATGAAACCCATTTTGATCCTTGGATTTTGATATAATAAATGATTTATGTTCTTTTGGCACAAATATGTGTGACTTGATTATGATATGGGTGGTACCTATATCTCTCCCCAATGGGTTGTGTAAAAATTTATATTTCATGATATTGAATTAAACAACCTTGTCCGCTAAGATGGTATTGGGAGTGAACGTAGAATATTAAGATGGTTATGGGAGTGAACCATGATTAAAAATATGGTTATGGAAGTAAATTATGACTACCAAGATGGTATGGGGAGTGAACTTATACTACTAAGATAGCCTTGAAAGTAATTCCCTAAATATTATGGAAATAATTTTTATATGATTATTTGTCTTCCACAAATTTCATGTCCTATTCTTATGTGATGATTTCATTTATTATGTTCTTTATTTCATTATGATTCATGTCTTATGAACTACCAAAATTTATTCTATGCTTAATATGTATTATCATTGACATGTATGGTATGATCCTATATTTTCATGATCATGTTCTCATACCCATATTCTCATGATTATGTTTAGATGTCTCCCTTGTTTACCCTTACTAAGTGACTAGTCTCACCCATTTTCTTAATTTTTTATTTTCCCCATCTTATAATGAATGGTTATAGTTAGGGGTACTAAAGGGGAATAAAGTTAAGGGAGGTGTAGAAGATCTTTCACCAAATTAGAAAGATGTGTTCCATTTTTTCAAAGGAACTAAACTAATATAGTCATTGGGAATATGTTTCTGTAATTTATTAAGTATTAAAAAAAAATAATTTAATATACATTTATGAAAACCATGGGTCTTTATATAAACACTAAGGATATATAAGTGTTTTTAATTATTTTAGCATAGTTTTTCAAACCGCGAGAAACACCATGAAACAATGCTGATGTACAAGGGTTTTTAGTGGTGTCACATAGCTTGACCAAGGATTATCCAATACAAGTGGCTCTTCCAAGGTGATTGTGTGCCTCATTTTTCAATGGTACAGAGTCCACACATGGTCAGAACATGATTTTTAAAACCATGAGGCCTAACCATGTTCCCCAAAAATAATCGTTAATTTTTTTAATTTACCTCTTTAACCTGATATTATTTTAAATATAATCACCCCTAATATCCATTCATCTCAATCAAAACATTATCCAATGCAATATATGCTTCCTCCCATAGGTTATTTATTATTTTCCTTCATTATTGATGAATTTATTCAAGGTATCATTTTTACCTAGTTCTGTCTCCTATTCAATATTATTATTTTGATCTACCCTCCTATTTTCTCATTGTAACCCAAATGGGATATTGATGTTAGAAAAAAGAGTTTTATAGTGTATTGATAACATTACATGAGGATAAATGAACATTAGAACCCGCTCTACTCATTCCCAATATATGTTTCCAATGGAGATTAGTCATACACTTTTCTTAAGGTAGGTTACTCTATAAAAAGTTTCTTACACATCAATTACTGAATGTTATGGTAAATTCCATTTTTCTATAAAATTAATTTATTTGATATCAAAAAGTTTTATATTAAGTAGATTTATATTTTTAATGGGGGTTTTCTTTAGAAACATATTTTTGTACACAATTTTTTCAATGTAATTCCATAAAGTTGGTTTTGATTATAAAATGGGTTTTCAAGAATTGGAGTGGTGATTATTTATTAAGATAATGTTTTCAAATTGTGATCATGGATTTGAAATTATTTTTTAAAAAATAGATTATTGGGAACCATGGTTTCATTGGGAAATGGGCGTATGCCACATTAGTGTTTGTAACACTACTAAAATTTTGATATTGATAGACAATGCTGGAACTCTATGTTGGTTGGGTTCGCAGGATTCCATGATTTGGGTTACTTTATGTTTCTATATACATATTCACATAAGACAAGGCCCAATCTTATGATTTTTCATTTGTACTTGGTTTATAAATGATGGTAGTTTTCGGGATCAGTTTCTCACATGTATATCATATGTTGTATACATGGATGATTTTTCTTATGAATTCAAGCTATAATTAATGTACATTTTATATTACTAGTTTATGAGAATAGGAAATTATTTTATGGAGACCAAATGTTATTTTAAAAACTTTTTTATCGTACAAAAATATATTATAAAATGTATATGTTTTAAATCCATAAATAAATTTTTTATTGTATTAGACTATGTAATGATTATTTAATGAAATACTACTAGGATTTGTGATCATACCCTAGTTTTTGATTTTGGATTTTTTTAGAAGTGGGTTTTTAGGACACAAGAAAAGGGAAGAGAGTCATGTAGTTCATGTACTTCTCTAGGGTGTTGTCACAATATAAGTGAGGCTGTTTGGTGGTGATATATATTCACATGGATTCTCAGTTATATCTTCTTTAATTATACATTACACATTATAATTTTTCTTGAAATTTTTTGAATCATTTATTTTTTCATTTTTTTGGAAATTTATTTTGTTTTTTTTATCTATTTACAGTTATTCACAAGGGTTGTTTATTTGGTTTATTTTTTTATATCTTGTGGATGGACAACATGGTCAATGTGTCAGGTCAATCCAAGGTGGTTCGTTACATTGAAGCATAGATACCATAGATCATTGCCCCCATGAAATCAAAAGGTATGAGCAATTTTTTAAATGTGATAATAAAGAATTAAATTTAGTTTTTTAATGATCATGTATTACATTAAAACTAGAAAAAAATGAAAAGATAGTAGGTAATAGAAAGAATCCACTAAAGAGATTAGAAGGAAAGAAAATCCAGTTTTCAAGTGATATGTGTGGTACCATTCATCATGTTTAATGTATTTTCATGATTGGAAGGTGTTTTTTGATGTGAAAAGTTTGGACATGTATCTCATAACTATAAATAAAATGATCACAACAACAATCAGAAAAATAATAAAAATATAGGAATAATATGCTTTAATTTGAATGAGATAGTTAATTATGAGAATAATTTTGTAAATATAGTAATAAAGTATGGAAGTCATCATGATAAAAAGAGTAAATGTGTTGATAAATCCTATGTTACTACTTTGGTATATTTTAGACCATCCAGTGATTTGTTTTTAGGTACATTAATTGTGTAACATCTCCATACTTTTCATTTTCTTGAGAAAACATTTGGAGGTTACTTGGACTTAAGTGTCATCCCAAAGGCACCAAAGGCTTGAAATAAATGCCGAAGGGATTAAATACACGTGGGAACAATTTTCCCTTTAAGAATAAACCAACTAACCAGAAAAATTACAACCAAACAAACAACTAAATGATGCGTGATAACCATGAAAGATAACCCAACATTTCATTTACCAAAAATCAAACTATAAACCAAGTACCAAAAAATAAAAAGAAAATAGAAAAGTAAAAAATGAATGATAACTAATCAAACTATAAGACAACCACAAGACTCCATGATCCACATGATCCATGATATAACTTCACATAACATCCCATTTATCATGAGGTAAATATGTGTGATACTATACCTTTTTCACATTACCTAATAGATAAAATCTACAAAATCACCTAAGATACAAATAAGTGGTGATTACTAAAACTCAGTAGGTTTTCCCCAAAAATTTTCTTTACTCACGCCACTGGGATAAAAGAGTTAGAAAAATTTATAAAAAACTATTTAATAAAATAATTTCTAAAACAATAATCATTAAATAATTTTTTTTCTAAAGTAGTTTAAAACCAAATCAAATCAAGTTATATCTAAAACAATTTTATAAAAAAACTATTTTCCTTAAAACCCCCAAACAATGCCTTATAACCATTTCACATGTTTCCTTTGGCATAGTCATTCCATATCACATATCCTCACCAAGAACCAAGAACGTTTCATTATGATAGTTCAATAATCATGAGTGGTCTCTTGTTGATATATCAAGTCATCATAAAGTAATTATATCCCATGTACTATTATACCTTTGGCATAGAGGAAAAGGTCATATTTCAACCAAGCTTTATAAATGAAAAATGAACACACACACCATGTATTCCCAAAAAAAATTTCAATACAAATGTGAAAAAATAATTTCAAAAAAATAATATTTTTATATATAACCATTTTCTAGAAATCTATTTTAAAATTATAAAAAAAAATTTAAATCTAAAATTTTAAATTCAATAAAATCAAATCACTTTTCAAAAAAAATCATCACAATTCCATAATTTCACCAAAAAACCTAAATCATCACTAAATAGAATTTAAATCATGATTTTCATCAGGATGTCATAATTAATTTCAATCAATTATAAATATTTTATGCTAATTCAATCAATTATAGAAATAGGTGTTGATAGTGAAGACACCTACCTTTAGAGTTTTGGAGAAAATGATAAATGTCGTGAAAAACATCACAAAAACCTGTTGAATCTCCATGAACCCACCTTAGATATATTCCCCTATCTTAAAACAACCCAAATATAAGATTATTTGGTAACCATAACCATAGATATACCCAAAAATGGCACAGATCTAAAAACTAGAAGCATGGTGATGTATATATAAGAAAACACATCCATAATGATGAATAACGAAGCCTTACTATAAAAATCAGGCTCAACTCACCAAGGGATGGATCCAGATCACTAGAAATTCACTTGGGAGAGGTTCTACAACCTCTAAGAGGCCAAAATATTAATTTAGGAATGCATAAGAGGAAAAAAGAGTGGGAGAAACGGTAAAAAATAGAAATCCACTTTTTGATGATCTAACATTGAACTTATGCATGGTTTAGTCACACGGTTATTAAAACAATGAGTTAATCATGCTCCTTCTTCTATCATAAGAGGTACCTCGTATGGTTGTCTTTCATAAATTCCAAACCATATGTCGACCATTCCAAAGCTCTCTACCCAAAAATTTCACCACACTGCATTGTTTCTCTTAGGCTTCCACATGTTTTGGACAAACCATGTGCAGCCCGTGTGCCTCACCTTCGACCCCTGTCTCGCTGTGAATGGTCTCCGATAAGTCTTTCATAGTTTTTAAAAATCATTCACCACCTATGAACCATTATAAATGTCACAAAAACTCTTTAAAGGTTCCCCAAACTCTCCCATGCTTCAAATTTATACTTTAATGATTTCTAGTAACGTGATGTGATTCGTAGATCTCTACCTAATAAAATCAAAACTGGTATGCCATGTCTCTTTCTAGGAAAAATCCCCCACCATATGAGTTTCAATAATATGGATAAAATGTGCCGACATGGTTGGACAGTTCACTAGGACCCATATGACATCATGTTTTCAAATCAGTCTTGTGTGACCTATAACAAAATTCATCGCTATCTTCTCCCTTTTCCAAATAGGGATTTGTAAATATTTCAACATACCTACTATTCACTGATGCATTGGTATAACTTACTAACAAGTTATTAAAACTATCTCATCTAGCTTCAGTTTCATATTGACCCAACAAAAATGTTCTCTCAACACCTTATACATATTCTCTATTCTAATATGAATAACCCATATTGAATGGTTGTAAGAATGAACAATTTTCTCCTGAAAAAACCACAGGTAACACCATCCGACTCATGTACAACAACACTAAACTGTTATCTAGCCACCATCTCTCAATGGTCTCCCCACCGCCGAGTTCCGAACTCATAGCCACACATTCTGCATTAGATTCTTATATTTCTTTAACCATCTTTACCAAAAAAGGGACCATGGAAACAGAAAATGAAGCCACAAAATCACCTTGGTCGTGACATTTCACAAGCATATCGGCTAGGTTCGACATAAAGTGCCACTCATCTGAAACTTCTTTTTACAAATGAGCATATTAATTTCTCCTTAATGCATGTGCCATCATATTTCCTTTATCTGCTGTATATAAAAATTCAAAGTCTAACATAGGGAGATACATCATCCATATTCTTAGCCTCATATTCATATCTCATTGTGAGAAACTGCGTTCAATCTTTTCTGATCCATGGACATATTATATTTATCATCAAACAGATAATGGTGCCATGTTTTCAAGTCATGGATAACTATAACTAATTCCAAAATGTGTGTTGGGTAATTATTCTTAGGCACCCTCAATTTACTTGATCCATATGACATAATAATATATTCTTTCTTTAAAACTTATCCCAACCTAGATCTATAATAATCAAAACACAATACATACCCTTGTACTAATTCCAGATAAATCATGGTCGATATAGACGTAAGGTTAACCTTTAGCTCTTGAAAATATTTCTATCAATCCTCACTCCACTGGAATGGAATATTCTTCTTTATCAAAGCTATCATATTCAAATATTGTTGTGATAAGTCATGAAAAAATCACCGATAATAAAAATCTAGACCAAGTAAGATCTCTATCTCCAAAGCATTCATCAGTGGTTTCCAATATATAATAACTTCTAAATTCTCTAGATCCACTAAAACAGGTTTTAAAAAATTACATGGCCAAGAAAGTGCACCTATTACATCCAAAAATCACACAATAATAATTTGGCATACAAATAATGATCTATAATGATTCTAAATACTAACTCTAAGTGTTTCTCATGCTCATCCCTAGTCTCTAAATGCACTAATATATCATCCAAAAACACCATAACAAAATAATATGGATTTATCTAAAATACGTAATTAATAAATTCCATATAAACTTCTGGTTCATTAATATGACCAAAAGGCATTACCGCATATTCATAATGGCCATATCTACTGTTGAAAGCTATTTTTGGAATATCCACCTTTAGAACTAACAATTGGTGTTAGCTGGATCATATGTAAACTTTAGAGAACCACTAATCTCCCCTCAATTTATTTAAAAAACCATCAATGCATGGAAGTGGATATATATTATTTATCATAACTCGGTTAATTTTAAGATAATTGACACAAATATGAAGAATTACATTTGATTTATTTACGAACAAGACGAGTGATACCCATGGAGATGTGCTTGGATGAATGAAACCCTTTCTTTCTATATTTTTCAAATACACTTTCAGATACCTTACTTATTATTGTTCTATTAAATATTATAAAAGTGAGACAGGACTAGTCCCTATAAGGAGATCAATCATAAAATCCATTTCCCTTTCTGATGGTAACCCTTAGAAGTTCATTGAAAAGAAATCAGGACATTGATCCACAACTGCTAAAAAACATTCATCTTTTATGTCTTCCATTGATTCCAAAGAAAAATATACCAAATGGTAAGAGATAATTCCCATTACTAGTTCCAACAAACCCGTTTCAATTTTCATTATGAACTTCTCTACTTTAAAGAGATGCTTGATTCCATCCTCAATCATGAATCTTACTATTCTGCTATAACAGTCAATATGAGCCTTAAACATTGTCAATAAATCCATACCCAAGAATACATCATATACATCCATGTACAATGAATAGAAATCCCAGTTTATCTAAAATCCATCAATAGTTATAGAACATTCTCTACATATGATTAATCAAAATTATCTTTGACCAAGAAGAATTTTATGTTTTATCACATAAGGTTTCATACCATGTTTTAAACATAGAAATTAAATAGCATGGGAAGAAATGAAAGAATGAAATTCCCTAGTATCAAACAACATTTTCATAATGGTGGAATTCAAAAGAACCATACCTCACACCATAGATGATACACCATAATCATCTATAATCTCAAGATTAACTATATTTAATTACATCATCACTACACCATAATCCTTGATTCCATTATGATATTTCTCAAATTGTGGAGTCTGGGTATTCTTATAATCACCATGGATATATCTATTCTCTCTCTAAGATTGATTCTACTGCCCTTATCACATCGAAGCATATGATTCCTGCAACACATGAAAAGTGTCTTAAGCACCTTGCCTCGAAGCACTGTGACAATATCACTTAAGATGTCCTATCTTGTTGAAATTATGACATGATCTTGGTGGTGTTGTACAATCATTCTTCATGTGCTCGAAGTAACCACATTGTATATATACAACTTTTGTCTTGGATCTTGGAGGAAGATTCCCTGATCCACCTATCTGATTCTAATTCCCACTCCCTCCCTAGAAGTAGGTGTCCCTCTTCCACTTGTTCGCAACATGAGAGTTCCCACCATTTCCTAAGGGTATCAGCATATCTCCTCATCTCATAGCTCATGATATTTCTCATTCAAGCATTGATGCTCTATTGACCATCTCTATATTATCAGTTATATAGATCACAACAATATTTGAATGAATCTCATTCCTTAGCCACAATTAAAAGATGTGTTCCTTCAAGGCCACAATAGCATCAAATTTGGGTCAAAAGTTCACTAAATTCATGAATTTGTCTACTTACTCTGCGAAATAGATATTTTCCCACATTTGGTTAAAGAATTATATCATTCTCTAGATGTTGAACATATGAGGATAGAATTGTTTGGTTAACAATTATTCATAATCTTTCCAACTAAGGCATTGATCCAATTTATCCTGCACCGCTACATCCCACCACTAGGGTGAAAGATCCTCGAGAATATACATCTCACGACTGGCCTTTAGCTCTACTGTTGTGCCATTGAAATCAAAGATAAAATTCATTCTATTAAGCCATTCCTATTTTCTTTTGGGTTCATAATCACCCTAAACTATAGGGGGATTCTGTTTATGGAACAAAGAAGAATGGTCCACTTATCTTGGCTCATACCTATGGTTTTATGTGTTCATAGTCTGAAATTCTTGGTTGATACTGTAAACCAACTATTATTTCACCTATATCTCAGGTGTAACCTCATTCTCCATAGATTCGTTCAATTTTTATCTACGAATCCTATTAGGTTCCATTTTCTATATAGAACAAACACTGTAAGTCTCACTCTCTAGAAACTAAAGGCTTAAAATTTCATGTTCCATAACATTAACTATAAAAACATTTCTTTTTCCAAATTAACCTTTTCTATTTTCCACTATTTTAGAATACATTCAACATTATTTTAAAAATCAGAACATTATCAAAATAACACAACCATGACCTTTTTCTAAAATAGTTCATTTGAAAGTAGTTTAAAAAATTTTAAAAATCAAAACATTTGCACAAAATCATATATCATTCATCAAGATGAGGTATGAAATGTTAGTGGGGAGTCATTTATCTAATTCAAGTCATGGTCTTTTCATTTTCTAAACACGTGACAATGAGATTTCAATCTTATAAGTGTCTCAGAAACCCTTATGTACCCAACTCCTAGGTAACATGATGTTTATCATAAAAATGTTAGCTGCATATTTTTATTCTCAACATTTAAGTCCCAAAAATAATACTCCTTTTTATGATCCCAACATAATGAATATACAAGAATGAATTCAACTCTAAGACCAATAAAACTTATTACTACCTGTTTGACCTGGAAAGGAACATGGTGATACATATTATCTCATATATACTTTTGGAATGAAGAAAACGTATACCATTTATCTCAACAGACTTTTTGGTCTAAACAAAACTAATACAATTTGTATAATCCACCTACTTATCATTTTCTCAAGATGGAAGTGGGAGGTTACATGTCCTTAAGATACTTCCCCATGGTGCCAAAGGCTAGAAATAAATTCAAAAGGGCTTCAATACATTTATGGGGGGAAATTTTAACTTTAATAATAAACCAACTAAATAGAAAAATTATAACAAAACTAACCACTAAATGATGCATGAAAACCATGAAATATAACCCAAAATTTCATTTATAAAAATTAAAATAGAAACAAAGTACCATATAGGAAGATTACAATATAAATGTAAGAAGTGGAAGACAACTAATAATGCTCCAAGATGACCACAAGACTCTAAGACCCACATCCTCTATGATCCATCTTCACTAAACATCAAACATATCATGAGGTAAACACATGTGACACATTACCTTTTCTCATGTCCCAGTATATGAAATCATTAAAATCACCAAAGTGAAAAAGTAGGGGTGAGTACTAAAACTCAGTAGGTTTTCCCCAATTACATCTCTAATCAGGCCACTATGATAGAAGACATACCAACATTTATACAAAATAGTTTGTATAAAACAACTTCTAAAATAATTTATAACAAAATATGACCAAGTTTTAAAATATTTTATAACCAATTATAAACAAGTTCTATCTCATCCAATTTTCAATGAAAATATATTTTCAATAAAAAAGAAATAAAATTTATTAAAACCATTTCACACGTTTCCTTTGGCATAGCCACTCTATTTCACATATCCAAACCACTATCCATGCCTCTATCATTATGATAGTTCCAAAATCATGAGCAGTCTCTCAGTGATCTACCAAATAATCACAAAGTAATTATATCCCATGTTTCATTACACCTTTTTCACCCATCCAAGACCATATTTCAATAATGCCTTATAAATACAATATGAACACACACCATGTATGCGAAAAAACAATGTCAATACCAATATTCCAAAACCATTTCAAGAAAAAAATATTTTTCTTAGAAATTTTCCAGCATGACCTTTCAAAATTATAGAAAATCCATATTTTAAAACCAAAATTTTAAAATCATTAAAACGAAATAAATTTTTACAAAAAATATCCACAATTCAACAATTTCACCAAAAACCATAAATCTCTATTAAAGAAGATTTATATAATTCATTGTACCAATATATGACAATCAATTTCAATAAATTAAATCAATTTAAAAATATTATTATCCATTATATCGATATGAGAAAAGGGTAAATCCACCTACATTTAGTGTTTTTGGTAAAATGATAAAGAACATGAAAAAAGACCCAAAACCGGGATGAATCTCCATGAACCCACATTTGATATCTTCCTTTATCATAAAAACCCAAATATAATTTTTTTGGCATCAAAAACCTTATATATACCCCCAATGGGTGTAGATATAATAAAATTATTTTATGGTTGAAGTATATCTTAGAAAACACATCAAGAATAAGGAAGAACAAAGCCTTGTCACATGAATTGAGCTTCAATGCTCCAATGGATGGATCCAGATCACTTCCAATACTCTTGGAAGAGGTTCTAAAACCTTTAAGAGATAAAACTACTATGTTAAGAATAAATAGTAGGAATAAATATTGGTTAGATGTGTAAAATGAGTGAGATCAACTTTTAAGGATCTATCTTTTACTCTACGCAAGGTTTACTTGCACGGTTAGGAAAAACAAGCACCAACTATGCTCCTGCTTCTTTTTTAAGAAATACTTCACATGGTTGTCTCACACAATGTAAAATATATGAGAGGAAAATGGGAAATCTCTATAACAAACAATTTAACCACATTTAATGGTTTCTCGTAGGCTCCCACATAGTTTAGAAAATCCGTGTGTATCCTATGTGGCTCACATTTACCCCTATCTCAATGTGCATGGTATCATGAAAGTGTTGCACAGTTTCTACAAAACGTACACCACCCGTGGAACTACATAAAAGTCCCAAAAACTCTTTAAAGGTTCCTCAAACTATCCCACACCTAACCCATATACTTTATGTACAGAAAAAGAATAAATAATAGGTCATATACAAGAAACTGGTGGTGATTCAACTTGTTTATTCAAATTATGAAAATTTCGTATTTGATTCAGGGTTGACACATTCATTAATTTTTGAGATTTTGTTTGATTATTTAGAGATTCCAACTCAATATATGAATCTATAGTTGTTTTTAAAAACACATGGGGTGTTATTATTTCAATATGTTGTGTTTTACCGTAAAATCTAATTTTCATAACCCTTGTAGAGTTTGATGTTATTCTAGGTATGAATTGGATTATTTTTTATCATTCAAAGACAGGTTTTAGAGATAATGAATTTTTTTTAATATTGACTTTAATTTTGTATACATTAATTAAATTATACCTTTTATAACATATCAGGAAAATGATAAATTGATTAAATATGTAAATGATAGTTATCTTGCACATATTGTTGAGAAGAAGGAAACTATTGAAATTGATGATGTTTTTGTTTTAAAATAATATGTGTATATTTATTGTTCAATTTACTAGTATTATAACTAATCATGAGATTGAATTTTATGTTGATTTTGTTCCAGATTCTGAGCCAATATCAAAACCTCTTTATCGAATGGATCAATTAAAACATATCGAATAGAAAAATTAGTTATAAGAGTTTATTAATAAAGGTTTTATTAATCCTAGATATTCACCATGGTGTGATCTAATTTTTTATGTTAAAATAAATATGGTTCTATTGGGCTCCCCATTTATTATAGATTAATGAATAACATCACTGATAATAATAAATATCAATTTAATAATATTTATAATCTAATTGACTATCTATGAAAGGTAGAGTATTTTTTAGATGTTTATCTTAGGTTTGGTTTCCATCATAATAAGGTAAATGAAGATATTTTTCCAAATTTGAAGCTTTATACTATGTATGAGACTTATGATTTTGTTTTCATGATCTTTAGGTTGGTAAATTCTCTAGCAATATTTACGAACCTTATTAATAATGTTCCCCATGAGTTATTGGATAAATTACTCATTATTTTTATTGATTTTATTTAAGCATATTCATAAATTTATTAGGATCTAGAAAAATACATGATAAATTTTCTAAAAACATCAAAATTAAATAAGTTATATGAAAACATTTCTACATCTTAATTTTGGATGCAACAAATTTATTTCCATGGAACTATTTTTAAAAATTATTGACTAATTAGTAATTCAGATAAAATAAAAGTGGTTTTAGAGTGGAAAGGATATAATAATTTCACATAGATTCTTTGTTTTCGTAGATTATGAGGATACTACTAGAAATTTTCTGAAAACCTTCCTTGGTTATCTTTCCCGGTAATTGAATTAACTAGAAAAGGTTTTAAGATCATATAAATGAATTAATGTGATAAATTTTTTTAGGAATTTTAAACAATATCACTTAATTATCCAATTTTCGGTCTATTATCTCCAAATGGTGAGTTTGATATCTTTAGCGATACTTCCTTGAATGGAATTGGATGTGTTATGATGTATAATGATTATGTAATTGTATATTATTTATAAAAAATGAAACATCATGAGCTATATTATCCAACACATGACTTTTAATTAGGTGATGTTTTTTTGAAATTTGGATAAAACATTTATATGGTGTAAAGTGTGGAATATATATCGATCATAAAATTATATAGTATAAATTTACTTAGAACGTGTTAACTATGATGCATGGGATATTTCTAGAAATAATAAAGGATTATGACTTCATTATTCATTATTATCGTTGAATAGATAATTGGATAGATGATGTTTTATGTTTTAATTAAAAAAGCATCATTGACCATGTAACACTTTTAACATGTTATGTTTGTAATTATTTGATTAATATTGTTCTAGAAATTTTTCATTTAGGAACTCTCTATATTTTGATCCAGGTGTCTGTAAAAAGAACATTATTATAAAAAAAATTTACTTATTGGAAGGAGGATTATATTGTATATAAAATATATAATTGGTTAGGAGATATGAGTTTTTTAATTTAATATTGATAAGGAAATTGTTTTGAGGTTCAGAAAAAGTTTAATTGTTCCTTGTGATTCCCATTTTAAAAACTAGTTATTAATTCATGCTCATAGTTTTCCCTTTTTTATTTATCCTAGGAATAATAATATATATTTGTTCTTTGGGAAACTTTATAATGGAAAAGAATAAATAAAAAAACTTTTGATTTTACAATTAAATGTTTTAATTATTAACAGGTTAAAATGGATGGAATTAAACAAAAGGGAATGCTCTATATTTTTCTAGTTCCAAATTGGTAATGAGAGAATATGTCTATGAATATTGTGTTTTGAGTACAAAAGACATTTCAAGGGAATCATATGATATGGGATACTATTTATCATCTGAAAAAGTGTTCACATTTTATTCATATTCAAGATAACATGTCATTATGTAATCATTTTATTCTTTATGTTAATTAGACAATCTTATTTTATGGAGTTCCACTTTCCTTAAAATTTGATCATGATCCAAGATTTAACATTAATTTTGGGAAATCCTTCATAAGTTTTTTGGAACTCAAATAAATTTCATTATAGTTTTCCATCCTTAATATGATGAAAATCAAAGAAAATTATTAAATCATTGGAAGAAATAATTTGATATTTTTATAATGATTACTAGGGTGGTTGGGATAAAAAAAATCATTAGTTTTATTATGTTTAATATCAGTTTTGATTATAGTATTTATATGAAATCATTTGAGGCATTATATGGAAGGCTGTGTTGAAATATGAATTGTTGAGATAAATTTAGCGAAATAAGGTTCTTGCTACCAAAATTAGTAAAGGATATTATTATTAAAGTGAAGATGATTCAGTAATGTATGAGGGAAGATCAATGAATGAAATAAAGTTATACAGAAAACCAAAGGAAATATCTTTCATTTTATGTGGGAAACAATATTTTTCTTAATGCATCTCAAAGGAAATGTGTCATGTGTTTTGGTAAAAATAGAAATATATGTCTATGGTTCATTAGACTATATTAAAAAATATATTAGACTCAATCGATTTCATTTAAAGGGTATTTTACAAAATATTTATCTCTTTTACATGATATGTTTAATTTTTATTTGTTAAGAAAGTATGAGCAATAATCATGTCATGATTAGAGTCTTTAATTAGTTCAATTGGAATAGAAACCTTTTATGAGTAACACACTATTAAGATTATTGATCATAGAGAGTAAGTGTTTTTGAATAATATGGTTCACCAAGTCAAGGTCTTGTGGAAATGGCATATGATTGAATATGAAACATGAGATACTAAAAATTCTAGGAATTAGAAATATACCCATGTGTTTAAGTAATGAATAAAATTATGGGGAAACAATTTAAAAACGGATAAAATTATAAAAAACTAGTTAAATTTTATAAAATATAAATTTAAATCCTTTTAAATATTCATGAATTAGATTTTATAGAGTTACATTCACTATAAAAATTTTATGTAATTTTCCAATCCAAAAGGACGTAGTTGTATTTTTAATCAATTCATTTCCATGAATTATATTTATTTATTTAAAACAACTAATTTTAAAATTATAGATTCATTTTTAAAGAGTATATATATTTATATAAGTAATTTAAATTTATATTTGATTTAATTTTTCAGAATTTATTGAAAAATTATTTTTATTATCTACTCGTAGAAAATTCTGCTTTTTAAGAAAACATAAATTTATTTTCAATTATTTAAATTGTCTAGTTTCAATTTTTATTGGTTTTAAAATTTTAATAGTTCATTTTTATTAAAATTAATCTAATAAATCTCATTTTAATGAAAAATATAGTTTAATTTGAAATAAAAACATTTTTATAATTAAAAGGAATCTTTCTTATGAACTGTTTTTCATTATACTTTATAGGTTTGTTTTTAATGTAATTTCTACCAAATATTTAAATTTATTTTATAAAATATAATCACTATTTAAAATCATAGTTTCTTATTTTATTTTTAATACCACTTTCATTTTTTACTTTATAAATGGTAACTGGTAAAAAGGTCATTTACTATTATAAGTGTTAAAATGGGTTAAAAGGTATAAAACTAAAATGATAAGGGATAAAATGACCTAATAAATTTTTTAAATTGCCTTTAATTGTCATATTTATAAAATGTAACTTCTTTAAATATAATATGTTACATTTTTTATCCATTTGGAACCAGTAATACATTGATATATTTTAATCTCTTTAAAATCCCATGTGTGTTTTCTCCCTCACATAAAAAAGGACACCCCTATCCTCTCTTATACAAACTTAAATTTCATCTTAGATCATAAAATA
Organism: Viscum album; assembly: GCA_963277665.1. Taxonomy (NCBI): domain Eukaryota; kingdom Viridiplantae; phylum Streptophyta; class Magnoliopsida; order Santalales; family Viscaceae; genus Viscum; species Viscum album. Next base: position 241,222,105 of record OY728166.1, read on the forward strand.
CCAACCTAAATCCACTCTTAAAATACCTTCCCACATAATATAATTCCCTTTTAATTAATAATACCATCCATATAAGGATTTAGTTATAAATCTAAGGAGGTTGTATGAAGAAGAGGTGTAGTTCATAACCGAGTGCTTTCATTTTATATCTTCATATACCACCTTTAGATACACATCAACCATGATGAAATAATAATATAAGTGTCTTATATATTATATAATGTTATTATGTTGGTTTTACAATCCACTTTAATCAACATATCCTTTTTATGGCAAGTGAAAACATTGCTCATGCGTATCTATGGACTACCACATCTATTAAGAGATGTGTTTAATTATTCATCACCCAATTGAATGGATGGTTAAAATGGTTTATAAAATGAATATATATGACATTTATAAATATATTGTTTTTTTAATGATAATATATCACTTAAATTCATACAATTCAATACATAGTAAAACGATGACAATGCTTGGGCGTATGTGTTGATTACCACCTCCACGAAGTGATGTAAATTCATTTTCATTTAAAATTCAAAAGAATAGTCCTAAATATGGTAATGATAAATAAATATGAAATTTATAACATATTTATGATTATGTAAAAATATAATATTATCTAACTAATTTGTTTTCTGAAAATTAGAAAAATGTAAAGGTTATCTATCCATACATAATATTACCGTCTTTATGAAATGATGTGATTCATTTTTATAGGCCAAATTTCATAGTTGGTTTTAAAATTTTATATAATGTATAAGTATTATAATTAATTTTTTTAATATTATATGGTTAATTTATTCCTAAACACTTTGACCATATTCTACAAGTTTGTGTTATTTTGTGGGTTATAAAATGAATGTCCTCAAAAAGACCAACGGGAACTGAACCTTTTTAGTAAGTAATAAAAAATTGGTCACACATGAAATTAAGAGAACAATAATCATTTAATTAACATAAATAGTTTATTTAGTAGGTAAATAAATAATATTTCTTTACTTTTCATGAAGATGATGAAGGAACTTGATAATTCAGACTCAAGGTGTGAGATTCTCTTTAAAACTAGTTTGTAAATTTTATATATTCCATCTGAATATTTTTTTCTGTATCAATATTTTTATTCATTTTTTAAATAGGATATGATTTAATAATAAATATTTTATAAAAATATTTTTCTATTACATTTTACTTTCCTTATAACGGTTAAAAAGGGATCTTTTTTTTCATCTTCCAAATGTGGATCTTTTTTTAATGGTTAGAGAAGAATGTTTTTCTAACATAAGCAACATGAATGGAATGTCCTAAAATCATTTAAATTAGTCACTTATAATTTTTATCTAAAATTTTCCATGTTTATTTTATAATAAAATAATTTACCCAATATTTTGTAAATTTTTATTTAATATTACCAAAAGAAAATGACATTTTCCTCATTTTCTATTATGATCGAAAAATATTATTAATACGGGTTTAAAGGAATATTTTAAGAGTTTACATGATTTAAATGAAATATTATATGTGATTTATTTATTTTATTTTCATTGGATATTTTTTTTGATGATGGGTGAGTCCGATATATCTCTCTATAGCATTTAGAAATTGTTATTTTTTCTAAAGATTTTTTTGAATTAACTGAGTAGGTTATTCAATTTGTAAGGGTTCATATAGGGGTTTAGGTAAGGGTTTTATTAATATGGTTTCCTAAAGAACCTACATTACTACTCTATGATTTTAAATGACTTTTTTATAAAAATATATTTATTTCATAAGGTAATCAAATTATATTTTTTTTAAACAAAATATTATTCCTTTTAAGGGTAAAACATGTATCTTTGTAAGAATTATATTCATTGGTTCTTATGGTTTCTAATTAACACTTATCATTATGCGTTTTTCCATTATTCTTACTTATAAAAATTTTTTTGATGAAATTTGGGAAGTAAAGATAATTTTGGTTAAGGTAAATGAATATTTGGGCTCAAATTTTATTATGTTAAAGAAACACTCTCTTATATGATCTCATGGTTTTGAATTTGACCAAAAAGTTTCTATTCATATTTATTTATATCCCTTAATAATATTTTTCTTCTTATACCCTGATTTAAAATGATTTTCCTTGGTTTTTAAGTATTACTAGGAAAAATGATATTGAAAAGATGAATATCTCGATGATTTTTAAAGAAAAGATAACATGTTTCGTAACAAAATAATGCTATTATGAAAAAATGGATACTTATAGGATTTGTACAATTTTTAATGTATAGGTTTATTATGTAATATTTATGCACTATTTACCTAAAACTATAAACATGACATTTTCATAGGTAATATATGAAAATAAATTCTATATTTAAAACTCAATATTAAATAATTTTTTAAAGATGGGTCTGTATAACTTGGATCCTTAAATCCTTAGTATATTTTTGATGTTCTAGTGACAGGATAAATTAATCCCCAACTCTCAAATATGGGGGAATTTTACCATCACCTAAAATGAAGTAAATTATTTCCAAACTGAGAAGTAAAGTTCAATATCTAGTATGCCCACCATTATTACTAATACAAGTCATACCCCTATATTTTAGGGAATGATCGGTAAAGATGAATTGGGACTCCATCAGGATTATGACCCATAAGCCACTTATACGAAAATTCATAGTAGAAAATATAAAACCCTACAAAGGTCCTAAGTAAAATCAATATATTAGGATAAGGGACACAAACGGGGATCTTGATATACCTTATAAAGAGGTAACATGATATAGATATTCACTCGGTTAAAAGATATTGAAGAAATGATTCCCTATACATTATACACATTATTAAATATTATCATAACTAAAATAGAAAAAGACACAATCAATGATATAGATGTTGGGGAATATGAGGATGAAATTGTATCCAAAGATATGATTTTCATTGAAACACATGAGGAAGGTGTTTGTATTATATATTAGAGGAAGAATTAAAACATGGTACCTCAAAATGTTTAGTATCGACTCCCTTGAAGTGTTTCATCTAATGACATAGAGAAAGGCATGGATATATCCCACTCTCATCCTGAAGAGGTCGATGTCCTCTTCAATGATGAAAAGATTGACCAACATGACTCTCTGAAATTCTATCTGAAACAACACAATTATGACTTACTGAAGGGAAATATTTTTATGGATTATAATATTTATTTTTAGTGGATTCTTCTCCTTCCATTCACAATGATGGCGTCACTCAGTCCATGAGAGTAGGTCTAGACACTTGGTTGGATCTGGGATCCAACTACCAGTATACATGAATTAAATGGTTGAGGATGAAAAAAATTATAATCCACTTTGACAATAACATTCCTTATTCCAAGAAATTAATCCAGGACTGACTTGAATTAATAATCAATAGTAGACATATGTAGAGAAACCCCATCAAGTTTTTCTTATTACCCATATTCACGTATCAGATTAGAAAATATTTCCTCTAACACTCCTCATCTCCATCGAGTCTCTCGCTGCTCAAATAGAAGGCGTTAAAAGGAATCACACCCCATTGGAAGCCAAGATTAAACCATTATAACACCATAGGTTTAAGAAACATTATTATTATTATTTTTTTATATAATTTTAAATAATTTTGCTCTATTATTTCAAAAAGATCAAAGTATGATTGTAAAATATTATCTATAAGATATAAACTAAAAAAATTAAATTTATTTATTCATAAGTGGGATATTACAAAAAAATCAATAAAAACTAAGTAATTCAAATAATGATTTATTTCTCACAATGAATGAAGTAAATGTATTAAAAGGAAAAAATAAATAGGGGAAATAGAAAAAGAAATAAAATTTTCACGATAAGGGAATAACCTAGGTAACCTTCAACTTGATGATCACCAATATTCAAACAAAAACTATAATAATCTATAACACTATTAAAGGGGAATGCATTTTGAAATATTTAAAATAAGATAAATTCATTATGAAGTGATTGTTTAATGAATGAATGACTTATTAAGTTTTAATATAGGAATAAAATATGTATATTGGAAATATGGCCGTTTAAATTAAGGCCACATCAAATATTGTCACTGAAATTATTGTGATTTCTTGTATATCTTGTTGATATACTAAATCCAGGTAATGTTAAATGGTAAATTGTATAAAATATTACTCAATATAAATAAAAAACATGATATTAAAATATTACATACATATATATATTTAAGCCTTACATAAATTATTATTATTATTATTATTATTATTAAAATATGATATTTTTATATGTAAAATAGAAATAAATATTTAAATATCAATGGATTATAAAAAAGATAATTTTTACACCGTAATAATTAATTAGCGGTATTTGTTAAAAAACATTAGTATAAGAGTAATATTTATTTTAATGAATTGTTTTATTAGTCATTCTATATATTATCCTAATAGAATAAATTTTAAAAGGAAAATATTTCATATATGAATTAATATATTAAAATTACTTTAGTTAGAAGTTGATATGAAATAATATTATAAACACAAAATATTTAAAAATTCTATTTTTCAAAAATTTAAGTTTTATTATTAATTTATATTTTCATTTAATATAAATATTATTATGAAATTTAAAATTATCATTGATATTAGTTCCCTCTCATAAATTGTGTAATAGAAACATTAATACTGTGTATGTGCAAACAATCATCTCAAAGAGAAATGAGTTTCATTTCTTATCACCGCCCAACATGGTTGAACATAAAAATATATTTAATATATAAAAATTATTTCCATAAAAATATTAATATTCAGTATATTGGAAAATTATTTTATAATTCTTTATTTCATTTTCAACATACATAAGGATTTATATAAAAATTGATATAATAACATCAAGTAACCAATATAAGAAAAAAAATATGTCATAAATAAATATAAAATAATAGAAAATGATCCATATTAAAATAATTAAATAAGAATAATGTTCCAAATATGGTAAATAATAAGATATATTTTATTAATTAAAACTTTAGATGCATGCTACAAATGAACCTATAACAAGGTAATGGGTTTTGTCTAAAATTTTCTTCATTGAGACATGTTTTTCTTTATTTTCCAATTTAAATTTATATTGTGTATATGATTCCTATTTTTAATTTTTTTGATTAATTATAAAATATCCATGATATTTGATGTTCAATTTATATATATATCTCTTTTATGTTTTTTCATATTAATGTTACTCAAGCAGTAAGGGTTCTGTATTAATCACCCTTCATTGAGGCATGATTTAATATTATTCATCAATATTAATTTTTATAGTGTTTCCAATTCTTCAATGAATTATGATATCCTAAATTATTATTGACCCTAGAAACTTCACTTCTATTTATTCTCTTCCTTAATATGTTATATAATTGATATATTCCCTAAAATATTTGGGAATTTTATATCTCAATCATATATATTGAGTTAAAATGTTTATACATGAGTTTAATATTTATTTTGTTATGGTATACCATATTTATATATCGGCAATCAATCTTATTCATATATTATTTACCTGTGAGTTCAAATCCATTTTCAAAATGATAATATGTTAATAATGTGTCTTATCAATTTAAACAACGGTTTCCACTCCTTGTTCATAATCTTCCTTCAACCAATGTTCTCATTTTAATAGATAACTAAATAATATTACTATCAGGTTAAATTAAAATCTACCAAATCCTATTTTAAAGATAAATTTTAGTATTTTTTTATGATATTGGATTTTCCATAAAAGTATTTTAAAACATAATAATGGATATTTCATACCTCCTTCAATCATTACCAGTTACACAATATCCTTATTCCTCTCCCTTTAATGAAATTATATTATCATTTTTGCCTTCTTTTTTTATATATACTCCCCTTACATATATAACAATTTAAATATCCTTTTCATTTATAGTTTTATATATATTATTAGTTCCCTTTAAAATATGCACTTTTATGTAAACCCTTTTAAGGGAACCATCCTATTTTTTGAGTCCAATCAAGAATCACACCATAAAATTATTTTAAATAATGAATAAATTATAGAAGACATAATTTTTTAATAGGGAACCTACTTGGTTGAAATCTTGTTTTATAGAATGTATTAAGGTATTTTATCCCTTAAATATACCCTATACTTTTTTTATAAATCTTCACCCAAGTGATATATTTTTATTATTTATTATGCTAGATATTTATAAAAAATTATCTATATTATAACTCAATGATCAATTCATATTTTTTATTTTCATATATGAGTATCATTATTTTTTAATTCCTTCTTCTTGTTAGAATTATTATGATTCTACCTTTTGCTATTTCTTGAATAAGAATTAGGAAAACTATTTCATTATCATGGGTCTGATCATGATCATGATTTATTTATTGGTTATTTACCTCATCTGTCATGAATTTGTATGATTTTAATTTATGTGATGAGTGGTACATGAATTATATAACCCTATAATGGATTGTTTAACTCTTTATATATAATGTTATTTTGGTTAAGGGGTTATGGAGTGAACCAAATCCACCATGGGATTATTTCCACCTTATGAAGATGGTATTGTGAGTGAACCTTGATTAAATTTGTGATATGAAATCTTATTTAGTATCCACATATTTATTACTCAATAAATTTATTATATCATATACTTATGTTATATTCGTACATTCATGATCATCCACTTTATGATACTATGTTTCATTTTTAAACTCTTAATTTATTATTTATTTTTATGTTTACTCCCTTATTGGGATTTCTAGATCACCCTTTACCTTATGAATTTTCAATAAGACATAAAATATAGTTTTGGTAGATATTTTTGAGTGTGATCACTTTGTGGAGTTTTAAATAATTCTTATGTTTTTATGTTTAAGTTGATGTATTTTCATGTTTTATTTTCCCAATAAACTATACCTCTAGATCCAAATAATGTATTGGTGGACACATATATTACGAATCATTAAATAAATCACGTTTAAGGATTTGTTTTCTATAGTTTGTATCAATTAAAGTTCTAGTTATTTTGGATATTAGTATTGGATAAAATTATTCAAAACCCATATGGAAAATTAAAGGGATGTTCCTAATAATATGATAGAATCCTGAAATTTTGGTAATTTATAATGAGTATGGTTTTCCTAGAAATAAATACCTCTTTGAATACTACAAATTGATTTAGACTCTGACACATATGTAGTTAGTGTTATTAACCACAAAATGGTGCATTGGGTATTAACTTGATTATCATCAGGTTCACAAAAAACATGTCTAACTACACACCTAGTTTGTCACGCATGATGTATATGTTTTGGTAAATCATGTTTTCATAATAGAAATTTTCTACAGATTTATTTCTGAGTTAATTTGAGGGACTAGGTTGAGAATTATAACATAACCCAACTTTAGGTAACTAAGGTTAAACAAATATTGATATAGTGTGAACAAAAAAAATTACGATCTGACGTGATGATGTAAAAGGGTAAAAGGATTTTAGGTTTAATCCATTTTATTCTTTTGATTATGATAATCTCCCAATTATTATAAATATTTATCTCTCTTGTTAAAAACATTGGTTTTAGTGATGGTTGGATCTAGAATAACTGAGTTAACCTTTATTTTGAGAGATAATTTGATGATTACCTTAATAATCAACCAATTGGAGTGGGAGATGAATTGATAAATGTTGTTTTTATTCTCTACTTACTATAATGAAATATGATTACTAATGTAATCATAAATAGAGATCTAACAATTCCATATAAGTGAAATATGGAGGCTCATGAAAAACATTGGCAATGAAAAAGATGAATGAAATAAGAGTCAATTTCATTTGTGTGAAGAATATGGTAAGAAGAATAAAATAAATTGCATCCTGGGTAATGAAAAATTATTTAATTGTAGAATAAGGGATGACCGTGCATTAAAATACTAATGAATAACAATATGATGGATAACATGATTGGATTAGAAAGTATTCAACCAAAGGAACCATTAATGGTGTAATGCCTTATCTGTATATAACATGGGAATTATCCAAGTTAATTCCCAAATCTAAAGGCTAATAAGGATTGTAGGAAACAAAATCTAAAAAGGTACAAGGACCTAGGCAAAACATATACATTATGAACTATGGAATTGAGTTCCAAAAATTATGTGAAGTGTGGAAGAACAATAAATCACTCAATAATTGAGAGTTTTATATTTATATGTTGTTCACCCCAATCATGTGTCCCTATAATATTTTATAAGAACACAAAATCATCGCTAAGGTATATAGATGTTTAATTATTAATAAAAACATATTATGGAATTATTTTTCTATCCCAAGATTATGTTTTTGGTAATATTTATTATGGATATATTATTATAATTCCTTGGTAATTTTAATGTGATTTTTGAAATGGGTTAGTTATTCTTATTTAGAGGAATAAACTATTCAGAATAAGGTGATAACATTTAATTTCAACCACTGAATTTCTATGAAATAATGATTATGAATTGTATTAATATGTAAATTATAGAATGTGAGTCCTGATACTAAATAATGATAGACTCATGGATAATATATTTGTAGAAACCTCACTTTTAGGGATAATAAATTATAAATAAAATATATATTTCCAAAGATTTAATGTTTTATGTCACTCTAGAAATTAAATATTGATTGACCATATAGATACCCTTATCTGACATTGACAGTAATAAATAATTTAAATTTACAGGGAATAATTTATTTATAGGGGGACGTACTTACCAAGGGTTTATGAGTCGTCATCATCATTGTCATCATAATTATTTCGGGCTATTATTTTATAGAAAATTTTTAGTTATCTCAAAAGGATCAAACAATTATTAGAAATTTTCTTTATAATATATGAACCAAACTATATACATTTTATTCATTAAAAAGTGGAACGTTATAAAAATAAAATAACATAAAACCTAGTACTTCACACCTTGGATTATTTCTCATCGTGTATAATATGCATCTATTGAAAGATAAAAAATCAATAGGGGAAGGTGGGTAAAAAAATAAAATGATCGTATCTAGGAAATATAATAGATCATTTTCAACCTTTAGGATCACCAATTTCCAAAAAAAACTGATATTGAGGATGATATCCCTGAAAAAAGAAATTATTATGGAAAATATGAAATAAAAACTTTTTGTTGTGTAATAGGAGTAGAATAGATGAAATATTTAGCATGTCTATATATTGAATTGGAATTCAACCATTGCAAATAAGATCATTGAAATTATGGACATTGAAAATATAATAACATTAATTATGGTAATTGATCATATATCCCATAGGTATACTTTTGTTATGTAATGTTAAATAGAAAATTTAAAATAATAAAACTCCTAATAAAGTAAAAATATGATATTAAAATGTTCTAAATATATATATATATATATCTATTATCTATAAATGTTATTGTTATTATAAAAATATAATATATTATATATATAACTCAAATAAAATTTTTAATACTAATAGAGTAGAAAAATATAAATTTTAGTATATAAATAATTAATTAATGGTATTTATTAAATATTATTTAGTATAGAAGTAATATTTATCATCAAAGAAATCTCTTATTAAGTATTGTACATTTGTTCTGAAAAAAAATTACACCTTAAAATATAATTATTGGTGAACTATTATATTATAATCACCTATGTTATAAATCAATATGACATAATATTAGGAACACATAGTGTTTAGAACCACCATTTTACAATAAATGTAGTTTTATTTAAAATTTATATTTTTTTTATTTTAAATAAAAATATAAAAATTTTATAATTTTAATTTTACAAAAAAACTTCAATTTCTAAATAATGATATTATAATTATCATTTTATTATTCTTTTCATATTCATCAGAAAAAAGCTATTATTAGGTGAATAGTAAAAAATAATGAATTTTACTAATGAAATATCCCTTATATGATACAAGAATAAATTAACTTTTAGAGAAAAAGTTATATAAAAAATGTACATTTAATAATTAATATAGGGATCTTAAAAAATTATCTATTTAATTTATAAAATACATGTTTATCATTTTTACAGTTGAGGTAAAAATTCCCAATAAAAATTATTTTAATGTGTTTATAACAAAAATTAGGCTGTATAACTCTTAGAAATTAAATTTAGCAAGATATATTTAATATTTAAGTTCACCATTTTAGTATTGAATAACATGTTCAATTTCAATTTTTAGAATACAGAAAAAATTTGTAAGATATGTGTTAATTACCCCGATAATGATAAAACACTTTTTTTAAAATGGTTTATTAATATGGTGTACTTTTTAATTTAATTAATAAAATTGGTAAATTTTATTTCATTACTGATATGAAATTTCAACATTGGTATAATTATTTTAATACCCATTTATTTTTTATTTAATACTAAATAAGACTAAGAATCATTGTTTTCAAAATTTCATTTTTCTAATAAAACATTTTCTATACATATTAACTATTTTAAATTAATTATTAATTTAATAATATATTGGAATTTAAATAGATTAAATAAAGGTTAAATTTATTGCCATCCCACTAATTTTTTTTATATGAGTTTTTTTATATTTTTATAAAACATAAAAACCCTTAGACAAAAACTAGTTAGCTAGATTAAAAGTAAAAGAGTAAAATGCAAAACCATAACGGTACAAAGCCTTTTACATGTTTAAAACATGTGGTGGAAAACATAGTTGAGTATCGATCAGTCCAAATATGCCCAAAATCCCATTATTTTATATCTTTGTATCCATTAAACTTCGAATAATGCAGTGATATCTTGGAATAACGAGGGGTATTCCCAAAAGTTCCCCTTTCTTCCCTTATAAAAGGGGATAACTTCCACCTCTCCATGGTAAAAATTCCCATTATAACTTCATTTGAACCATTACCCACACTAACTCTACTTGAAATGACTTCTTCATCATTATGACCATGGTTTCCGGAAGGTAGCTTAAAGTCTTCACTTCCAAGGAAATCTCTAAGAGAGGATCACGTATCCAATGTAAGTATTACTTTTTTTATATTATTTTATAAATAATACTTATATTATAAATATCATATATAAAAAAAAATATAATTAAATTAGAATCATTAATATAATAATATGTTATTATATTAATGGAATAAACATTATTTATTCCTCTTTATCTTATATGAAAAACAAAAGTGTCGTTATTGCGTTGCATAAACTATCGCCTCCATCAAACAACATATTCCATTTTTCATCTAGAAAATTATTCTATGATAAAAATGATGTAATGGGTGAATAAATAATATATATATATATAATGTAAATTTTATTCTGAAATATCAAATAATCCTTTACCTTATTATCATCTCATTATTTGATAAATAGAAACATTAATTGTCTGTACGTGCAAGCTATCACCTCCACAACCAATGAGTTTTGTTTGTCACAAACACCCATTATGATTTCAATTTAAAATATATTTAATATATAAAAATAAATTTCAAAGAAATATTAATATTTTGGATATTATGAAAATATTTTGAGATTATTTATACTGCGGTTTACATACCAAATGATTTAGATAAAATTGACTGAATAAACTCAAGTAATCGACATAGAAAAAAAAATATAATAAATAATTAATAAATGATAATAAAGGGTCATTATTGAATAAAATAATGATGAATAATGTTTCTATGAAGGAACATATTAAATTTAATTTTATTATTTCAGAAACGTAAAATAAATTTGGAACAATGTAAGGGGTTTTTTTCAAATTGCCTTTGTTGAGATTTTTTATTTATACACCAATTTAGATTTATTTGGTGTATATACATCATATTTTTCATACTATAGATGAATTATATTCTATTTATTTTATTTTATGTTCAGTTTCAATCTATTTATTTACATGTTTTTTTATTTAAATTATACTCATTTCATATGGGTTACATATCAATCACCCTTAATTAAGGCATGATTTTATATTAAGAAACAATATTCATTTTTATAGTGAATCTATAGACCCCATAACTTATAATATCATAAATTATCATTTAATATGTAAATTTCACTTCAATTCATTCTCTTCCCTTCTATGGGATACAATTGATTTCGTCACTAAAATATAAGTGCATATTATAACTCCATCCAAATTCTTGATTTTAAATGTTTCTCCTTGAGTTTTATATTTAATTTAACACGATATACCAAAAATTTATTTTTCTGATATAAATTTTATTAAAATATTATTTACTAGTGATTTCTAATCCTTTATAAAATTAAATCAATGTTTCGAATAATTCCATTCCATTTAAATGACAATTTCTTCTCTTTGCGATAATTTTCCTTGCCACTGATTTTATCCTTTTAATTGGAAACCTAATTAAGATTTATCTCTTGTTGAAATTAAATTTTACCATATATTGTTTTAAAAAAAAATTATTTTTTTATGATGTGGTATTTTAAATACATTTGTTTTAAAATATAGTAAGTGATATTTTAGACCCCCTTATCAACTTTTTAGTAATACATTTTATTTCCTTGTATACATTTTATGGAATGTTATTAACATGTTCCTATTATAATTTGTTATAAATTTCCCTCAAATATATACCTTCATAAATATTATATTCAATTCCAGTGTTATACATTATTTTAGGTACCTTCAAGATTAAAACATTTAAGTAAACCAGAATTAAGGGAACTTTCTAATTTTGGACTTATTTCGAGAATCACCACCATATAATGATTTTAAATTAAGAATATTTTCAAAAACCCATAATTATTTCCTGGATAAACCTCTAGTTTAAATTATTATAATTATCTATTATTTTCATACATAGATATCACATCATTTTGTGATGAACATTTTTTAAATTACAAAAACACATACTAGAGGATCAAAATGTTGTAGTGACTTTAAAAACTCAAAAACACTAACCAATGGTTCATAGTTAAACTAAATCATATCCCAAAAAATTATTATTAACTATTAACCTTCTTATACATATCATACATAACAATTTTATTCACAACTATGGGAAATGATACCTAGTAAAGGGTGATAATCGATGCTCATTATGGTTAAACAGGTGAGGTATATAAGCATGGCAATAACATAAGGGTATGAGAACATAATCTTACAATTAAAAAAACAATGCATATTAAAGATCTAAATATTGATTCATATAATAAATATTGTTTATTCATAAGATGTTAATCATAATATAATCAAAGAATATGATCCTTGGGACAATAAAATTGTCATAATACATAGATGTGTGGCATAAACATAACTACAGAAAACTATTTCCATTATAGTCAAGGATCACTTATAAGGATATAAAAGTTAAATGGTTCCACTCCCCAAACCATCATATTGTAAATATTCACTCCCAATACTATCATAGTGTAAAATTTTCCTTACTGAACTGGGTTCACTCTCGATTCCATCCATTACTATATTATGAGATATAAATCATTACCCAATTCCTTGGTGGGAGATATAGGTATCACCCATCACATAATTAAAATAATACATATGTTTTCTACAAGATCATAAACAATTCATCATATCGTAACACATGAAATGAAATGGGTTTCATATATATTTCATCACATCGTAAGCTGTGAAAAAAAGATAGGATTGATAATCATTTTATAATTTTATCATAGAACAACCAATGAAAATAAGTATGTTTGATAACAATTTATCATGAGTAAACCATGGAATAGAAACATGTTTCAAAAAAATAACTCCATTTTAAAAATAAACCAGAATGAAAATAAATAATAATGGTATCCCTAGATCATATCCATAGTATGGTATATGTAACATCAAAAAATATCATCTGAAATAGAAAATAATTTTGAAAGATAAATTAAAATATTTCTTGATGAAAATATCATTTCCAATTTTAAAAAACACTTTTTCAAACATTAAAATTTTTAATATATTTTTATTTAAAAATTAACTCATAATAATATAAAGTAATACTAAAAATAATGATTCTCATGGTGAAGAAGAACTGTTTTCATGTCTCACATATTAAAATGAACATTCTGTCACATTTTCAATAAAATCCAAACATGTATCATTTAAAAAATACATGAAGATTCCATTAAAAATTTCTAAAAAAAGTAAAATGTGGTTGAAAATGAATTTAATAACGAACTTGTAGAATTTTGAATAAGTTTTGAAATCATTTTTAGGAAAAAAATTATTGGATGGAAAATGGTTTTTCAGCTAAAGAGAGAAATAAAGATGGTTTTTCTGGGAAATATTCTTTTGAAATCATGAGACTATGAAGGGACTAAAATTTGTTTAAAAAAATTATTAAAAAGAAATAATAAAGGAAAGATAAAATTCATGATTTCATTTAGATATGTATTATAATATTTTATCATTAAAACATAATTATAAACAATCCCAATAATCGATAAGATTGTAACATAAAACCGTTATCAATGTTTTAGATTTTAATTATATGATTCACAAATAAATAACATTAAATGAATTATAAAATATCATGATAAAAAATAATTTCTTTATATTACTTATCAAAGGGTATGTATATACATAATAAGAAATATTATTGGTACAAAACATAACATTTGTCTCAAGGAATGAAAATTGAGAAAAAAATACCCTATCTCATTTTTATTTTTTGAACCATAAACCCCATGAAAGAGAAATATAATAATTGATATATTATCCTAAAAATTTCTATGTACAATAATAAAAAAATACATCCATGTAAGTACATACACCCCATTAAAGTAGTAGGTGGTGAATATGACATGTGTCTCATAGAAGTAAAAAAGCGAGACCGAAATCCCTTACCTTAGGCCTTGACTTTCATTTTACATGTTCAAACATCTTGTATAATAAATATGTGTTTATTATAAAAATATTATAGGAACATAATTATATATATCATACCATATTTTATCCTCTTATGAAATTTTTACCCATTCATTAACAATTTCATGTTAAATTCATGTTTCGGGAAAAAAATTGTTTGTTTTTTGTGTATATTCTGATATTTTATTTTGGTACTCTTACATTGATAATGGTTAGATAATATTAATAATTTTAATCACTCTATTGATATCATATATATTCATTATATATGTTTTTATAATAATCAATAATATTTTAGAATAGAAAATGTAATACAATGTTCCTTGAGATGATAGGTTGTACGTATGCATGAACAATGATTCAATTTTTTCAATGGATTGAAAAAAATAAATAATATATTAACAATACTGAATAATTTTCATGTCATATATATCACATTTTTTTGTTAAAACCATCCTGATTAATTTCCATATAAATCATTAATAAAACACCTCGCTTCACGAGGTGGTGGTCTGTTGTACACATGAGCGACATTATTGTATTCCAATAAAAATGAAATTATTACAGTATATATGATATAATAATTATATAAGTATAATAATATTACAATTAACATATGAAAAAATTTATTTAATCAATATTTATAGTTTTGAGAGGTGGTGATGAAAAAAAACCTCAATTCGCGAAGTGGTGCTCCTCCAAATACAAGAATGATGATTTCATATCTCATCTGATGGAAGATGAGATGGTTTTAATTCATTTAATTAAAATAAAAAATAATTATATTTAACATAAATGTGTAATTATATAATTATTCTTTAATAATAATTTAATTATGTGGAGGAAGAAATAAAATAAAATACTCAGTTATCATTGTTAGCTCCTCTTTGAAAAACTTCATTTGGTTTTATCCAAAATGATTCATAGGATGAATTTATGAAAAAACTAAAGATTTTATGATGGGAAGATGGAATTTATTAATTTATTTTGGGAGGTATTTTTCAGACCAATATGATTTTAAATTTTTAAGAGGATAGGGTACACAATGTCTTTTTATAAGTTATGTGAGTGTCAAACTTGTAATATTTTGAAAAGAAAAAGGTGTATTGAAATGTTGATTTTGAAAAATGGATCCAAAGTGAATAATTTTAGATCATAAAAGATATAATGTATAAATATTTACAGAAAATTGGTGTTGGAAAAGTTTTGGGTAATAGTAAACCATTATCATTTTAGTTTAATTCTCAGGTAAACCCATTTTTACCTTAACCACAGTAAATAATTTTTAATGTTTTTTACTATTAAATAAAGATAAAAATGAGGTTGAACTTATTAAATGAAAGAAATTAAACTAATTAACAACATGGAAACCATTTTTCTAAATTAAACTCATATAAGTGGAAAATAATTAATTTTAAATTGAGTTAATGTTACTTTTGAACCTGTTTTAATGAAAGAAGTATCCTTATAAAATTTTTAAACGAAATGACAGTTTTCAATAAAAACCAATATTTTTCAACATTCACTAGAAAATTATTATTTTCAAAAAAATCCATAAATTTTACACTAACATAATTTTGACATAATGATTTCAAAAATAGATTTTATTTGTTCTTATTATTTTTATATAAGTGTATAAATTTAATTTTATTGGTCATAAAAATAAATGAAAAATATTTTTTGAGAAAATAATATTTTCAAAACATATAAAGACTTTTTTATAAACTAATTAAATTATTATCAATATGTTTTTTATATAAAATAAAAATTCATAATATTAAAAAATTATTTATTAATATTCAATTATATATGTCTAATTTTGATGTTATAATAGTTTTTTTATATAATAGTATTTACAGTTTTTCATTGTTGGTTAAAACTCTGTGATTCGTGTGATGTAAGCCGTCAAATAAATGCATTTTTTTTCAAAATAAATAACTATTCAAAAACCTCAGGGTGCAAGATTATAAACCATATGAAATGAATTTTTTCCTAAAAAATAATCAATTTGAGACAACATAATTATGATACTTCTACCTCATTATTTCATCAGGTTCCCATGTAGCTTTTTCAAAACTGGTACTTTCACCACAAAACAACGACCATGGGAGTGGTCTTGTTTTGTAGAAATTTCTTTATATGATCTAGTATATACACTATTAATTCCTTATAACAAAATATCTTCATCCGGAAGTATGACCTCTGAGTTGAGTACATGTGAATGATCAGGTATATACTTCATTATGAAAGATACATGGAACACATCGTAAATATTAGATAGGTTTACTGGAAGAACCAACCGATATGATACCATCCTGATACGATCATGAATTTAAAAGGGAATAGTATAAATAAGTCCTAGTTTTACCTTCTTTTCAGATATAACTACCTTATTCCATGGAGAAATTCTTAGAAACTACATTATACTAACATCAAATTATAGATCATACCGATGATTTTTAGAATAACATTTCAACTGACTCTGAGATTCCATTATGTGTTACTGAATTTTGATTACCATGTCCACCATTTTTCAGCTATCTTATGTCACAATAGATTTCTTTATATAACTCAATTCCTCTATTTTTGGAGATCTATACTTCTTTATATAGATGGATTCATAAGGATGGTTCTGAATACTCGAATGAAATATATTGTTCAGAAAAATCTCAACTAGAGGATGGTGTTGATCCTAAACTCCTTTGAAATCCCTAGAATAAGACATTAGCATATACTCTTGGGTTTTAATTTTTCTCTCAAACTGATCATCTATCTGAGGATGATGTACAAATGCTGAAACTCAACTTTGTATCAAGATCTTACTAAAGATGTTTCTAGAACATTGAGGTAAACCTTTGATCCTATCCCGACATAATAGAATGTGGTACCCCATTAAATCTTACCACATAATTATTGTATATTTTTGAAAGATGATCAATATTGGAATTATTTTATAGTGATAAATCTTTAAAACTTTTTATCGAGATCGAATCCAACCCATATATCATTATTCCCTTAATATGTTTTGCAGAGTCTAATGAAAAAACCCATAGAGGTGTTTTCCAATATCCATTATAGAATATGTAATGGATATAAAATCACCTTAAAATACTATATCTCACTCTTAACAGTATGACATACCAAGAACGAAGATAGAAACTCTATGATATATCTCTTCATTCCATCCCACTATAAATACTATCTAATATCTATATACATCATCACACTTCTAGTATGAATACAAAATTATGAACTATAAGATTCCTCTAAAAAATCCTTCATCAAATATAGTATGGATGGAACATAGAAACAGTTATTAGACCTTATAATTCCATCATGATCAATGTTAAACACATAAAAATTTCAAAAATTCTTTTATATATATCTATATCTTCCTTCTGCACCTCTTTAATCTTTACATGGATAAGTTCTTTGACATTAAATTTAAGAAGATATGTATTTTTCCCTTATTGCACATTTCCAGATCCATCCTTTAAAAACCTTGGACTATTAGATCTGTTGTGATCTTCTTCATGGATAATCTAGAATAATCATTTGTACTCAAGGAATAAACCACCTTGTTCTCTTTCACAGGGTGGTAATGTATTGAAAATTCATAATATTTAATCATATCTAACAATATTCAATAGTATATAATCAACTCCTTCAATATTAATATATAATTTAAACTTTTTTGATCTGTATATATATCATAATTTTCTACATTATGATAATTCATTGATAACTTGAATGAATAAATTACCACAACAAACTCAAAATCATGATTTGGGTAATTTTTATCATGAACTTTCAATTTTCACGAGGTATAATTTATAGCAACATAATTATCTATAATAATGAACTCTAATACCTTAATGGATGCATTACTAGAGATTAAAAATCATTTTACACTATAGGGTAATGTAAGTGTTGGTGCATTGACTAATATTCTCTTCAATAACTTTAAAGTTTACTCACATTAATCCATCAAAAGGAATGAGAATCCTTTCTGAGTTAACTTGGTGAGTTGGTTATAATGTCGTGAGAAATTATCCATAAAATATAGATAACATCCATATAATCCATGAAAACAATAGATCTTAATCACTATGGTTTCTTTGGTCTAACACTCAATAGCCTATGTCATTGATGGGTCCATCGATATACCCTCTCTTGAGATTACATGACAATAAAATGAATCATTTTGTAGTCAAAATTCATATTTTATAATTTTTTTATATATTTTATCATTAATTAGTGTCTTTAGGAAAATTTTAAAGTGATCTTATTGATATTAATTTCTCTTTGAATAGATAATATTATCATCTATAATGACTACCACAAACTAATCAAGGTAATATCTAAAGATACTATTCATTAAATCAATGATGATAGAAAGGGAATCAGTAAGACTAAATAACATTACTACCTAATCACAGTGTTTATACCTTGTGTGTAATGCTATAATAGTCATATAATCTTTCTTGACAATTGACACTCTGTTCCATCACATGAATGAAAAAGTAACAAAGGAAAATGTCTTAGAGAAAATATGAGAGAATACCTGAAGAAAATCAAGAATTGTAAAGGATTGAAACTGAATCTCTCTAGTCAAGATGAGGCTCTGTCATCATACTAGGTACCTGTGTGCCACATTTCTAGCATGAAAGATACTTTCACTCCAAATCACCATTCTCCCAGGGTCCCTTATTTACCTATAAATATACCCTTAGGGACTTCATTTATATAGATGAATTTCCCTAAATCCCAATTATAGATCTGGTCAACCTAGTGCCACTCCCAAGACTTCTGAAACCCTTAAGGTAGTTCTTTAACACCTATAGAGGAGTAATTAAAGGAGGATAATAGGTCTTAAGTCCCTTCAGTGTTTTAATTCCATAACACTTGTGCTCCTAAAGCTCCCAACCTCCCTAAATCAGTAAGACTTTCATGCCACCTATTCCTCCCAAAGGAACATAAGCACCCCACTTCTAAGAATACCTTTGAATACTCTTTAATTATTTAGTCAAGTCTCACCAATCTTTTAAATGATAGGATATTCATCGCATTAGTGAACATCAGGTCACCCAAGACTACTTTCACGCCTATACTTTCATACTGAATACATACTGGGATGCCCCTCTTTTATTCACTTTATCCCTTTAGCATATACATGAATTTCACCAAAACTTATTAAAATTAATTCAAAGAAATTATTCCTCTTCACTGTCTCCCTTGTATGATAAATTTTATTTTGAAACCACTACCTAAACCTCTTGAAATATCATACCTTTGGGAAAGGAACATTAGTTTGTCTCATATTTGGGTTTGTAAATCTGTAGTTAGAGGTTTCCCATAATTTTTTACAATTGGGTTAGGATTCAGGAAGTGTCTGTGGGATTCTATATTCAAAATCACATGGACATGTATCCCAGGAACAGTGTTGGGAGGTTCTTGGTTTTTTTTATTAGGGTTTGGTCTTTGCACATCCCTTATCATCTCTAAACCCTGGAACCTTAGGTACCTCATAAGAATGTTACAGTTCAAACATAAATTTTCTTTTTGAATAAAGAAGAAGCCTCCCTCCCCTAACAGGTTCAATTTTCAGGGAATCCCTCTCGGAGTAAGCCCCTAGCCTTCTGGGATGGATCTAATGATCATCACATTTCATTACACATTGAATGGTTCATTGCTTTGTGCCCTCATCCACCGTTGTGGCCATAGGATTGTCCCCTTCCACTAGTGGAGGAAAAGTGTGTGTGAATTTGTTGAATCATTCAGATCCTCTTGTTTCCCACACTGAGCATGACTCATGTGGGCTTAGAGGTTTTTGATTATCACAATATTTTCAAAAATCCCTCACTAAATTAACTATGAGAAATCTGATTTGTATCAAAACTAGGATACATAGGAAGCCTTCAAAAGACCCAAGATCCATATTGGGATGCTTAGGAATAATCCACACACCATGATTTAACTATGTATCTTCCTATTAGATGTTAATGGCATAGAAAATTAAACCTTATGGTTAGGTCCTTATCACATGACATTAAAAGGTATGATGTGTCCCATTAAGTGGAAGAAAACTATGAGGGTTATGATTCCTTTAACAGGGATATGTAGGTATCCCATTTATGGGTATGATTCCTACATAAAAATACCTTCATCTCCCTAGGCAACAATAAATTCTAGAGTGCCCTACTAAGTGACTTAAAACCAGTATTATCATAAAAACCTGTATTATCATATTATATATGAGGATACCATTGTTGGAGAACTTCAAACACATACAGATGTATTCATTAATGAAGAACCAAGAATATATATATATTATTATAAATATCACACACACTAATAATTTGTTAAAAATTTCAAGGGAAACCTATGTTATACTTGGTAAATTTTTAATGTTTCATAAAAATATCTTAAATCTATAACAACATCCAAGAGTAGGTAATAATTCCCCCTATAAAATAGTTTTATTAGTCCGACCTCCCATCCATGCAACCAGCATCTGCTCGTAAGAATCGTAGGACCAATCATAGAAAACACCTACCCTTCAAAAGTTGGTCTTTGGATAAAGAACCATTATATGTTTCCAGTTCCATGTATAAATCCAATGAGAACTGACCGAAAGTAGTGATTACTAACCAGAACAGACATTCTGAGGGAGGTGAAAAAAAAATAGTGAACCCAACGTGAATCTTTAGCCAAGTTGATGGTATTACCAACCATTCAGGCCCCTATTAATTTATAAGGGAATTCCAAAAATGAAATCAATCATGCATATGTACATCTAAAAGGCACTGTTTTAATAGAGTTCATTGTTTATATTTGTCATGTTTTCTCAGAACTCCCTTCCCTCCAAATGGATTCCTTTAAGTTTGCACCCATGAATGCCTTGGCTGCTACTCAATTTGAATCCTCATCCATTAGAAGGATTTCATCACCAACTCAGAATCTTTAACACTGTGTATAATATGTATGTGTATGGTAATATTGTCATCACGGTACTATCCCAACCATGGAGGCTTACCAACAGGCTCTCCAAGGTAACAACAACCCTCAATCATCCAGTTAGTGATGAATGGTGGTCAAGAAGTAGACAGTGCCAACCATCATCTTCAATCGTTTCAGGTCCTTATCTAAAGAATGCAACAAATAGTGCCTCCCATACTATAGGTAGGTGGATCAAGAGGTCACTCATAGTCTCAACTCAAAGACACATGGGACCTCTCCGAGGGATCCCACCAACAGTCACCCCCAACAGAATTGTGTGGCTATGAACCCCCAACAGGATAGTGGTGGTGCCTTTGGTTGTATGACCCGAGTCCCTCAGAACTGGGCATGCAAGACGAACCATATAGGACAAAATCCATCCAATAGGGATAAGGTTCTTACTTTATCCCCCTGTAAGGAAGTACATCAACCTAACTTAGTGGAAAACAACAAATGTGCACATACAACCATCCAACTTAATCCATCCATCCAAAAAAACTCATCTGGTGGTGCCCAACCAATACTGCCATTTAAACCTAGTGGAGTAACGTGAGAAGGCACAAACACATACATACAAACTATCATCTAGTCAGTAAACTCATCTAGCTGCATCGAGGAAGCCCGCTAATCAAATATGGTGACAACATGTAAGCAGGAATATACAACTGTTTGCACTCACCAATCCTGCCAGCAGTCTCATTTGTTAGAAGTCCATCAACCATGTTTGGTAGAAAATATCTTATAAGCGCATACACCTACCAACATATATCAAGACTGCCAACAGTCTCATTTGGAAGCACCTAGAGAAGCCATTCATAATCCTCCGATGAAAAATTTGTGGTAGACTCAATTATATTCCCCCATACATGAGTACTGTCTGTATCCACTGACAGGAAAAGGAAGAAAAGAGTAGGTACAAACGCCTACTCCAGATACGGAATGGATGTATATTCCTATTTTAGTTGTTGAAGTCACTAATTTTTTTTTAATAATGGTGAAGGGGAAGACACAAATTCCTACCCATATTTTAGAAGCCTGTCAGAATATCATAAAGGTAACAATAGCTATACTAGTGGGAAACACATAATTTTGACCCCACTCATGGTATGACTCATCAGAATGACATCCCCAAGAAGATACATAACTATGTTCCAGTACAAGAAGGTTATGGGTTGTACTTACCCATCTCATATAGACAACTAGATCAAGAACATAAACCCTTTCCAAATGAGGATAATCAGCCTATTCTGATGACCAATTCAAGGCATGAACATACACCAGCCCATGATATCCACTTCACCCAGAATGTGGCCCCAACTAAGTGTAAAATAGAATCTATGAAGAATTCTCCCAAAAAATGTTTTAAAATCAAGAGTCAATCTATAATCTGGCTCCTCATAACGCTGGATTTCTTGAATTCCTCAGAAATTTATCTGTTTCAACTCAATATCCAACCCTACCATTTCCAAATTATGGGAGTACTAGAAGTAACTATGAAGTGACTCATTAGATACTTCATCATGAAGGCTTGATTAATGAAAATTCGGTCAATATAGAGATCGAACTTCTATATGAGATCCACAGAAACCCTCTGTGTGGCCAGAAGAAAAAAGAGCATGAAAATTTATCCCTGACTGTAATCTTCCATGGGGTTCCTCCCCATGATGGCATTCAATGTGAGAGTTATCACTATAGTAGTATTTCACATTTTTATGATAATTCATAAGTAGAAAATGTAGTGATGAGAAATATCTCTTATCTAGAGAAACTTTCCCACATAAGTCCAGTCATTTCTAAAGACTTTTTATATATATGTGAAATACTTTCTCAACCATAAGACAACCCAAGGAAACAATCATTCTCGGAACCCCCCTTGGGTCATCTTCCTTGTAATATGGAAAAGGGAAAAGCATCTAGTTAATTTTTTTAAAAAAAAATCTAGAAGTATCCACTCTGGTAGGAAAAGGTTGAGAAACCAATTGAAAATGATATTGAGGATATGATGAATATGAGAAAAAAACTAGATAAAGGTGAAATACGTGCCTTGTTTAGGCCTTTGGAAACCTCCCAATACAACATTCTAGAATTGATGGTAGAATATTGAATTTATGATTTCCACCTCAATATATGGAAAATAATTCATCATATGAATGAAAAGGTATTACCATATGATGAATAAAAAATTCATATACAGCTAATAGATGGGTTTCAATTCCAAATTGTCATAGAATCTCTCTTAGTTTCCTAACATCCAAAAGATGAGAAGTAGTAGGGATCCCTTCAGTGTGCATGTATTGATGCACTAAAGAGGCTACACAAGTTAATTATTGATACCTAATATGTTGTTTGTATTATAGGATAAGGTGAACACATAGAAATTCATGTCACTACACTCCATAATGAAAAAATACCACCAAAAGTGGTCTCATACAATGATATTTATCATGGCCGACTTCAATCAACAATTTTTTTAATAAAAGATATGATCAAGAATATGCCTCAAATATCTCTCATCAAATCCAAGACCAAAGAGAGCCAGTTGTTGAGATAAATTTGCATCAGGGGTCTGAGAACATTAAGAAGACCTCTCTCTTAAAGGATGTCATCCATCATATTGTGGAAATGTATAAAATATCACAAAAGTCTTCCAAAATATGATAATTAAGTGGTTGTTGGATAATGCATCCATCTAATGTTAGAACTACAATTCAAAAAAAAAACAGAAGTGTGGCTTAGATAATATCAACTATAGCAGTTCAAGAGCCACCCTGATTTGCAGGTTTGGGGAATTCAATAAACAATGTTTGAAGGTTTTAAGAAAAAGAATAAGAACAACCCCAACCTATAGGGCTAAGGGTCTTTTCACATCCACAATTCCCTCCTTAATGGGAGTCACCTTTCTTATGATAATGGAGTAATCCACAAAGTAAACACACAACTTAACTAAACAAGTATTTACATCAGGTTACTCTCCATCAAATTGTTATTAGGAATTCAGAATATAGTAGAATAAAGTCTCATGGAGGAAAAAGAAGCAGACGGTCTTACGAATATACTGATAGAATTCCATCAATGAATCATGATTCATTGAATATCACTATTAGAATTATAGAAGATCCTCTATAAAATTATTCTAGTTCAAGGGAGTCAAAGGATGAAGTTATTATTCAAAATATGGTACACACTAAAGGAAATAAAGGTGTGTGTAACCAAAATCAAATTCTTACCTAGAATCTAGGTATTTCCACAACTAAATGACTCCCACCTCTTCTAAAGGCATCTAACAAGGGGAATGATAAAAGTTAGATCATGTCTCACTTTTCCATTAGAGATGATTAATAACATTCACATGGAGAAAAATTTTCCCAATAAGAGGATGAGATTAAGGAGTTGGAAAGACTCAATGCAGAGTTACATAAAAGCATCATATATTCTAAACATGCTTTACAAGAATATCCTAAACATGCACATCATGTAGGAAATACTTATAAAAGAGTTTTTTTTGGAACTATAGATACAAATAATGAATTCCTTCAATTGGGAAAACATCCCAGATAGGATCAAAAACATCCTTATAGACTTGTCCCCATGGGTTATCCAAGACAAATACTAGCAGCACCACCACCAGTGATTTTTCCAATCATCACACCGGTTCAATCTCCAGCTGTTGTACCTATAAAGGTCTTAACTCATCTAGATATTCCCCAAATTATTATTAATAAAATTAAGGCATTAAAAACTCGATTGGAAGCCATGGAAGAATGACATGCACTAGTATAACCATAAAATAATAGTTACTTGGGATGGGTATATCCAATCCCTACACCACTAAACATTTTGAATACCACATTTCCAATCATTAATGGTTTGGGAGATTCAGAGAATCTCTTAATGAGTTCTGTTTCTAATTTGGATCCCTTGATGGTTACCCCTCAACAATAAGAAATATTAAATATTAGATAATTTTTTCAATCATCATGGGGGTAAGTGTTTATCTAGTATACAAGATTTTAGCCTCAATAAATTACTGGATGGTAATACCTCAGTTAGATATTCCTTCTCCAATTCAGCTCAACGCTGCTGAAGACAACGATTTTTTATCTTACAAATTGAAAAGGGGAGAATAATAGATTTTCATATTTCATTGATAGATGGAAATTATTTACATATTCTTTAAATCTATCACTCCCTTAAGAAGAGTTTCTTCTAATTTGTGTGGAAAATCTACATGATGAGTTACACACACAACTAATCCTTGTTAAATACACAAGAGGGTTTTGATATCATGATTCAATATCCCAATAAGTAGAGGATCCCATTGTGGAAACCAATGCTAAAACTCATGTAATCCCATTATATCTGGTAATGAGAATAAGGAAGGAATAGGATGCTATAATCACACTCATACAAGAACTTGTACCTACTTCTACTTAAATACCTTTATCATACGGAAGGGACCCACCTCCCGAGTGTCACCACCAATGACCACCTCATCAAGAAGATAAGAAATAACCAAGGTTGAGATATTTTTAGGAATTAAAGAAAAATGTTTATTATTTTCAAAATGAATTGTTTCTTGTTAAATTCATTTCATCTTTGGAAAACAATTTAGTTCAGTTTCCATGTCTGAAGAAACTAAATAAATATAATTATAAATATCTTCCAATTTATTGAACCTTTTATCAAATATTGGAGCATCCAATTCAGCAGTGTTTTGTTTTCAAAGACCTCCTAAATAAATTGTAGACTCCTTAAATGTAAAACAAAAATTTTCATTAGCCCAGGTAGCATGTGTTACTGCTACCGATCAAAGGGAAAAAGGTGGATGACATGAATTCAAAAGTAAAAATGAACAGAATTATGATGATTGAATGGTAAATAAAATGATCAAATGAACTCATGCAATTTTACAAAAACTGTTTAAATAACCAAATGTAAAACCTACCACTTTCGCTATAGAAAAGGCATCGTCATCAAAATATTATTCCTCCAAATGTCAATCCTCAAAGAGGTGACATAGTCAGAAAGATAAAGAGAAGTCAAAAGAATATGAGCTCATATAAATTCCAATATTGTTCGTGACTTTGGATGATTTCAATCCAACTTCCCAAAAAGTACATACACCACCCCACCAAACAGAACAACAAGAAAAAAACTGTTAAGCATAATCTACATCAAATGAGGAAATGATCATTGGTTCTGTTAACATTATCCACGTAACGGACCCTTATGAAAATTATTATTCTGGTTAAGAATGTGAATTTATTTAACCTAAATGGGGAAGTATATAAAAAATTCATTGTCAATGATACATGGTAATATGTGAATATTCTAGAAACCATTATTTTAACTATACCCTTTCTTAATCAATTTATGTGGAAGAAAATCCTGGGAGATCCCATTAGAGGTCTCAGCAAGAATAGAGAAATTCTCCCACACATGGAAGGATTGGCCCTAACATGATCATCTTGGAATACTACATAGATATTAAACCATCACTCTCTCAGCATATAGATAGACCTAGTAAGTATAATCTACCAAGTGCAGAAGTATATCCATCCTTTTCCACGACATTTGATACATCTACGTCAGGATCATCAACTTCCATAGAACTAGAAAACCCACATTTCCATTCTAGAAAACACAGACCATTAGACCAAAAGAATGATTTTTTGAAATAGATTTTCCATGTTCTAGAGAAGTTATCAATCCTAGATTCCATGAATATGTAAAAAGATCTTCAAGAATCACTTTTCAGGGCTTTGTCAAGTCCTCAAGAGTTTGAAACAAAGGTTGTTGAAGGTGAGGTTTACCGTATATAGAATGATCCTACCAAATGTCATGCAGTTATATCTTTAAAGGATAAAGATGAGGATGATGTTGTATATGGACACATCTGTAAGGGTTGGTGTCCTCAGAACCAACAGTTTTGTACTTTGATTACATAAATGTTCACTTATTATATATTGTTCATTGTTCTGCATGACTATAATATAATAATGTCCTGAAATATTTGTTGCATTAATAAGGTCATAGCAGATCCCCGCTATGATGAGAACCTTGAAATGCTATAACAATATTCTTAAATAAAGTTCTGCGGTTGGATGACAAACTATGATAGGACACATAGTATATAGACCGTCATGTGCGAGTACTCATAAGAAGACGAGACTCTCTCTCATGGAGTTCGCACTTGGTAATCTCCAAGATGGGAGATTATGAGAACAGACCCGCCAGTAGTAATTCTGCATGTCTTGGTGTCATCGGATATTGCTATCTACGAGCGTGTGTAATGGTCCTTGGACTGGAAGATTATCATTAACTCATGTCATGACTCGCGCACATAGATTTACTGACGAAAACCGTCATGCAGATAGTTGGCGGGAAGTAGGGTACGTTGGGTGCGTCACGAGTGACATGTTGTTAATGGATAAGTCAAGGAAGGATTTGTCCCTTCCATTTATGGAAGTTGATATCTCGGCCCTTTGATTGAAATAGAACTGTCACATTAAATTCCATGGCCATGGTGTAAACGATAAGTTTATTTCAGGTAGTCAAAGAACGACATATCAAGCATATAGGTTTATGACACTGCCATGAAACCTGGTTGATGAGATATTGAGACAAAGGGATTAAATTACACAGTAAGCGCTCGTATGAGGTGATACGTCAATGCGGCGTCAACTTCTTTCTCTTGGGTGCCTTGACCCGTTGCTAGACAGTAATCTTGGACTTTAGGAAATCCCGCCTAATGCCAACGAGAAAGAGGCCTAGAGGGTCACACACTATGTGTATCCAAGTATCTCAAGTTGAATAAAGATTATTCTCGTACGTGGTTTAATAATTATTCAAGGAAGCCTAAGTTGTTTTAAATGATGGAGGAAAAAGAAAATAAAACAAGTACACGTCGTGTATTATTATTACATGCCGTGTAGTTTTATTTTGGAAAGGAAATGAATAAATGAAAACAAGATATACACGCCGTGTACATTTAATGTACACACCGTGTAGTTTTCAATGAAAAACAAGTACACGCCGTGTATTTATTAATACACTCAGTGTAGTTTTTTTTAGTTGGGATTTTGAGGATATAATATTGTTTTAAATGATATTTATTATAATCAGCGTGGGCGCATGTCAAGAAATTATTTATTCAACATGGGGTTTTAAATAAAGAGTCAATGAAATAAATAAAACGCGTAACGCGTTTATTTATTGTCATAACTCTATAACCCCACACACCCGATTATAAATATCCTCACAACCCCAACTCTTTTCTGATACAAGAGAATCGTTCTGTACAACATCTCTGGAGAATTTTTTCAAGGCTGAAAGAACCTCTTCCTCCAAGAACACTCTCAAGACCGAGAGAGATCCTCTTCCATCGGATCCAGACAATCTAAGGCGGACAACGCAAGCAAAGGCTTCTCCACGCTATCACCCGGAGAATCTTTTGGCGACGTCCAGAGATACGAGGTACACGTGTGGATCGCCGCTAGAGGGAGTCTACACTTGGCTTCTATGACGCAACGACGGATCACATTGACAACGTGATTGAGAACATCAATGAAGAAAGAACACCCAAAAGGTATTTCTTTATAATTAATTAAATTAATTATAATCAACCTATAACGATCCTTGTTTGTGGTTCTGGGAAAAACCATCTTCTTTGTCTTTTTATATGATTCGATCCGTGGAGACTGGCGTTTATCGTCATATTGATCCCGGATTGATCATTGCTAATGACAAAAAGCCAAGTGGGCACATCCACCCACGCGCTTCCGCTGCGCCCAGAACCTTCAAATGGTATCAGAGGGAGGTTACAACGTTGATTATAGTTATTTAATTTTCGTTGATAATTTACGCATTTATATTTGATTGAATTCGAAATAAATCGTTCTATAAATTTGAATTAACGAGATCTATTCTTCCTCCTTCGTTTCTCGATTCATATCACAGAAACGACCTTTTAATTTTAATTTTGATTAAAATAAAAATGAGGAACTCATCCGGAGGAGCCGCTCTTTCTGTCTGTACAACACAGGATTACACGACGTGTAATTAAAACTACACGCCGTGTACTTAGGTTCAACGAACCGGCACTGGTCCGCTAAACTACGTCGTGTGAATTGATTATGCCTAAGTTTTAACCACGCCGTGTTGACCAGAATAGAACGGCGCGTGGAAACCGGAATACACGACGTGTATGTTAGAACAACACGCCATGTAGTCCGTTCCGACCCAGGTGAAACCGTGTACAAAGATAAGTTGCGTACCACGTATACGGGATCGCCAGGCCGGTTACCGCGTAACAAGGAAGTACACGCCGTGTATGATTCATCTACATGCCATGTACTCTATAATTTCCAAAGTACAGAAAAACATGCCAAAGCCCCGGCGTGTACTTTGGACAAAGGGTGAAAAGAAAAATACACGCCGTGTAATTATAAACTACACGCCGTGTACTTTCCAGAAATGGAATTTCACCAGGTTTCCTCCAATGTACAAAGACCCGTACAAGGAATATGGATGAGAAGAATCTCAAGGAAATTCAGAAAGGAATTTAAGATAAAGAGTTGATTAATTATAAGATCATAATTAATTGAATTCGAGCGCGTCTTATCTTAAATAAAACGATTAAAAGAATTTGAATTCTAAATATGCGTAAATGTCGTTGCATACTATGGATGATCATGAGCTAGACCAAAGACCCTTTGTATGTGTATGGTTTCATTTAAATTTATTTAATTTAAATTTGTTGGCCTGCGAGCCTTCTTCCAATAAAATGTAGGGCCTGCGTGCCCATGGTTTCTTTAATGTAAACCCATGTAATGGAGGATCTCCCAAGCCAGAGGAGACGGTTCAAATCCCGAAGCCGAGGCGAAACCGACATAAGAAGATACAAAGGTGGATAGGTGGGAGCTGCAAAACATGAACCATCAGGTTCAAGGTGTTTTCCCTAGGTCAGGGTAAGCTTATCAAAACCGCTAGATAAGCTAACCAAATAGAAGCTCATGATCATGCCATCTTATTTTATTTCTGTCTGATGGCATGGTTTATATATTATGCATGTGTTGTCGCGATCACATAATTAATAAAATGAACAAGCATGCAAAGATGGAATAAAATAAAAACCGGTCTATGCGTATACATTATCGGAACATGGTTAATCACTTAAGCAAGCATCACTTAATATTAACAATCATGTGATAATGCAAAGATACGCATAAAGAATAAAATCCCTCAAATACCATATTAAGTCAGACCAAGCCTTCTGTTACTTGATTAAGGGCAAGACTCAATAAAACTATGTGTTTGACCAACCCTTGTTGGGAAACTTACTTTTATAAAGGAAGCCCTTATGAAAGGTTTCGGGTTGACTTAACCATATTACATCAAGAGAATTAGCCCTTGCTAGACTTGATGTAATATTGGAGGCAAGATTTGAGGAAATCCAAGTCAGGATTTCAGGATTGGGGAGTCCACTCAACAGATCAAGGAACTGTAAGCTCACAGTTGGCAAAGACCCACCTACCTAAATACCTTTAAATAGCTTGACCAACCCTTGTTGGGGTTATGCGAAGGGAAATATGGATCCTTTCCATTAGAATGTCAAAGAAACTGGACATTCCGTGTTCAATGGTGAGGGCCATTGGGAATTGATAAAATAGTGGGAGACTTAATAAAATTTATTATTTCTCATAAAATGTAATCAAGAAAGTACTGATGAATCTGCTCTTTTAAATTGTAGAATCAAAATGACAAACACATCAACCACATTTTCTCTGCGATCAATTCTGGATAAAGACAACATCCTCACCGGCAGTAACTTTCAGGAATGGTTTAGGCGCATTCGGGTTATCCTACGCCATGAACGGAAGTTTTATGTGCTGGAGTCCTCACTTCCTGATTCTCCTGCCCCAGGGGCAAGTGATGAAGATTTCCTAGTCTATGATCAACATTTGAACGATGCTCTCGACGTTCAATGTTTGATGTTGTCATCTATGTCTAGTGAGCTCATGAAGTGTCATGAAGACATGGATGCCTACAGCATGTTCGAGCACCTCCGTGGTTTATACCAGGAGAGAGCAAGACAGGAAAGGTTTGAGATCTCCAAGGCTCTGTTTCAGAGCAATCTTGGAGAGGGTGCCCCAGCTGGGCCTCATGTAGTCAAGCTCATTGGCTACATTGAGCGCTTGGAGGTTCTAGGGTTTAAACTCCCTGAAAAACTGGGTACCGATCTCATTCTCGCATCACTCCCCCAGAGCTTCTCAAACATTGTTGTTAATTTCAACATGAACAATATTGAGAAGTCTCTATCTGATCTTCTTATCCTCATTCTCCAAGTGGACAATGACATGAAGCGTGAAAAACCTTCTGTACTTATGGTGAATAAAAGGAAAGGGAAGGCGAAGAGATTTAAGCCCAAAGCTTCTTCAAGGCCTTCCAAGAAAAGGAAGATCAAAGGGGAGGCAAAGGAACAGGATGCTGTTTGTTTCGCATGTGGCAAGAAGGGTCACTGGAAGAAAAACTACACCCAGCCGAGGAAGCAAGGGGAAGCTTCAGGTGCGTTTGTTATCGAATGCAATCTATCTGTTTCTACTAATTGGGTATTAGATACTGCTTGTGGTGCTCACATCTGTATCCAAATACAGGAACCAAGTAGATTTAGGAATATTGATTGAGGGGAGATAGATCTACGAGCAGCCAACGGAGCCAGACTTGCTGCTGTAGCTGTCGGGGACTACCACCTCACATTGCCTACCGGGATGGTCTTGGTTTTGAAAGGATGTTATTATGTACCCTCTGTAACCAAAAACATTATTTCAGTATCCAGATTAGATACTGATGGATTCATATTCAAGTTTGGAAATGAATGTTGCTACTTTTATAAAGATAGCATTTGTTTTGGTAGGGCACATTTATATAACGGCCTTTATGTGTTAGACTACACAAACCAAGTAATGGCAATTGATAACAAAGTTAATTTACATGACTCATACCACACCCAACTTTGGCATCACCGGCTAGGTCATGTCAATGAGAAACGTTTGAGAAAATTACATCAAGATGGGTATTTAGATTCTTTCGAACTAAAACCACTTGGTGTATGTCATGCGTGTCTACAAGGCAAAATGACCAAAGCCCCATTTAGTGGGAAAGGTGAAAGAGCTAAAGAGCTTCTAGAATTAGTTCACACAGATGTGTTTGGACCATTTCCAGTTGAAGCAAGGGGTGGGTTCTCATACTTCATAACTTTTACTGATGATTTTAGTAGATATGGATATATCTATTTAATGAGGTATAAGTCAGATTATTTTGATCGGTTCAAAGAATACAAGAATGAAGTTGAGAACCAGCTTGGTAAGAAGATTAAGAAACTCCGCTCAGACAGAGGAGGAGAATATCTTAATCAAGACTTCATTGATTTCTTACGGGAGTTTGGGATTCTATCTCAACTCACTCC
The DNA here is from genome assembly GCA_963277665.1 of Viscum album. Lineage (NCBI taxonomy): Eukaryota > Viridiplantae > Streptophyta > Magnoliopsida > Santalales > Viscaceae > Viscum > Viscum album. The sequence continues at coordinate 241,255,470 of OY728166.1, forward strand.
TCCTTACACACCGCAGTGGAATGGTGTAAGTGAAAGGAGGAACCGCACCCTGTTGGACATGGTGAGATCAATGATGAGTCATGCGAGTCTTCCATTATCCTTTTTGGGGATATGCATTACAAACAGCAGCACACATACTAAACCAAGTACCAACTAAATCGATAAATGGTATTCCATACGAGTTATGGAGTGGACGCAAAGCCATGTTATCGAATTTACACGTGTGGGGTAGCGAAGCATTTGTTAAGGCCTCTTCAGGTAACAAACTCGCACCCCGAGGCACAAAGTGTATCTTTATAGGATATCCCAAGCAAACAAGGGGATATTACCTATACAACCCCTCAGACAAAAAGGTTACAGTGGCAAGACACGCCATATTCCTTGAGAGGGAGCACATCTCCAGAAGAGATAGTGGGAGCGAGATAGACTTCGATGAAGTCGAGGCTCAAGATACACATGAGTTGGTACAAGAACGGATTCCACAAAGCCCCGTGGAAGAACAATCTGTTCCAGAGACACAAGAACTGCGTAGGAGCACGAGAGAGGTGAGAGAACCAGAACGATATGGTTTTCTTGTCACTGAGGATGGTGACTCATTATTGGTTGACAATGATGATCCTCTTACCTACAAGGAAGCAGTTGAAGGCACAGACGTTGCCAAGTGGCAAGAAGCCATGAATTCTGAAATGGATTCCATGTACCAAAACCAAGTCTGGATTTTGGTAGATCCTCCAGTTGATGTAAAGCCTATTGGTAATAAATGGGTATTCAAGAAGAAACTGGACATGGAGGGGCAAGTCAGCACCTATAAGGCACGACTGGTTGCAAAAGGTTTTAGACAGCGTCAAGGAATTGACTATGATGAAACCTTTTCACCGGTTGCAATGCTGAAGTCTATCAGAATCCTATTGGCCATTGCTACTTACCATGACTATGAAATTTGGCAAATGGATGTCAAAACAGCTTTCCTTAACGGGAACCTCCAGGAAGATGTCTACATGACACAACCTGAAGGGTTTGTGACTTCAAAGGATGCCAACAAGGTATGCAAGTTGCAAAAATCCATTTATGGATTAAAGCAAGCATCAAGGTCATGGAACATTCGTTTTGATGAAGCTGTTACAGAATTTGGCTTTGTTAAGAATGAATGTGATCCTTGTGTCTACAAAAGGTTTAGTGGAAGTGCAGTCGTTTTCCTAATAGTATATGTCGATGACATATTTCTAATTGGAAACGAAGTACCTGTCTTACAGTCAGTTAAGACATGGTTGAATAAATGCTTCTCCATGAAAGACTTGGGCGAGGCGGCATATATTCTTGGGATCATGATCCATCGTGATAGATCCAAGAAAATGTTGGGCCTAAGTCAAAGTACATACATTGACAAGATACTGAAGAGATTCAGTATGGAACAGTCCAAGAGGGGATTGTTGCCAGTGTCACATGGCTTTCATCTTTCCAAGAAAATGTGTCCTCAGACACATGAGGAATGAAAGAGAATGGCAAGGATCCCTTATGCATCCGCGATTGGGTCAGTCATGTATGCTATTCTATGTACGAGGCTAGATGTTGCTTATGCATTAAGTGCGGTAGGCAGATATCAAGCTGATCCAGGAGACCGCCATGGGATGGTAGTCAAGACTATCCTTAAGTATCTGAGGCGTACTAGGGATATGTTCTTGGTTTATGGAGGAGATGAGGAACTAGTCATCAGAGGACATGTAGATGCTAGTTTCCAGACTGATCAAGATGACATGAAGTCGCAGACTGGATACATCTTCAGTTTGAATGGAGGTGCAGTGAGCTGGAAGAGCTCAAAACAAAGTGTGGTGGCAGATTCTACAGCGGAGTCCGAGTATATCGCAGCTTCTGAGGTAGCTAAAGAAGCAGTATGGATGCGAAGCTTCGTCCAAGAGCTGGATGTTGTACCGAGCAGTAAAGATCCTATCACACTCTATTGTGATAATACTGCAGCGGTGGCACTTGCAAAAGAGCCAAGGTCACATCAGCGGACAAAGCACATACTTCGGAAGTATCATCTCTTGAGGGATTTTTCTCAGAGAGGTGAAGTTGCAGTGAGCAGTATTTCCACGGAAGACAACGTGGCGGACCCATTGACTAAAGCCTTGACTCAGCAGAAACATGATCATCATGTGAGGTCTAGCGGACTAAAAGTCGTAGGCAGTTGGCTCTAGTCCAAGTGGGAGTTTGTAAGGGTTGGTGTCCTCAGAACCAACTATTTTGTACTTTGATTACATAAATGTTCACTTATTATATATTGTTCATTGTTCTGCATGACTATAATATAATAATGTCCTGAAATATTTGTTGCACTAATAAGGTCATAGCAGATCCCCGCTATGATGAGAACCTTGAAATGATATAACAATATTCTTAAATAAAGTTCTGCGGTTGGATGACATACTATGATAGGACACATAGTATACAGACCGTCATGTGCGAGTACTCATAAGAAGACGAGACTCTCTCTCATGGAGTTCGCACTTGGTAATCTCCAAGATGGGAGATTATGAGAACAGACCCGCCAGTAGTAATTCTGCATGTCTTTGTGTCATCGGATATTGCTATCTATGAGCGTGTGTAATGGTCCTTGGACTGGAAGATTATCATTAACTCATGTCATGACTCGCGCACTTAGATTTACTGACGAAAACCGTCACACAGATAGTTGGCGGGAAGTAGGGTACGTTGGGTGCGTCACGAGTGACATGTTGTTAATGGATAAGTCAAGGAAGGATTTGTCCCTTCCATTTATGGAAGTTGATATCTCGGCCCTTTGATTGAAATAGAACTGTCGCATTAAATTCCATGGCTATGGTGTAAACGATGAGTTTATTTCAGGTAGTCAAAGAACGACATATCAAGCATATAGGTTTATGACACTGCCATGAAACCTGCTTGATGAGATATTGAGACAAAGGGATTAAATTACACAGTAAGCGCTCGTATGAGGTGATACGTCAATGCGGCGTCAACGTCTTTCTATTGGGTGCCTTGACCCGTTGCTAGACAGTAATCTTGGACTTTAGGCAAGCCCGCCTAATGCCAACGAGAAAGAGGCCTAGAGGGTCACACACTAAGTGTATCCAAGTATCTCAAGTTGAATAAAGATTATTCTCGTACGTGGTTTAATAATTATTCAAGGAAGCCTTAGTTGTTTTAAATGATGGAGGAAAAAGAAAATAAAACAAGTACACGTCGTGTATTATTATTACATGCCGTGTAGTTTTATTTTGGAAAGGAAATGAATAAATGAAAACAAGATATACACGCCGTGTACATTTAATGTACACACCGTGTAGTTTTCAATGAAAAACAAGTACATGCCGTGTATTTATTAATACACTCCGTGTAGTTTTTTTTAGTTGGGATTTTGAGGATATAATATTGTTTTAAATGATATTTATTATAATCAGCGTGGGAGCATGTCAAGGAATTATTTATTCGACATGGGGTTTTAAATAAAGAGTCAATGAAATAAATAAAACGCGTAACGCGTTTATTTATTGTCATAACTCTATAACCCCACACACCCGATTATAAATATCCTCACAACCCCAACTCTTTTCTAATACAAGAGAATCGTTGTGCACAACATCTCTGGAGAATTCTTTCAAGGCCGAAAGAACCTCTTCCTCCAAGAACGCTCTCAATACCGAGAGAGATCCTCTTCCATCGGATCAAGAAAATCTAAGGAGGACAACGCAAGCAAAGGCTTCTCCACGCTAGCACCCGGAGAATCTTTTGGCGACGTCCAGAGATACGAGGTACACGTGTGGATCACCGCTAGAGGGAGTCTACACTTGGCTTCTGCGACGCAACGACGGATCACATTGACAACATGATTGAGAACATCAACGAATAAAGAACACCCAAAAGGTATTTCTTTATAATTAATTAAATTAATTATAATCAACCTGTAACGATCCTTGTTTGTGGTTCCGGGAAAAACCATCTTCTTTGTCTTTTTCTGTGATTCGATCCGTGGAGACTGGCGTTTATCGTCGTATTGATCCCGGATTGATCATTGCTAATGACAAAAAGCCAAGTGGGCACATCCACCCACGCGCTTCCGCTGCGCCCGGAACCTTCAACATCAAGACTTGTATCTATCTGGAAGGGTTAATGATACAGACATCTAGCGATCCTTTAATGATAATGGCTAAGGACTCAACAACATTCCCATTTGTACACTTCATTGATTGGGTATCATTTAATCTTACTTATCTCCTTCAACATTGGTGTTTCATGGTTATGACAAGAATGGACAATATCCTCTATGTGGGACTACACTCAAAACTCAATTTGGGGATTTTGGGTCTAATTCAGATTATATGGTTGTCGAACAGGCCACATCCTTCAACATTCTACTTGGATGGCCTTGGCAACATCCACCTGAAGTAATTCCTTTATTATATGACCAGTTTCTCATGTATTTATTTAATGGTCAAATAGGGACATTGTATGGTGATAAGGCTCCATTTAAAACATGTGATTATTAGTATACTGGGGAAGAATTCTACCACACAAATGGAATGAGGTCAGTGGTAAAAGATGTAACAAGAATAAATTATCGAAATGATCTATAAAATATCCTAGCTAACCCATTAAAACATCTGAGTATAGATTATGTGTTTCATATCAATCAAATTGAAAGGATATATCCAAATACATGCATTCATCCAACAAATTTAATAATTTCGGTTGAGGAAATCGAACCTCACAACATGGAAGAAATTATTGATAATCAAATCTTGAATGGAGATGTCCTCATTGCATCTACCGAACATCAGAAAGCCTTTGGTTCATCAATTATTCTAGAATAATTCTTCGCATTAATAAAAGAAGAAAAGGATATTGATTGACAACCCATCATTCTTTCTTCAATGCTCCAACAAGAACCTTCATCATTAGTTGGGTCATAAATGGTTGCCTCTTCTTCAGGATGTTCAAATACTGGCTCCTCCCCTAGCTCTGAATGTTTTGCTTCATCACCTACCCTTCAAATAAAAAAATAATAAGTGAGACTTGAGGAGGAATAAGAAAAATATCTTGAATATGACCAACAATATTTTAATTAGGTTTATCCACCAATTTGGATGAGCTCAGATAAATAAATTTGGGTATAAAAGAATATCCACACCCTACTCTAATTATTGTATCCTTGACTATTGAAGAGCAAGAAATGTATACATTATTTATAAAGAAACAAAGAGATATATTTTATTGGAACTATATATAGATTCTAGGCATTAATCCTGATGTTTCCACTCATTATTTTGGTTTTCCAGAAGATCATCGAGGATTTAAGAAAGTAGAAAGAAGAACACATCCAACTCACACCTCTAAGATTGAAGATGATGTCACCAATTTTATCAAATATAACATTGTTTGGGATGTGAAATATACCAAATGTCTAGCCAATATTTTCCCAGAGAAGAATAATTAATGGGAAAATCAGAGTTTGAATTGATTTTAGAGATCTTAACTGAAAATTTCCCAAGGATGACTTTACGGTTCCTATCCCATAACATTTTATTGATTTAAAAACTAGCTACGAAGCTCTCTCTTTCATGGATGACTACTATGGTTATAAACAAATTCGAATGGGCCCATAAGATGAAGAATCTAATTCTTTTAGATCCCATAAATGCATATTTTTCTATCAGGTAATATCCTTTTGATTAAAGAATTCTTGTGCAACATATTGACATGCCATGCACCATATCATTAAACCCTTATTGAGGTTATTTGTTGAATGTTAGGTGGATGGTTTAGTAGTGAAATCCTGACAACATTTTGATCACTTGACTGATCAAGATACTATATTTAGTAAACTATGGAAACATAATTTAAAGATGAATCCATTGAACTGTTCTTTTAGGTTCAACTCAAGAAAATTTCATGGCTTCATTGTATGCCATCATGGCATCGAAGTCGATCCTGAGAAGATTAAATCTATCCTTATCATGTCACCTCCTCAAAATTTGAAATAATTATGTAGAATTTAGGTAAAATTGGACTATATTCAGTGCATTATTGCCAATTTGGAAGGAAGGTATTTACCTTTTACCAGATTAATGAAGAAGGGAGTTACTTTTAAATGGACCGAAGACTGCCAAGAGGCATTACTTACCCTCAATAAATATTTCTTAAATCTATCCATATTAATTCCACCTATTGAAGTAAATACTCTTATTCTCTATGATACAACCGTAGAGCAATCACTGGTGGCCTTCCTTGCACAAAATAATGGTATTGGGAATAAAAATAGCCTTTACTATCTCATTCAATCCATGCTTTACATATAGACTCAATATTCATGTATTGAGAAGTTCTGACTAGAATTAATTGTTGTAGTTCAAAAGATGAGGCACTGCCTTCAACATCATGAGGTCCACTTGGTCTCTCTTAATAACCTGGTCATATTTATCTTCAGTTGTCCTACGCTTATAGGAATTTTTTCACGATCGGAAGTTATTTTAAAATAGTTCGATATTTAGATTTTGGATAATAAATAAATAAATGGACAAGCCTTTTCATACTTCCTTGATAAACACCCATCTACAGAAGATCAATATTCGAATACTCAACTTCATGATGAATAAATATTCTCTATTCAAGATAATCCCCAAACATGGAAAATATACTTTGACGGTGCTTCCAGAAGTCCATCGAGGAAGATAATGGAAAACCCTAACCTCAAAAATGTTGGGTTAGGAATTGTGTTTATCTCTCTATCAAAGGAAATGTTTCCATATTCATTTTTGTTATCAGAAGGTGGTACCATCAATGAGGTTGAATATCAAGATCTCATTACAGGCCAAGAATTGGCACTCTAGGTATAATTGAATCACCTAAAAGTGAATGGATATTTATAATTAGTAGTCAAATAGATAAATGGGAATAATGCTATTGGAATAGTAGAGTTAATCCCTTTGTGTGATTATGTTAGAGGGTTAATAGATGAATTTCACTTAGATAATACATTTTCATATGTCTTGTGATCAGAAAATTCCCAAGCTAATGCATTGTATACTGTAACCACTACCCTGGAAGATCAAAATTGGGATGATACAATCATCAATATTTATATCCTCACTTGGTTTCAAATTTTCTTCAAACTAGAATTGAAAAAATTAATGAAATTAGATCTATTTTCAAGCAATATGGTCATGCTAGATAATGAATGACACCTGCCATTGAATAAATTCAAAATGGAATACTTCCTCCAGATAGAGCTCAGAAAGAGAAAATATGGCAATGAGTGGTAAATTTCACTCTTTATGATAGCTCATATCACCAGAAGATCTTTTATAAATAAGAATTCTATAGATTCCTCTTCAGGTGTATTGATGGATTTTAACCTATATCTATCATGAAAGAAGTACATGTAGGATATTCTAGTGCTCACTAGTTTGGGCATAGGCTTTCTGATCAATCCAATGGTTTGGATACTTTTATCCTTAAATGATGCAGGATTACACAGATTTCACCATGAAGTGTCACCCCTTCCATGTGAATTCCAACTTTATTTATCAACCAATAAAGTTTTTACATACAGAAAAATATTCCTAGACATTTTACATATGGGGAATAGATGTAGTTGGACTTTATCCTCTAGATACAACTAAGAAGTTTAAGTATATTCTTACTGTTACTAATTTCATCTCCAAATGGGATGAGGAAACACCACCCAAAGAAGTTAGAGACAAAATAATTGTTAGATTTTTCAAATATAATATCATTACTATACTTGGTGTCCCTCATACCATATTGACAGATAATGGAACCGATTTCTGTTCTGTTGAAGTGAAGAAGTTATATAAGGATCACAATATCAAATCCAACCATTCAACTCACAATCATGAAGAAACCAATGAATAGACAGAGGATTTCAATAAGACCCTATCAAATATACTTCAAAAAATGGTGGATAAAGATAATAAATATTGGCTTGATAATGTTTTTCATGCTTTATGGGATTGTCATACTACTACTCATACTGCCACTCGAGAAACTCCATATTCATTATCATACGAAATAGAAGTAGTTTTTCCTATTTAAATATAGTTACATTCACAATGAGTTGCAATCTATGATCAATTATATATAGTTGAATAGTCTTAGAAGTGATTTGACGAGATGGAACAATTAGATGAAAAGAGATTTTATACTTTGAATTATTTGCAAATCTATAAAAATATAATTGCATGATCTTTTAACAGGAAAGTTCACCTCCACTCATTTATTCAAGGAGAACTAGTATTAGTTCTCAGGAATCTGATGATACAAGTTAATAAGCCTCTAAATCTTGAGCCAATGTGGGAAGGACCATACTCTATACCTAAGGTACACTCTAATAGAACATATTACCTAATCCCAATAGATATGGAACTCATTACAACTCTAACCAATTCAATATTCTTGAAGAAGTAATTTGTGTAATTAAACATCATATGTCCTTGATGAATGACTCTAACATTAACAAAAAATGTCCATGTTTCAATACATTAAACATCATAACAATCATATGAGTCCATGCTGTACGACGTTAAAATGTGTATAATCATTGTCCTTGTCTCACAAAATATAACACCATGACATCATTTTTGCTTGCTACATGACATTAAACTATACATTTAACATCTTCTTCATTTTATGTTGAAAAATCCCATAAGATACCACAAATTGGTATTTTTTATGGTTCATAAAAAATGATTAGCTTCCATGAGAAAGAATTACTAAAATCATTACTACTCCTTAGTGGAACATGAGTTCAATTTATTCACATGTTTGAATCAGATATTCTTATAGAAATAATTTAAAAAACTATGTTTGTAATTTTTATCATTTCAATGAGATACATAGAGAAGCTTGAATCTCTAATATTGATCCTAGCCCTGATAAAGAAAATTCTATCTTTATCCCATGTGTGTATGAATCAAACATGCATAGGGAATCTTTCAAGAACTATGTGTGGATTGATTCCCATTTCAATGGGATACATAGAGATACCTGGATCTCAAATATTGGGCTCAACTACAACCATAAAGAAATTTATTTCCATTTTTTTGTATATAATCCAAATCTATGCAGAGTACACTTCCAAGACACATGTTGGATATTCGTACCATCTGTCTTATGTTTAACCATTATTCTAGAATGTTTTAAAAGTACCTATCTATCACATCAAAATAAATTGGTGTGGGGAATGATTTTATCATGAACTATATCAGTTTTGATTCTCATTTCAATGGGATATGTAGATACACCTAGATATCCAATCTTGGGCCCAGCCACGAAAAAAACCCGTTATTCCATGTGTGTATGAATCAAATATGTACAGATAATGTTTCACGAACAACATGTGGCATGATTCTCATCTCTATGTGATATGTAGTGACACCTATGTTTAGTTATTTGGTCTAGGTGAAATATTCCTTTTCATTTTAGAATCCCTTTTTGTCATCATTGAGTGACTCTAAACTACACAATATAAGGTTCTTTCTACAAAGCATTAAAATTTAATATACGCAAAGAACTACATATGACATGATTCTCATCGCATTGAGATATGTAATGAAAACATTGCCTTATATAATAGTCCCAAACATGAGATAATTTTTTTATCTCTCTTCAATATATAATTAACAATCTATATGGGAGTCTTTATCTTGGGTACTCTCTTTAGAGAGCCCACTAAAGAAACAAATAATGTACCAATTTTACCAATGAGTCAGATCTATGTAAGGGAATAAAAAATCATTGACAATATTAATTCAAATATTTATCATGTGCATTGATAATATTCCCCTTTAATATTTCACACTCTTAATATTGAATACTTTTAGATCTTCACAAACTTTTTTACAGTTTTGGGTGGTAGAGTTTCTGATATTTGAGAACTCTTTTTCCTAACAATACAGTATGTGCCCCTAGTTGTCTTTGAATAATTCACCTACATAATAGGAATGTCAATGAAAATATACCACTATTATTCTATGTAGCATATTCCCCAGTTGGCCCAACATAATACAACCCCCATAACGGATTTTTATCAAATAATGAAAACTTCATTCTTGGTAAAATAATATTCCGTCCCATTCATAATTTGATGAAAATATAGAAGAATTTGAATATTAATGTGGTCATGAATTTATATTTTTCCCATTACATTTTTCATGATCTGAAACTCTCCAAGACTATGGTTTACAGATTTTGCCTCTCCATGAGTTCAAAGTATATTGAAATAACCTTAGATCATTTTACCACATATCATCCACTGTTTGTAATATATTTTGTTCCCGGTTGTATGGACTAAAATATAGAAATCATAATTCCTATGTTTTTGTCATACCTTAATTGAAATCCTATTTCTTTGATTTATTGAAAATAATGAGTGTAAATTCTTTTTCCATATTCTGGTACTTTTCTCCATAAACCAAAATCTATGCTATGGAAAATCTGAAACTCTATAAACATTCTTCAATATTTAGAAATATAATGCCTAATACCCAATAAATATTTTTCATCATTGTGTAGTATGTGACCCTAGGTGGCCTTACATAAGTCTCTTACTTAACATGACTATCGGTAAAAAGATGCAACTATTTGGATATATATCATATGCCCCTATTTTCCAAACATAATGTAACCTCCACAATGGGTTCTTAAAATAATGGTAACTTTATTCTTGTAAAAGACATACTCTAATTCCTTTATTCCTTTTTCCATACCAATCTTGGTATCTAGAAATTCCCAAATCACAGTTTATAATTATTTCTTTCTATACCTGAACGTGGTGGTATGTTTCCAGAAAAATTATCAAGAAATTGGAGACTCATAAACCTTTGGTCATGATAATACCTAAAATTAAATCCCCCTAATTTCCTTGTATCATGACTTGAATATCCACATCCTAATGTCATTGTAGCATGAATTGAAACTGTACAGCATAATTTCTTAGCAGTAAGAGTTGAAACTGCACAAATAAATTTTAGAAGGCCCCTTTGTGAAACAATTTAGCCATTATTGACGCACCAATATTTTATATGAGTGGTTTCCTATTCATGACCTATCATGGAATAGATGTTCATTTATTCATAAAATCAATTTCCTTGGAAAACCCACCGACTGTGATCTTCAGTCACACAAGTCTTAATTTTTATTTTCTATAAATAATAAAATATAAAATTTTTGAGCGATCTTTTTCCAGACTATGTAGTACGTGACCTTAGGTGGCCTTGCATAAAATCCTCTTACATAATAGGCATGTCTGTCAAAAAATTCCACTATTTGGATCTGCAGAATATGCCCTAGTAGGCCCTGCATAATACAACCCCCATAATGGGTTTGTCAAGAAATAGTAACTCTGTTCTTAGAAAAAATCTATATGTTTATACTTCAAGTTTTAGATTTGGTGACCATAAATATTATGACTTATAATTACCCTTGAATGTATCTAATGATCACTAGAGAAATTCATAGCCACTAATCCTTCTTTGGGAACTAATTTAAATATTTATGGTAAAATCTATTCAACCATAAACACTAGCATTATTAGTATAATATATATGACTCTAAACTTCCCTAAAAACATGGTACTTAGCATACTGAAAACTCATAAATGTAAATCTAGAAAGAAGTTGAAGACTCAAATCTCTAGACTTACATTTTTTACGCTTTAGGAAATATTGAGTAATCAAATTTCAAAATATATAAGGATTGTGGGTTTTTTGGGTAAACCTTTTAAAAGTACAACTATGCTCACTAGGACCACAGACCTAGGTAAAAAAAGAGCACATTCCATCCCTACCATTATAATTATGCTTATTTAGTATAGAAATATCATATTATAGAAGTTACCTTTAACATTAAAATTAAAATTAAGAAAGGATGAAGACATAGGTGATTAGAAACAAAATTCACTTCATTTGTATGTACAAAAACACACATAATAACATCCAAAAACTAGAGTCACTCGATCATCAATAACAAGAGGGTTTCTACAAAACTTCTCATCTGATTAATGGACTCTTGAGCTCTATCAACTTCTTTTTAATGTTTAGGTAGATGGCCGGTCGCATTTTATTTAGCATGATGAAGTGATTCCTTGGCATCATAATGGGTTTTCCAAAATCTTTGTAGACTTATCCTATTGAATCATGAAGTTGGTCAAGCTCCCCTATAACAATATCTAACTGTTTTTGAGACCCAACTTTTGAAAAATATTTTCTTTAATTTTCTTCTTGTGTTATGTCAACTTTGCAGTATGATTGGACACAACATGGGATAATACTAATTGGAATTCATCAGTGTTGGTCAAATGTTTTTATTTTATCAGATCTTATTGTTATTTTTGCTCTTTTTCTCTTTTTTATATAATCTCTTTGACTATAGTATTAATGTCACGGTATTCAAAACCACCAAATCTCAGTATAATAAATTGATATGAGAGATATGGAATTCATCAGGATAGTTCCTCGAGGGAAATTTTAGATATTATCTTCCAAATGATCTTCTATATCTTGATATGTTCATGGAAAAGAGACTTTTATTGTTTCAGATCTAATTCAGAATCATTATCGTAAAGAGGAACATATTTTGGGGTTAATGCACATAAAGAAGTTCCCTGTTGTCCTCCATTATTGACAGTGGTTTCTTTAATTCCTAATGCGATTTGAATTGATATTGAATCTCTCCCTTCAGACCTAGCCATTGAAGTTGATAATCATATGTGGTGAATTAAAATTATGGTTATTGTATGTTTCCAAAAGATAAAAAGAGTGAAAAAACCATAATATCGGTAACCCTTACCTAACAATCGGTTGGAATCATAAGAAGACTAATCCCCATTATTCTCAACCTCAGTAGTTTTGGTTGACAACTTTTGGTGGGGAATGATTTATTTTACCTGATCAAGATTCTCTAAATGAATCTTAGGAAGATTTTATATTTCAAGGTTCACCAAAGCCAATTTCCCTACAATGATGGGATTGACAGTGGTATTGATGCTTACATTAGGCATCGTCAATGTAGTAGTTTTTTAGATGGAACTGCATATTTCAACCGATCATGTTAGAAAATTAATCATAAGAATAATGATAGTACGAAAAATAAAAAACTCACATCTATTTGGTTATATACATGGAAATTCAAAATCTTCTAAATTATTTTCCATATTAATATATTCTAATACTCCTATAAAAGACATGCCATGATTCATCATAGCATTAAATGACATCCCAAATCCCATGTTTGTCTCACTTGTGGGAGCACATAGAGTTGTTGTTTCGCGGCCCTCCTTTCAAAACTTCTTACCGCGAATAGCTTCCTCAATAATTGGTATGGGGTCAGCATCAGTTGTCATATGATTTTGTGGTGTATGTGATGAACCTAAAGTATCATAGAGTAGAAGTTAGTTGTTTTTAAACAATTTTTCTCATGGAGAACATCTGATTTACTCTAGGTATCCTCTCTCATAGTAGTAGGATCATAAGCAGTTCCATGAACAAATGTTTAATCCTCTCACCTAAATTCCCCTTTAGTAAAAAGAACCACTAGGTTAGCGGGAATTTGTTCCTATTTGAATGAAACATTCCTGGATCCTCGAGGCTCATCATTGATTTGTCTAAGAGAAGAATCGGTGATAGTTCATGTAGTTCTATAAAGTATAATCACTTTTTATGAATAAAGATAAAATTTCATTTTTTTAGGATTGCATACCACTTTTGAGAAAAAGTTTAACCATAGTTTTCTTTCTTCTTAGTTTCAAATTTTTTCCATATTGGGATGACTGGTATCATCATATCCTAAAATAGGTATTGGAGACCAAAATCCCTTTTCTATATCATCCTCTATGGCCTCTTGACTTGGGGATATTTCTCCTGACTGGCATGGTGATCCAACATCTCTAAGTGATGTACCACCTGAGAAATATTCTGGTGATAGAACTTTAGTCAATTTTACTTTATCTAGCTAGAAGTTAAAATATTATTTCCTCTAACCAATAATTCATTGACTAAATTGAAATTGAAAAGAATAAAATGATGTGAGAAAAAGAAAAGATAAATATTAAAGATCAACAAAATCATGCCATTCTTCTTCTAATGAAAGGTTAATAACTTTTGTGGCGCCACGATCAATCATCTCTTTCACTCATATTCTAGTGGGAATTTATTTATCAGTTCCATATAATAGAATATACTACTCTTAGATATATGTTCCTACTTCATCAAGGTTCTTATTAAAAAGAATATCATAAGACAATCATAGATACTCTATTCCCAGAATACACAACCCTTAACATTAATCAATCATTGTCGTTTTAGTATCAAAATACATGCTTTTCAATGTTTGAACCGTATCTGGGCATACATATTCGGAGTACATTCTAGATGGTTGTGAAGATGATCATGTAGTTATAGATTTTAGTGTCTTCTTAATTCCTATAGTCACAGATGGCATATGAGAAAATGAGACCAACTACTCTTCTGAAATATGGTGACTAGACCTCCGTGGTACAACTTCAGTTAGTTTTGATGGTGTATCTATCTTGACTCTGACATGTGGATTGTATCTTGAACGAGGTCTCTTTGATGATATTGGATCCTCATCACCCCCACCCTCTAACTGCAATGAACCAGCCTCTGATGATGATTAATTGCTTTCCAAATAAGAGGGTTCCTTCATACTACTTCTCTTTATCCATACTCGAGGGAAAACATGGTTTATTACCCCTTCAGGTTATGATGCAACCCAGTTCTCAACAAATAAGGTAGTTAATATGCTTTATGCATTTGTAACAGTTAAGTTAAATATTTCCCTAGTTTTCTCTACAGTTGTTATCAACCGTAGTTGTCAGGCCAACATCAGATGTTCCTCTAATCTCACATGTATCGAAGGAGATAAGTTAATTTATTTTATAAATTTGAATTGAAATGAGAATCTTTAAATAGCATATGCCTCACATATTATTTCCCCATCAATCCATGTGGCCAATACACCATCCTTATAAGTTAATAAATACACCCTCATCTCTATGCTAGCCATCCTATCATAAAAAATCTCCCCAAAGGTAGTTTCCTATAAGGGAAAAGATGTAATTAATTTTACATAATTAACCTGTCCTTATTGTCATAAGCATTAAACAACAAAAGTGAAATACTTAAAAAATTCTTAAACATATGGTTAGAATGAAATTAAAAATACATGTACCCCACTCTTCTCAATATATGTTCTGAAACGATTGGCGATCCACCCTCATAAAACATGGAATGGCCCTACTATTTTGAAAAGAGATTCCCAATATAGATAAACAGCAATTTCAAATTAATATTTTCTAGAATAGGGGTATCCAATCCTACCATCCTCTGCTCAACCATCTTTGATGCTATAACAAAATCTTCTGGCCTTACACCACCCTTGGAATCTCAGTCAGGAAATAGATATACCCTGAGACACATGGAAAAGAAAACTACAAGTAATTTTTTTGTAGGAATTTTGGAATTGAATTCATACCCCCACATTTTAAACTCTTCTCTCCCTAATGTTGGCCATAAAGTTTTGGGCATACCCCTCTTTTATTTCTTTGGATAGCTTTTTGGATGAGTGCAATAGGGACCCTTCTCATTCTTCTTCCCCAAGAATATTTCCATCAATTCCTCTGGGTGAATATCAATTCTTGTCTAGGATTCTTTTGTGTCTATATTATTGAGTTTATAACATATCTCCATTAATTCGTGAACCAAGGATAGTGTCTTTTCTGAGTCATTCCATATTTCCTTTGTAGTAATAAATTCATTATACAATTCTCCCAAGATTGGAGCTCCATAGATCTTATAGACATAGCAAAAATTTATGCCTACTTCTCCATGTGTCAAATGAATGGAGTTAGTCTATTGACTCCATTAGCTCTATAAATATAGCACGGAATCATAATTCATATATACAAAGGTTTTACCGACCCATATAGCCTCATAAATCTCAATTCCTTTTATGTAATCCATAAACATCGCACATGACTTGAGCACCCAATACACCCACATATCTGTGGATTTAGCACCCCCTCCTAGGATAAAATCCCAAATTTTCATCCCGCCCTTCGATTGGTCTCTCTGATAATCTTAAAAAATGGATGAATAGAAGTGTGGTTGTATCTCTATTGTATGTGCCTTCAAATCTAGAGAATTTGGGATGTGATCTATGAAATGGGCCTTATATGCTATCTTAGCATTGATATATGTGCCCATAATAGAAATATATAAAGACAAGAAATTTTTATGGTATTGAAACCAATAAAGTTGAATATACTTTTTTGGGTCTGTTATGTTTTCATCCTGAAATTGGACATAACCGTACAAAGTAAAAAATAACAATCCTTGGAAAATTGAACGGATATTTCCTCATATTCTTTTCCAAATATGGGAGAGTAGTTTCATAGATGTAAAATTAATCATGACCTAAAATCTTAACGATATCGTCAATTCTTTTACTATCCAACTTTTCAATAGTTTTGATTCTCTTGGGATCCATTGAACCTTCAATAAAAATCCAAATTCATCTTAAAGTGATCACATTTTGGATTTTTTGACAAAGAAATTAAGAAAATTTTACAAAGTAATTAAGGAGCGCAAGTATGGATTTGGCGCGCAAGTATAAATTCTAAGTGAAAGTATGGTTCCCCATTCTTGGTGTGAAAATAAAAAAATAAAAAAAGAAGTGCGAACAATAGGAGATTCTTAGTGAAAAAATTTTCATGCAGAGGGCTAGATTTCTAGAGTCCTATTTAATTTTTGTGTAAGTGAAAACACAATTTAAAATTTATGAAGATTACACCATGAACCATCAACTTGTGCACCAATATCTCACAAGTTATCGGTTTTCATGCCATATCAACCTCTATGAACCTTTTTATAACTTTACCTTAGTATAAGACCCTTTCTTCATTTTAGATCCATTTAGGAGGGGGTGTTTTTTTGACACTATGATCCATCACATCAATGAAAATGTGAAAAAGAGAGCTTCCATAGAAAAAATAGGAAAAAATATAAGAAAAAATCAATATTTTCAATGGATTGAAATTTGGATCACCCTAGTTAATCTGAGGATCTGTTGGCATGCAAGGTACTTGATAACCCAATAACTATTCACCCAGGGTCACTTAGTTTCCAATAAATAGACTTTTAGTGCCTTCATTTGTACAAATGAATTTCCCCGAAGCCCAATTTCTACCCTGGTCACCCTAGTGTATGACCCAATTATTCCAAAACACTTAAGTTATTTATTTAACACTTAGGGCAGTGGAATAAAAGGAAGATCATAGGGCATGAGTCCCATCAGTGTTGGAAATCCAAAACACTTGTGTTCCTAAAGCATCCAACCTCCCAAAATCTGAATCACTTATGTGCTACCCATTACTCTCGAAGCAACTTGATCCCCCACTTCTAGCAATATCTATGAATACTATTGAAGGCTTGAGTCAAATCCCACCCATGTTTTAAATTCCATGTTGTTCATCACATTAGTGAACATCATGTTTCCCAAGCCTACCTTTGATCCCATAACTCTTTTCCATATACCTGTTAGAGTGCCCCAATTTGATTCACCTTATCCCTATATCCTAAACAATCCATTCATCAAGCCTTCCTCAAAGCCATAGATGAAAAGGCTTCCCCTTCATTAGATCCCTTGTATTAAAGGTATTTTGTTGAAACCTCCACCCAAAATTCATGAATTATCAAATATTTGGGAAAGGCACATCATTGTGTCTCCTATTTGGGTTTTTATATATATAGTCTGAGGTTTTTTACATTTCTTTTACAATAGGGTCAGGATTCATGGAGTGTTTGTGGATTTCTATATATCCTATCACATGAAACTATCTCCCAGGAATAGTGTTTGTAATTTCCCGATTTAGAGGATTGGGGTTCGTTAAATGTACATCCCTTATCATCTCTAAAAAAAGGAACCCCAGGTCCCTATTAGGAAAGGTACAATTCACCCCTAATTTTTCTTTTGAAAAAAGGAGATGTCTCCCTCCACTACTAGGAAAAATCTTCAGGGAATCCCTCTTTGAGTAACCCCCCAACTTTCTAGACTGGATCCAATGATCATAACCTTTCATTCCACATTGAACGGTTCATTAATTCATGCCCTCATTCACAGTCATCACCATTGGTCTCTCCTATTACACCAGAGAATGATGAAAATCATGTTTCCCTTTGTGGAATCTTTCACATTCTCTTGTTTCTCACACCGAGCATGACTCACGTGTGTTCAGATATTTGTGATTATCATAACATTTTAACAAATACCTCCCTAAATTAACTACGAGAACTATGATTCCCTTCAAAACTAGGATATGTAGGAAGCCTTCCTAAGGCCTGAGCTCCATCTTGGGTTTCTTATGCTTAATTACGACACAAATATTTGACTAAGAATCTTCTGCTTATATGTCCTTACCACATGACATTAAACTGTATAGTTAGTTCCTTATCACATGTCCTTAAAAGGTATGATTTATCCCATAAGTGGCACTGATCTATGAGAGTTCTGATTTCTTTCACAAGGATACGTAGGTATCCAATTTATTGGTATGATTCCAACATCAAAACAAACTTTTGAGTCCTTAGACAATAATAAAATCAAGAGTTCCTCATTGAGTGGCTTAAAAACTAGTATTATCATAATAACCAGCATTATCATAGTATATGAGAGGATACCATAGATGGAGATACTCAAACACATACAAATCTCTCCATTAATAAAGAACCTTGATTGCATATGGATGATTCTAAATTTCAAACATGCTAATAATTGATTCAAAATTTCAAGTGAAACCTCTGTTAGACATGGTAAATTAATAATGATTCATGAAAATATCTTAAATCTATAATAGAGTCCCATGGTTGTCAATAATCACCCCCAATAAAAGGGTGTGATGAGTCCGACCTACCATCCTCTTGAACAATGTATGTTCTTAAGCATCATAGGTCCAAACATAATGAATACCTACATTAGAATGCAGGTCCCTTTGGATAAAGAACCATTCGAGGTTTCTGGTTTTATAAATAAATATGACGGAAACCATCAAGAAGTAGTGATTCCTAACAATAACACACATTATAAGGGAGACAGAACATAGACCCTCAATTGATGATTTCCATAATGCAGGTTGATCTTGTAAAACTATTGATCTCTATATAGTTCATCAAATAGGTCATCAATATAGGTTTGAGGATACTTGTTCTTTATTTTGATCTTGTTCATCTTCAAATAACCAGTGAAAAGTATCATTGATATAAATTTCTTTTGAAAAAAATTTCATAGGTGCACCCCAATGAAAGAGACTTGGATGAATGAATACCTCTTCTCGTTTCTCTTGGTGTTTCTTTTTTTAATTCCTTCTACTCAATTGATGCCACTTTATTGAGAATCTTTTCAATTGGTGTGGCACCAGGTATGAGTTCTATTGAGAAATCAATATCATTTTTAGTGAAATTATATGAAAATATTCTATAAATATGTCAAAAAAACGCCCACACAATAGGTGTATCATCGATGTTGAGTTTTTCACCAACCATCTATGAAAATTTCCCCCATTTAATAAGAATAAAAACTTATATAATTAATGCGATTTAAATCAGAATTTCATATTTACAATCACACTGATAGAAAATCATATGTTGTCATGGAATATAAAATTTGACTTCCCTTTATCAATAGTTGATGCAGTATTTATGTAGTGAAATTAAATACATGCCTACGATAACATCAAATTTAACCAAAGGAAGAAGGAAATTATTTGCATGAGTAACATTCCCAAAAACATTAAATGGAAAAGAATCTTAGACGTGAGATGAAATCATCACAAAATTAAGATATTTCACTCCTAATTCTACATCTAATAATTTTTTGGGAATATTTATACCCTGATCAAATTATTATTATATGAAAGAATGGGTAAATCCAAAGTCAAATAAGACATTAGTAGTTCTTGATTAGATGGTAATTTTACCTTTTAACGTGTAATTATCGTACCCTTTATTATAAACAGTGATCACATGATATTAACCTTTTTCTCTCAACATAAGAGGTTGTTTTAACCAATAATCATCATTATCCTTTGGATTTGGGAACTATTCAGAATAATTAATGTACTCCTTACATTAGAAACATAGATCATGGGGGTGAATTTTATAGATACTTCTCTTTATTTTAATAATTATATAATTTATTCCCATCACATTTTAATTTTATTTCATGATGATATTCCTTTAAAAAAATAAAACATTTACAATTCCCTTTAAGAAAATTTCCTCCATGATTCTTCCCACACATTGAGGATAAAGGAAATATCTTATTATTCACATTATGGTTCTTAGAGTTTCTTTTGAACTCAATTATTCTGTTCTTATTAAAACTATGATATTTATATATAACTTCAACTACCACATCGAAATATATATTTATATATACTAAAGTGTATTATGGATAATAACTTTGAGACTTTAAAGATAGTGAGTAATCAATCAAACTTAAATTTTAGTTGGATGATAATACCAAAACCATACCTTACAAGTCTTCTAAAAGATTCCTCGCTGATACCAATGGAATCATAATACTTTTTTTATTCCTCAATTAATTTATTCTCATTGTTCATATGAAGAATATTATGAATATACTTATTGATTAATAATTTCTTGAACTCATACTAATCCATCGATTATCCTTCATAATGTTTTCTTGTAATATATTGTAAGAGTCCACCATTGGTCCCCTTCTCCTTTCAAATGATAGATATCCAAAAAGAAAATTTCAATTTACAAACATTGGATGATAGAAAATATCTTTTTAGTTTTACTAATTCATTCATTAAAAACTATAGGATCAATGAATCTACTTAATGATGGTGGATGTTTCCTCATAAAGTACTCAATATAATTTTCTTCCCTTCTTTTCACATTTTGAAGTTCAACATGATTCATGGATCGAGAATGTTTCATGAGTATAACAATGGTATTTTTCATTCCCAATACTATAAAACATGGATTCTAATGAGGACAATCATTAAATTTTCCATTTTCACTCAGCATTAACATGGTTCTTTTAGGTTATATCCATTTACTAAAACTAGAAAGCATAGTATAAGGAAAAAAATCATAACGGGGATCCAAATAATCATGAAAATTCACATATAGGATATATAATTCCTGAATCCTTCTTTTTAATATATGAAACCTTAGTGTTATACTATTTTATTCATATTCATCATCTATTTAAATAATTAATGATGGTTTATAAATAGTTTGTTAATTTCCAAAGAATATACCCATGTAGTATCAAACAAAGTGTTCAATAAGGTCATTTATCATGCACCTAGTGATGATTAAGTCAACGTCAATGCACCATTTTCTAATTTATTACCCCTAGGTACCTCTTTGAAAGGGTATCATCCATTGGTAGTGTATTGATGTTGATTTAACACCTTATAAACCACTCTCTCTATCCTTCACCAAAATTTGAGGATATTTTCCTACACATGGACTCAACTTTAGACTTATACATAGACTTTTCCATATAGATGTCTCTATTTTTTTCATCCTAGTTTCCAGTGGCTTAATAAAAATGTCCTCCATTACTTACAATAATGACCTAGGATTTTCAAACCTAGATATTACACCATTTTTTGAACATTTATTAAACTGCACAAACACAAGCCTAAATATTTTAATGGTATAGTGCCTCCAGAAACATGGAAACACAAAAAACTTGTTAATAGGTGAACAAAATAATCTCCCACTATGTTCTTTATAACTAGAACCCTTATTAGAAATATCATACATAATATATTTTATCATAATCTGTGGAATGTAAACCTAATAAAGGGTGGTATCAGATGCCCAATAAGGGTAAAAAGGGATATATATAATCATAACATGAACATAAGAATGTGATAACGTGAGACTAAAATTTTAAAACCATAACCTACATATAAATGATCATAATACTGAGTTATAATATAAATATTTAAAGATTGTATGACATGAATCATAAGGGAATTTAATAATATCTGCTATTATAGCATAAACTTATCATAAGACATGGATTTTTAGAATATACCCATGTATAGAAAATCATTTACATAAAAGTTAAGGATCACTACAAAAGTTATCATAGTGGAATGATTTCACTCCCCAAAACTATCATAGTAGCCATGGTTCACTCCCAAGACTATAATAGAAGAAAAATCACATTACAAAATTTGGTTCACTCACTATTCTAATATTTTCTATCTCACGATATATAAATCTTTACCCAATACATCGAAGGGAGATATAGGTCCCACCTATAACATAACTGAAATTATACAAATGAACACTACAAGATCAAAAAAATAATAATATCTTAACCCATGAAATGAAATGGTTTTCATAAAAATTTCATCATATCATAACCTATGGAAAAGAGATAGGTTTTATAGATCATTTCTTCATTTCATCATAAAATAAACTATCAAAAGAAGTAGGTTTCATATACATTTTATCATTGTGTAACCCATGGAAGAGAAATAGGTTTCATAAAAATAATTCCATAATAATCACAAACCTATAAAAAAAGAATAATAATTTTATCCTTGGAACATATACCTAGTAAGGAATATGTAACATAAACTGATTTCATCATAGATGGAAAAATATTTTCAAATATCATTTAAAATATTTCTTGAGGAAAAAATCATTTACATGTTGAAAAAAACATCACAAAACATAAATCATTTTCAAAATTATTTTAATTGAAAATAACCATTGAATTTTATAAAGGGAGCATCAAAGTATTTATTGTTCATGATGGTAGATAATTATTTTAATGTCCTACAAGTTTAAACAAATATTACTTTCACATTGTCAATAAAATCCAAATGAGCCTTGTTTAAAAAAAATGAATATTAAATTCAAAATATTTTGTATAAAACTCCAGAATTTCCAAAAATAACTTTAATTAATAATTTTTATAATTTAAGAACATTTTTAGAAAACATGGTATTAGAATAAAAATAGGGGTTTCATTGAAGAGAGAAATAAATATGATTTTTTCATAGAACATTATTTTGAATTATTGAGTTCAAAAAGATTGGAAAATGAATGGAAACATGTAATATCATGAAATATACACATGATAAGACAATTAAGGTTTCTATTAAGAGGTAGATCATAATATTTTATAATCTGAATCATAATCATAAACAATCCTAGCAAACGTATATATCGTGACATAAAAAATTTACCACCTTGGTAACATTGAATTGTATACCCCATAAAAGAATAAAATTAAATGAAGAATAAAATATCATCAAAATAAATAATTTATCTGTATTAGATATCAAAGAGGTTGTAAATAAACCTCATAAAATAAGATAAGTGTATAACATAACATATTCTTTAAAGAAATAATATTGATACAAAAATCCCTTACAGCTTTGGTAACTTTTGAACTATAAACCCCAAGAATGATATATAATAAAATGGGTTTGTTAATCAAAATAATTTTTATTATAATAATAATAAAATTCTTTTATGGAATGTTTCACACTACATAAAAGATAGAGGTAAAAAATATGACATGTGCCTCATAAAAGTAAAAAGTGAGATAGAAATTACATACCCTAAGTCTTGAGTTCCTTGGTACATGTTCAAAACTCAGGTATAATAAATATAATCTTATTATACATAAAATATATATATCTATATTTATTTATATCATCAAATATATTATTTTCATATGACCTTTTTTTGTCCTTTTATGAATAATGTCATGTTAAATTCACGTTTTGGGCAATAACTGCTTTATTTTTTGTGTAAGTCTTGCTTTTCAATTTCTTTTCCTATTACATAGTTCATGGTTAAATAAATTTTAGATTTTTTTCCATGATATAAATATCATATTTATTATTTGTTTATATTCTTATATTTATCCATAAGATTTAGATATAGAAAATGAAATTCACCGTTCATGGAGTTTATATGCTGTAAGTAAATAAGAACGTTGTTTTCATTTTATAAAAATATTTAATAAAATAAAGGTAAATAATATATTACCATTATAGAATAAATTTTATGTCACATATATCACATATTTTCATTAAAATAATCATTATTTCGTTCCATATAAAACATGAGTTAATCAAATTGCATTGCGAGGTGGTAGTCTGCCATACACACGAGAAACGTTTTCATATTCCCAAAGAATAAAAAGTATAATTAAATATGTAATATAATAGTTCTATAAGAATAATAATTTCATAAATATCATATATAAACATTTAATTAATTATTATTTATATCCTTGAGAGGTGTTTATGTACAATGAATAACAACGGTTCATGAGGTGGTAGTCCACTTTACACATGAATAATGATTTTGTATACCATTTGAGGGAAGAAGATATTCTTTTAGGTAATTAACATAAAATAATAGAATATAATTACATTTAATATGGTGAGGTTGTTATATCATCATGTTTTAATGATAATTTAAGTTGGTGGAAGAAGAAATAATATAAAATTCTCAGTCAGGGGTGTTACTTATTTTGGGGAAAATTATTTTGGTTTGAATCCAAAGACTTCTTATGTTAGAAGTAAAAGAAAAATAAGGCTTCAAGGATGTGGAGAGAGAAAGCGGGACGTTACATGAAAAGGAATAGGATAAACCAATGGGGTTTTTTTGGTGTGATGTGGAGAGAATAATGGGTGGCATTTTATAAGTGAGGTGAGTTTCACACATATAATTTTTTGAATAGAAAATGGTGTACCCACATTTTTCGTAGGAAAAGGATAAAAAGTGGACTAATATAGATCCTATAATAGATTAAATTGAAAAATTTATAGTAAATGGCTGTTGGAAAAGTTTCATGTCATTATTATAACTTATCATTTTTGTTTAACCCCCCCCCTGGAAACTCATTTTTACCTTAACCGTAGTAAATAATTATACTATTCATTACTGAAAAAATAAGTTAAACTTATTGTAAAATATAAATTATTATGAATAAAAACATGGAAATCATTTTACCTAATTACATCATCATAAGTGAAAAAATATAACTTAAAAATAATCCCAGAGACCTGATGGGAAAATAGTTTTCAAAAGATAAAATGGTCAAAATTTTGAAAAGTTTTTAAATAGAAATTCAATATAATAATGATTATGATGACGTCAATTATTTTAATTGATATAAAATTGAGTTAATTTTACTTGTAAATCCATTTTAAGAAAACTGATCCTCATAAATTCTTTAAATAAAATAAAGACCATTAATTCTCACTATTAACTGAAAATCTAGTCTTTCCATAAAAACCCAAAAAATAAACCCTATTATAATTTTTACATGATGATTAAATAATTTATTTTATAAAATTATTTTCTAAAAAGATTCAAAAATAAATTTTATTCATATTTTAGAAAAATAAATAAATTCCATTTTTTGAAAAAATAGTATTTTTTAATCATTTAATGACTTTCTTAAAAATAAAGTTTTTTTTAATAAATGAGTTTTCTTTATAAAAAATTATACTTAGTTTTTAAAAATTATTTAATATTATTCATTTAATGATTTTTAAAACCTAAGATATTACATTTTTCTTTAAATAATAATACTAATTTTTTTATTGTTCATTAAAATTAGATGTTGTGTGTAAGAGAGTCTATTGAAGAAATATTATTTATTCAAAATAAATAATTCATAAAAACTGAGGGTGTTACAATTATGGTTTTATGTAAAACAATAAGTTCATTTTTTTCAATAAAAAATATCTTTTATTTCACAAGGATTCACCCAAGTGGTTCATTTTTATTAATTCTTTACTTATATCCTTATCAGGAAATCTCAATGTTAGAAATTAATGGTCATGAAATATGTTTCATTTTAAAAGAAAAACATCATAATTCTTTAATTCTTTATTCTATTGTGACTCATTATGATATATGTTTTTTTATACCTTGAATTAGAACAATGAAACCCAATTCCATCTCATGGGTTTGATCGTGTTTATTATTTATTTATAATTTATTTTACACATGCGGAACACATATGTATGCTTTTCATTTCTGTGATGGGTGGAATGGGAGTTATATAACTATCCAATGCCTTTGAAAAAACATTATGTTTCATGAGTTGTTATTTAAGGTATTTGGGGGTGAACATAATCTTGGAAGGTACTTTTCCCACATTGTGATGATATCCTTAGGAGTGACCCATAACTTATATTTATGATATCATGTTTTATGTTGTTTCTACAAGTTTATGATTCCATGATCTTATATTATCATTTCCTTAATTCATGTTTTTATAATTATGAAAACTCTCTTTATGATACCATGTTATGCCTTTAGGGTCTTATGTTATGATTTATTTCCATATTTACTCTCTTGCTGAGATTTATACCTCACCCTTTTCATTTGGAATTTTCCCTAGAATAACCCATGTAGATTTAGAAGATTTTTGGAATCCAGTATCACACTTAGGAATTATAACCAATATAAATTTTGTTTTGTTTAAAATGATGTATTTTAATATCTAATATTTCAAAGAACTAGAACTCTAAATCATTTTATTGTATTGTTGTAAATGAATTTTAAGAGTCCATAAATAAAGTATATTTATGGATTGGGTTTCTATAACCATATTCTAAATGGTTGGATCCCACTAATCACAAGTCCAACAAAAAAATACAATATTATCAAGTTTCAATATCATGAATGATCTAGATAAACAACCCTACATTATTTATCTCAATGTGGTCCTATGATGAGAACCCTTAATTAGAATGAGGAGGAAAATGTAAAAATACTTTTTAAAACCCTAGCGGGGACAACAATTTTCAATAATAATATTTTTCTAGATGGGTCTATTATAGATTAGGAATACCTTTATTTTCATTTCCTCAAGTAGTTCAGTTATACGTTATGAAAGAGGACGGTCATTGATTCCTCTAATTTGGAACAACAACAAATATGAAAGGGTCTCTAACTTCATTTCCAGATGGAATGTTATAAAATACTCACCCAATATGAAACAGATATAAGAGAATCTACTGGAGATCCATATAATGAATCATTATAATGATTTATAGAGACTTTTAATCTCATTGATGTTCCCATGAGTATTCTGGGATTTTTTAGCTATGGAATAACATGTAAAGTATTCCATTCAGTGAACTAGGGATTAGACTCATATTATAACTACTATTATGGTATGTAGGTTTATTAAAGTTGAAATAACTAAATTCATTATAAAACTAGAACCAATTACTACTATGGAACCCACAAAATCTCTTCATCTCCCCACACCTCCCTAAGAGTGAAAATTTTAGTAAAACCATCATCATCCAAAATCGGGGAACAAATAAGGTTTAATGTGTTATGAATAAGGAAGTAACAAAACCTACCCTTTTTAAAAGATAAGTCTCTATTATATTTCATCACATCCATAGAAAATAATCAACTCAAGATGCATCATGCCATTAAACCTAATTAAATTAGCCTTAGTTATCACCCAATTATTATAATTTAAATATAATGTTGGGACAAAAAATTCAATATTCCTCCATCTCTATGGACATTCTCCAAAATATGATCTATTCT
Organism: Viscum album; assembly: GCA_963277665.1. Classification (NCBI taxonomy): domain Eukaryota; kingdom Viridiplantae; phylum Streptophyta; class Magnoliopsida; order Santalales; family Viscaceae; genus Viscum; species Viscum album. The sequence goes on from OY728166.1 coordinate 241,283,135, forward strand.
GGAAAAGTGACATTCGGAAAAGCCCTATAAAAATTAGAATATGTTTCCACTAAATAACCTGAGGAGGAAGATAACTAGTTTAAATTTGAAACCATGCATAAAAATTAGTTTTTATAATTGGATGAAATAAAAAGAAGTTGATCAAGATCTCATTATCACAATAACACAAATCAATTAACCTAATGAGTCCCATTTCCTATTAAACAATCAAAATACATTCATGATATCCCATAATTTTAAGGTAGTCATTGAAAAAGAAATCCTAAAAAGTTATAGGAAGGGGAGAATATATCAAGTCCCAATATATCTAGAAAATCATGGATTTCCTACCCTGATTATATATATTACAAGAATATCCTCAAAAAATAAGACAATAATTAAATTTGAAATCATTAATTAGCTATGTTAATGTCATTATCTTAGTAGATACCATTTCTAATGAATAATATAAAAATAAACCTGAGTTCCCCACACATAATCATAGAGATGGAAGAATATGAGAGAGAATATGAGGGAACTCAGAAAGACCTTTTCTTAGATGATATCAATATTTAGCCCTCATTCTTGTTGAATTCACAATTGATTCCAATAAGCATGGAAAACCCTTTATAAATCCTAACAGAAATATGAATATACTCATAAATTTTCCTGGTGTCACTCAATCTCAACTATATTTAATGACATGTTGAAAGGTGTATCATTTTCTAACCATCTGTGATAGGTGGGAAATCTAGATTGACTTTAAAAACCATGAAATTGCTTAAATTTTAGGTATATCTATGTATTATGATCATATAAATCAAATTATTCATCTTTTAAGACTTATGATAAGGTGAAAACCCACATTGGTAAGACTTATACCCTGATGTATAATTTTGATATTCTAAATTAGTTGACTTACATCCCAATCAATATTCTGATATAGAGAGGAATTTCCCTATCCAAACAAGACATGTAATCAATTTTCAATGATTTTTGGATCCTATAGTGTCTAAGGATTAATTCACTATGGCTGAAGTGTACCTTAATGATATTACCATGATGGAATTTGATATGGAAATCTCATTCATAGAGCAGGACCAGGAGGCCATTTCCATGGGGCACAATAGACCACTATATGCTTCATGAAATCTTGAAAATTTATACATTCCTCAGGTTTTAATTTAATATAATTTTTGGATCAATTTCAACCCAATACAAAAACTTATAATTCTATGATGTAGATATGATTAAGTGTTTAACTCAAAATTTACCCTCCAAGGGTGTCAACAAATAGATGAAAAGCCCATCAGTAATATTAAGATCAAGGTGAAGTTTGAATATATGATATCTGGAATTGTGTTCATGATAATTTTAAAGGAAATTGAAATTAATATCCAATTTGGATAGCCATAACTCTATAATCACACAATAGTTTCATTATCACACCATCAATGATTTAAGAACTCTATCAATAGGAATAGTGAAGTAATATTTTAAAATAGTATAAATTTTAATTATTGGAGTCCTTACATCTAATAGTATGATTCTATATTGGAGATGGAAAATAAATAATTGTTGGAATCTATATTTAGGTCACTGCTCCCAATGGTTTATGAAGTGCCCCAAATTCCCTTAGAGTATACTCAATGAGGATTATATATTTATAATTAAATTAATTAAGGCGATTATATTCGATTTAGGTGGCTTAAAAAAGACATTATTCACTCCCTTTTAAGAAGTTACAACTATGTAAACTATGTTGAGAATTATATATGGTGATCATAGGCCATTATCATGAAATAACAACATATGTGATGACCTCCTTATCATGAAAACCCATGTTCATATTCTTGGTGAAAGGAGGCCCTTTCATCATCATATAGATCAAAGGATACCTACATAGTACTAGTAGAAGTTATTGATTCCCTCATATGATCTTATAATCTATAGGATATTAGAACATATTTTACCTTTAAGGATAAAAGAGAGGAAGGAGTGGATGTCCCAACTACCCTAGATGGCAGTGCAACTACACCAATTCACATGGGTTTAAGAGATGCATACTAATCATTCAAAAAAATAAAAAATACCTTATTTTTAATTCTAAATATGAAATCAACCCTCCATCTTCCAACCCCAAAAATATTGAAGCAATGGAATATGAGGGATTTAACTATAGTGATGACCCTTAATCAATTTATAGTGATATTTCTACCACTATCAATGAACCATGATAGGTAAATTTCATTACATATGTTGATCCATGACCCATTATCAATAGTATATCCATGACACCATTGGAGTAGGAAGAAAATATTTCCTTCCTAAAAGGAAATTAGTATGTATCTTCATGGATTTAAACTTCAATTCATTAGTTTAATCTAGTGGTATTCACCCACCATTTAGCTTTACTAGATGACCACTATAGATTAAAACAAGTAGTGATAATGGGGCATCCATCCATATTTTCAAAACTAGAAGTTGAAGTTAAAAAAAATCACCAAGGAAAACTTCTTCTAAAAAGTTTTGTACCTTAAATAGTCGGTGAACATCATTACATTCAAGAGGAAAAAATGAAGGATCTGAGTTTTTATCAACTTATAGGATGTCAATAGGGACTACCAAAAGAGAAGTTATTTTTCATCAAAATTAAATTAATTATAAATATACCCATAGGATTTGATTCCCTATATTTTATGTATTCATATACCAACTACAATAGAATTTGGATGACCTTGGTCAATGAGGATTCTAGTTTTTTGTAGAACCCTCAAGAATTTTTTTAGAGCAGTGTCTTTTTGATAACGGATTCTAGTGCTAAATATCAATGTTCCATGCTTTATATCATTAAATAATTCTTGCATAAAACCATGAATTACTATGTGGATGTCCTTGAAATAAAAAATTATTATTTTTTTGATCCTCTTTTGGACCATGGATCCATTTTTTGTAATATCTGGTAACACAAACACAAAATGAATATCCTGAAGAGTTCCTCTAGGGTGACATCAATGGATTTTTTTAATTCATGGTAAACCATCATTCCATAAAATTCTTTCATTAAAAGGAAAGGGTAAATTAATAATATTCCCCCAAATCATAATCTCACAGAATTGAGAGGACATTGAGTAAATATTATCTACATCTAGTGATCCATTTCCAATCTATCTTCTAAATATATATTATTCACCGGGTTAATGAATATATTAATTTCTTTCTAGTGGGATAATATATTATCGAGATCCTCTATTGACCTAAAATTGTACCTTATAATCCTACTAGTCCTAATTCAAACAATTGATAGACATATACATATTATATATGTATAAACTCTAGCACACTCTATTTGTGTTATCTATGCTCAAAAGAGAAAAGTAAAAAAAATGAGTATGTATTATCTTAGTCAAACCATTCTAGACAATGAAACTATATTTTCTAGTATCAAGAATAAATATTGGGAATTGATCTTCATGACATAGAAGTTTTGAAATTATCACGCGTATCATTAGATCCACTTGGTCTCTCATAATAACCTGATTAAATACATCCTTATCTTCCGAATTATAACCATTCCTTTATTATAATTGGGTGTCATAATACATTAAATTTTCATTTGAAACATTTCCTAAAAATAAGTCAAGGGTGAGGTAAAGATATAAATTATTATTGTACACATGAATCATGGGAGTGGGATATTAAGAACAAATCTGCAAAATGATAATGTATTATTCATATACAATTCACCTAAACAATTTGAGACATAATTTTATTATACTTCTCAATCCCTGAAATTCATGAGAATAGATATCCCAAAAGATCCCTAGATTGGATTGGGGATTGTACTATTTCCCTTTTCAATTTTACCTTTAACCATTTCATCCCTCTAGGAAAATGTTGTACCAATAATGAGGAGGAATATCAAACTCTTATTATTGTCTTAGAGTTAGTTTTTTGAATACCAATGTATCACCTCATCATTAATGTTTATTTAGAATCAGTGCTCAAAAAATGAATACTGAATTTGCCATTATAAAAGAATACACAATCCCTCTCATGTGATTATGTTTTAGAGATAATATTAGAGTTCCCTTATGAGATAATACTGACTCATTTCCACATTTGTAAAATTATCATGACGATTCCCTATATAATATAGATACTAATCTAGAAGATTCAGACTAGGACAATATGAATATCAACATTAAAAACTGAATGTTGGTATCCCTTTATATAGGCTATTACCTGAGAAAAATTAATCAAAAAAATATAACCTATGAATAGGATGATACCATATCTACATTAACAAATTCCACCGATGAATATATTTTTCTAATTATAGACTACCACTGAGACCATAAAATTCTACTAGAGTGTGAAAATAAAGAGAAGATTCATTGTTGGTCGGTAATCTTCACCCGCTATAGTAATTCTAACACCCAATAATTCCTCTAAAAACGAGAGATTGATTGGATTATCTTTAGTTGAATCAATGATAATGATATACTCATGATAATGGAAGAGTTTCGTTATGGCTATCATAGTGCTCACCATTTTGGAACCATGAAATCAGATCAGATCAGAATACCTAGATATTTTTTCCATCAGTGATCAAATAATAAAATTATTTCCCCATGAAATGGAATGGTTTCTATGTACATACCAACTTTATCCATTTTCCCCTAGAGTTTATGAAAAAAAATACTTTTGGCCATTTTTTATGTGGTGAACTAATATTTCGAGGCCAAATTTAATAGGTATTTCTTCATAATTTAAGTTCATACTTACTCCCTATAAATTTTTCTCCAAATGGGTAGTGTTTATACCATTCAAAGAGGCTGGTATAAATGTTATCATCAATTTTGTGAGATAAAATATCATATCTAGTTTAGTTTCCCTTAAACATTACTAATCGAAAAAAAAACAACAAATACTATCCATCAAAGTTGAAAAGGATTTACTAAGAGTATAACATCTTGTCCAACCATTCATCCTAGTATCATGTAGTTACAAATGGATAGATAGACGACTTTATTAAAACCTTGTACAACATTTTTCAAAACATGTTGGATAAGGATAAGAATTCATGGACCAATAAACTGATGTATTCCTTGTTATATTATTAAACCACAACCTGTACTTATATGAAATTCATTGTATATCCTCTTTTATATATAAGAAAAGTGATATTACACAATGAGGTTAAATTTCCTCTTCTTAGAGTCACCATCTATAATCTGTTCACAAACAATGAGCACATGAAAATGTGACTCAATGAGGTGGAATTATTAGAGATGAAAAATTAGAGTAAATGAAATAACCTAAAAGTCCCTTAGAAATGAGTTTCAAATCCATTAAATAAGAAATTTTTCCTTTACTCATTCATCTATGGGGAGTTTTTATTAGTTATCATGAATATAATGATACCATGGATGATGTCTTTGAAACCTAAAAAAAAAAATTGAGAAGGAACTTATTCCATACAGATGGTATACTCAAATATAACCTACACCATGGATACAATATATGGGGATTGTATCACACCACCCACTAATATAAGATTTATCATAAAACAATTTTCATAATTTCACTTTGAATCACCTGATATCCATGTTTCCTGGAATAAAACTTCATGATAATGTTATAATAACCGGATATAAAACTACATGAGAATTTCCTCAATATATGAAATTAATCAAGATGGATAATTATATAGTCACATGATATAAAACTGAAAAATATAATATTATACATATTTTAAAATAGTATATTACATTTTTCTGATCACATGACATAAAACTATAGGAAATTTTCCACACCATGCATCGTTAAACCATAATACCCTCATCTTGATTTGAGATTATATTAGCCCTTGTAGAATTAGAATCCAATCATGACCATATCAACAACTAAATTTTCACCATTACTATTATAATAGTATATTTATTTATTCATATGATTCATACCTTGGTACAAACCATAATTTAACCATTACAAAAACCTTTTTTATGTTAAGGTAAATGATTATGGTCATGAGGTGTTTGGGTGTGTATTCCCAGAATGGAAAAATTCACCTTTGTTTCAAATGAGATAGATCTACATAAGATATTCTATTATAGGGTTTTTATTTTTTAAAATATACCAAGTAGAATACCACTTTCCTCTTATATATTATCCAAAACAATGAAGAGATTCATTAGAATTACTTGTGCCTTGATTCATGTCTTATCATGGTATATAGTGATATTCATGATCACCTATCCTAGAAGATGGAATAGTTTTTCACTAATATAGGTCCATTTATATTTAACACAATTTTTGGATAACCATACCTCATATAACACAAGGTAGTTAATGTTACACCATATGCTGACCACGAAATTCAAGGACACCTCTAGTTTTAGTCATAATAATTTAAATTTTGTTGTATTTAAGCATTATATCATGTTGTTAAATTGGGTAACATAATTTTCTATAAAATAAATTAATCTAAATATCCAAGTTCATTGTAATAATATCTTAAAATTTATAACACATTAGTTGAAGCATCAATACCATAAACTTCATACCCCCAAAAGTCCATTACATTAGTGTATAAATTGCTTGGAATCACCAGTGTTTTATTTTTTCCTTTCAATTGGAAGAAACTGAGGAAAATTACAAATTTTCTTACAAGGGAAATAGATCAATATAGGGATAAAATATTTTATGTACTACATATTTCAGGACTCTTACTATTATGTGATATGTAATAACATATATATCCTTGATCTTGGGAATAACTACAAATTTAACCTATAAAACCATATTTTCATGCATATGATCTAAAACCTTGTATATAAGTTCCCACAAGAGAAATATTTATAGCTTGAATACATTTTCATATGATACATAGTGGAAATTAGATCTTTTATCCTAGGTCCAACAACAATTTGTTTCCATTCTTATTCTTTATTCACTATATGAGAATTGAATACATGCAGTATTTTTTTCCTACACCAAGAAAAAAATACCCTTATATGTTCCATGTCATGAAATCTCCTAGAAATTAAGACAGTATCCCATTTATATCATTTATCTCACATTGATCTTGATTCATTTGAGCACAGAGTTCCAAAAATAATCATTTAGATCAATATTATAATGGTGTGACATACCAATATGTAGAGAATGAAGTCCAAATAAAATGTTGTTAATGTACATGACCTAAGGTCTACCATACATGAACCCTTACACCTTTCAGGGTTTCCTATTAGTCAAATTATCTCATATACATGTGAGTAAGATTCTCGTGAGATCATATTTCTGCATTGATATATATTCAGATAAAATTCCAAACTCTATGATGGAATTGTGGACCCGTATCCCAATTTTGATGATTTATCTAAATAAGATGGTACATTCGACCCATATATGAGTCATATATATATATATCCTTTTTCATAAAAGATACATGTGTCTTGATTCTAAATTAAATAGGATATGTTGTGATTCATGGACTTCCAATCCTAGGCCCATCCATAAATTTTATCAAAAAAGAACTCCCCCTTTCTCCTTACTATTTAGGTCTACTTATCAACATCAAGATTTATTAATGGATAAATGTTAAGGTGAATCCCAATTATCTTCTATTGCACATGATCTTGATCTATATAGAGGAGGTCATTATAGAACATTGTGCTCTTTTAGTCATACTAATATAGGTTATGTAGTGATTCTTGGATCCCCTATCCTAATACCATCAGTAATTTATAACAATAAAAATGTTCCCTACCACATGCATGATCTATATATACATAGGAACCTTCAACATTTAATTTCTCATTTATATGGTAATAATAAAGGCCCCCCTTAAGGAATTATGCATTTCTTGATTTCCATTATTATGGGATACATAGGGACACATAGATTTATTATCATAGGTCTTACCATAACCAATTGAAAAACCCATTGATCCTACTCCTAGTTATTAGATTTATCTTCATTCACATCAGATCATTGATATTAATCTAACACTAGAGCAAGACACTTAATAATTCTTTTTTCTATGTTTAAGATATATCTATATGAATACTTTTGAAAAAACTATATATTGATTGATTCGTATTCCTAAACGCCATGTAGTGATACCCAAATTATATTTATTAGGCCTAAAAATAAAATATATTTGAATCGCCACATCATCCTAGTGTTTATATCACTTCATCCAAATCGAGACCCCCTTCAATAGTAATGAACTAGTACAATGTCATGTAATTTTGTGCATGATTCATATATGTTAGAAGACCCCATATAAAAGTCGTTGTTGTATGATTCTAAACACCCCAAAACCTAATTCCATTTAACTAGAAATCAAACTGAATAAAATATATTCTACCCTATATAACATAAAAAATATAGAGTTGTCTCTTTATATGTCATAATTTCCCTATATGAGAGCCATATCCATGGAAGGGTTCCCAATGATGGGTTGTTATCCAAAAAACTTTGTTGTAAAAAAACCCTTTCTCAATATTATATCCTAATATTTAGATATTACACTAAAATATAAAAACTATATAAAGATTAATTATTTTAATTTCATGATATGTAGTGATTTTTATAATACAAATTCCAGAGTTATCCATAGAAAATCACTTATTAATTTTTACTCATTTCCAACGAACCGAAAAAACCTGACCATGTTTAATTGATGTTAGGTATTCCTACACTGTATTTTCCAAATATTCTTATACAAAAAATACACATTGTGTGTAAAATATCTCAGGTGGATAGAAACCTTTCGCTTCAATCTATAATAAGTATTTCTAACAGCAAATTTCACCACTTTTTTGGCTATACATACATGCCCCAAATTTTATCCTATCTGCACACACACAACATGGACTTCTAATCAGAGGCATGTTGTTTTCCTAAGAATAATGTCCAATAATATTATTACACATTGAAAAAATACCATCGAGTACTATTATTCAAATATATTAAGTGGTCCTCCTTTATGTAACTCTACTATGTTATCACTCAAGAATGAAGATCCTTAAGCCTTAATTTACATCATCACCATCCTCTATTAAGAATGTGTTAAAGTTTACTAGTAAATGGAATTCCAATTGCGCCATTGTTTCATGGTTTCCCATAATAAAATATTATAAACATCATGAATATATATAGTGTGTGACTATCTTACATGAACAATAGTGGCACAATGAACTTATTCACATCAGAATAACTTTACCAATTCCATTATATGATATGTCCTGATAAATTTTGGTCTAAGAACTATGTGTAATTCCCCAACCCTAGATTCCCAGAGTAAAGGAATAGTTTTGATACATTATCATGATTATAAGGAATTAAATATTTATGGACTCGTCAGTTTAGTAGTATTATAAAATAGATTACAAACATGAACTATTACATTATAATTTCAAACATAAAATATAACATAGATAATTCGTTGAGAATGACATTATTCTTCTACCATAACCATGAATATAAATCATAAAACACATTTTGGAATCTTGGGAAAATAAGACATAATAGAGGGGTGAGATCATATGCTCAGTATGGTTAACATAAATATTATAAGATTTAATAAATAAGCATACACTTGTAAGTCGAGTATAAAACTACAGAACAATCCTTTAAAACAAAAACTTGAACATAATATGTATATAATAAATAAAATAATTGCATTTAAAAATTCACATGGATATTTTACTAGTATAATAATAACTTGTAATATCAATAAATAATCTCATAATGTGGGAATGAAAATCGTTGGATGTCTGAACATTCAAGATATATCCTCAAGATAGCTATAATCAAGATCTATCCTCCTGATAGTTTAAGTTTAGGGGTAGAAACATATTTTCTTTATGTCATGATCTATCCTCTAAAAAAGATAACTATTGTACTGATCAATCCTCATGATTTTTTATTCTTATGGGTATAAACCCATATGATTTGTTTCATGATCTATCCTCTCGACAATTTAAAACCACTTAGAAATAAACGTGAAGGGTTTTTCACAAACTAATTTCAACTCATTAGAACCAACTATGCATAGAGGGGCTATATCATACCTCTATCATCACATATTAAGTCTAATTAATTCCTCATATGAAAAGGTCGAAACATAACTTAAACATTAATATTGAAACTAGCATAAAAAATGTTAATAGTTTAACCATAGTCCATGAATGGTATGAGAATAGCACATCCATAGTCACACATATCATAACAAATTCAATACAATATGAAAGATTTTATCATAATAAATCAGCCTCAATTAAGCATAAAATCCAACAAAATATGTTTACATAGATTAAAATAATCGAATAATGTCATTAAAAATATCTTAAGACAAATACCTCATTTGTTGAAACCATTTATTCAAAAGTCACAGACTTATAAAAGAATACATTTAGAAAGAGATTTTTAAATAAATGTTTCCCATACCACTATGAAAATTTTTAATGGAATTAAAATTTTAAAACATGCATGTCCATATAATTAAATACTTAAATCCATTTTGAAAACATTGACGTTAATGAGAAATATTTATAAGAATAAATATTTAAATAATTTAAAATGATGTTTTAGTTAAAGATTCCCTTACTTAAATAAATAAAAATATTCCATTTGAAAACATTTTAGTGAAATTAAAATTTTAAAAAAATTGTAATTTATAATATTTTATATGAATATAAATAAATATGAATGATAATACAAAGAATATTTAAATGGAGAGAGATTTAATTATTTGAAAATTTAAAGCAGCCCATACAACTTTGAACATTTAAATAATAATCTGAATATCTCAAAATTAATATTTAAAATCCATGAAGATAAATGTATTCATGTTATTAAACATAATATGTGATGTACATACACCACACACAAGAAATAGGTGAACATAGCTTATATCTCAAGAAAATTATAAGTGAGACAGAATTCCCTCACCTTTGGTATGATAATCTACATACATGTATGAAACACCTGTATAGTGGTTTTAGGTATATTATTAACTTCTAATAGAATCATAATAATATTTAATATATCATATATGATTTTTTATGTATTTATATCATTTTTAATAATAATTCCATGTTAAAGCAACATTTTGGGTAATAATTCCTTTGTTTATCATACACATTTTTTCTTTTTAATTCTTGATAATATTATATAGATCATGATTTAACGAATTATATAATTTGTAACATGATTTATATATCATATATTATTATTATATATATATAAGGTATATATATATGAAATAGATTACACTGTTCATTGAGATGGTAGGTCGTACGTGCGCATGAACATTGTTTCTGTTTTCTTATCATATTGAATAGATGTAAGTAAATAATATATATATATATAATTATTATATCATATATTTCATACTTATTCATTATATATTTTTTTATAATCATTCATAATTTTTTTAATGGAGGATGAATCTCATCGTGTCATGGAGACGATAATCCTTTCATATGCATGAGTGACGATATCATTTGCTTAATGATTAAATGTTATAGAATTGGATGGAATATAAATTATAAATAAACAATATAATTTCATATTTATTATTCAAAACCCTTATATTTATCCTTATACCAATTTAAATAATGTATATAAGAAAACATTTTACACCACAGCGTAAAGATAGTAAGTCATATGTACACACACATGGTGATATTGTTTTTCATAGGATGATTAAAAGGATGAAAATGGTTGTATAATAATCATAAAAACATATCATAATATATTATTTATTGGATGTATTAATTTAGTATGGAAAAAACATAGTTAATTGATGTATAATAAGAGAAGAACCATGAAATAATTGGTAAAACAACTGCCTCTTCTTCATGTGTCTCCTTTTGATTTACACAAAAAAAAAACTTCATAGGGTGTCTTTAATCCAAATTTGATGCCTTTTGGATGAATTTAAGGAAGTTTTGACGATATTTGGGTAGGTTTTGTCCTAGTTAAATGGTTTATAGGTGTGAATTAAAGAGAATTATAAGCGCCCTTTTATAATAGAGGTGAGGAGCACTTTTGGAATATCTTAAAATATTTATTTATTATAATTTTTTTTTTCAGTTTCAAAAAGTTCTAAAGTGATTTATTTATTGAATAAGATAATTATGGATCTAAATACTCTCATTCAATAAATTTTAGACATGTTTAGGTAATAAAATTACCTTTATATCTTGGATTTAACCCTTAGTTAAACAGTTTAACTCTAACACAGTCTTCTTGTATTTTTACACTATAGGTTTAATACAATTACTATAAAATGAAAAAAGATCCAAATGGGATCATTTATGACATATTTGAAATTTTAAGAGTTATTTTTTCTAAATTTATATTTTTATGACTTTTATATCATTTAATAAAATTGTATTTTTTTAACATTATTTATGTCAATTTTTACACTATTCAGTATTTTCATGTTTAAAAATTTATAAACAACATGATAACTTAAAAAAAATCCTTTCAACATGTCACTAATATTTATAATTTATCTATTAAATTAGTGTATGTAATTAATTAATTAAAATTAAATTTATTTTAGTATTTTTAATACCATTTATTTGATATCTCAACTAATTAAACAATTACTAAATCAACATTGTGTAGCCATTTAATTTAAATATTTAATTTCAAAAAATTATAAACGAATTATTATTATGTAGATAAATTTATAATATTTATAAATAATATTTATATTTGACCTAATAACTTATATACCCTCATATTAAAAATAAAATAGTTACAAAAATTCAAATATCGCATTTTCTACTCTTCTTTAAATAATATATAATAAAGGTTCTAATATAGCACAAGTGGAATAAAAGGATCATATTTATGACCTAAGGATTTTTTTTTGTCGAAAAAATACATATCTATTGAAATTAGGACACGTTTTAGGGTAATTTTATATTATTATAATATTATTTTTACCTTTAATTACCCTATTAACCTTTAACCATGGTAAATAAAGCACAAAAGTTACAATTAAATAAAAATTATTTTGATCCTATTAGACTAAGTTTTTAATATTGATTATAACCAAGTATGTACGTTTTCAAAATTCAATTCACAAAAGTTGTAAAATTACATTTAATGCTAATGTGGAAATGTGGCTAGAGGGCGGGGAAAAAGATGTTAAAAAAGTTCAATGAATTTTTATATCTAATTATATTATAAAAATGATTTCAATGACCTAAATTGGGCTAATATATATTACCTATCTTCTGTGTCTTTAAAATCAATTTAATGTAAAATATTTATTTAAATGAAAAAGGTGGTTTTTTATAATAATGTACTATTTTTCACTATTCATAAAAAATTAATGGGTTTTATAAAAATTTCAAAAAAATACCGTAAGATAATTTTGATTTTCTAAATTAAAAAATAATGTCTATTTTAAAAAATTCAATTTAAATGAGTGTTTAAAATTAATTTTATTATTGTTCGTAAAAGGCTATAAAAAGTAGTTCATTTTAGAAAATAATATTTCTTAACATATAACTATTTTAAAAGAAGTTATACATTTCATTGTAAATATGTTTTATTTATGTAAAAATGTTATATATAAAATATTAAATTTATTTAATACTATTCATTTTACTGTATTTAATGTATAAGTTATAAATATATTGTTTAAATAATTACAATGCAAATGTGTTATTTCGCAGAAACTCAATCTTGCATGTAATGAAGGCCAAGTCAGTGGTGCATGCAATATAGGATATTGATGATAATCTACTATGAAATCCGGTGGTGTTACATTCTCTACTCCTTCAACAAATAGCATCCTTAAAATTTGAAATTAGACTTCAAAAATTAAAGGACGAAACAAGAAAATACATTTGTGGGGAACCCTCATCAAAAATAGGGTTACTAAAATATACTCTAAATAAGAGGGATAGTGAAATGTGAAGGTCACCGCTAAATTATTCTTTTTAAAAGGAGAACATTAGTGGAAAGTAGTGATACATAAAAAGAAGAAATAGATAATTATTATAGGGAGTGACTGAGGTCATCAATCAAAAACAAGTCAACAATAAATAAAAAATTGAGGACCTTAAATCCATTTATATATGATGATTTATAATACCATCCATTCAACAAAAATTAAAGTTTCAGGATATCACATTTTTTAGATATTTTTTCCAAGAGTTGGAGGATTGTGTTAATATCTAGGTAAGAACTTGAGAAAACTTACTTGATTTCATTCCATGTATCAATGTTATCCTTTGGTTGTGATTCAATCAATTTTCAATTCGTTTTGTTCACTTGGAGAATGATATTCCAGATGATTATTTATGCATGAATCATTTTTAACAGATTCTATTGTCTATTAGTATTTCATTCATCCATTAAATGTTTACTAAAAACAAAATGGGTTTCCCAAAGTATCCAATAACTCATAATTTATCCTCAAAAAATAATATCTAATATTAAACATCATAAATTATAAATTTAATAATTGACCAAAATAATTCCATCCAAATTCATTGTCCAAAAATGTCTCTAAATTTCCAGAATGAATCATAACATCAGATTACCCAAACAACATAATGTACCTCTTATTGTCACATACCCAATATTTTATCACATTTAAATCCTTAATGAATACTATTATGATTCTAAACTTGTAATGAAGAAGTAATGCAGTAAAATCCTTATATATATATATATCATGAATATTATAACAATAGAACCATTTATGTAATAATTCTTGAATCCATGTGTAAAATAATATTAATCATTCCACATAACTTTTAAACCATTAACTAGGAATTATCATCTTATTCCTTAATACATCCTTCACCAGATTTTTATTTTGTCTCTTCTTCATTATCAGCAGTATAACCATTTCATGTATAACCATGACGATTCAAACCATTAACCAAAAATCAAAGAATAATTGGTGAAACCATAATCATAGTGATGTAATCCTGAATAATCATTTATAGGATCTCTAAATGGTGTATTATTCTTCTTGAAAAATGTTCTCATAGGGTTAACCTCATTTATACAATACTAAATCTAATGGATTATATCCAATACTTATACATATCCTCAAAGTCATTCGTAGGGTTATTTTTTTAATCTATATTTTCTAAATCTAATTTCCATGGTTCTTTATAAGCTTCCTTTTATACCAAATGTAACACCTAAACACCAGATTCCTAAAATTGGTGCATTATTTTGATACATTGCAATGATTATAATGAATCAAATCCTGAAGGTCCTATTAGTTTAGCAGTCATGAAAAATAGATTAAAAACATTAAATTTACCGAACAATTTCGGACATAAAATACAACATAGGTATTTCTGTAGGAACACCATTATTATACTAGCTTAACCCTTCATATAAATCACAAAAAAAATTCTTCGCATCTTGGGAAAATAAAACATAAGAAATGTGTGAGCTCAGATTCACTATAAGGTTAATCCATATAGTAGAAGGTTTCATTAAAAATAATAAACAATTATGGAAAGTATAAAATTGAAACAAAATCCTTTTAAACATAAACAGGAACATAATATGGAAAGAATAAATCAAATAATTCCATTTAAAAATTCACATGGATATTCTTCTTGTCAAATAATCACATTTAATATCAATAAATAATCTTATAATGTGGGAATGCATAATGATGAGCATGTATAGTATCAAGTTATATCATCATGACAGCTACTTTCAAGATCCATCCTCATGATAGATTATGTCTGTGTGTAGAAACCCATCTGATTTGTGTTAAGATCTATCCTCCTAACAAGATAACTACTTTCACGATCTAACCTCATGATAATTTAATTTCACTACTGTAATTCATATATATACCAACACTTTTATGCCAATGGTTTGAACAAGCCGTTGGCATAGGTGGACTACCCCAACAAGTTTAACAAACCATTGGTAAATCCCATTGTTACTAGCCTTTCCCAATGGTTTCCACAAACCATTGGGAAATGAATACTTTTCCAGAATGGTTTCAATGAAACTGTTGGTTAAATTCCCATTACAATAACCTATACTAAGATTTTTTAAAAACCATTGGTATATAATTCATTTCTCAATAGTTTTTAAAAACCATCGGGAATGGTTTCCCCAAAAATTCAGCAGCCTCAATTCTCCTCTGTCCGCGCGACTGCAACCCTAAAAATAAAGATCTTCCAAATATCTCTGGTTACCCAGGCTTGTAAAATCCTTACATCCTCTTTAATCGACATCAAATCCGTAATTCCTAAATTACTTTTAATTTTCTTAATATATTTTTTCATCTCTATTTTGATTTGGCTTAAATGAGAGGGCTTTCTATTTACCCAGGCCGAGAAACTGATTCCACCCAATAGATCCATCTTAAATAAAAAAAATTAGTTCTACACTCCAAAACTATATGTACTACCTTAGTATTAATGTTTAGTATATATTATTTTTATTTTCTATTTTGATATTGTCTAAACCATGTCGTGATGTCCCTGGCATGGCATAACCAATAAGTGATCATTGATTTATTTTCTATTTTTTTCAACACGTAAGTGTCATTATTGTATGGAAAAAAATCATTTTAAGTCTTTATAGCCACTACTTCTATGTAGTTAGGGAACCATATGAAATAATGGAGTTATTTTTGAGATGTATCCCCACTCAAAGATGGTAAAGGCTTTGTTTAGTCATGTTGTGTAGAGGTGGGTAATGGATATAAGGATGGTCCATGTGAAGTGATTGGGGATAGTTGTGGTTGGGGAATATGTAGTTTTCAATTTCTTTAGTGGGGTGATAGGGTAGTTTTAATGGTATATAGTTTAGGTGAAAATTGGATTTTTATTTTGTTTTTATGTTTTTGTTCATGGAATAATGGGAAGGGTAGTGATATTGAGGATGAATTGGTTGTTGGATGGGTGATTGATTGGAATTGTGATGTTGGATGGATTGAGTATAGATAATTTTCAAAGTATTATTTGGGGATTGACTCCCTTGAACACCACCAAACCCCTTGGTCCCCCACCCCCTAGACCCCCTCACCCCTGAACCGTGGACATCCCCCACGACATAAAAAAGTTAATTAAAAGGGATTGTGTTGATACATTAGGACAATGATCCATGGGTCATTTTTTATGTGTACGAGTCAACCCTACTTCAATATGAGGCACGGTGTGGATGGTATCACTCCAAATGTCTATATTTTATTTGAAATGGACATGATTTTAATTGAAAACAATTTAGGTTTCCCTCGCAATATTTCATCCCCGCACACTCCTCCCCTCCCCGACCTCAACCTCCTCCCGGCCTCCAGCTCCGCCTCCTGACCCCCTCCCTCTCCTCTGACAACTTTACCCTTCCATTCTCGGCTCCTTCTCTGACAACGATGCCCCCTCCCCTCTCGGCTCCTGGAAACGTTCCCCCCTCCCCTATCGCCTCCCTCTCTTGGTGAAATCCCCCTCCCCTCTTGGCTCAATCTCCTTCTCTGACATCCTGCATCCCCCTATCCAGTCGTGCGTGAGACCCCCCATGGCCGAACACCCCGCGGGACGTCCCCCTCTCTCGGCTCCCTCTCCACCCGCCAGGGTTTTTAATGGGTACTTCCAGGCAAGAATTAGTATTATTTTTTTAAGAAATGAGGCAACAAGGAATTAATTTTTAGGTCCATAGTTTGGATAACCATTCATATTAATCATGAATTTTCTAGAGTTTTGGGTGTTAACCAACTCATGGTGTGGTGAATTGTTGAGTAAATTTATATTTTTTCTAAATAGAGTCTTCCAGAAATGTAGGGTTAGATTCACAGGTTGTATTCCCTTCATTCAAATAGTGAATTCAATAAAAAGTTCATTATTTTTTTTAAAACCTGATATTTTGTTTCTATAGACTCTTATTAGACCTTATATTGTGTTGGATTTTGATTACTAATCATGATATATATGTGATGAGGTTTTATTGTCATTAAGATATGCAATGATGTGGGTTAATTTGAGGTGAGTGATGCTATATGAGATTTTATGGGTTATTGTGAGGAGTTTTTTCCCTTTAATTTATTGGGTCATAAAACATAAGTTAGTGCTGCATATATTATGTAATTTGAATTGGTAAAGTAAAATGTTGGTCTTGGATTTCCACGTTGGTTATTTGGATGGTATTGTCTATCAAAATTGGGTATATCATTATTAACTATGGGTGTATTTTCTAATTGACTAATGTATTTATTAATGTGACCATGAAATACAAATTTTCCACAATACCAAAGCACCACATAAATCATAGATAGGCACTACAGACCACAAGACACCCATGGGAGACACCCCTAGACATCTATGGATAGTTAAGGGGCCATTAACATTGGAAGTGATGTCGATTGTCACACAAGAATTGAAAAATTCCCATTTCTGGTAGAAAAGATATCAACACATTTATTCTTAGTAATGTATAATAAAATGGTTTACACCCTCGTGACCATGTAGACCATCTGGTTCTTTGACTGGTACCCAACAAGGTTCAAGAGTAGAATCAACTACTAAACTTTGATTGTGGTCCCTCTGAGGTTCATTCCACTGTGAAGACGGTTATGTGCACAATATTCAACTCAAATAATGTAGCATAGATGCATATATTGGGTGGTATGGTTCTTATATATTCGGTGGTGACATGTATAGTCATAGGATACAAGTATTTTGTTTTTTAGTTTTTATTTTATTTTCTTTATTGAATTAGCCACTTAGGTATTTTACTTATTTATATGGGTGGGGGTAGTGATGCTATCCTGACTAGTTGACGTAGATCACTTGTATACTGTAATAACCTGAGGTGTGAGTGTGAGGAAACATTGGAATATAGAGGATCCTTGGGGTCTTCCATGAGATGTAATTATTTTTCTAAAAAATTGTGTGGGAACATTTCTGGAGTATGTTGGAGTCATGAAATAACCCCAAGTGTATCCTTGAGATAGCATAAATAACACCAAGTGTCTCCAAGTGTCTACATACATCGTATCATCCTCTCATGGGTTGGAATCTCACCCAATCCTATCAATCCTATCCTAGTCTATCCTCTCAGTAACATAGTCTAGACACATCTCTCGAGGATTATCCCATTCCTCGATGCACATCTCATCATCCAACTAGACAAAGACGATTATTCACCTTATGATTGTACTAGTCACAAAAGCACACCATGTAAAACCCATCTACATTATATTATCAATAATCTAGTCAAGAACCTCATCAAAATAAAGCATTATAACCCATTCCCATTAACTAGGTTCCATCCTAAGCTAAATCACACGAAGCCTCTTGGAATTATAATTCCAATCTGTCCGACAATACCCAATGCCCACACTAGCATCTCATTATTCATCTCTTCAGTTGAACTCTTGAATCAATAAATAGAGTAAAACCTTTCATAATACATTTTATATACTCAGAGGGACCATACCACTCTAAGAACCTACCAATATTCCAATCCATCCTCTTAAGTATTTCCTCATCAAACGCTAGATGTACAATTGCCACACCTATCACTACAAGGCCCAAACCTCTTAGGAATATTTTACATGATCTAAATCCTCATTTTTAGTGAAATCAATCACATTAAAGCACATAAATGACAAATGAAACCTACATTACAAGAATTATTCATGTGGACAGGCCCCATGGAAACAAACTAATAACTAAAACCATAAATAATAATGTCAAATACAAGCATCATTTTTTAATAAATATCTCAAGTGTAAACATAAAAACCAGTAATAATAACACCTCATCCATTATAACAAACAAAACCAAACTAAGTTAAAACTTGGGAGAAATTGATTATATACCATTAATAGGAAGAGTAATTGTTAATTAATAGTAATGTACTATTTCATAGTATCATTTTGAAACATTGATCTGTTTCTCCTTTGCTTGAAGGAACATGATTTGACCCATGGGGTGTTGTGGTACTTATATGTTGGGCGGTGACAAGTGTAGTCATAGGAGACAAGTATGTTTTTGTTTAGTTTTTATTTTATTTTCATTATCACATTGGCCACTTAGATCTTTGAATTCTTTCTATGGAAAAAGGGTAGTTATATTCTACGAAGTTTACTAGAAGGAGTTTAGATTGATTCGGTCCACCAGCTTTGATCCGAGGTAATACTCTATGGTTACTACTTGTCTCACACCTCATGTATTCAGGGATTTAGTGTTTTTTACTCTGTATTATTTTTTCAATGGGACATTAGATCATTTCGTGTTGGTTTGTGTGGATTTGGTTCTCCGCGGCCAATCTAGGTAAGTCTTTAATGCCATTGCTTGGTTTCTCACTGGTTATGTAGTGTCCTTCATGTGTTTTAAGGTTCTTAATATCCTTTGTGTAGTCTGTTGATCCATACTCGTCGGTTTCAAGTCGCCAAGACAAAGGCGAATCACCTGCATGTGCATAGGTAAGTAAGTATATGTATGTGGGTTCCCCTGTTACATGTATAGTCACCCATGGTAGTGGTTATGAATATATGGGGCTAGGTGTGCCCATGTATATATATATAAATGCATACGTAGGTGAGTGGGGACTGATATATGCATATAAGAATATGTGCAAGGATCCCCTTGCACATTCTCATGGCCACGCAGGTGTGTGCATAGGGGTAAGGTGTCCCTGAATGTGTGTGAAGGTGCGTATAACCAATAGAGAAGCTGAAACTTTTAGTTATAAAGCTCCAAGAGCCGAAGTGGATGACTTGGTTCAAACTTGAGGTAGAGTCCCTCTCGTAGCCTCTTTAATTTAAGAAGCCTTTAAATTGAATTTATCTTATTTCTTAATTCTGTTTAATTATATTTAATTTCATATCTTGAATAAGTGTTCTTTAATATAATTGTTTCATTTGATAAATAAAGTCGTGTTTTTATAATAAAACCCCTCAAACGGAGGTGCACTATTTACGAAAACTCATAGTGATAGTTTAAGGTGTATGATTCCCTTCTGTCGTTTCGTTTCCATTTAGTCATTGCATCAGTGTGCCACTCACTAAAACCTACCAACGATACCTTATTATAACATATTAAATAGTTGATTTTTTCTATCATGTATATTGTGACCTTATCATCTGGCGAACCCCGTTTCGGGTGTTTTCATGGCCTCTTGGCCACCCCTTATGGTGTTTACCCGATCCTATATATCTAAAAACACTGATGGTGTCATTTTTTAACACCTGTGAGGCTTATGGTTCTCTCCACCACAAGCTTCATCTTAACACTATTTGGGGTGTTTTCTTGGCCTCGATGCACATCAAAATTTATAAATATATGAAATATCCCTTAAGATTTGTGTTGTATCCAGATATGTTAAAACATACTCAAATTCTGTTGTTCTCAATGTGACGGATGTTTTATTATTTGAGTTCCAAGAAATGCATATTCCATTGATATATAATACACCTGCATAATTTGACTTTCAATCAGTAGTTTCAACTACCTAGTGCCACTTTTAAAAACAAATAATATAAAATATATACCTTTAACATACCATAATCCCAAATCAAGAGTCCATTTTTATAACATAAGATTCGTTTCTATAATGTGAAGGACAACTGCATAGGATTTATTTAGAATCATGGCTATAAGATGCTACCCCGCAGATGTCGCTAGACCGGGACAACACGCCGCGGTCACGCCGCAGTCACACCGTGATCATGTCGTGGTAAGGCCATGATTTTTCCCTGCTCCAGGACGACACCCCGCAACAGTTTGCAGCCCTGTTGGAATTCGATGTATGATACCTAGATAGAGATTTAGATACATTACCCACCCATAGTTAATGGGGAGGGAGGCGACGGTCAGAATTTTTTCCCACCTCCTCTCGTTCCCTTCGCTCTAGGCCGGAAGATGCTGCCTCGCAAATGTCGATGGACGGGGCCTATACGCCGTGATCACGCTGCGGTAATGCTGTGATTTGGCCCTCCTCCAAGATGACACCCCACGGCGGTTCTTAGTCCTGTCAGAATTTTATGTATGATACCTAGATAGAGTTTTAGATACATTACCCACCCATAGTTAATGGGGATGGAGGTGACGGCATGAATGTTGCCCCACCTCCTCCCACTCCCTTCGCTCTTGCGCGGAAGATGATGCCCCGCGAATGTCACTGGAGAGGGCCAACACGCCACGGTCATGACACGGTAATGTCGCGGTCACGCTGCGGTCATGCCAAGGTAATTCCATGATTTGGCCCTTCTCTGAGGCACAGTGTGGCTGATACCACTCAATGTGTTTCACTTTTATTAGAAATGGACCACATTTTAAGTGAAAACAACAACTGGAAAACATAAAAACAACCAAACACAATTATATTCTATTGATACTTTTGGAAAATGATCCATGGGTCATTTTTGATGTGTATGAGTCAACCCCGCTTTAATCTGAGGCACGGTGTGGCCGGTATCACTTGAAGTGTCTCACTTTTATTTGAAATGGACAACATTTTAAGTGAAAACAACAATTGGAATATGGAAAACTGACCAAATGCATTCAGATTGTGTTGATACTTTAGAACAAAGATCCATGGGTCATTTTGGACGTGTACGAGTCAACCCGCCTCTATCCGAGGCATGGTGTGCCCGGTACCACTCAAAGTGTCTCGTTTTTATTTGAAATAGACAACATTTTAAGTGAAAACAACAACTGGCATATGTAAAACTATCCAAATGCATTAGGATTGTGTTGATACTTCAATAAAACGATCCATGTGTCATTTTGGACATATATGAGTCAACCTAGCAACAATTCGAGGCGTGGTGTGGCCGAATCCACTCAAAGTGTCTTACTTTTCATTGAAATGGACAACATATTAAGTGAAAAAAACAACTTGCACATGGAAAACTGACCAGATGCATTCTGATTCTATTGATACTTTAGGAAAGCGATCCATGGGTAATTTTTGATGTGTAAGAGTTAATACCTCCTCAATCTGAGGCACGGTGTGGCTGGTACCACTCAAAGTGTCTTTCTTTTTATTAAAATCGATAAACTTTTAAGTAAAAATATCTGGCATAAGGAAAACCGACCAAACACATTCGTATTTTGTTGATAATTTAGGAAAATGATCCATGGGTCATTTGTGATGTGTACAAGTAAACCCCTCATAAATCTGATTCATGGTGTGGCCGGAACCACTCAAAGTGTCTATCTTTTGTTTCAAAAGGACATCATTTTAAGTGAATACAACAACTGACATACATAAAACCAACCAAATGAATTTATATTCTGTTGAAACATTAGTAAAACAATCCATGGGTCATATGTGATGTGTAAGTGTCAACCCCACCTCAATACGAAGGTTGGTGTGGTCGTCACCACTCAAATTGTCTCACTTTTATTTGAAATGGACATTATTTTAAATGAAAAAAATTGGCATACAGAAAATCAACCAAATGCATTCGAATTGTGTTGATACTTTAGGAAAATTATTTTTCAGTCATTTGTGATGTGAGATAGTCCACCCCGCCTCAATCTGAGGTGCCGTGTGACCGAAAACACTCAAAATGTCTCTCTTTTGTTTAAAATGGACATCATTTTAAGTGAAAACAACAACTGACATACGGAAAACTGACCAAACACATTAGGATTCTGATGAAACATTAAAACATAGATCCATGGGTGATATGTGACATATACGAGTCAACCCCTTCTCAATCTGAAGCACGGTGTGGGTAGAAACACTCAATGTTTCTCTCTTTTGTTTAAAATGAACATCATTTTATGTGAAAAAAATTTGACATACGGAAAAAGGACCAAGTACATTCGTATTATATTTAACATTTAGGAAAAAGTTCTATGGGTAATATGTGACATTTTTGAGTCAACCCTACCTCAATATGAGGCATGGTGTGGCTGACACCACTCAAAGTGCATCTCTTCTGTTTAAAATGGATATTATTTTAAGTGAAAACAACAACTGACATACATAAAACCCTACCAAACGCATTCAAATTCTATTCAAACATTAGAACAACAATCCATGGGTCATATTTGACGTGTAAGAGTCAACCCCACCTCAATCCAAGGTCTGGTGTGGCCGGAATCACTCAAACTATATCTATTTTGTTTAAAATTGACATCATTTTAAGTAAAAACAACTGGTATACGGAAAACCGACCAAACGTATTCGGGTTGTGTTGATACTTTAGCACAAAAATCCATGGGTCATATGTGATGCGTACGAGTAAAACCCACATCAATCCGAGGCGTGGTGTGGCCGACACCACTCAAAGTGTCTCGCATTTATTTGAAATGGAAAACACTTTAAGTGAAAACAAAAACTGGCATACAGAAAACTGACCAAAAGCATTCAGATTCTTTTTTTACTTAATAAAAATGATTCATGAGTTCGCTGTGATGTGTACGAGTCAAATTTGCCTCAATCTGGGGCACAGTGTGTCCAGTATCACTCATAGTGTCTCTCTTTTATTTGAAATGGACTTGATTTTAATTGAAAACAACAACTTTCATACAAAAAACATACCAAATTCTTTTAGATTGTATTAATACTTTAGGAAAATGATACATGTGTCATTTGTGATGTGTACGAGTCAACCCCACCTCCATTCAAGGCATGGTGTGGCCGGTATCACTCTAAGTGCCTCACTTTTTTTTAAATGAACAACATTTTAAGTGTAAACAACAACTAACATATAGAAAACTAACCAAACGTATTTGGATTGTGTTGATACTTTATCAAAAATATACATTGGTCAATTTTTTACTTGTACAAGTCGAACCTGACTCAATCCGTTGGATAATGTGGTGGAATCCTACTCTGATCAATAGATTGCACCATACTTGTACCATTTAGTGTTCATAGCCTTAAGAACATTAATATTATTCTCACTAAGGTCAATAAACATACAGTTCCATTCTTCTCGACCATCATAAGTTGAACTTCTGATCATTTCAGTTATGCCTAAATTTTAAATCAAGTAAAGAATTCCATTCTTTACTCCTTTTGTAATGACCAAGGAACAATGGGTCAGTTTCCATACCCCATTTTCAAATTTATTTTCATATCATGCATCATCAAAATTTCTCTTTAGATTTAAGAATATGTAAACCAATCCTAGGTAAAATCCGTTTTTAGACATTGTTGATTTTCTTTAAATGTTTATTTTTTGAGGATATATCATATTTGGGTGTTCTTTCATTGTCAAATTATCTTTTTATGATCCTCTAAAACCTAAAAATTTCAACAATTGAGGGGTTTTATTTCACAACATCAAGAAAGTGTAGCGAGGGAATATGCTGCCACTTGTCAAAGTTCTATGGTAGGATGGTTGGGTTAAAGAGGGTATTTGGGGCATGATTCTGTTGGATCCAATTTTTTTGAGGATATTATGTGTCGTCACTTTTATTCTCACTATTAATCATGATAGGGTCTCATCAGTTATTTTTATCATGGAATAAAGAAGTTTTTCCCTTACATTACCCTGTAGTACACTATGTATGACTATAACACATCCTTGAAGGGGAATATTTTTTGTCAACATCATATGCATCACAACAAACTCTAGATCAGACACATGTTCAACATCTATATATTAAACCAATTTGAACAAGATCACTAACTGTATAAAAACCAATACCCAAGTATATTATGTTATTACCACTATAGATTCTACCAAAAAACCCATTACCATTCACCCAATATCTGACATTAACACCCATACCTCCTTCGTCTTCCTTCTTAGTGAATCAAAACTGACATTTCCTTCACAAAGAACATATTCCATTTCAAATTTGAACATCTACATGTATTTTATCCAACACATCTGAAAACAATTTAGTTCAGATTAGAATAAATTATATTACTACGACATTCAGTTTGTATATAAAACATGTCTCTACTCAAAGAGGTGGTGTCTCTAAAATTTACACTCATCAACGGTAGTTGCAAACTCCTTTTCATGAGTTGGGTAGTTTCACTCAGGGGGTCATAAGTGATGATACTTCTAATAAAATACTTTTTCACCATATATTATAAAAAATACAAGTTCAATGCCAAATTAATTACAAATCATTACATACCCAAATCTACGATCAGAAAAAAAATTGGGATTTGAGAAAATTTCAATCTCTTATTCAACTCTAATATGTATTTCTCAGATTATTCTGCCTATTAGAATTTGATGGGGAGGTGGGGGGTGTGATGGTTGGGGGGTGTAGGGGTGAGGGGAATTACTACTGGAAGAGTGGTTTTCATATGAAGATTGAACTGAGTCTAAATAATGTTTGAGTTATTTAAACTATTATTCAACTCTACTGGAAGATTTTTGTCATATGAATATTTAAATAGGGAAATTTAGTACATGTAATGGTTGTAAGAGTTTGATGGTTTTATGTGTTTTTTGTGATATTGAAGGCGTTTTTATGCTATTTTAAGTCTATTTGTATGTGTTTTTGTGCATTTTTTTATGCATGTGTATACTAGAGGGGCTACTGGTGGGGCTGTTGTGCAATAGTTCTGGAAATACACAATACCAATAGTTTTAAACCATTGGTATACATTGAAAAAAAATTTAAAAATTATCCCAACAGTTTTAAAATCATTGGTATAGTGTTTAGTCTTCAATATATACCATCGGTTTCACAGAAACCATTGGTAAAAAGAAAATACAAACATATACCAATGTTTGGCCTAAAACCGTTGGTAAATCAATACATACAGTGGCCTATACCAATGGTTTAGATAAAACCATTGGTATAGGGCTTTCCTCACGGCTTACTGCCCTACGGGTTAGAAAACTGTTGGTATAGGCTATACAACCAGTTTTCTAGCCTATAACAATGGTTTATAACCGTCAGTATAACCTTCATTTCCAGTAATGTTTTTTTGGGTAGAAACCCATCTGATTTGTATCAACATCTATCCTCATGAAAATTTAAAATTGACTAGAAAGAAATGTGAAGGGTTTTTTGTTAACTAATTCAATCTCATGAGACCTATCGATGCATCGAGGGTCTATAGTGGGCCTCTCCCATTACTTAATATGCCCATTTCATTCCTTATAATGAATATTTATAGATCAATTTCTCTTATGTATATCTTTATATTAAAAGTGTTTTAGTTATTAAACACTGAATTTAACTCTTTTAACTCTTCTTTAAATAAAATAATAATAAATGTCCTAATCCAATCCAAGTGGACCAAAGAGGATAATATTTTATTTATATAGTTATTTTTTGTCTAATAATACTTATTCAACAGAATTAGGACATGTGCTATGGTAATTATGGTATAATTGTTACGCTTAATTACCCTATTTACGTTTAACCATGGTAAATAACAGTCAAAAGTTACTGTTCGCCAAAAATTATTTTCATATTATTGAACCACATTTTACATTCTAATATTAACCACTTCTCTCGGATTTTTGAAATTCAACTCATAGAAATGGTAAAATTATGTTTTAATCAAATTTGTAAATGCTCCATAGAGGTGGGAAAAAGACGGTAAAAAGTTCAATAAAGTTTATATATATATATATAATTACTATAGAATGAATCCAATAAATTGAATTGAACTTATATAGGTATTATTTATTTATTTTGACCTAAAATATATAAAAATAAAATAAATAATTACTTAAATAAAAATTCATTTTTAACCAATAACGTAGTGTTTTTAACTATTCATAAAAAATTGATAGTTTTCAGAAAAATACAAAAACGACACCCTAAACTAATTTTGATATTCTGAATCTAGAAACGAAGTCCATTTTGAAAAATAAAATTTATAAAATTTCAAAAAGTGGGTATTACTATTCATAACGGCAAGTTTGATTGGTCAAGGTTTGTTAAAACTCCATGTTGCGTACAACGAAAGATACTGCATTATTCAAAGTAAAACGTACCATGGAAGCTTGGGGTGTTACATTATACACTCTTTAAAATAATTTCATCCTCGAAATTTCTAGAATATTACTGCATAAAAATATTTGGGTGGTTCTTAATCATAAGTTCCTCGGGTTCCCAAGTTGCCTCTTCTATCTTATGATTTTTCCATATAACATTCACCAGACGAGTCGTCCGGTTTCTCAAAACATGTTCTTTGGTATCAAGGATTCTGATAGGATATTCACAATAAGAAAAATTGGGTTCATGTTCTAATTTTTCATAGGTGAGTACATGCATTGGGTCAAGCATGTATATTCTCAACAGTGATATGTGGAACACATCCTGAACATTGGAGAGACTTGGAGGCATTTCCAAATCATAAGCTGCAACTCCAATTCAATCTAGAATTTTGAAAGGTCTGATGTACATGCGACTTAATTTACCCTTCTTACTGAAACGTATAACACCCTTCCATGGAGATACTTTTAAGAAAACATGGCCTCCTACTTGAAATTCAAAATCCTTCCTCTGGTTATTGGCATAGATCTTTTGCCTACTTTGGGCTACTTTGATGTGGGTTTGGATAACCTTCACCTTTTCTATTTTTTTCTCAAAAAGTTCTAGGCCAATGAGTTTTCTTTCACCAACATCATCCCAACATGTTGGTGTGAGACATCTATTTCCATAAAACGCTTCATATGGTGCTATCTAAATACATGAATAGAAGCTACTGTTATTGGAAAATTCTACCAGAGGTAAATATTGATCCTACATACCTTGAAAGTCATTTGCAAAAGATCTCAACATGTCTTCTAAGGTTTGAATAGTCCTTTCTGATTGTCCATCGGCATAAGGGTGGTAGGCAGTGCTCAAATGAAGTTCAATATGCAAGGCCTTCTGAAGAATTTTCTAAAATCATGATGTAAAACGGGGATCACGAGCAGAAAAAATCGATAAGGGTACACCATAGAGTCTTAAAACATCATTAATATATAGTCTTTTTAGACTTTCAATTGGCAAATACTCTATTATAGAAAGACAATGTACTAACTTGGTAAGACGATCAACAGTGACCCATATTGCTTCATCCCTTCTAGGAGTTTTTGGTAGCCCCATGACAAAGTCCATCGTAATATTATCCCATTTCCACTCAGGTATGTGAAGAGGTTGCATAACTCCTCCAGGTTGATGCCTTCCATCTTTCACTTGTTGAAAAAACATACATCTTGACACATAATCAACAATCTATCTCTTCATGTTATCCCACAAATAATGTTCCTTCAAATATATATACATATTGGTGCTCCCAGGGTGTATAAAGAAATTAGAGCTATGAAAATCATTCAAAAATTCCCTTTTTAGATCATCTATATCGGGAACACAAAGTCTCTTCCCAAATTTCAAAATTACATCTTCATATACGAAGTAACTCAATCACCCATCAATTACAGTTTTAATCTTCTTTTGAATCTCATATCCACCAGTCTAAGAACTTTTTATCCTTTTGAGTAAATATGGTTTCACAACTATTTGAAAAAGTATTGATTTTTCACCTTCCATGGTTATTCCCATATAAATCATTATTAGATCCTTCAAAATAGGATTCCTTTTAAGTATCATCTTGTTCAAAACTCCATGATCCTTTCTGATCAAGGCATATCACACCTTATTTGCCTTCCCCAAGTGGTAGTGTATAGTGAAATCATAATCTTTGACTAGTTCAAGCCATCGTCTTTGCCTCATGTTGAATTCTTTTTTGTGAGAAAATATACATCAAACTCTTGAGATCAGTATACATATCACATTTTTACCATAGAGATTGCGTATTCATATTTTCAGAGCAAATATTATAGATACTAACTCAAGATCATGATTAAGATAGATTTTCTCATGAATATTTAGCTGTCATGATGCATAGGAAATAACACTATCATTATTCATAAGGAAACAACCAAGTCCTTTATTTGAATCATCACTATAAATAACAATCCCATCTTTCCTTGATGGTAGAGTCAAGATACATGCATTGACTAATCTTCTCTTCAGTTCTTCAAAAAATTCTTCAAACTCATTTATCCAAACAAATTTAACCCCTTTACGTTTGAGCTTGGTTAATTGGTTGGCCAATCAGGCAAAATTTTGGACGAAATGTCAATAATAACCTGTTAAACCAATAGAACTGCGTACCTTAGTTATACTCATTGGTAATATCCATTCTTGAATTGTCTTGTTCATTGAAGGATCAACAGAAATACCATACTTAGAGACAATATGGCCAAGAAAAGAAATCTCTTGAAGCTAGAATTCACACTTTCTAAACATCCCATAAAATTCATTTCTTTTAAGTGTATTTAGAATAACATGCAAGTGATTTTCATGATATTCGTAGATTTTGAAGTATATCGAGATATCATCAATAAATACCACTAAATATTCATCATGATATTCATAGAAAACTATATTCATTCGATCAATGATGACAAAGGGTGCATTAGTCAATCCAAAAGGCATTACTGTAAACATTTAATGCATATACCTAGTTTCAAATGCTGTTTTCAGAATGTATTCATTCATCTCAAACAACTGATGATATCCATATGGAAGGAAAATCTTTGAAAAATATTAATCTCCATGAATTTGGTCAAATAAATCATCAATGCAAGGTTGAGGATACGTGTGCTTTATTGTTATAGCATTGATCTCCATGTAATCAATGCACGACCTCATAGATCCATCTTTGTTTTTAACAAAAAGGACTAGGGCTCCCCATGGAGAAAAACTAGGGAAAATAAATCCCTTGTTACTCAATTCCATTAGTGGTTTCGTTAGTTCCACTAATTTCACAGTGGCCATTCTATATATGGTCTTTGATATGGTCCTTGAAACAGGAATTAAATCAATGGAAAACTCAATTTCTCATTCTGGAGGATGTCCTGGAAAATCCTCTAGAAACACATCAACATATTTATGCACAATAGGTACATCCTATTTTTGAACATTATTTTCCTCACCAATAGTTATTTCATTCTCTTATTCCCCAAAAATTGAATTTATTAGAGCTACTGGGGGTGGATCTAGATTAGAATCAGGTGGTGATGTTTCTTCTCTAAAGATAAGTCACTCTTTATCTTCATTGAAAATTGTAACCTATTTCTTATTACAATAAATTTTAGTATCATGGTTCCAAATCAAATCCATTTTGAGGATTATATCAAATTAAATAATGTGTGAGAAAATGAGATCTGTAGATAAAGAAAATTTATATTCTCTAATGGGAATTGATTCAGAAAACATTGTTGTGATGATACTTCCCATAAGAGTTTTGACTTACAACTCCCTTGTTAAGTCAAATTGAAAATATCTAATTTTCTTAGCAAACTGGTAAGATATAAAACAATGCGATGATCTAAATTCAAATAAATCATTGGATAAACATGAGGAAACCATTAAATTACCTTCAACCACGTCTTTTAGATCTTCAACCTCAGCATTAGTGATCACATAAGCTTGGCCTTTCACCCTTGTAATTTTATAAGTTAAGTTACCTTGTCTCATAGGAAATTTATTTGAATAATTCCCCTTTTCTCTGAAATAACATCATTAAACATTGACAACCTCTTTCTTTTCCTTATATTCATGATCTTGGTGGCCTTTTACACCAAACATGTAACATACTATCATTCCCTTCAGAAAAGTACCAGGGTTTTTCTTCCCACATTTACCCCAGGATGGATATTAAACTTTTACCTTATTCCCCTTATTTTCATTTCTAGAGTTTTCAATGGATCTCTTTTTCTCTTCCTTTTCTTTAAAGTTGTAAGACTTTGAAAATTCCTTTTCTGTCTTGATAGCGCATGAGACCATATCTTAATACGATGATAAGGATTGTGAGACTAATTCTCAACGGGGAAATGGTTTTAACCCATCAAAGAATCAATCAATCTTACTCCTTGGGTTACGTATATAATCAACTTCATGCCTTTTTAACCATGTAAAGTTAGCCTCATACTTTGTGACATTCTCATCCTCCTTTTTCTTCAAACTCAAAAATTGTCTTTCCATATCAACTCAATAGAAACGAGGATAGTATTTTTCTAAGAAAATCTCTTCAATATCCCTCTATTCCATGTTCAATACTTCTTTATTTTCCTTTGTGTTTTGGATTGTTGACCACCATTGATCTGCATCTCCCGTGAGGCGATAAACTACCATGAAAACGTTTTCCCTTTCACTGCTTCACAAAGAATGAAATATTTTCTCTATGGAATTTATCCATTTCTCTCCTACAAATGGATTTGTACTCTCATTGATTATTGGTGGTTTTTTTCCTCCTGAAGGAGTCTAATTTTGATCCTTCGTGTTATTGATCAGGGTTCTCCATACGAGTAAGGTTATTATTCATAACATGAGTGAGTTCTCCCAGTATGGTGATAAGATGATCAGCGCTAGTTGCTTCACCAGCTCCACTATAATTATCTGGAGTAGGGGGGAAATCCCTAGATGGGTTATGTGCATTGATATGATTTCCATTCCATCTACTAGGCGCCATTCCTAAACAAGGGGATATAATAGATTAGTTTATGATTCATAATATATCATTCCTAACATGTAAAACACTTAACATAAACTGAACAGTTTATGGATGTAATAAATAATCATAAAAATGTTTTCTGTGAGGTGTTATATACTCATAAATATTTCATAATGGTTTGTAAATAAAATTAGAATCATACTAAGTATATCCCTTGATATTGTCGTAATGAAGAGTGTAGCAAGCCTTGTTGTCATGCACTAGTTCCCCTTTGAGTCTAGGTCAAAGTGGTGTTTTCGGGTTTTTACCCCTAGGTACATCTGTGCCAGATCCACCTCTACCTTCTCATATCCAGAAATGAATGTATTTCTTAGAAAATTCACAAAATTTCTATAGTACCAAAATTCTAGGAAGTTCTCTATACTAGTCCTCAAAGTCAATCTTAGGGTAATGTTCTCTAATCATATTTTTTCTAAATATAGTATCCAAGGTTTTTACTAAAACTCATCTAATAACAACTATAATACCCCGACCCCAGTTACCCATAGTCGAGGCATTATTACATAACATTCGTATGATCTAAAAAATCATGTGCTGAAAGACTGATCAGATTAGAATCCTTGGAAGTATTAGATACATTCATAAGTTTTACATTACATCATGAAATAGAAACTTCAACAAAATTTTGTCCCTGTTGAACACAATTATATTCATATCCTATCCCTGCAGGTCAACCATTAAATACTTCATCACATCCTAGGAAAAATAAATCATATAAAGGGGTGATCTCAAATGCTCAGTAAGGATAACAATATAGCGGAAGCTATAAAAAATAAGCGTAAACATTTAAGGCAACGTTTAAAACTAAAAGAAAAGACTTTTAAACATAAACATTAGAATAATATGGAAAAGATAAATTAAATAATTCCATTTACTTATTCACATGAATATTATACATATTGAATAATCACATGTAATATCAATAGCTAATTTCATAATGATGGAATGCATAATTCCAGACTTCATAACCACATACTCAAGGCCGTGTGCCAAGACTAAAAATAATATTTTGTCATGGTATTATGCCAAGACACTAGTCTGTCTCATGAAACCTACTGATGCATCGATGAGCTATAGCTGGCTCCACTCGTCACTTACTAAGTCCAATACATTCCTCATATGAAAATGTTGAAACATAACATAAAAATTTGTATTAATACTAGCATAAAAAATGTAAATACATTAACCATAAAACATGAATGGTATAAAAATAACAAATCCATAGTCAAATATATCACAAAACCGTCAACATAATATGGAATATTTGTATCATAATAAATCATCCTTGATCAAGAATAATATCTCGTAAAGGACGTTGACATAGTTGAAAAATATCAGTAAATATATTTGAGAGAAATATCTCATTTTTCATAAAATCATTTAAAAGTCACAAAATTTATAAAGGAAGTCATTTAAAAGATAGTTTTTAATCAAATTTTCCCATACCACTTTGAAACTTTTTAAAGGAATTAACATTTTAAACCATTCTAGTCTATATAAATAAATCCTTAAAATAATTTTGAAAACATGAAAATTAATGAAAAAGGTTTACAAGAATAAATATTTACAACATTTAAAATAATTTTTTATTAGGTACCTTAAAAATAATCCCTTTGATAAATCTTGTATGAAACACGGACTTGGATAGTAAATATTTCCCAGCATATACTTACATAAAAACAACCTCGGATAATTAAGAGATTGTGAAATTAACCATTACCTTGCACTTTCCTTTGATCGAGGGTATGTTTAACCTCATGAATAATGACCATAGCATGTTATTAAATTATAAAAGAACCATATTCATATTTATTACATTACATGATTAATTTATGACTTTATAAATACCCATTTAATAATGATTTCATTGTTAAATTAACATTTTGGGTAACAATTGCTTTCTTTATCCTATGTGTTTTAACTTGTATAATTTAGATAATGATTTAAATACATCCCAAATATAAACCTTGATATATATGTCATATATATTTAGAATATAAATATTTATAATATATAGATATATGAAATGGAAGGCATTGTTTATGGAGATGGTGGGTCGTACGCACGCATGAAGGATGTTTCTGTTTTCATATCGTATTGAACAGAAGTAAGTGAATAAGATATATGTAAGTAAATACACACACACAGATATATATATATATATTGTCATTATTATGTCATATATTACATACTTATTAATAATATATATTTTTATAATCATCGTTGAATGGTGAACCTGGGAATGAATCTCATCACGTTTGTGGAGACGGTAATCTGTACGTATGCACGAGTGATAATATAATTATATTGATGGTGAAATAATATTTAATTGGGTGGTATATCATATATAAAAAATCATTAATTTTTTTTATTTATTATTTAAATCATTTATACTCATTATTATACCAATCCAAATAATGAAGTGTTTGATTAACAAACTACACCACGACGTGGAGACGGTAAGCCATATGTACGCACGTATGGTGACTTTTTCATTTATAGGGTGGATAGAATAATTAATATAGTTTTAACATATTTATAATAACATCACATTATGTAGGAAGTAATTTATTTATTATTTTGGAATGGAAACTACAAAGAAAGAGGAAGTGGAAGATGAAAAGAACCTGAAAGAGGTGATGAAATATTTACCTCTTCTTCGGGTTCTTCCAATTGATTTTATCAAAATATATCCTTAGGTTGGACCAAATTAAGGCCTCTAGGATTAAAGGAGGAATTTTTTAAAGATATTTAGGTAGGGGTTTTCCACGAAATATGGAATTGGAGGTTCGAAATAAAGAGAAGTGGAAGTACCCTTTTTTAAGAGTGGTGTGGGTCACTTTAGGAAATTCTTGAAATATTATTTTGTAATAAAATACTTTTCAGTTTATAATGGCTGAAAATGATGTGTTTCTAGGATAAGGTGGTTATAGATCTAAAAACACTAAAACAATAGGTTTTAGCTTGGTTTATGTCACCATATTAACCTTATCTTTTATATTTAACTATTTCTTAAATAGTTTGACATTTACCATGTTTCTTTGTACATTTATGTTATATGGTTAATAAAGTTACTATAATAAGCCAAGAGAACAAAAAGTGGTTAATTATTAATATATATAACCTTATATAAGTCCTTTGGAAAAATTATATATTTTTAAGAATATTATAACAATTAATAATATAGTATTTGTTTTAAAAACACATTTATTTCTATTTTGACACTATTTAGAATTTGGTTTTTTTGAAAATTATAACAGCATTATTACTTCGAAAAAAATTATTTAATCAACCCTAAAATTTCATATTAACTAATAAAATTAGTTTAATTCATAAAAAGTATCAAATTAAATTTATTTAGATATTTATAATATCAATTATTTTAATATTTCATTAATATGGTAATTACTACATCATTATTGTGTCATAAATAAATTAAATTATTTAATTTATAAAAATTACAAATAAAATACAATTATATAGTAAATAATTTTATGTTTATAATTAATGTTTATAGTTGAATTTATCTTATGTATAGCTCTATATTAGAAATGGTGTAGTTATTGAACATTGAATTTAACTTTTTTACTCTTCTTACAAAAAAATAATTGTCCTAATCTAATTAAAGTGGACAAAAAAGGAACTTATTGTATTCCCAAGGTATATTTTGGTCAAATTATACTTATCCAATATAATTTTTACATGCGTTAGGGTAATTATGATATCATTTTTACCTTTAATTACCTTATTTACTTTTAACTATGGTAAATAAAAGTCAAAAGTTACGATTCACCAAAAATTATTTTAATCTTAATGAACCAAATTTTACATAATAATATTAACCATATCACTAATATTTTTTTAAATTCAACTCTGAGAAGTAGTAAAATTAAGTTTTATGCAAATTTAGAAATGCTCCTAGGAGGTGGGTTAAAGATGCTATTAAGTTCAATAAAATATTTACATATCTAAACATATTATAAAGTGAATAAAATGAATTAAATTGAAATTATATAGGTATTATGTATATATTTTAACCAAAAATTAATTTAAATAAAATAAATAATTATTTAAATAAAATTTCAGTTTTAACCAATAACGTAGTGTTTTTCACTATTCATCAATTATTGAAAGTTTTCAGAAAAATATAAAAAAAATCACCATAAGATAATTTTTATATTCCAAATCCAATAATGAATTCCATTTTGAAAAATTGAATTCATAAAATTTCAAAAAGTGGGTATTACTATTCCTAATCGATAGTTTGATTGGACGTGGTGTGTGAAAAATCCAAGTTTCATACAACGTAGGATACTGTATTATTCAAAGGGAAACATACTGCAGAAGCTTAGGGTGTTACATTTTTATAGGGGCCAATGTACCTAGGGTTGGGCTTCCCATTCTTCCCAAACCTGATGACTCACTTCCAAAGTGAAATTTTAAGAAAGACTTTTTCACCAACATCAAACTCCAAGTCTCTTCGATGGTTGTCAGCACATCTATTTTTTCAACTCTGAGTAGCCTTAATGTGTTGTTGGAAGGCATTGAACTTTTATGTCATCTATTTCACAAGATTAGGCCCAAAAATATTTCCCTCACCAGCTTCATGCCAATAAGTAGGAGTTCTACATCGCTTACCAAATAAAGCTTTATAGGGTGCCATTTGAGTGATCGAGTGGAAGATATTGTTGTATGAGAACTCAAATAAAGGGAAATATTGATACCATCCAACTTTAAATTCCATTGAGAATGTTCTCAGCATATCCTTGAGTTTCTAAATAGTCCTTTCAGATTGTACATCAGTTTGGGGGTGATAGGCCATGATGAAATTTAATTCAGTGCTCAGAACATGTTGAAGACTTCTATATAATTTTGATGTGAACCTTGGATCATGATCAAATATGATAGAAAGTGGAACTCCATACAACCTTACCACTTCCTTCATGTAAATCATGGAAAGTTGATCAGGATTGAAATCTTCTTGAATGGAGATAAAATGGGAAG
This sequence comes from Viscum album, assembly GCA_963277665.1. Classification (NCBI taxonomy): domain Eukaryota; kingdom Viridiplantae; phylum Streptophyta; class Magnoliopsida; order Santalales; family Viscaceae; genus Viscum; species Viscum album. The sequence continues at coordinate 241,320,599 of OY728166.1, forward strand.
TCTTGGTGAGAAAATCCATAATAACCCATATCTCATTGTTTCCTTTGGAATTTATCAGGACACTAGTGATGATGTCCATAGTGATGTTGTCCCACTTTTATGCTGGTGTGGGTATTAGTTGTAATACCTCTTTAGTATTTTGTCACTCTGCCTTCACTTGTTGACATACTAGGCACCTTGAAGTGTAGTCAACAATCTCCCTTTTCATATTATCTCACCAATAATGATGCTGAACATACCTATACATTTTTGTGCTTCTAGAATGTATTGATAATGTAGAGCTATGAGATTTATCCATCAGGTCCATATTTATTTCCAGAATAGATGGAACACATTGTCGTGTAAGAAATTTCAGTACACCATCTTGATCAATATTGAACTCTGTAAAATTCCCATCATTCAAAGCCTCAAACTTCTTCTATAACAAAGGATCTTATTTTCGAGATTTCTTGATATTTTCTAGTAATGATAATTGAGATATAATTTAGGTTAGAGTCGATGATTTCCCTTCCCTTATTATTCTCATGTAAAACTTTATTAGGTCTTTGATCAAAGGATCTCTTTGAATCCTCATCGTGGAAAGAACAACTGGTTCATTCATACTTAATGCATTAGAGAAATTGTTTCCTCTTCCGAGATGATAATAAATTGAGCAATCATAGTCTTTAAGAAGTTCCAACCGTCCCCTTTGTCTCATGTTCAATTCCATTTATGCGATAATATACTTCAAACTTTGATGGTCTGTGTATATATCACATTTATCCCCATAAAGATAGTACCTCCATATCTTCAGAGCAAAAAAAAAAACCACAACCATCTCCAGATCATGTATAGGATAGTTCTTCTCATGAGTCTTCAAATGTCAAGATGCATACGAAATGAATTTTTTATTTTTCTTGAGTACACACCCAAGCCCTTTCAAAGAGGAATCACTAAAAATAAATAATCCTTCTCCACATGAGGGTAGAATTAACACAGCTACAGTAACCAATCTCTTCATCAACTCTTTGAGACATCCCTCACACTTCTTTGTCCACATGAACTTGGCCACTTTTTGAGTTAACATGGTTAATGGATTAGAAAGTCATGAAATGTTTTTCACAAACCTAATATAATATCTGGCTAATCCAATGAAACTACGAATCTCAGTTATTATTGTAGGCTGAGGCCACTCCTTTATAACTTTTTTCTTTTCCGGGTCAACTGTGATTACTTCATTGGTTACAATGATCCCCAAGAAAGCAACTTATTGTAACCAGAATTCAGACTTTTTAAACTTCCAAATAACCCTATCCTTCTGTAGAGTTTGAAAAATAACACTTATATGATCCTCATACTCCTAAGGACTTTTGGAATATATCATAATATCATCAATAAAAACTACCACACTGTTATCAAGGTAGTATTTAATGATTTTATTCATCAAATCCATATAAATAGAAGGTGCATTAGTCATTCCAAAAGGCATAACAACAAACTCATAATGCTCATATCTTGATCAGAAGGTAGTTTTCAAAATATCTTCTTTCTTCACCCTCAATTGATGATAACCAGATCAAAGATCAATCTTGGAGAAGAATTGAACCCACGATTTTGATCAAATAAGTTGTCAATTCTTGTAAGAGGATATTTTTTCTTCACCGAGATCCCATTATGTTCCCTATAATAAATGAATAGCCACATAGTTCCATCCTTATTCTATACAAAGTGAAATGGTTGTCCTTAAAGAGGCTCACTCGGTCGGATAAAACCCTTCACCAAAAGATCATGGAGTTTTTTCCGTAACCCATCTAGCTCCACATTTTCCATCCTATATGGGGTCTTTGATATCGAATGGGATCTAGGTATGAGTTCAATGGAGAACTCTACCTCTCTTTATAGGGGAGGTCTGGGTAACACCTCAGAAAATACATAAATGTTTTCCTGGATTATGGGGATATTTTCTATCCTCAAACTCTCATCTTCTTCTTTATCTTCACCAATAAACTCTATAAATAAGGATATAGGATATTATTATAGTCCAGATCAGGTTTATATATCTATCCTTGGAAGATAACTGTAGGTTTTTAATTCAACACTACTGATATTTCCTTGATTCTACATTTGATCTTAGCGTTATAATTTTATAGCCAGTCCATCCCTATTATAATGTCAAATTTTACCATGGGAATGAATACTAAATCTGTGATAATATTGTTATTTATAAAGTAAATACTAGTGTCTCTAAACACTGACGATGCTTGGATAATACCATGAGGAGTCTAGACTAATAACTCTATATTTAGAAAATCGGGGGTTGATTATAAAATCATTGCAAACTTAGATAAAATAAAGGAATATGTAGTACCAAAATCAAACAATGTACTTTCTATATTTGAGAGAAAAACAGGAGAACCTACCACCACATTATTTGGTGCATCAACTTTGACCATAGTGATTGCAAAAGTATGACCTTGTTCCCTTGGCTATTGTTGTGGTTGATGGCGATTCCCCTCCACTACCCTCAGATTTGGTCAGTGAATGGAAAAGTGACACAGTTGTTCAAACTTATAGCATTGGAAATCAGGTAGGGCCTTCAACATCTTCCCTTTTTCATTAGTTTTGGGAATTTGTGGATTCACCTCACAATGACAATTCCGCACAATGTGGCCTTCTCTACCACACATGTAGCACTTTCCGCTTCTGAGCAGGAAGTTCCCCAAATGGTTCTTCCCACATTTATTACACATGGGATGTTTTACTTTCATGCCTCCTCTTTCTAAATCGAGGATCCTCCCTAATATTTTATCCATAAATCATTTCTTGTCTTTGGATTTATGAGGCCATTTCATCTCACCAAACTCTAGTTTGACTTTCATCACACATCGCACAATCTCCTCATAGCTATCATAATCTCACTTGCCTAGATTCTTCTGCATATGGGGTCTCAGTCCATTGAAGAATCTATCAACATTTCCATTTGGATCCATTACAAAGATAGAGGTGTAACATGAATGCCTTGTGAAGTTCATCTCATAGCTTCCAACATATTCATTCTCCTTTAGCTTCAGTTCGAGAGAGTCCTTCTCCATTATTCTTCTAATCAATCAAGGGAAATACTTGTTGACGAATATCCATATGAACTATTACCACTCTATAACATTAACATCAACTCTTAGACTTGTGTTTTTAATCATTTCCCACCACTAATCATCTTCTCTCTCTAAGCAATAAATAGACAAGGTAACCTTCACTTATTCAGAACAGCATAACACAGAATAGATCATTTCGATAGAGCTGATCCACTGTTCAACATTAAATGGGTTGGTTGATCCCCTGATGGATGGTGGTCATTGACACATAATAGATTCAATACTTCATGGTGAAATAGGACTCTCACCTGGATTAAAGTTATTTCCCATAACTTGAGTTAGTTAGATCATCATTCACATGAAGGATTCCATTCTGGCTTCCATTGAAGGGTCATGAGTGCAAGGTCTATTGCGGTCACTATTTGCACAATTCCTCCTATTTCACACTATTTTCTAAAAGAATAAAACCATATTGAAGAGAATATTTCATTTATGAATCTCTTAATTTTAAATTATTTTATGTCATAAAACTTCATTCTTTAAAAAATTACATTTCTCTCTAAACCCTTCATAATAATTCATAAAAAGATTATGATTAACGAAACGTATCCCCCAGGAGTGTCCCAAAAAAGAGTGAAGCAAGGACCGTTGTCGTGTACCAGGATACCTTGGGTCATGATAAAAAATCCTTGTTAGATTCTTCACTCTTAGGTACATATGTTCCAGATCTGCCTCTACCTGTTCGTATCCACACAGGGATGTATTTTCTTGATAAACCAATTACTCAATAATTAGCAAAATACCAGGATGTATTCCTACATTTAAAATTTTCTATAGGGTTATTCATATTGTTTTCAAATCCTAATTTCTATAAATAAATAAACTATCATTTTATACCAACTATTTCATACCACTTTTTTAGTACATAACATTTCATTACAATTTACAAACATTGGATCTTTAAAGTCTATTGTCTAGGAAATCATGAACATAAAACATGAAAACATAAAACATTATTCTAATACAATTGTAGGGATTCATCATAAATTCTTACTAAGTAAAATTATTTAATCTCATAACATAGAGACATACATCAAAGTAAAGTATGAGAAGAAGGCCCGGTAAGGAAAATAAGGGAATTAGTTTACTTTTCAAATCAATAATAACTTCATAAAAAAAGATGAAAATATTTGAAATGGAAGTAGAGGCATTTCATGACGAAAATAAAATGAACTATAAAATGAATATGTGGCTAAAAAATTTAATTTATACATTAATGAACATATCACCAAGGTTCATCCCCACTTTTTCACAAACATTACCTAGGTTATTCACCAAGGTATCATGAAACTTGTCATCTCTAGAGATAAAATTCTTTACCCAATGCATTGGAGTTCTACTAGGGATCACCCTTAATATTTCTGTATATTCATGTGAGCCACATATATCATAATAAAACATTTCATAAATAACCCACAAATAGTAAAATTAATGGGTTTCACATCAAAATCATGGTGTTTTAAAAGATCTTAAAATCGTGATCGTTATGTCATTTGTAACCCATAGAAAGGGAGTAAGGGTTATATGTATGTCAATTAAAGAATAAAATAGATAAATTTTATTTATTTATGAATATCCTTGGAAATAAAAATATATTTGGGTATTCAAATAAATAATACAAGAGAATTTCTTGAGAAAAAAATAGATACTATTTGACGAAAATTCTACTGCATAATGGCTATATAACATGGTTTCAGAAAACATTAAAAAGAGAGAGGACAAGTGTAAACCAATCATAAAAATACATAATATATTATGGGTACAAAATAAAAAGATATTAAATCATGGTATGGATATTTTAAGGAAAGGCCATGTGAGAATGAAACTCAAAAGAATAGAGAAGATATTATTTCCTTTAAGAAAATTCAGCAGCATAACGACATCACTTAAAAATTCAGAAAATAAATTGATTAGAGAAAAATGGTATCCCATCATTTGGACCTGAAATGGATAGTAATAAGAATATATACAAAGATACCCCCACACAAGAATATGGAAACTAGAAGACATAACTTAAAGGAAATCATTACTGAAAAAGGAGGGTGGAAGGTTCCCTTACATTGAAGAGTAACTTTGAATGCTTGAAGGTTGGGACCTTGGGGGTCTTGAGGGAACCTATGGAGGAATACTTGGAAGGAAAAATTACTTGAACTTCTTTTAGGAAGATTTTTTAATGAAACTAATTAAGTAATGGCTTAGTATTTATAGTAAAATTGAGGGAATATTTAATTAATTTCTAAGGGACAAATCATCGGTGGAATTTGCAAAACGATGGGCTTGCCCATGGTATTTTGCCATGGTATTGGGAAAACTAATATCATATATTTCTATTCACAAGTTGACCAGAATTATTACATCATTATTACATCATTATTACATCATGAATGATGTCATTAAACACCCGAAACTCAAAACATTATTTTCACTATTCACCGAAAAAAACATTTTATAAAAATTTCATAAATTCCCCATAACCTAATATTAATGATATGAATTAAAAAACAAACCTCAATTTATGTAAATAATTTTCTAAATATTTTTAATTTAAATTTTAAATAAAATAATTATTTATTCAAAAAAACAACCCTAAAACTATAACTTATTTTGTAACACCTTGAAAAAGTAATCAAGGCCCCATAAAATTATCGTATAACCATAAGAAAATAAAGTAAGAATTAATTATTACATTTTATGGAAATTAATATTTATTTTAAATTAATAATTAATTATAAAACTGTAATTAAAATATTTATGACATTCAAAAATACCAATACTTATATTATGACAATTTTTTTCACTTTTAAGATGTCTAAATTATATTTATAAATTCATGGGTGAAGTTTCTATTTTTTTAATCTAATTTACTATTCATTTCTATTCATTACAATTCGTAAGGTTATATTACTAGTCTTACTGTACAATTCACCAAAAATTAAGTTGATCTTATTAGACTCTAGATTTCTTACTGGTCATAATTCTAGAAGACCATTTTCTAAAAATAATTTAACATTATTAATTATTTACAGTTTACACAAATATTTTAAAATAACCTTTTTCAAAATCCTCAATAATATCCATCCCATATTTATCCGAACATTTGAAAATCACAAATTTTATCATAATAAGAAATAAAAAAATTATTTATACCAAGGGCTTATAAAAAAGTATCTAAGGCCTCATTAAATAGCCCCTTATAACACCTCCATAGGACCTAAATGTATGGTGTTCTACGGTGATAGAATCTTGGGCCGGCTTGGACAACATTACCTGAGTGGTGATTTATATCATCTTGAACTTCTTCCTTATGTGATTTCATTCAAGCTTCACATGTTGAAGCTCAGATTGGGATAGGTTCAGAGAAAATCCCAGAGATGCTACCTCCATCCCAAGATCTATCATACGGGCTTCATACAGACCGAGTCTACTCAATGAGGTCATCAACCCATCATTCTATATTAACCAAGATAACTTGTATTTATAAAAACTAATTCCAAAGTAATGAGTTTAGTTTCCAATGGTCATATTGACCAACAATCATATAATAGTCAAAATCCAACGGTCTCATTTAATTATACTCACTTAATTAATTAAATGATATATTTTTGTGGAGTATAAAATGAAATAACTGACAATTTTTGGAAACAAATATTATTCAAATGTTCGGGTCATTACATACACCCATGTGTCTCACCATGGGGTGCACTAGTCCTCTTCATTTAGAATAAGGATGGATCAATGTGCCTTTTCATCCATTATTGTGAGCTAAACAATATTGTGATAAAGAACATGTATCCTCGTCCTTGAATTGATTACTTGTTTGATCAACTAAGTGGAGGAAAATAAGTTTCAAAGGTGGATCTATAGTTAGGATATTTTCAAGTAAGGGTAAAGAAGGAAGATATCTCAAATTGAAATTTTGGTAAACGGTATGAGTATTATGAGTTCATAGTGATTCTATTCAGACTCACTAATCCTAAACTCTTTTTCGTGGAATTGAGGAATAGAGTCTATAGAATTTACCATGAATTTTTTTCTAGTATTTATAGATGATATTCTAATATACTCCAAAACCAAGGAGGACCATGAGAAGCATCTGATCACTATGTTAAGGGCCTTAAAAAAGGAGAAACTTTATGAAAGGTATAGTACGTGTGATTTCTAGTTAAAGGAAGTCTCATTCATGGGGAATATCATCACAAGAAATGGTATATCTATGGATCCTTGAAAAAAAAGTGATGGACGTCTGAAGCCAAAATCCATGATAGATATCTATAGATTCTTTGGATGAGTTGGATATTATCACTGATTTGGGAGAAATTTTTCATGATTGTCAAACCTTATTACCAAGCTAACTTGGATGGAATTCACATTTTCATAGAATGATGAATGTGAAGAAATATCCATAGAGTTGAAAAGGAGGAATATCGTTGACCCTATTCTCACACTACACATAAGTAGGGAACCATTCAGGATTTTCATTGATTCATTGAAGAAGGTATTGAGCTTTATGTTGATGTAAAACGATACAGTCATTACCTACTCCTCAAGTAAGTTTATAATTTATGATAAAATGTATCACATGTTTTATCTGGAGTTGGAAGTTGTGATCCTTGTATTGAAAATCTAGTGGTGATATCACTATAGAGAGAAGTGTGAGATATATACTAATCAGAAGAGTCTAAAATATATATTCACACATAAGAAGTTTTTTATATTCCATCGAGGATGGTTAGAGATCATCAAGGATTATGATTTCTCAATACACTACCATCTTGGTAATGAATATAAGGTGGCATATTATCTATGTAGAAATGACCCAACAATTATATCATTGATGATAATTGAAAAGGATATGATCTTCTTTTATTTGAAGAGAATAGAAATGGGAATCATAATGAAAGAAACATCATCAAACCCTTCAAAAATTATTTCTCAAACATATATTTTGGATACGCTAAATGATTCAAAAATAAATAATGTGGGAATTTAAGAGAGAGTGGAAACTATAAGGATAGGGAAGTCCTCAGAGTTAAATGTTAATGAGGAATGAATTGTGGGGGGGGGGGGTTTTCAAGACAATGTATTCCATCAAATCCTACGTTAAAGAAGGATTTATTAGATGATGCATATAGTTCAACATTCTCTATTCACCCAAGAAACACAAATATGTATTGATATCTTCGAGAGAACTATTGGTTAAAAAACATAAAGAAGCAGATCACTAAATATACATCCGAGTTCCTAGTATGTCTGCAAGTAATGTATGAATGTCAGAAGTCTAAGTGGATGATAAAACCATTATCCATACAAATAAAAAAATAGAAAACATTACCATGGAAATTATCACTAGACATTTGAAGGCATCCAAAGGAAACAATTCTATTTGGGTTGTTGTGGATCATCTAAGAAAGATTGCACACTTCATTGCAATTAAAGATGATATCTCTATGAATCAACTAGAAAAAATATACCTCAAATAATTAGTAAGGCTGTATAGATTAATACTATTGATTGTATCTGATCGAGATCCATCATTCACCTAAAATTTCTAGAAAATTCTCAAACATGAACTGTAGAATAAGATGAATTTCAATACAACCTATCATTCTCAAATTGATGGACAATATGATCAAACTATTCAAAAATTATAAGACATGTTGAAAGTATTTTTTATAGTCTTAAAAGGTAGATGTGGCCAACATGTTCTTTTGGTTGAGTCCTCTTACAACAACATTTTCTACACAAGCATCCAAAGGGATCCATAAGAAACCTTTTATGGGAAGAGGTGAAAAACCAAATAATGATGGGATAAAGTTGGTTAATGAAACTTATAGGGTATGAAATTGTATAGGAAATGGTGTAGAAGGTAAATAACATTCTTCATCACATCAAGGCTTCTCAGAGTCTACATTAGAGATGCGCTGACCATCATCGGTGACACATATATTTTGATGTTGGAGACAAGGTATTCCTTCTCATAACTCCAAAGAATAAATTGATGTGATTTGGGATGAATAGGAAGCCTATTTCAAGTAATATATACCCTTTTGAGATCCTTGATCACATTAGAGTAGTGTCCTACATGATAGAACTCCCACCAAACCCATCACAATTACATGATGTATTCCAACTAACCCTCTAGAAAAAGTACTTACCGGAACCCTCACATGTATTCTATCTAGAGGAGGTACCATTGGAGAATGATATTTCTTATGAATATAATCAGATGAAGATCATACATTGTAGAGAAAAAGTTCTATGAAATAAGAATGTACCCCTCATCAATGTTTTTTAGATAAAAAAACATTGAAGAAGAAACATGGAAACTGGAGGAGGTGATGAAGCAGAGTTACCCTGATCCATCTTAGTATGGGAAAATATAATTTTGAGGGAGAAATTTCTAAAGGAGGAAGATTGTAATGACCATAAATTTTATGAATTAAATTCCCCATTGTGATTTTATTAAATGTCTTATAGTTATAGAAAATTCTTGCACTTAGTTTATTTTATTATATCCAATTAGATTTAAATAGACATTTGGAATCATTACCATTGATAATATAACATTTGAACATTGATCACATTACTAGTTTTAATATAAGGTTTAAAAAATTCAATTGACACAAACAAAGTAAGTGATGGCCTTAGTTGATATGATCATACCCTATGAATCCCATTTAACAATGCTTCTAATGGAGATAACATTTCACTTTTTTTACTATACCAAGACCAATACAATATCCAACAACTTAAGTATGTACAAAATTGTTTATGGGGGAATTTAAAGCTCATCAAGATCACAACCCAAACCATATTCGTCAAAAGGGCCATATGAAAGCTCCACCATCGCATGCCTTACTCTTTAGGTCTAAGATTGTGTATTAAAGGTATATGTATCAATACCTGAACAAAATGAATATATAAATTATTTTTTATATAATAATGAATACATTTAAATCCTATTATTTTAACTTTATAATTTATTTTTATTTTAATACAATAAAGTACAAATTTTATTTCTGGTTAATATTAAAATTTAATTAATGAATTTATAAATTAATTGATTTTTGAAATAAATAATACTTTAATAGAATATTATTATTAACTAATATTTATTAGATAATCATAAAATCTTCATGATTTCAAATGTAATTTTTATTAGGTTTTAAAAACATTTATTGTCAAAAACCCATCATATCAATAAATGTGAGTCATTATTTTAAAATTGAAAATTCACATATTTAAAAAATTGTTTATATAAAATGAATATTATTTTTCAATCAGAATATAGAAGTTATCTAATGGTTAGTTTATCATAATTTTCTGAGACAGTCAAATTTTTGGGTAAAAATTAAATACCTTATAAATATACTTTCCGTTTAATGGAATAAAAATGACCCAAAAGTGATGTAATAAGTAATGTATATAAGTAAAATGACCTAATATATGTTTCCATTTAAAATAATGTTATTTTATTTTTAATTTATTTATTTTTAATATACATTATTAATCATCTATGGTTTATATATTTAAATATTTTAAAATCATTTTTTTAGGAGTGTGACTCACCTCCACATCAAAAAGGATGAAGTGTTAATAACATAAGATCTTTACCTTATAAAATAATAAAACAGATCATATTTTCAAAAAAACATGGGAAAAATCATGGTATGGTTTTTTGTTTTGTATATTTTATTATGTAGAATCCAAACCCAACATAATAATGAAATCCCCCTCTTTTCTTATATAAGCTCACTGAAGATCCCATTTTTGTTCACTAAAACTCCCTATAGAACATCCTTACTCTTCCCTCCACTCCATAAATTCATCCCAATGTGCCCGAAAGATTCCAATAATCCCCTCCCATTCATTTGGAGTGACACACTCAAATAAGGGATCTTCCACTGTCCTCTTTTATCAATTACTCCTTTTATGTTATGTCTTTTTAATTTCCATTTTCCTAAGTTGGAAAACATTTACCTATATACTCAATAAATTAATTTTTTTTATATTTTATTAGATCCCTTTTCACTCTAATTTATCTATCTTATGAAACATTATGTACACACGTTACTTTGCCAAAATTTCTTAAGGGTTCCTCGCCTTTTCTTCTTTATTCAAGATTCTTTATGAGCATGTGCATTATATTTCCATTTACTAATGATTGGACATGCATTCACATGTCCCTATTACTAAGCATTTTATTTCCAAATTATATGACACCTCTTTCACTTTAATCTACTATTATTATGGGTTTTTATGTATCATTGTATTGTTGCCGAAATTTCACTATGTATTTTCCATGCGAAAAAAACTGTGTAGTATTGACCATACCCACTTTTTCTATCAAGGGTATTCATCTTTATGCACATATATTTATTTTATTGGTTACTTAGATGTACATACATCACATTCCTTGATCATGGAATAAATTATTATGATGAATGAATCCATGTTTTATGATCTATGTGGCACAATGAAGCATGATAATGAAATAATTATGATTGGTGGGGCCAGATATTTCTTATATGAATTGGGTAATATTTAGTATCATGATACGTCATGTTGGGACATGGGTGTACTAGATTCCTTTATGGGAATTTTTCAACCATGAGTCCTTTGTGGATATAGACTTAACCTATGTTTATGATTTAGTGTTTTAAGTTATTGCCACATTTCCCATGTTACGATTATCATGATATATCACACCATATTAGTAATGTTCATTTTATTTTCCTTTGATATTTCTATTGTCTAACTTGTATTATCTTTTTCATTTTAATCCTTGTTTATTCCCATGATGGTATTTATATCTCACCCTTACTTTAAATTTTCCCCAGGATATCCCATGTTGTTTTAAGATCGTTTGAATATTATCATCATGTGAAGGAAGTGTTAAATATTATTTTGTATCCCATGTTATAAGTTATTATATAGGAAACCTAATTACAAAATACAGTAGACATATCAATCATTTTGTTTGTATTAAGTGTAATTTTATATAATAAAATATGCATTAATGTGTAATAAAGAGTAGGGTTGTTATAAATTTTACCCCTTCCTCAAAAAATCAGAGCACTGGGGAACTAACCAACATCCCCTCTAAGTAACCGAACACTACCGGACATTGATCAATCCACACAAAATCAGGGCCTTTCCTAGTCAAATTTGTCAACAAGGATGAAATTGAAAAGAAATATAGTACAAAACTTAGATAATAACCTATGAGACCAAGGGAAATGCTTGGACGATTTTTTCCTATCGACCGGTCAAAGTTCTGATGCTCTTCTAATGTGTATAGAATCACACGGGTCGAATCCTCGACAATGATATTTTTAAATAGTCAATTGATTTTAGTTGATTTTATTCTTATTAGGTGGGTTTATTTTCATATATTAATTGAAATGATAGATTGATTATGATTGATTTAACAAACTGATAAAGATTGGGGTGAGTTCATTTTTAGGGAGTTAAGTTTGTGATATCCTTGAGCTTTTCTTTATATTGCATTTAAATTAACACCCACTTCCCAATATAATGTTGATTGGAATTAATAAGTGTTAAGGCTTTAATCAAAGCCTTAAATTAACATAGGTTTCTAATATAAATTATAGCTTGTTGATGGTAGTGTATTTATAGTTCCAATAATCCATGGAAACCACACGGTAAACAAAACTAGTCATTAATCCATGAAATGTTAAGTCCAACATACACAATGTTAAATTAGTGAATATTCATTGAGAAAATACTCTCAATCACTTAACATCCCTATATTTTGACTCACTCCAATAATATATTTACTCAGAAATTTTGGTGTTTAATAATCTGTTTATAATTATTATGATGATAAATTAAGAATAGAAGAAAAAGAATGGTATAAGAAAAGAGTGGTGCGTCGAACACACACACACAAACGATGATGAGAATTTAAAACGAACTTTAGCTTGATTGAGAAAGAAAAATAAGGGAAAGGTATTCCACTGTATTTAAAATATTTTAAGAACATTAATATAAAACTACATAATTTGGATGAGAATAAGAGATATTGAAGAAGAAAGCTTCATTAAAATATAATTACAAATAAAGAGCCTTACAAGATTACAATAATGAAGAACACAAAAGTAAATGAAAAAAAGAGAGGAGAAAAGTCATCTCCAGTGAAAAATTGAGTATGTCAGGTCCTCCCAATACCTTTTCAAGTATTTGGTTGTGCCAATTGATGATCCTCTCTTCTGAAATGCCAACTCTTTTCAAGGAGATGAGGGGGCTGTATTTATAGCCCAATGTTGTGGGATGTTTTCATTCCAATATCGCCCCTCCATATGCATATTCAATTTGATAGATTATACATCCTAATATCGAGATATTATCTTCTTACAAGTTGTAGATAAATATCTCCTCTATATAATCTGAAAATTTGGCTGCAATTGGGCTTAAGGAGACGATGTTATGTTGGTTTATTAAGCAAAGTTAATCTGTCCATTTCAATACCAACTTTTTAATGTCCAAAATGTGAATGAGTTTTGGAATAGGAAGATTCATTTTAATAAGAATTATTTTTTTCACAAAATTTGGCCACCTATATCCCATATTTCACACTGAAACATCTCATCTTTATTGGAGAACTATATCAAGAGAAATGTCATGAATAGTGTCCGGATTTTAATTTCTGGGCCGAATGGTAGGATGGATTTCATGGAATTATTTGGGCCCCTTTTTCTTATAGTTAGACCTTAAATTTTTTATCCATGATTACGTTGGATAATATAGAACATATGGAAGAGTTTAATAAAATATGGGCTTCTAGGTTTAGACCAGTAACTCAATCATCATTGATGGTCCAGTTTCATCCGAAATTATTTGGGTCTTCTTGTGTGGTCCATATGGTATTTCAAATGGCAGAATTGACCAATGATTCATTCTAATGATATGTGAGAGACATAATAAATAATCCTAAAAAATAATAACCTCACAATTTAAATTAGTATGGTATGATTTATAAGTATAATAGTAAACTAATTCAATTGGACTACTTCTAAAAATTCTCTAAAATTATATTTAGTATTAAAAAATTAATATTTCACACAAATTTTGCACATTTCATAAAATATAAGTAAAGGGATAATATAATAAGTCATGAAAATATTAATAACATCAACTCCCAAACAATTAATCTTGTGCATATCCTCATGTGAAACAAATATAAAAACATGACAAAATCATCTTCACTGACAAACAAATATTAAAATTGTCTTTTCTTCAATTAGGGGAGGTTTAGACCATTTCACTCATCCATATTTAATTACACCACAAGTTGTTACAGAATCAATGTTCGAAAAACAATTCATTTTTTTCATGCTCAAATTTAAAAATGGAAAATCTAGACACTCAAAACTAACACCTCTCAAGATGATAAAATTCATTTGTGGAGGTTTACTGTTTCACCAACCAAAAGTGAAAATCTTAGAGTTTGGAAGAGATCTCAGATTCCAATCTATTTCCAAAGTGTAAAATAATCAAGAGGTCATTTTAAGGTGTTTTTTGTGGCTATGGTATGGTAGAAATATAATGTCCAAGAGAGAAAAAAGGGGTAAAACACCAACATGGAAAACATAATGCACAATATTTTTGAAATAAAACTAGAAAGTAAATGGAAACACATATTTATGAGGGAATGAAAATGTAAATTATTAAACAAAAGTGGATGTAAATATGAAGGGAATGAGAATATAGAATATTTAAAAAACATAAAACTTCTCCCAATAGGAATATAATGCAAGTGTTCTTTTTTTGCTTTTTTTTCTTTTTCTTTTCAAAATTTGACCTTGAAACTGATCTCACACTCATATCACAACCCATTTTTTATCTCATAATGACACTAATTGAAATAGTTATAATAAGATCAAATGTTGAGGTAGAGTGATTTTTTACCTACCCAAGAGACAACCCAATTTTTGATTTTTTTTTGTTTTTTTCATCATTTTTTTCAACACTTGTCAATAACATTTACAAAATTATATTAATGGATGTAAATTAAATTCCCCAAAACTAACTGAATGAAATCCCATCCTCCACACTAAAATGGATGCTTGCCCTCAAGCATAGGATAACATGGTGAAATCAACAAATGGTACCAAAAATTAAATCCATTCCCCCCACACATAAATTTCAAAAAAATATGAAATGAAAAATCCATGTTGATATTGGGTGGGATAAGGTATTGGGATTGTAATGGGGATAAAAAATAAAAGGATTTCATAGGCTCGAAGGGGATTTCAAAATGAGGATTAACGTATGGTTAATGGGAGGATATTTGGCTATTGTGATTCTCATGTGGTTCATAAAATGTCTCTATCATATTAATGCACACTAAAGTAGGAAATTCAGCTCGAAGATCCAAAAACTCAATATTCACAAATAGAGGAGAAAAACCACTCATTTTGAAAATATGGCCATATGTTTCCTTTGCATATAAGCTAATGTTGGTTCTCATGGTTGGGAAAAATCATTTTCCAAATCAAAAATTGAACATTCAAAATTTGATGGTTTTGACAAAAAATTATTTATCCAATGTCATGATGAAAATAAAACAATTTTGAGATAAAAACATGCTTGTTGACTCCCCAAAAATTTTGTGAGAACGTCCATAATCGATGGTGAGTGATCATGACTATTGATTATTTTTGTATATTTTTGTTTTTATGATTAAAATAAATTTGTTTTTTAGAGTTTTTTTAGTTTTTAATAATTACACACTCACACAAAAGAGAAAGAGAAAAATAATGGGTTTGAAAAAGAATGTGGTAAATAAAATGAAAGATAGAGGAAGACGAAGAAAGAGGTGGAGGGCGGAAGAGAGAGAGTTAAAGGGAAAGAGGTGCCCCTAGTTTAGATTTGGTAGGTTGCCATATCCATCTAGTGGTGGGTTGACTGCAGAAGTTGGGGATTCAATGGAAGTCGATGTTGATCCAGGATTGTGCATCCACTCATTGGTGATTCTTTAACCGATGTCCATTAACCATGAATGCCCTTTTGGAAGAGGGGTCTTGGAATTTTACTTCACCAAAAGGGTAAACATTAGTAATAACAAAAGGACCTTCCCAACCAGAATTAAGCTTACCTGGGTGAAGCCAAAATTGAGAATTAAAGAGAATTACCTTATCACCTTCATGGAATAACATTCTCAGGATGTGTTTTTCATGGATTGCCTTGGATTTTTCTTTGTAGAGATTAGAATTCTCGTAAGAATCAAGTCTATGCTCCTCCAGTTCATCCATTTGAAACAATATTTATTCACTAGATTTTTCATAATCAAAATTATAGGTTTTCAAAGCCCAAAATGACTTATGTTGTATTTCAACTGGTAGATGACTTGCTTTACCAAAAACTAGCCTAAAAAAAGACATCCCAATGGGTGTTTTATAGGTAGTTCGATAAGACCAAAGTGCTTCACAAACTCCTTCAGGCCAGTCTTTTCTGGTGGTTTTTACAATTCTTTCAAGCACTCTTTTCACTTATCTGTTGGAAATATTATCCATGCCATCTGTTTGGGAGTGATATGCAGTTGAAGTTTTATGTACAACCCCATTCTTTTTCAAAATAGATTCCATGGTTTTATTACAAAAATTGGTTCTTAAGTCATGTATCAAGGCACGAGGTGTGCCAAATCTGAAGAAGATGTGTGTCTTTTGGAACTAACTAATAGTATGTGAATCATCATTTCTAGTGGGTTTGGCCTCGACCCACCTAGAATCATAATCATCTATAAGAAGAATGTATGGAAATCCATTGGAAGGGGGGAATGGTCCCATTAAATTGATGCCCCAAACATAAAAGATCTCACAGAATATTAAATGATTTTGGGGAATTTCTTTTCTTTTAAAAATTGTGCCATACTTTTGGTAAGTGGGACATGATTGACAGAACTCATGTGATTTCGTGAAGAGTGATGTCCTAAATAATCCAAAGTATAGATCCTTTCAGGAGGTCCTTTTTGGTCAAAAGTGGCCACCACCAGGCATTGAGTGATAGAATTCTAAGATAGAATAATGTTCACTTTCATTGACACATCTCTTGATTACCATGTCAGCCCCAGTTTTCCAAAGTTTATTTTCTTCCCTAAAATAGTATTTTGAATCACTTTTCAACTTCATTTTTTTGTTCTTTTGAAAAAAATTCCGGAAAAACACCAGAATACAATTAATTTATAATTGGGGTATACCATGGTATTTTTGGAGTGAGAGACGAAAGGTTCTCAGTTGGAAATTATGGATCAATTATTTCAGAATGAGAAGAATTAGAAATTCTACTCAAGTGATCAGCCACATGGTTTTCTTTTCCTGGTCTATCTTTTATTTAAAAGTCAAAATCATGGAGCATTAGGATCCATCTTATTATCCTTGGTTTGGAATCACTTTTTTTGAGTAAGAAAATTATAAAAGAATGGTCTATGAATATAATGATTTTGGCACTTAAGAGATAGGGTCAGAATTTATCTATGGAAAAAACAACTGCTAAAAGTTCTTTTTTCAGTGACAGTGTAGTGAGATTGAGTTTCATCGAATGTTTCTTAGGCATAATAGATGACAGGAGGAATTTTTCTTTTCTTTGACCAAGAAGATCCCCAATGACTCTATCAGAAGCATCACACATCAACTTAAAGGGTAAGAACTAATCTAGGGTTGGATAATCATGGTAAATGTAAGAGCTATTTTGAGTTCAATGAAGGCTCTCTTTCAAACTTCATCAAAATGTAAAGTGCATCATTTTGGAGCAACTGAGTGAGTGGGAGGGATATTTTATTGAATTTATAGATGAATCCCCTATACAAACCGGCATGACTGAAGAATGAAGGGATGTCTCGAATAGAAGTGGGTTCAGGATGTTATTGGATCACTTTAATTTTTGCAGGATCTACTTTAATATCATCTTTTAAAACTATATGACCTAGAAAAATCCCATTTGCAACCATGAAGTGAAATTTTTCAAAATTTAACACAAAAGTTTACACATGAAACACTTTTGAAGGACTAGAAAGAGTTAATTCAAGATAGATTCAAATGACTCACCATAAATGGAAAATTCATCCATGAAGGATTCCATTTATTGTTCAATGAATTCAGAAAAGATACTCATCATACACCTCTGGAATGTTTTAGGAGCATTTAAAAGGACAAAAGGAATTCTCTTATATGATTATGTTCCAAAGGGGAAAGTTAAAGTAGTCTCTTCTTGGTCCTAAGGTGCTATTGGGATTTGGAAGTAGCTAGTGTATCCATCAAGAAAGCAATAGTCTGACTTTTTGGATAATCGTTCTAGCATTTTATCAAAGAATGGAAGAAGGTAGTGATATTTTCTTGTTTCAATATTCAATTTCATATAGTCTATGCACACTCGCCATTTGTTCTTCACTCGAGTTGTGACTACCTCTATATGATCATTTGTGATAATAGTTATCCCACCCTTCTTTGGTACAACTTGAATTGGACTAACCCATTCACTATCAGAAATTGCATAGATAATACCAACTCAAAGAAGCTTGGTGATCTCTTCCCTAACTACCTCTATTATGAGTGTATTGAGTATTCTTTATGGTTGCTTAATTAGATTGGATGATTCCTCAAGATGGATGTGATGCCTCCAAAGAGTAGGGTTGATTGCTGTTATGTCATCTAGGGTCTACCCTAAGGACTTTTTTTTTTCCTCTAAAAATTGAACAAGTTTCGATTCCTCAGTTTTGATAAGTGAAGAAGAGATAATGACAGGATAAGAGTGATCACGGAAAAGGAATGCATATTTCAGGTGTTCAAGAAGTGGTTTTAGATCATCATCATCTCCCATTTGGGGTTTATACATCTCAGGAATGGATGAAGGGACTTTAGTTGCTTCAGATTCATTTTTCTTAATATTATCTAAGTTGGAGCATTAAAGATCAGAGTTGATGAGGGATTCAAGAGAGTATTCAAGTTCCTCTAGATTGATGGAGTCTATGAATGAGAGGTCCACATCAACTTCACCATTTATGACTTGGTTAATCATGATGCTGATTTCACAAAATCCATTGTCATCATAATAGGATGAAAATGATGGAATGGGGTTCAATTGACTCTTAGAAGTGTCCTAAAAATCATGGATTGAGAAGGTAGAGTAATCCTAAGATGGGTATCACATGGATTGCAAAATGTTGAATTAGACCAGTTGGTCCCCAAATTCCAGGGATAGGATGCCTGAATGGACATAAATTATGGTTCTAGCAATCATGGGGAATGGTATTACTAGAATTAGGGGTGATCGAGAAGATTTTTCCTCGCCTTTCATGTTAAGGACATAGAAGTCAGCAGGGAAGATAAGATCATTCACATGAACAAGGAAATCCTTGATTATACCCTTAGGACTAGCAGTGATTTGATTGGATAACTGAATGACAACACCCATTGGATGTAAGGGACATAGACCAATGTTGGAGAAGATGGATTTGGGCATGACATTAATTGAGGCTTCTATGTATATGAGTGCATCATTGAAGTTCTAACTTCCAATTTGGCAAGGAACCATAAAGGTCCCTGGATCTTTGCACTTTATGGGAATAGACTATTGGGTGGAAACATTTTCAAATGTTCTAAGTTTCCTCTTGTGGGTGCACAATTCCTTATAAAACTTGGCATACCTAGGAATTTTTTTGATGGCATCTAAGAAAGGAATGTTGACTTCAACACGTCTAAACATGTCGAGAATATAAAGACCAGGTTCAAATGACTTCTTTGCCTTAGAGATAGCTTGTGGAAAAGGAATTGGATTCCTAAGTGGAATGGAATGAGGTGAGGGAATGGATTCAGATTCCTTTTCAAGTTTCTTTTTCTTTTCATTTTCTAGGAAAACATTCAAAGGAGGGTTGGAAGACTTTTCTTGAGGAATAGCAATTTGAATTCCTGATCTAAGTGAAATTTCACTTACATAACCCTTGGGTTTGGGTAATGGTTGAGTTGGGAGTTGGGAATAAGTGGATGGTTGCTGCTGACTAAGGTGGGATGCAAGTTAACCAATTTGGGTTTCAATGTTCTTGAGACTCGAATGGGTGAAGGAGGAAAGATCTTCAACAGTTCTTTCCCATGGTTTCTTATAAGAATAGGCTTGTCCTAGATTGGGATTACCTTGATTTTGGTTCTTGGGAAAGCGAATGTATTGGTTTTGGAAGTGGGAATTCTCATTAGGATAATGGAATCCAGGAGGAGGATTATTCCTTTGAGGTTGAGGAACAAAAGGATAACGTTGTTGGATGTTACAAACTCCTTGAGAATATTGGAATTGTTTTGGGTTTTGAGGAGGGAATTGAGGGGGTGAGATACGGGATTCCCATATATCAAATTAGGGTTATATGTATAAGATAAAGTCTTAGAATGGGGTTTGTTGAAGTTTCTAAAAAACTGTCCTGATAGTTGAGGGTTGGTGTTCCTCTGAGCATATGCTACATTGAGCTCCATTGGTCCAGATGTATCAGATTTGTCCACATGAAGTTGTGGACATGTGTTAGTTGGATGAGATTGGGAGTTGTTGATTCTAAAATTTTTGACAGCTCCATGAAACATTGATTATAGAGAATATGAGTTTGGGGATTTGGATGCCACAACTATTTGTCGTAGAAGACCTGTAAGTTCACTCATACACTCGATGATCTTGTTTGGATCTATCGATTGATTATCTTCAGATTTTTTGACATGAGCATGTGCTCGAGTACGGAATTGTTGTGTGTTTGCAGCCATGTTTCTTATAAGATCTCTTGTAGCTACATGAGTTTTATCAACAAGAGCACCACCACTTGCGGAATCAATGAGAGTTCTCTCCATAGCCAATAACCCCTCATAGAAGTATTGTATCAATAGTTGGTGAGGAATTTGGTGGTGTGGGAAGGTTGCAACCAGATTTTGGAAACCCTCCTAATATTCATTGAGTGATTCACTTGGGAACTGACAGATACCATTTATTTCTTTTCAGATAGAAGCAGTATGATAAGTAGGAAAGAATTTCTATAAGAACTGTCGCTTTATGTCATTCCATGTGGATATGGAACCAGGAAGAAGGTAGTAAAGCCTTGACTTGGCGGAATCAGCTAGGGAAAAATGGAATGCTCGGAGATTGATTTATTCCTCAGAAACCCCTTGAGGATTCATGGTAGAGCACAACACTTGGAACTCTTTAAGGTGGAGATGTGGATCATCACCAGCTAGCCAGTGGAAATGAGGGAGATGGTGAATCAAACCCAATTTGAGTTCGAATTCAGATTTTATGTTTAGAATTTGAATACCAAGAGGTTGGTAATTCATATCAAGGGCATCAAGTTCTTTTAGTTTTTGTTCCCTAGGATTGTCCATATCTAATTCAATTGGATGTCCAAGGACTGGTTCATGAATGAGTTGATTATCTCTTATGTTCCTCCTAAGTTGGCATAGTGTTTGCTCAATTTAAGGGTCAAACAAATATGAGGGATTGTTTAGGAGGCTATGGGGAATTCAAATAGATGTTGGAAGGAAAAGGATGATGGATTTTTCTTTGTGTTTTTTATGCTTATGATTTTTATGAGAAGTCGGGTTTTTCTTTGTGTTTTTTAATCAATTTTTTTTTTAAAAAAAATTACTTTTTTGTACAATAACCAGAAACTAATGAATACTTTAATCACCATCCCTGACAATGATGCCATTTGAAACGTGCAGATGATTGTTTCCTATCTACCAGTCAAAGTTTGGATTCTCCGCTAATGGGTATTGCAGCACTCGGGTTGAATCCTCGGCAATGATACTTTTTAAATAGTTGATTGTTTTTAGTTGATTGTATTTTGATTAATGGGGTTTGTTTGCAGAGCTTAATTGAAATTATTGATTGATTATGATTGATTTAACAAATTGATAAATGTTGGTGTGAGTTAATTTTTATAGATTTAATCTTGTGATATCCTTGATCTTTTCTTTATATTGCATTTAAATTAACACCCACTTCACAAGATAATGTTGATTGGAATTCTTAAGTGTTAAGGCTTTAATCAAAGACTTTACTTAACTTAAGGTTCTAATATATATTAGATCTTGTTGATGATAGTGTATTTATGGTGACAACAATCCATGTAAACCAAACGTTAAACAAACAAGTCATTAATTCATGACATGTTAAGTTCAATATACACAATGTTAAATTAAAGAATATACATCAAGAAAATTCTCTCAATCACATAATATCCCTAAACTTTGACTCACGCCAATAATAGATTTACTCAGACATTGGGGGTTTAATAATCTAGTTATAATGATTATGATGGTAAATTAATAAGAGAATAAAAAGAAAGGGATAAGAAAAAATTGGTTCGTCGAACACACACACACGAACGGTGATGAGAATTAAAAACGAACTTTAGATTGAAGGATAAAGAAAAATAAGGGAAATGTATTCAAAAGTATTTAAACTATTTTAAGTACATTAATATGAAACTATAAAAGGTGGATTATAATAAGAGATATTGAAGAAGAGAGTTGAATTAAAACAGAATTACAAAGAAAGATACTTACAAGATTACAATAATAAAGAACATAAAAGTAAATGAAAACAAAGAGAGGATAAAAGGTATCTCAAGTGAAAACATGAGTATATAACGTACTCCCAAGCCCTTGGAAAGGCTATGGGCGTTCCAATTGATGATCCACTCTTCTAAAATGCAAACTCTTTTCAAAGAGAGTAGGGGGGTGTATTTATTGCCCAATGTTATGGGTTGTTTGCATTCCAAAACTATCCCTCCAACTACATCGCCAATTTGTTAAATTAGACAGCCGAATCATGAGATATGATATTATTAAAAGTTTTAGATACATATATAATCTGTATACTCCAAACATTTGGTGTCCATTGGACTTATGGAGCCAAATTAATGTCTGGTTGATTAAACAAAGTTAATCTCTCCATTTCAATTCCAACTTTTTGAAGTCCAAAATGTCAATGGGTTTTGGAATAGGAAGATGCCTTAAAATCTGAATTATTTCTCCAAAAAAGTAATCCACCTATATCTCTTATTTCACACTGGAAAATCTCAGATTGATTTGATGAAAATATCAGGAGACATGTCATTAATAGTGTACATATTGTAATTTACATCCAGAACAGTGGGCTAAAATTTATGGTATTATTTGGGCCCCTTTTCTGGTATTTGGAGATTCCAAATTTTATCTATGATTTCTTTGGATAATCTAGATCATATGTAAGAGTTTCATAAAATTTGGGTATCGTAGTTTAGACCAGTAACTCAATCATCATGGATGGTCCAGTTTCATCACAAATTATTTGGGTCTTCTTGTGTGGTTCATATGGTCCTCCAAATTGAACTATTGGCCAATTATTCCTTATGATGATATGTGATAAATCTAATAAGGAATCCTAAAAAACCACATAATTTGAGTCAGTCGGGTAAGATTTATAAATAAAATAGTAAACTGACTCAATTGGACTACTTCTAAAAATGCTCAAAAATTATACTTAGTATTAAAACATTAATATTTCACACAAAATATGAACATTTTATATAAAATATGTAAAGAGAGTATATAATAAGTTCTGAAAATATTAATAACATCACCAAGGTAACTTTGAAAATAATTCATATTCATGGGTACTTCCCAGGAATCAACTACTTAAACCTTAATGGGTTTATTTCCACACTATGCTAAGACACTACATGCCTGAGGAAATGAACATATCATATCTATAACATATACTTGGAAAACATTATATAGAGATGGTTGAATCAAAGAACATGCAAGGAAGTCCTGAGATGCCTGAAATGATCATCCTCTAAATTCATGTATATTAAGATATCATCGATGAATACAACAATGAAATGACCTAGGAACTCACGAAATAATTATTTCATAAGTCCCATGAACATGGCTAATGTGTTCACAATACCAAATGGAATGATTATAAACACAAAGTACCTATACCTATATTTAATGGTTTTCTTTGGGATATCAGCCACCTTCTCCCTAAACTGGTGATATCCAGACTGCAAATCAATCTTAGAAAACCAACTCTACCCTGTCAGATGGTCTAAAAGATCTTCTATACATGGAAGAGGGTAACAGTTTTTGTCTATCGCATGGTTCAACCCCTATTATTCTATGTAAATCCTCATACTACCATCCTCATTCCTTGAAAACAACACTCAATAACCCCACAGTGACACACTATTCTGGATAAAACCCTTCTTCATTTGATTTTATAACCAAACACTGAAATCCCACAACTCGTAAGGTTCCATCTGGTATGGATCCATCAAAATTGGAGAATCCCTAGGCTACAAGAATATCTTGAACTTAACATCCTGTTGAGGGTGTAACATCACAACCTCCTAAGGGAAAATATATAGGAACTCCCCAATGACCATAGGGACCTTTACTATCCCAACATCCACCAATTACTTCAATAACACAACCAATAAAGAATTAATTGGAACTATACACAGACTACCCACCTGAAAAATATGGTCACAAATAAAACCACAAGCTAGACATCCTCATAAAAAAACTATGATTCTCTAGAAGTAGTTGATAATATAATGTAAGTAATAAAACCATTTTATATAGAGGATTGCATCGTATAGCTTCATCTATACCAATAGAAGATCCCCACAGGACTGATGCGACCCCATCATCTTTCTACACTCTCAGGGTACATCAAAAAAGCGGGTATGGACTCCGACTAGAATAGTTAACACCATGGGTATGAGAAACCGTTCTATATATAGTCTCATAGCATGTGATAGAGTAGGTTAAAAAAGGAGTTTGAATCTTCTGAATCAAACAATGTAAAAAAAAGGGTAATAAACAAAATGATTGTACCTCTAACTATCCTTGGACCCTCCAGAACTCCGACCTTCATTGTTTGAAACATACCATAAAAAACTCCTCTGCCACTCTGTGAACGAACACATCCACAACCAAACATGGTCTATAGTCCCTAAAAATGAGGAACATCTTAAGGTTGTCCTCTGTCTACTCTATCTCCCCTTGGAATAGAAAAAACCTTCTACCCCAATTGCAAAAACATCCTCACTAAAAACTACGGTTGAGGATAACATTGAACTTGTCAACCTCAAGCAAACAATGCTCATGGAAGAATTGGGAAATAGTTTTGGAGATGGAAAAAAATCCACAAACAAAATATTTTGGCACTAAACTCATAGAAAAATAATAGAAACCACATTTTCTAGAAGGCTGAAAAAGAAGCTACTAAGGTCGACTTCCTAACAACTGAAACCTATAAGGACAAGACTCTTGAGACCTGCCCTTGGAAAACCTACCCATATCGGAACCCTGTTGGTTTCCCTCTCACAGAAAACCTCCTCACAAGTGAATACACTCGATCACATCTTCCCTATTCAAAACCTCTAGATATATTGGAAATGTAAAAGGAGTAACTACATACTTGATAGAATAATATAGTGTCTGCTCAAGAAATATCTCATGTAACTCATAATATAGAAAAAGATACGAGAAAAAATAAACAAGGTCCTTGAACGTGATTCCCATCTCCCGCGCTAGCATCTCCCCTAATTTAGATAAAAAATCTCCCGACTCTAAAATATATTAATGTTCAATGAAGGGAACTCTTCCCAGAACTCCATCAAGAAGTTAGCTCACAAAAAATTTTCCTCCTTCCACTCTCCCATGTACAAAATCCACCACTGATGCATAAATCCTCACATCTGACAAATCACCTAAGGAACCTTGTACTCTTGTGGGTCCCATATCAAATTGAAAGTGATATTGAGCTACTAAATACAACCCTCTATCTCTACATCTATGACACTTTCTTCATACTTCCCCAAAGCCTCCATTAGAAAGCATGAAACATCATCTTCCACTAATCTTATTCCTCAAATGGATCATCCTTATAATGATAAACCAGACTGATCCATATGCGAATGATCAATGGGAGACATAGATGAAAGTAAACCAAGGATTTACAAATCTTGAGTAGTAAAGAATTTCATTAATATTCATTTTAACTCATTTAAATAATTTTTTTATCCATTTCAACTTTCCCAAAACAACCCAATTCCAATATGAAAAAAATTAATTATGATGCATGTACATCTCCTAGGTCTCGACCATTCAAGAAAGTAAATCTCACTTGGATACTAAATAACCTTAGATTCTATGCACCATATCAAAGGGGACCCTACTATCCCAAGACCTAGCCAGTCTCCCTAGCTTATGTCACAAACCAAGGTCAATTAGCACTATTTCAATACCAACCAAAATAACTCTCACTATGACTAAATCAAAACTTCATCATATCTATAAACCTCCATTATATACCAATTGTTCATGTCCCCCACCCTCAAAAGATACCTCAATTTAGGGAGAGAGATAATAACCCCCCTATATCCCACCTCTAATAGGCCCTAGGTTGGCGACTCGCACTGAGGGTATAAAAATATCATGTATGGGATGCATTACCCTCTATAATATAAAAAAGATCATTATATAAGATAAATAATCCACCAAAAATTACAAGATAGAATATAAAATAATTCCAAAAACCATCCCATAATGCATGTTTAAAACGAACTGATACAAATAAAAGGATATAAAGTAAATACCCAAAGTAAATGTAAAGTAGCAACACATCAGATATCCAATGGTCCGAGCTAGTAACTCCAAATAGATCTGACATAAGCCACCTATAAATCTAAAAAATGTCTTATATTCGTAAGGTGAGAATGTAAATACCCAAACCAGTACTACTGGTTTTATGTCATATAAATTTAGTGTAATTTATTTTATGAAAGAAACTAAACAGATAAATAAATTTAACACATTCCATGAACATTTTTGGTCTATGTTTTAGAGAATTAGATACATTTATTACAATATAATAAAACTATATAAAATAAAATTAAATAAATAAAATATCTTAATGGGTGACGCCTCCTCAAGAAAAATACATCCAAACAATCCACTAAACCTGTGAAAAAATAAATTTAAAATATAGGGTGAGTAATTATTTTTCCTATTAAGGGGTTTTAAGACATCTGTTAAATAAATTTAAAATATTATTTTGAAAATACTTTTGAAAATAAATTTTGAAATACCTTTTGAATTATATACTTGATATTATTTTATGCTTATAAATATGAAAATATATTGAAAATACATATGATCAGAAACATATTCTAGTGATTTTTATGAAATCCATACATAATCTTCTGAAAAAAACTAAGGCCACTTGAAATATTTAAGGCTTTCATGGTCCTACACACTTGAAAAAGGATGGGTTCACTCCGCAATTCCCTACCTTATTTAAAATAGTTGAGTTCCAGATTTTTTGAAAAAATTTTGAGTTTGATTTATATATACATACATCATTCACTGTGTTTTCCACTTTAAAAACATTGAAAACATATGCTAACAAATATATTTAAACATATATCTTAGTTGATAATTATTCTAATAATTTGGAGTAACTGAATTTATCTACATTTTATAAATATAAAAAATATTAACCACATTATCTCATAAACCAAGTCAAAAATAATTTCCTTTGTAAATATTATTCATTCAGTACACATATATTTTTAATTAATAAAAACTAATGCATGCATGACATGTCTTGTATTATAGATTATGGTCATATATTATAAAATTATGAAATTCATATATGTATGAATACTTTTCACAAACGAATTGATTGGTTTTATTTAGAATTAGAACATAAAATGATAAAATTTATTACTTATATAGAAAAATAAACATAACGTAATAATCATTAAATGATCATATTATCACATGAATATTTCATTTATGAAATAAATAAACATACTAATCAATTTAAAGAAAACAATTTTTTCTAAAACAAATTAAGTAATTAATAAAATTCTATGTAATTTATTTGTTTTAAATAATAAAAAACAATGGTTTGTTATTGTTTAAAAAAACTAACTTATGACATGATTCAGTAATGCATTAATTCCTTTCATACAAAAATTCAAAAATAAATGATTAATACTTTTTAATTATTAAGAAAAAATATTAAATAGATCAATATATATTCTAGATATATATATATTATCATTTTAAATCAAGAATGTTTTGATAAAATAAAATGAAAAACCATACATGATTTTATAAAATTTGATGAATATAAATATAAATATTTTAATTTTCATATAAAAATATCCTTTACATTATATGTTATGAAAATAAATAAAGATATTTAGAAGGATATAAATATATAAGTATATATATATGTATATATACTTATATGTTTATATTTATTTAAATATTAAACATATATTGGTAAAAATAAATCAAACACTTACTTTTAAGTGAGAAAAAAATCGATGTTTCAGATTCTAGAACCCAAGTAGGATGGACTGAGTGAAATAGAAGGAGGGTAATAGAAGTGTTCGGGTATTCTTGGGTGAAATTGGGGGTTTCATTAAAATTCACTTTCTAAATATGGATATCGAATATACAACTTTTTAAAAATTGGTCAAGGGGAATAGACCCATTCAACCGATTTGTACTAGTCAAATTGATTTATATACATTTAATAATCCAATTTGATACATTTCAAAATTTAACTTAAACCGAAAAAATAATGGTGTTATGTTTTAGAAAATAGATAACTAATATATATATATATATATATATATATAATTGAAACTTCCTTCACAAACCAAGAATTGGGGATAATACTTCAAAGGGTTATGTTTTTAATAGAAAACACCATCTATATCGTTTGTGTTTAATCAAAATTTATATGGGGACACATTAAAGGGGACATCGATGGTGGAGAAAAGTGTACCAATGAAATAGAACTAATGTTGCGTCTAGGGATCAATGAGAAAGAAGAATATGATTTAAATGTAGGGTCCAGATCATCCAAATTGGGTTAGATAGATGGGATAAAACCTAGAATTTTGAAGTATGTGGTCGACCAGGAGGTATATGGTAGACGATCTAGATCGTATCTGGTCAAATGGATGGTTGGGATTAATCCAAACCCAAAAAATCAAGATATTTATTGGGGGAAGTGGAATGGATGTCCAGGATGTGTGCAATCTAAATCAGAAGGCTCAGGTTCCCCATGTAGCCTCCCACATATAAACACCCCTTTATTCGATTTTCCATTTTTTATATTTTTCTTTTAAAAAAAACATGTATTATAATAATCATAATTTTATATTTTAAAAAATTTATAAAAATGTAATTTAACAATATTTTATAATTCAAAATTAAAAATTATAACAATAATTATTTATATGAAATATATATATATTGAAGTTTATATATTTATTCGTTCAAAAAAATTATTAAATAACCTTTGGATAAAATATATTTTGTTATTCAAATTATTTAATTTTTATTTTTATTAAAAAAATAAAATAATCTTTTGAACAAAAGTATAATATTTTTTTTAATATAAATTTAAAATAAATTTTTAAACCATACATAATAAGTATTATTTATTATAAGTATTATAATTAAGTTAAAATAAAAAAATTATTTTCAATAATTATTTTCAAAAAAATAATATCAATTATCTTAGTAGTTTTTGTCATTATAAACTAATCCATTTAAAAAAATATTTATATAGTAAAACAATGTTTTGAATTTCAAGTATTTCAAATTCTCTCCCCTTAAAAGAATTGTGTCATTGCAGTTTGTTCATTGGAAAGAAACAAATACTAAATTTTCTTCTTTAGAATTAAGAAAAACTAGGTACACTAAACGTCCATACTATACTGAAAATATATAATCTCCAATGTTTTCTAGATCATTTTTCTAATTCCAAGTGTAATGAACTGAACTCGTGCTTTTGGGTTCAGCCCATATAAATGTTATGTATTTTTTTACAAAACAATTACAAAACATTTATTACATTCCAAGAACTTTTCCAGCTTAGGTTTTTGGATAATTGGATACATTACGTACAAAATAAAAAAATTGTACAATATAAAATGAAATAAAAAAACATCATCATGAGAACTGCCTCCTCATGAAAAATACATCACAAAAAATCCACTAAAACTGTGAAAAAAAATATAAAACATAGGATGAGGAATTATATTTTTCATTAAGGGGTTTTAAAAACTCTAATGAATAATTTTAAAATATATTTTTGAAAATACTATTGAAAATATATTTTGAAATAAATTTTGAAAAATGTTAATGAAAATATTTTAGACTTGTAAATACATTAATATTTTCAAAATACATAAGCTCATAAACATTTTTCAGTGATTTTTCTAGAAACAATATACATGTTTCTAAGAAAAATATGAGGCCACATGAAACATTGTAGGATGTCTTGATCCTACCCTCTTTACTTGGTATGAGTTCACTCTCATTTTCCCTAAATATTTATAGTGTTAGAGTAGTAGATTTTCTAAAAAAAGTTTGAGATTTCTTTTTATATAAATACATTGTTCACCAAGTTTTCAACTTTAAAAACATTTACTATATATGATAATAATAAAATTTTAACATATAACATAGTTAATCATGATTCTAATAAATTGGAGGAACTAAACATCCCAATTTGTTATAAATATATAGAATGTTATCAACATTCTCACAAAAACCAAATCAAAAATAATATCTTTGATAAATATTATCTATTCAATAAAAAAAACATACAATTAACAAAAAAATAATGCCCACATTATTTTTCATGAATTATAGATAATGGACATATCTTAGAAAAATTATGACATTCATGTTTGTATAAATAATTTTCACACAGGAAATGACAGGTTATATATATAATTAGTATATAAAGTTATACAAATTTTCATTTATATAGAAAAATATACATAATATAATAATCATAAAATGATCATCTTATCATATGAAGATTTCATTTGTGAAATAAACAAATTAAACTAAGAAATTTAAAGAAGGAAATTTGAAATAATTTTTTTTAAATAATTAATATTAAGTAAAAATAACAAAATAATGTTTTTTGATTGTTTAAAAAATATAAATAACTTACAACATGATTCATTAAAACAATAATTTGTTGCATAAAAATTCAAAAATAAATGATGAATAATTTTTAATTATTAAGAAAAATAAAAATAAATAGAAAAATATACATATAGGTATATATACTTGATATATATATATATATAAATATATCTTTGTAAATCAACCATGTTTTTATTGAATTAAATGAACAACATTAAATGATTTTATAAAACTAAAAGATTGGAAATATAATTATATAAATTATAATACAAAAATAACCCTTACTTTATAAGCTCTAAAAATAATTAAGGATAGTTAGATATATATTTAGATATGTGTGTGTGTGTGTTTCATTAAAAATTATTCAAAGATCAGTAAAAATAAATCAAACCCTTATTTGTGGGGAAAAATTGAAGGTCCGGCTTCTCGACACCATGAAGGATGGACTACAAAAAAGATAAGGTGGGTAATAAAAGAGTAATGGTATTCCTAGGTGAAATTGGGGGTTTATATATATTTTTTCTAGATAGTGAATTTGAATATACCCCTTTTGAAAAATTAGCCAAGGTTCTTAGACCCATTAGTCCATTTTATTTGAATAAAATTTATTTTTTAAAATTTAATAATCCATGTTGCTACATTAAAAAAATTTAAAAAAACCAAAACCAAATAGTGGTGTTAATTTAGGTTTTTATAACTTTGATATCCAATATATATATATATAGTTGAAACTTCCTTCCAGAACCATGAATTGGGGATCATACCTCAAAGGGTTCGGTTTTTAAAAGAAATCAACAACCACATCATTTGTGTAGAAATTGAAACTGTGATGGTTCTAGGGAAAATGGTAATTCTACAGTGGAGGATGGAAGGGGCTCGACAGTGTCAACCTACTGGTGTGGCTACGGTTTGACAAGGAAGAAGACCAAGATTTGATTGGATGGTCAAGATCATCTGAATTAAGTCAAATAAATGTGATAAGACCTACCATTTTTAAGGATTTGGTAGACCAAGAGGGATGGGGTGGATGGTATAGATGGCGGTTTGTTAGAAGAACAGATGGGATTAATACTGATGAGAAAAATGAGGAGATTTATTGGAGAAAGTGGAGAAGAAATCCAAGGTGTGTGGGGTCTGAATTAGATTACCCAAGTTCCTCCCGTGACTTCCCACAGAGATACAAACCTATATCTAATTTTCTATTTATTTATATTTCAACATTTTTTGGAAAATAATATTTATTATAATTATCCAAATTTCATAGTTTATAAAAAAAATGTTATTATAAAGTAATTTAATAATAATTTATAATTAAAAACTAATAATTATAATACTTATTATTTATATAATATATATATATATATTGAAATTTTGAAATTTATTCATTCAAAATTTGTTATTATATAACATTTTGATAAAATAGATTTTGTTATTCAAATCCATTTATCCTTATTTTTATATATAATAATTAACAAATCTGATAAACAAAAGTGAAATCTTTTTTTAAATTATTAATTTCAAATAAATTTGAAAATATTAAATAATAATTATAATTATTTATAATTATTATAATTAAATTAATTAAAAAACATAATATAAATTATTATTTTAAATGAAAATTGTCTCAGAAATATTATTAGTTGGTTCTAATGATAAATTAACCCATATAATAAAATATGTATATAGTAAAATTAAGTTTGGAATTTCTGGGATGTCACAGATAATATAAGTATACTCAGTAGGAAATACTTTTGTCTCTCATGCAGATGTGAGAAAAGTGTACTAATGCCCCGGTGAGAGAATAGCAGAACCAAACCAATCATATCTAGGTATACAAGGAACACTCACCTAATAATGCCAACCAATTAATATAATATGATAGGAATCACATCAATAAAGTTACCCCACACCAATTTCCCACTGGTATGCCTCTCTCTCACCCAACATCGTACATCCTAGCACTCCCATATCTTTTATATACCACATCTTCCCACAAGCATGTTCACAACATACCCCGCTCACAAACACCTAGGATCGCCACCCCACATGTACGACCACAACACATTTAACCAAAAAAACACTTAGGCCACCTCTCCACAAGCAAGGTAATGTATCTACCAAAAACACGCATGATTTTTCCCCTCTCCCACAAACACCTGGGCTATCACAACCTCCATATAATACACTGATAGACTTCTATTCACAAGAGATTGTGAAATACCTACCTCTTCTAAAGGAGAGAGTAGGAAAGAGTGGGTACCCATCCATCCGTACACCTCACCAAATGTCACAGAAAACACCCTACTCGTGACTATGTGGGTGTCAACACATAGTGGTCAAACAAGAATATTCAAGTAGTTATATATAGTATGAAACACTGAAACCCAACCTATTATTCACAAAAAAAACCAACCAACTGACAACATCATAACTTTTGCAGCATCTTATAAATGTGTAACAACATACATAATGCCCCAAACATCATTTAAAATTTCTAACCAATTACAATTATATCACCCAGATCATTTAATTATTTATCACCCACCATGTTTCACGACACAAACCACCATTTAGTTATCCATTATCCATTTTCATCCCATTAACCAAACCATATCTTGTCATTTTAATCATTATTAAATAATTATTAATTTATTCAATCACAACTATGGCATAAAAAACAATGTAACCACCGCCTCACTTCCAAAAAATCATGGCAAAACAAATTAACTCATCATCACCCAAAAGTATGACAAAAAAAAACCTCCTCATTACCATCCCAAAATCGTGGCCAAACAACCCACATCCTTGGAACCCTTAAAGTAAAACCAATCAAACTAACTCCTCACTACCACAAAAGTATGGGAAAAGAGACCACATATCACCCCACACCCCATTTTAACCACACATCGATATCCCATAAGCAGAACAACACATCAAAACACATCAAGATCATTTCTATAGTTTTACAAAGGGGATAATATCACATTAAAAATTATTTTAGGGGTGTTATCACACAAACCAAAATACTAGGGAAACCATTTCATTATCCATGTATATTTAATTAATCTATTTTAATTTAGGGTGATACCACAAAAATCACAATAGTTATAAAAGTCACAACAATCACAACAATGACCATACATATACCCTACACAAATAAATCCCCCAAAGGCCACAATTTTTAGTGAGGCATCATGCCTGTACAATCCACAATAACAAATAAAGTTATGAAAACATGTGAATCAAACCCCTTATTTTCTCTATCAATTAAATTACAATGTCTTTACCATTAATCAATCTGGTACAACCATAAACCATATATAAATAAATTAAAACCCTCCCACATGATACATCATAATTATAAACAGGGGAGTCCCTACCTCAAAGAAGCTTAATGACTCGCTGCACACCACATGGTGAAGAAGAACACTCCTAAACCACAAATGCACCACATGAACCACAGATTATCCCACACCATAAACAAAAACCATCAAAACAAAAACCAACACACACCCCAAACCATAAAAAATCACTATTATCAATCTTTTGGAGAATAAAATAATAAAAACCATGAAGAATGGAGAAAAACCTAACATGGATCCACCACAGACTGCCAACGAACAAATACTGGTACCAAAAGTTCAAAGAGGGAGGAAGAGGTCATGGAGAACACCTTGGGGCACCTAGGGTTATCCTGAATGGATAGAAAGAAAAATACAGGTATGAATGAATTAAAATTCATCCAGAAAAAAATTTTAAAAATACATTGTATTGGGGGTTTACATGATGTGCAATCCCCTTTCACATCATGCATTCCTTAGGGTTCAGTTTCACCCAAAAACACATCTCATTTTCATTATTTAACCTTGAAAATATACACGTTGTGAAACTACCCTTAATAAGTCGTGAAACCAACTTTCTCATAATGTAATACACTTATATGAGCTTTATTTTATACAATAGTTATGATGCACCCCAAACTCTCCCAAAAACTCTAGGAACCTCCCCCGAACTCCTCAAAAAACCAAAACATGAAATGTATTGAACTATGAGGGGGAAGATTACAATTGGACCATACCCAATAGTGACTCCCAAACCACCATTGTATTTCACCCACCAGTGGAAATGCCAATGGTGACTCCTCCCCACCCTCATGCAATGTTGAACCCAGCAGTGCCTCCCAACCTAATATCGGACTTCACCACACAAATCAGTGGAACCTTCATTCACCCTCAACCAATTTTATGTCACTTCCAATAGCCTAGATCCACTAGTGGAACCTTCATACACCTTATTCCACGATCTTTTCACCCACCTATATGGTGAACCACCATTGAGGACACCAACCACACAACATGTTTCTAAATCAAAATCAAATCCTCTACCATAGAAAAAAAAGAAACCACTGCTGATTAAAGAAAAGAACTAAGAACTCCATATCAAAAATCAAACGAACCCAAAAAAAGTACCCTATATTTTTGATATATGAAAATCATAACCCCCTAGAAATTTGAGAAATTCCTAGCCTCTGTGAAGACTGTGTTGAGATCCTCCTATGATCCAACCTGATGCCAGCACTGACAGAGATCCATGTTGACAAAAGTGTACCACTAGTACAACCTGAAGCCAACACTACCTTATCTGAGTAGAAATGTAGTCATCATCATTCCATTGAAGACTTTCCCCTTACCCTACCTCATCCCACTGTTAGAAACTGTGATCTTCCCCTCTATGGAGCTAAAATCCTTCATCCACTTAAATTCTCCTCTCAACACCCTCCCTCGATCCAAACACACCCACTCTATTTTATTTTTTATTATTATATATAATATAATATATAACAATAATAACAATAGTATTAATAATTAATATAATTTATATATAATGAAAATAATAAATTTAATTATACTAATTATATTAAATATATATATTTATATATTAGTAAATATATTTATGTATATGAAGATATATTTATGCAATATTTATAACAGATAATATTTATTGTATGTATATTTATTTTTATTTTTTATTTGTAAAAATAACAATTATAGGTATTGGTAAATTTATTAATTAGTATTTTGGTTTATTTATCTTATATAATGATTATAATATTAATATTTTAATAAAAATAGTTAATTTTTACATTTGTTTGTAGAATTTTCTATTTTATGTTGTTTAGAACATAAGTAAACAATCATTGGAGGTGTTTAATGGTGGTGATCATTATCAATCCTTTAAAATGTGAGAGGAAGAATGTTTGTTGTTAGAGGTTGGATATTTTCACAAGTATGTTCTATGAAGTGACGGTAATGGGCATGCCAATGGAATTCCATGTGGATGATATTGTTAACCTGTTAGTTAGTGTTTCTCCTATATTTCAATTTTATAAATAAGAAGTGATATTAATCATTTGATCAAAATACCCACAAATACATGAACTATCTCTAAGACTTGGAGACGTGAACCCTTCCACTCTTCTTCATCTTCTACTTTATTATTTTTTTTTATGTATGTTTCTTATAAATATCAGTGTGTTGATCTATTTTATTTAATGTATTAATGATGTTTGTGTGTCCTTTCCCCTTCATTATTTTGGGATCTTGAATCTCCAATAATGTAGATCTAATTTTCGTTGCTTGATTTACGTTGTAAAACCTTGATGGTACTTGGTGATTTGATCTTCATTACAGCCATATTCTTCTTATTCTCCTTAGAATAAAGTGAATTTAAATTAGAGTGAGTGAGAGAAAAAAATTACACATGAATATTTTTATACTATCATAGGTCATTTATTTCCCCCTTACTTTCTCATTTTCTCAAACAATGTTTATGAGTTGGTTTGTGTCATCTTATGATCTCACCGGGATCATTTTTTTATTATGAGACATCCTGGATTGAATATGTCTATTGAGGGATTCATTTTTCTTTCTGAAGGAATCATCATGAACTATAGATGTTTACTATTTTAGTTTTCATTTATTGGGTGAGAGAGGTGTGTGATCTGAGTAATCGTTCATTCATTATGTGAATTGAGTGTTACTTATTTAATTATACGGTTTATTTTTATGGGTAGTTGATGGAGGATCAACCGGGATATAGCCTTGTTCTTGTCAAACTTATTTTTTTATCTTTCTATCAATTCATGTTATTCATTTATTGTTAGTTTTCTTTGTCTTTTTAATAGACTATTTCATCACTTTGACCATGATTTTCATCACTATTTTACCATCCTAGTCTAATGTATTCAGAATATTTAAAACATGAATATATTTTTTGAAAAAAACTAAGGCTCTCGATACTACTTTTATGAGAGTGACCCTGATATTAGCGACTGTGATATATCTTGGTTCATTAAATGTATCATTTACCATCCTCACGATAAAGAAAACATTATTACAAATCAAATCATCATACTCATTTTCAAGGAATATTAATAAATCACATCCTTGAAACCCTAATCGCTCTTCATCAAGTGACCTAAAATAAGTGAAATAATGGTTCAAGCATCATGACTATAAAATGAATTATCCTTTTCTATGACATTATATTTTATCAATGATCCTTACATTTTTTTTCAGGTTTTTCCATTACCAAGATAGTGGACCTATCCTACACATTTGGACAATGGTGGGTGACCTTAGA
This sequence comes from Viscum album, assembly GCA_963277665.1. Lineage (NCBI taxonomy): Eukaryota > Viridiplantae > Streptophyta > Magnoliopsida > Santalales > Viscaceae > Viscum > Viscum album. The sequence continues at coordinate 241,358,382 of OY728166.1, forward strand.
AGTCATAAACCTATGGTCTAAGCACTATGACATTTAAAAATAGACACACCCTAGAGAATATCTTCATATAAAACCTATGAGATCCCTATTTACATTTCTGTGTATAAATTATTGTTTTTATTAATTATACGTGACCTTAATCTATAGTATTATATGTACCAAGAACTATGAACAAAAACTATGTGCACTATTCATTATGGTTTTCTTCATCTATAACATTATGACCCTATTCACATTAGATTTTCATTTCTCATGATTCTATGTATACTACCACATATTTTGGGAAAATATGCTCTTCTCTAAACATTAAATACATTTTCCCTCCTTGTATAGACTAAAATTCATAGAGGAAGGATACATTAAACATTTTATGATGGAAAACATAAAGGGAGACCAAGAAAAAGTCAAATATTCACTCTCTCGACATACATCTAGAATGATCCTCGAAATATTAATTTTTAAAAGGAAAAGTGGGATTAATATTATTAACTCTAAATGGACCGAAGGGCTTAATTTTTTTATTCATTTTTGATAATCTCCCTTTTAAGGGATGAAGGGAAACCCTTACATGGCCCATAGACTTTGTGAAATTACATCAATTGAAGTCCTTTGAAAAAATAATCCATAATATAAATACTTGGAACTGCCCCACCATAGTGTATACAACATAATTTTAGATCTCCAACTTTTCATAACTATTAATCTAGGCTTCACATGCATGTGCAGTCTGGTCCTAATGGAAGTATCCAAACCCTATCATTCATCCAAATAAGTTTGCTCTACTCTGGTGAATGTGCCTACTCTTACTCATCTAGAGTCTACTTCTTGTAGATTCTTATTGGACCATTTCATCACAATTTCATGTGGCCCAAAGGACATGAGGTGGACCAAAAGCCTTACCATACCTATGGCCTTGGATGGACCAAAGTCCATAAAGGACTCAAGGACCAAAATGGTGGCTCAAAATTCCAAATATATTAATAGTTTTGGATGCTACAGTATTGAATAATATCTTCTACACTACCAGCTACAGTACCTACTATAGTATATTCTAAAGTACTCCTGTAGTAACTCACAAAAATGTACTTTCCTGTATTTTATCTCTAGTCTCATGGATTCACTTTTCGAGTCCTCGCTAACTGGGATGAGGATCTTGTGAAAAAAATTGAGTTTCTAACACCAAATCTAAGTGGGGGCCCTAACCAATACCTGGTTTATTACACATTCCTCAACTAAGAAATGTATTTGAATTTCTCTATGTATAATACTCACAGTATCCTAGCCTAGTGGGACATAAGCATGTTCTAGTTCCCATGGAGAGAGAGGGGTATAACCAATGGCTTCCCCTCGTCTAACACCCATTGGAAAACATGGGTTGCTAAGACAGACTCCCAGTTTGGTCTACAACCAATCACAGGTACATTCCATGTTCCACAGTCTAGAAATGAATTTGAATCACCCTATGCATAATAAGAACAATTTATATGTCCAAAGGGACTCGATGTTATGCCAGTTCCTATAGAGAGCAAGTGTTATAGTGGGTTAAATATTATTAGTCTAAAAACCAATAAATGGAAACCCATCTAAAATCCATGTACTCACAAACTATATCTCCCTCATTTGAGGCTTATAGAAAATTATGTAAATAATGAAAAATACAAAAGAGTTGTGATAATCTACCATAGGATGACAGAAAAAGGAATGATATTCTTGTTAAGTCTCTTATCCTAGGAAAAAGCTAGAGAATTCATCCATTCTCTCATCCATAATATATTTTTATAGAGGATCCACACAAAATTTGGAAGGCCATAACATCACGGTGTTGAAACCCTTTTGGATGTTTGTATCATAATTCTAAACTCCACTTTTGGACCCTCATCACATTGAGTCAAATCACTCATCCAAATCGACTAAATCTAGTGTTATAATGATGTTATTATCCCTGTACCATCCTTCAGCCGTATATAAAAGGAAATATTTTTTACTCAGATGAATAGTAATTTTGAATTAACTTACCCATTCTACATTCAGTGTTCATGTGGATTCAGTGTTCATTGTTTTTAATTATTATATTTTCAAATATTATTATTAGTTTATAATTGGATTAGTGTCATGACCCCCTCCCACAAAGGATGCCCCTCATGAGCTAGCAATGGTGAAAGGGAGATAATGACCCCCGAGTCCCGCCTCTAGTAGGCCCCGAGGTGGCGACTAGCACCAAGGGTATGAGTTTTCACAATATGGGAGGCATTGCCCTTTTTATTATTTAAGATCGTGAAATAGGACAAGTCAACAACCAAAAAGGAAAAGAACAAGTGTATAGAAATAAACCCAAAATAATCCCACATGTATGTTTAAATTGTTCTAAAACACGGTACAAGTACAAGAAAGATCAAAAGTACAATACCAAAAGAAACAAGAGTAGAACAAACAACAGCAACTCCAACTGTCTCGACTAGTAGGGTCTCGCACCGCCCTGGTAGTCCTCCTGGAAACTTGTAAGTAAACGTACGGTGAGCATAAAAGTATACTCAGTAGAGAATCCTAAAGCTCTCGTGCACAAGTGGGGGAGACATCCTAATGTCCCGTGAGAACAACAGAAGAAACCAAAACCTAACAAGGAATTCTATCCACCCAACCTCACTAGCCACACTCACCAAAAACACAAACAACAGGTAGTAGTAGTGTATAAGATCAATAGTATTGGGTACCCCGCACCATTTCCCACTAGTTAGCTACTCTTCCTAACGGCAAACGTCCTGACGCTGCCACACTCTTCCCACCTGCACACACATGGGCCTCAAGAACCACACATCCCGCCCGCACACACCAGGGCCTCACAACCACGTATCCCTTCCGCACACACATGGGAATCACAACCACGTATCCCGCCCGCAAACACCTGGGCCTCATCCGGAAGGTTCTTGGGAAATAGTAAAACCGGCCCGAAGAGTCTTGGGATAAAACTACCCCAATCGAAACCTACCCGAAGAATCTTGGGTGTAAGTTTGCCTCAAGCCATCACAGCCTAGGGAAGAAGGAGCAGGAAAGTGCTAGTAACTAAGGGGAAAACACCCTCTCCCATGAAATTGGAGTGTTTGGCACTAAGTGCTCAACATGGGTGGGGTGCGATAAAAAACAAAGATACAGATATATATATATACATATATATATATATATATATATAACACTTAGCCCAACCTATGGCTTCTAATCAGAGAACTGAGCACGTGCCTCGGCACTGCCACTACGAAGCATGCATATAACAAAATCATGAAACCCCCTTTAAGTTTAATGTTTCAACAGAATCAGTTTATTACATCCTTAACTATTGGAAATCTATCCACAACCAACCACAACAATCATTCGTAAAGAATATCCCTGCTATCCAAAACTCAAGTTAGGAAAACACAAGCAACACAACCAGGTCCTTCTTACTAACCATCCAACCCCATTAATTATTATTCCTGTTCTGATACCATTCCCCACCATTTATTAACTCTTCCACTTTTTATTTATTATTCACAACCCATAGTTCGTTCACATTGAAACCCAACCCTGCAGCCATGCTGCCAACCACCATAACCACAACCACACCGTACATCATCATCTCTTGATACAATTTATCGCAGCCCCGCTTCCCATCACCAACATAGCATTAATACCAACCCACAAACAAGCCAACCGCAGCCCCACTGCTCACCCGATCTACAACAACCCACAAAACACCCCCTTCACATAAATTAACCCCAAACAACACCCACATGTTTATTATTTTAGTTTTGTTCAACCGGGGTGATCACACAAGGGTTCCAGATTTTAGATCAGCCAACATTACGTGATTAACCAAGTTCCACATTCAATAAATTTCACATCCATAAATGGTCTAGAAATATAGGGAAGCATTTAAGTGCAGAAGAAAAGTCCCCCAATGACCGTGATTTTCAGTAGGCATACCCCTATTCAATTCACAACATAACAATAGGATAAACAAAGATAAACATAACAACTTCCCCATCCACGTTCTTTAACCAGTTATTATCTTTGTTTAAAGGTTCATCCATTTCTCAGGAAAAAAAGAGGATACCCAGCCCTCATGATGCACAATTTTGAGAGACTAAGATAAGATCCCTACCTCAATAGGTTCTGATCACAACACTCCCCTGGATCAACTTTAGAAGACGTCTGTCGGGGTTCGTCACTTCTGTCAAATCCTGGTGAAACCTCCTCGGGTGGATGTTGGTAAGGAAAGGACGAAGTAAAGGCAACGGATTCAAGTTCAGAAGTTCTGTCTTGTCTTTATGATCCCGTGGCCGCTGACGGATCGTAAATCGGAGCTCGGATAAAGAAGTTATGGAAGAAAAGACCCTTCGAGTCTCTTGGGAGAGCTCTGCTCGAGGGAAAGGGGAGGAAAGGAGTGAGTTGAAAAGGAGGATGGGTCCCCACCTTTTATAGGCGAGAAAACCAAAAGTACATGGCATTTACTTTATGGTACATGGTGTGTACTCATCCATTTCACATGGTCATCACGCGGCTTCCAACACGGCCTTCAACACGGCACGCAGCCGTTGACTGGTCAACACACAGTTTGAGGGTAACCCGTACGCGGGGAGGGACTACGCGGTGTGTAGTATGGGATACACGGCATGTACCCATTTATTTCACACGGAAAGGACATGGCTTCAACATATAACATGACCGTTGACTGGTCAACACACGGTTTGAGGGTAACGCGTACGCGGGGGGGGGGGGGGTGGACTACACGGCGTGCAGTATGAGATACACGACATGTACCCATTTATTTCACACGACAAGGACACAACCTTCAACATGGGGTATACCCGGCGAGGGGGGTACACGACGTGTACCCACACTACACGGCGTGTACTTACAAAATTTTGGAAAGTGTGGGAAAAGTCCATTTTACCCTCCAGAACACTTCATGAACTTCTTTTTGACAATGGAATGGGCCAGAGATGTCCCGGCCATTACATCAGATACCTCTTAAAACATTATCATCCATGAGAATTCAAATCCAACCCAGAGGAACCCAACAAGATAACTCTAAGGGATCTCGTTATAACAGGAACCCAACCATCAACCCTAATTATAGGTTTTAGGAATTCCTTCTCCTATGTCAAGATATTATCTGCTTTAGGCGGCACTGACTCGTCTGCACGGGTTTAATCGCATCCTCATTAATGTTTCTCGATTAAGAATCGGGTCTTCCCACATACATTAGGATTTTTCAACTCACACTGCCCCCAACACCGCACAACCCACACACTGCCCGAACACGTGGTTTGGGGAAAATTCCTTTCCTTTGTCGAGATATTATCCGCTTTAGATGGCACTGACACACCTACATGGGTTCAATTGCATCCGCATTAATGCGTCTCAATTAAGGATCAATTTTTTCCCTTCCCCACACACCCGGACATGTTACATACTTCTAGAGAACAAGGAAACAAAAAAGGTCTCACATCCACCAAGCTAAGAATTCCATATATCAAAGGTATAGAGTACAACATCCAATCAAAGCTCAAAAGAACAAGGCAAAACACAAGTCAAAACAACTCTGGTTACTGAGCGTGCATCTGGGTCTCCCACTCCCAAGTGCTCTCTTCGAGGCCGTCATGCCTCCACAACACACGAACCAAGGTGGTGCTTCATCCATGGAGCACCTCCTCTTTACGATCTTTGATTATGGATGGTCGTTCCTTGAAGGTCGCGTCGTCTCCCATATCTAACTCTCCCCAATTGATAATGTGAGATTCATCGTGTAAGTATCGACAAAGCTGGGAGACGTAGAAGATGTCATGAACCATCTCTAACTGAGGTGGTAGGGCCAGCTGATATGCCACCTCTCCGACTCTCTTCAGCACCTCGAAAGTTCCGATTAACCTAGGGGAGAGCTTACTCCCCTTCCCAATCCTCCTCTGCCCCTGTCGAGGGGAAACATTCAAGAACACATGATCTCCCACCACAAACTCCAAGGGCCTCCTCCGACGATTAGCATAAGACTTTTGTCGGTCATGAGCCGCTTTAATCCTCTCACGTACAAGCTGGAATTTCTCTGTGGTGCTCTGCACTACCTCTGGCCCAGGAGCACCTGTCTCACCAAGCTCTGCCCAGCAAATGGGTGAACGACATGGTCTTCCATACAAAGCCTCAAACGGTGCCATTCCAATATTAGAGTGGAATCTGTTTTTGTAGGCAAGGTCTACTAAAGGAAAGTGTCGTACCCATGACCCTCTGAAATCCAGAATGCATGCTCGCAGCATGTCCTCCAACATCTGGATAGTCCGCTCTGTCTTCCCGTCATTCCGGGGGTGGAAAGCAGTGCTATGGCATAGCTAGGTGCCAAAATCATGTTGTAACCCCCTCCAGACTCGTGAGTTAAACCGAGTATCCTGTTCTGAGACAATAATCTTTGGAACTCCATGAAAACGCACCACCTCGTCTACATACCTTTGTTCTATGGTACTCACTGGGCCCGACTCCTTAATTGCTAATAAGTGACATGATTTCATCATTCTATCCACCACCACCCAGATAGCATCATAACCACCCTGAGCTCTAAGTATTCCTCTGATAAAGTCCATCAAGATGTCATCCCACTTCCACTCAGGGACATCTAAAGGATGCAACAAACCACTAAGAACACGGTGCTTTGCCTTTACCTGCTAACACACAAGGCACTTAGCCACAAACTCTACCACTGCCTATTACACCCTGGGCCAGCAAAACTGTTCCCTCAGGCCTCGGTACATTTTTGAAATTCTTGGATGTACTTCCAAGGATGAGCTATCGAACTCACGGAGAACTCCCTCACGCATCGCCTCCAAAACAAACAACCTTCCATGAAAAGAATCTGATGTCAGCTATTATCTGACCATCCTTCTAGAGCGTTTCCCTGATCGACACAATCCTGCATCACTTTCACCTCAGAGTCCCCCCACTAAGACTCTTCCACCTGTTGCGACAAGGAGTACTACACTGTCTTCTGAAACAAATAGCCTCTAACACCCTCTACCCTTGCATCCAAGTGCAAGGCAGCCAACTCTCCTATCGCTTTCCAAGCATTAGTGGATTCCTGAACCACTTCCTTATGCGACTTCCTTCTCAAGGAATCAGCCAAAACGTTGCCCTTACCTTCAGTGTAAGAGATCTCGAAGTCATAGTCTTGGAGGAACTCGACCCATCTCCACTGCCATATGTTCAGGTCATGTTGGGAGAAGATATAACACAGGATCTTTTGATCTGAGAAGACCAAAAAGCACTCCCCAAAAAGGCAATGTTGCCAAAACATTAGTGAGAACACTACTGCTATAAGATCTAGGTCATGGGTGGCATAGTTACGCTCATGAGGGCACAACTGCCTAGACCTATAATAGATCACACCCCTCTTCTGCATCAGCATGCACCCCAGAACAAGGCCATAAGCATCAGAAAACACCTTATACAACAGCCCTTCCTTTGGAAACCTGAGTAGAGGAGCACTAACCAACTTCCACTTCAGGTAGTCGAAATCTTTCTGGCACTGCTCGCTCCATAGGAAGACCTGATTCTTCCTAGTCAAAGCTCTCAATTCAGCAGCAACTCGAGAGAAGTCTGAAATTAACCTCTGATAATGACCTTCCAACCCCAAGAAACTACAAACTTCTGCCACACTATTGGGTGCTGCCCAAGAAACAACTGCCTCTACCTTCGACGGGTCCACTGACACTCCATGTTGAGACACAATGTGCCCATGTAAGTGTACTTCTTGTGTCAAGAAATTACACTTTGACAATTTCCCATAAAGCTGGTGGTGTCGAAGGACTTCCAAGACTACCCTAAGATGTTCAACGTGCTCCTCCACTGATCTTGAGTAGATCAGGATGTCATCGATAAACATAATGACAAACCGGTCCACAAACTCTTAGAAGACAAAGTTTATAAGTCCCATGAACACAGATGGTGAATTTGTAACTCCAAACTACATCACTACAAACTCAAAGTGCCCATACCTGCACCTGAAATCCGTCTTCAAGATGTCACTGTCCTTCACCCTCAGTTGATGATATCTAGATCGTAGATCAATCTTAGAAAACCAACCTGCTCCCCTCAGCTGTTCGAAGAGATCATCTATCCTTGGAATGGGATTATGGTTCTTGACCGTTACCACGTTCAACCTTTCATAGTCTATGCATAGCCTGAGACCACCATATGACTTCTTTATGAACAAAACTGGAGCACCCCATGGCGACACGCTAGGTCGAACAAAACCCTTCTCCATCATGTCATCAATCTAAATCTGCAGCTCCCGCACCTCCGAAGGTGCCATCTGATAAGGGGACACTGAAATCAGACGGGCACCAGGCTATAAGTCTATCCCGAACTCAACGTCACATCGTGGGGGGGGGGGGGGGTAGAGTCACAACCTCCTCAGGAAAAACATCGAGGAACTCCCCAACAACCTCCGAGACATCCATAATCTCTATATCAGCTAGAACCACTGATAACTGATATACATGGATGTTACTAACATTTTATTTATTTATTTTCGTTTAGTTTTAATTAATTTGCTAACCATTCTTGTGATTTTAGGTTCTTTTTGTAGTATTTTAAATATTTTATTTGTTTTTATAATTTTCAGTTAGTATTATATGAACATTAGTTATTTATTGTCATTTTTTTGAATATTATTTTATTAACATTTCATATTATTCTAATATTACTTTTATTTTATTAATTAATTATAAATATAAATACAATTCTATTTATACTAATTTATTTTTATTAGTTATTTTTATTATTTTATTTTTATTTTGAAATTTGAATTTTGTTTTCCCCCCTTTTTTTCCCTCACCCGCCGCCCCCCTTGACCCGCTCTCCCCTCACCCTCTCCCTTTTCCCCCGCTGGCCCCCCCTTATCTCCTCTAACCCCTGGACCCCGTTTCCTCTCTGTTCTCTCTGACCACCCTCGCTGCCCGCCTCCCTCTCCAGCCGCGCGGCACCCCGCCTCCCTCGCCAACCGCTCGCCACCCCGCCTTCCTCACCAGCCGCTCACCACCCCGCCTCCCTCGCCAGCCGCCCTCTCCCTCTCTCGGCCGGACCAGCCCCCTCCTCTCCCTCTCTCGGCCGGACCAGCGGCCGACCTCTCCTCCAAGGCCTCGGCTAGCCCCCTCTACCCCTCGCCCTCTCCTCTCGTCCGACCCTACTTCTCCATATCCCTCTGCAGGGTGCAGTAGGTACACGAAGAAGCCAAGACAAGTTCTCATCACCTCGCTCTCGCCACCATCCGAGGAGCCGACCCGTAGCCGCGAACCGGTCACCGATCGTTCGAGCAGCCACCGCAGTCATCGCAGCGGACCAACATCCACTACTTCGCCATCATCCTTTCTTCTGATAGTCGTGAAGCTGGCGCGCGACGTCATCACATGCCGAGGTGTGATCAGATAGTTATTGCATGTGGCGAGAGTGAGGACGGACACGTTCATCGTTGGTAACGCCATTTTATTTTTCATGACAAATCATTCTATTACTGCGTTTTTAGTTGTGATGTCGGGGTAATTTTCTTAGTGTCGGAATGTTGGTTGAATGATTAAATTATTGTGCATGCCATGCAACGTACTATTTAATGATTAATTGTCAATTAAATTTATTTTAATTGAATATTTATCTGTCTAAATTATTTTTGCACTGAATTAATTGCTAAAATTAAAACTGGCCATTTTAATTATAAGTCGACGCGGCGATCCGAGAAGGTAAACCGCGTTGACTAATGGTAGGTGCAAATTAGTGACACAACTTTGTGAGAAATGGGCTGTGTCATTTCGCCGTGTAGTCCAGGGCTTGAACGAGTTTTCTAATTTATTTATGACACCAGAAAACGAGACTTTAAATAAAATTGGGAAATTAAAATTGAGCATCTAAAAAATGGTTATGTTTTCAGAACTGGCGATAATTAAACAGAATAAATAATTAATCATCCTAAAGAATACCTTGCACGACTGCGTAACAATTTAATTATGACATCAGAAGCCCCGAAACATTTTGTTCATTTCGAATCCATCATCATTTTCATTTGCAATTTTCTTTTTTTTACCTTTTGTATTCTCACCTTTTAGTTTAATTAAAAATAAAAAAAAAGGAAAACTCACAAATAGGTATTCCTTTAATCCCTTTTCCTTGTACGTCTAAACACCGTCCAACGAAATATTTTTAGTGACCTAGATTCCGTGCTCTCTGTGGTTCGACCCTGCTCGCCACTTTTACAGTAGCCAGTCGGTTATAAAAATTCGCAAATTTGCACGCGTTGCGACACGTGTACCAAATTTCTAGCGTCGTTGCCAGGGGGCACGCGCTCGTCTTGCATTAAGAAAATTTCAAGTAGACCTTGATTTAGGCACTGTTCGCCTAAATGGTGAACACTCGTACTTCTGATCCGTTAAAGAACGACACACCCCTTGATCCACAACTTGAACATCAAAGAAAGGGAAAAGAACAAGTCGGTACCTCAACTGCAAACGCAATGCATCCACCTGCGGAAAGCGTTGAAACTCATATTCCGACACTTCCTAGTGGACAAGTCCATCCACTTTTCCAAAACCGTCTCGATAATCAACGACCTCGGACTACTATGAGATATGAGTTGTGACCTAACACAGTCGGAATGAGCTCAGGTATAACACGACCCAGAATTCAAGCAACACACTTTGAATTGAAGCCGTCCATGATCAACCTCCTCCAACAACATGCACATTTTCATGGATTGAGCAGCGGAGACCCTTATATGCATGTGAACAAATTTCTTGAAGTCTGTGACACATTTAAATATAACGGAGTAACGGATGATGCATTGATCCTACGACTGTTTCCATTTTCGTTGCAAGGGAAATCAAAGGACTGGTTGGAGAGCCTCGACCCCGAAACAGTTTTCACATGGGAAGTGTTGAGGAGAAAATTCCTTGATCGATATTACACAACAGCTCAATCTTTGAAAAACAAGAGAGACATCGACTCCTTTTGTCAAAGTGAATACGAATCATTAGGAGAAGCTTGGGAAAGATTCAAGTCCATGTTAAGACGTTGTCCCCATCATGGGATGAAGTTGGCAAACCAGCTGCAAGCTTTCTACTATGGACTTCAATCCGAGTATAAGTCCGCCATCAACACAACTACTGGAAATGCGTTCATGGAAATGGATCCTGAGGACCTATACATATTGATTCAAAACAAAGCCGAACACAGTTTCCAGTGGCAAGAAGATTTTTCAAGACGAAAGGCAGGAGTGCATCACGTTGATACTCAGACATTCATGGCTGCACAATTTGAAGCTCTCAACAAGAGGATTGACAACTTGTCAATAAACCCGCCTAAGCCAGTCCATGTTTTTCAAGCTGAACACTGTCCACACTGTGGTGGTCCTCATGATTATTCCATGTGTTCATATAACACTACAGAGACCACGATGTTTGAAGATAACTTCGTTAGTTACAACCGTGGAAATTATGGGAACAATTACAACACAAACTGGCAAGGCAAACCCAAAATCAAGGTTGGAAGGAACCAGTGGCTACTCAGCCGATGAACCATAACATGTGTCCACCTGGATTCACTGCTCAACCTACCTTCAGACCCGCCATGCAATCACAATATCAAGGGTCTCAACAGAAATACCGACCACCGTTCCATCAGCAACAACAATATAAGGAGCAAAATAAAACAACGGACTGCGCCCCTACTGCAACACACGGTCAAAAAGATTGGGGAGAAACTATAGCAATGTTAATGATGTCCAATCAAGAACGGTTTGAATCACAAGAGATGGAAACCCAAAACTTACAGGCTTCCATGCGCAACATTGAAAATCAAGTCGGTCAGTTAGCCGCACAAATGCAAAACCGACAGCAAGGAACTCTACCAAGAAACACAAGAGTCAACCCAAGAGAAGAAGCAAAAACCATCATATTGCGAAGTGTCACACAGTTACCAAAGCACCAAAAGCCTGATGTTCAACCAACATATGAGACGCCTATACCTGCCACTGAGAATGGCGACTCAAAAATCAAATCAATCCAACTTGAAACCAAAGAAGAGGAAGTTCAAAACAAACTTGCAAAGAATGAAAAGGCAAGAAAGTAGAAGGAAAACGAAGCACTCAACGAAAGAGTAAAAGCCCACATACCACCTCCTCCATTTCCACAAAGACTGAAGCAAAGGAAGTTGGATGTTCAATTTTCAAAATTCATGGAGATGTTCAAAAAGCTTCAAATAAATATCCCTTTTGCAGAAGCCATCACACAAATGCCCCACTATGCTAAATTTCTCAAGGATATTCTGTCAAAAAGAAGAAAACTAAATGATGTGGGAACAGTCGTAATGCAAGGGGAATGTTCAGCAGTCATACCCAGATCCATACCTCCAAAACTAAGAGACCCGGGTAGTTTCACTATTCCTTGCAATATTGGAGGATGTCAATTTGGAAGAGCTTTGTGTGACCTCGGAGCTAGTGTAAATCTCATGCCATCTAGAATCCTTGAAGAACTGGGCATCATAGAATTAAAGCCAATGAGGGTCACCTTGCAAATGGATGACCGATCAGTGAAGCATCCTCGGGGGATTCTAGAGGACGTTCTTGTCAAGGTTGATAAATATTACTTCCCTGCTGACTTCATTGTCCTCAATATGGAAGAAGACAAGGACGTCCCACTCATTCTCGGGAGACCCTTCTTGGCGACATGCAGAGCACTGGTTGATGTCCAAGAGGGGAAATTAATTTTTAGAATTGGGGATGAAAATGTAACATTTGATGTCCTCAAGGCTATGGAAAAACCGTCTGTAGCAGACTGTCATTTCATGGATACGATTGATGAATGGGAAGAGTTTGCAAGCGATGTGCTGGACCTCACAGATTTGCACAAAGAAAATGAAGAGTTCACTGAATCAATCGAGGAATTGGAATTCATCAAAAACATAGTCGAGCCTTTAGATAGACATGAATTCACTTCACTCACTCCATCACTTGAAAAGCCTCCAACACTTGAGCTTAAACCACTTCCATCAAACTTGAGATATAGTTACTTGGGAGATTTAAACACCTTACCAGTCATCATAAATGCCAATCTTTCGAGTGAACAAGAGAGAAAATTGCTCGATGTCCTGTCACAAAGGAAACCAGCAATAGGTTGGACGATTGCGGATCTAAAAGGTATAAGTCCTTCCATCTGTACTCACAGAATACATAAGGAAGATAATTCAAAACCCTGCAGGCAACCAAAACGACGCTTGACACCTCCCATCAAAGAAGTAGTCAAGAAAGAAGTCATTAAACTTCTTGATGACAGTTTAATTTTTCCAATCTCCGATAGTCAGTGGGATAGCCCATTGCAAGTGGTACCTAAAAAGGGTGGAACCACAGTGGTTGAGAATGATAAAGGAGAATTGATAACCACAAGAATAGTGACTGGATGGAGAGTGTGTGTCGACGATCGGAAATTGAATGATGCCACCAGGAAGGATCACTTACCATTGCCCTTTATTGATCAAATCCTTGAATGATTGGCAGGATGAGATTACTACTATTTTCTGGATGGATACTCGGGCTATAATCAAATAGCTGTAACACCAGAGGATCAAGAGAAAAGCACGTTCACTTGTCCATATGGTACATTTTCTTATAGGCGAATGCCTTTTGGAATGTGTAATGCTCTAGCCACATTTCAACGATGCATGATGGCAATGTTCCATGACATGATTGAAGAGTTCTTGGAAATTTTCATGGATGACTTCTCGGTGTATGGAAATTCTTTTGATGACTATCTAGAAAATTTGGATAAGGTTTTGGCAAGATGCGAAGAAAAGAATCTGGTACTTAATTGGGAAAAGTCACACTTCATGGTCCAAAGTGGAATAGTCTTTGGCCATCAAATTTCAAAGAAAGGAATTGAAGTTGACTCCGCAAAGATTAGTACAATATCTGAGTTACCCATGACTTCTTCAGTTCGTTCCATTCGAGGTTTTCTTGGGAACGTTGGATTCTATAGACGCTTCATCAAGGATTTCTTTGTTATTGCCCGACCCCTTACGAATCTATTGGGAAAAGATGTCACGTTCCACTTCGGCCCTTAATGTCAGGAAGCATTTAAATTATTAAGGCATCGTTTGGTTGAAGCCCCAATAATGATTTCACCTGATTGGGAGAAACCATTCGAGTTAATGTGTGACGCTAGTGACTGGGAAGTTGGAGCTGCCTTGGGGAAAAGAAAAGAAAACATCTTTAGGCCAATCTACTATGCTAGCCGAACATTGAATGAGGCCCAACATAACTACACAACAACTAAAAAAGAGCTGCTAGCAGTTGTTTTTGCCTTTGATAAATTTTGATCCCATCTATTGTTCTCAAAAGTCACTGATCTTACTCTTTCTCTATCTCTCTATCTATTTTGTGGATGCAGTTAAAAAAAATGTCTATCTCTTCTAATTCTTCTATGGTCATCGATGCGCTTGTTCCGTCTCCCTCTGACTTAGTACGATGAATGACTCAGGAGCTGGCTGATATCGAGCGCCGACTTGAGGAACATTCAGTTGAGATTCGTGCTCAGAACCTGGAACCACCACAAAGAGCACTGATTCCGTTCCTTCCTCACCAGCTTCACGCTCACTATGCTTCGGAGGTGGTTAATCCCACCAAGCATCCCCATGAGATCGATGACACAGCCACTAGTTCTCATAAGAGATAGAGGAATTCTGAGCTGATGGACCAAGATGATTGAACATTGTCCATCCGTCTGGCTGAAGACGTAAAACTTAGCGCTTCCTGGGAGGCAACCCATGTTCCAGTTTCATTTTTTCCCCTTTCCTTCTTTCGACTGTTCTAGTTAATTTGAGAAAATAAAACATGGCATGTGTGAATTTTTTTTAGCTACTCCTGATATTTATGTGCACTTGTCACTCTCCTGCATATCTTCTTCCATTTTGGTGATCCTTGGTGTTATCTTTATGATATGATGTGGGTATGTGTTGTCTATGTGTAGATTTTACAGGTACATCATTTCTGGAGCTTCATCGGATACAGACGGCCTCTCCACGTCTATCTGCACTTATACAGGGAAGTGTTTTATTTTTTTCCATATTTTATGCTTCCAGAAACACCATGTAAACTAAAAAAACTCTCACTGACATTCTTGTCATTGATGAACCCACACAAAAGCTGCTGTATTTTTGGTCGCAACACAGTCGGGAAAATACCACTTGTGTCCCTAGGTAGTTTGAGCACCTGATTCTTGTTTTAGAATTCTTTGATCCTTGCTCTCATGACTTAGATGATTGCTGATATTATTTCATGTTTCGAAAATGATTTTCAAAAACTTCTATAATTTTGAGACACTTATTTTCACATTCTCATCTGTGCTGTCCAACATTATATTTCCATACCCGTGAGGACTCTGTCCCATTTTACATCATCTCCTGTTTCTCTATTTCTTGAGGGAGTCTTAACCATGTTATGTCTTCTAGAACTTTCCATGTTTTTCCATCAAAGCGATAGGAATTTTTGAAAGTTTCACTAAAATGATCGAGGCATCTGTTTGATTTTTCAACCTCATTGACCCACTGATCCACCCTTAAATTTTCTCCGTCGTATAGCCTTTAGAAGCCTTGAATAAGCCTTTTAAAATGAGCCCAAGCTGATACCCTTCCCTACCAATTTCTTGATTTTTGCATGATATTTTTCAATCTAAGTGTGGGGGAGAGATTTACTCATGGATAGGGTTCTTTGAGGGACAGTGAGTCATTTGATGTACATGGAGAGACATTATACCATCCTGATCATATGAGTTCTTTTTCACAGTTTCCACATTCAGTGCACGTACTTTGATATGGGAATATAGAATTCTTTTTGTTTCAACAATGAGTACATTGGTGATCATTACGCGGTAACCCTCCCTTTTAGGGATACCTATTAAAGTGACGATCCATTAATCCAGGAACTAGAGAGTATTTCTATATGACCTACCTTCATTGAGATGTTACGACATATACGCTACTTGTGTACCATTCTTTGGGATTATTGTTTGACGTTTATGGGATTTTTGAGTTGCTACTCACCAGTTTTTCCAGACCATTTTATTTGAGTGAGTTGTGTATTAAAAAAAAGAACGAAAGAAAGAAAAGAGAGTGAAACATTAGCTTCTTATATGCTTGGGGACAAGCAATATTTTAAGTGTGGGGGAGTGAGAGTTTTAGTGAGACAGTTGACAGTTGAGGGAGACATTTGGATTGACATTTATCATGCATTTATTCCAATATTCAACCCTCCTTTTTTTTTACCAAAAAGATGTCAAATTTTTTTTTCTCCCCACCGTCCCGCAGCCTCAGAAACATTTGAACCTCATGCAAATTCCTCGAGATTGGTGATTTCATTTGATTTCCACTAGTGGAGATGTGAAATTCATGACAAGCCTATGGTAAGTATGCATGTGTATGAGAATTGAGTAAAACTTTGATCATATATTTTGAGAGATGAGAGTGATGGAAAGGTAGGTCACATGATGAATGAGTGCACGTACTTGTTTTGAAAAAAAAAATGTAAGTGAAGGAAAAATTGTTTTTGAAACTGAAGTTTTAAAAGAAGCAAGATATATTATGAGAAAAGAGATTGACAAATTTTGAACTTGTAATTTTGATGTTTTGATCTGTCTCCGGTCACTTGTGTTTTCTTTCTGATTGTTTTCCCAGGAGTGCAAAAGTTTAAGTGTGGGGGATTTGATGTACATGGATGTTACTAACATTTTATTTATTTATTTTCGTTTAGTTTTAATTAATTTGCTAACCATTCTTGTGATTTTAGGTTATTTTTGTAGTATTTTAAATATTTTATTTGTTTTTATAGTTTTTAGTTAGTATTATATGAACATTAGTTCTTTATTTTCAATTTTTTAGAATTTTATTTTAATAACATTTCATATTATTCTAATATTACTTTTAGTTTATTAATTAATTATAAATATAAATATAATTCTATTTATACTAATTTATTTTTATTTGTTATTTTTATTATTTTATTTTTATTTTGAAATTTGAATTTTGTTTCCCCCCTTTTTTTCCCTCACCCGCCGCCCCCCCTTGACCCGATCTCCCCTCACCCTATCCCTTTTCCCCCACTGGCCCCCCCTTATCTCCTCTAGCCCCTAGACCCTGCTTACTCTCGGTTCTCTCTGGTCGCCCTCGCCGCCCGCCTCCCTCGCCAGCCGCCTGCTTCCCTCGCCAGCCGCGCACCACCGCGCCTCCCTCGCCAGCCGCTCGCCACCCCGCCTCCCTCGCCAGCCGCTCGACACCCCGCCTCCCTCGCCAGCCGCCGTCTCCCTCTCTCGCCGGACCAGCCCCATCCTCTCCCTCTCTCGGCCAGACCAGCGGCCGGCCACTCCTCCAAGGCCTCGGCCAGCCCCCGCTACCCCTCGCCCTCTCCTCTCGGCCGACCCTACTTCTCCATATCCCTCTAAAGGGTGCAGCAGGTACACAAATAATCCAAGGCAAGTTCTCATCACCTCGCTCTCACCACCATCCGAGGTGCCAACCCGTAGCCGCGCACCGGTCACCGATCGTTCGAGCAGCCACCACAGTCATCGCAACGGACCAACATCCACAAATTCGCCATCATCCTTTCTTCTGACGGTCGCGAAGCCGGCGCGCGTTGTCATCACGTGCCAAGGTGTGATCAGGCAGTTATTGCATGCGGCGAGAGTGAGGACGGACACGTTCATCGTTGGTAATGCAGTTTTATTTTTCATGACATATCATTCTATTACCGCGTTTTTAGTTGTGATGTCGGGGTAATATTCTTAGTGTCGGGATGTTGGTTGAATGATTAAATTATTGCGCATGCCATGCAACGTACTATTTAATGAATAATTGTCAATTAAATTTATTTTAATTGAATATTTATCTGTCTAAATTATTTTTTCACTGAATTAATTGCTAAAATTAAAACTGGCCATTTTAATTATAAGTCGACATGGAGATCCGAGAAGGTAAACAGCGTTGACTGATGGTAGGTGCAAATTAGTGACACAACTTTGTGAGAAACAGGTTGTGTCATTTCACCGTGTAGTTCGGGGATTGAACGAGTTTTCTAATTTATTTATGACACCAAAGAACGGGACTTTAAATAAAATTGGGAAATTAAAATTGAGCATCTAAAAATGGTTATATTTTCAGAACTGGAGGTAATTAAATAGAATAAATAATTAATCATCCTAAAGAATACCTTGCACGGCTGCGCAACAATTTAATTACGACATCAGCAGCCCCAACACATTTTGTTGATTTCGAATCCATCATCATTTTCATTTTCAATTTTCTTTTTTTTACCTTTTGTCTTCTCACCTTTTAGTTTAATTAAAAAGAAAAAATGGAAAACTCACAAATAGGTATTCCTTCAATCCCTTGACCTTGTTCGTCTAAACACCGTCCAACTAAATATTTTTAGTGAACTAGACTTTGTGCTCTCTGTGGTTCGACCCTGCTCGCCACTTTTACAGTAGCCAGTTGGATATAAAAATTCGCAAATTTGCACGCGTTGCGACGCGCGTACCAATAACCAACCTAAAAAGTAATGGAAAGGATCCATATGCCGGATTCCCACCTGATAGCTCCTCATGACAACAAAAGCTACACGCTGCCCATCCACATCGAAGAACATGACTCTTCTCCAGAAGCAGTCGATAACGACACTAACAGAAAACAACCAGTCGATGCCTAGGATGACATCGTATTGCTGCATTTGTAACAGAATAAGGTCCCCACTAGATCAATAGAGTCCCAACATCAGCCCACATCCCCGAAAAACTCAAGATCCACCGGTCTGGCCTCCAACTGGTGTATTCAGCAACAGTGGTACATCAATTCTCTCTATGTCTAGACCCAAATATTGGGCTAGACTAGGTGAAACAAAGGAGTGTGAAGCTCCCGGATCGAACAAGGAAGAAACGAGAGTGCTGAACAAATATGTCGCACCTCACACCACCTCTGGTCCTGCTGGAGCTACCAAATCTGCTGCGTGCAACTGTCCAGGCCCAGCTCTTCTGCCTCTCTAATGTCGACCACCTCCCAGGCCACACCCTGGTCGAGGTCCCTGAGGAGCACCCTGAGGTCGGCCTCCTCCTACTATGTTTAACCTTAGGGGAGCATGGTCTTGCTGCTGCTGGAAGGGCCTCGCCGGAAACTGGTGCTGCTGAGGTAGGCACTGAACCTGGCCACCTCCACCGTACTGAGCTCAGGTCAAGCACCGACTCTGAATGTGAATGAAACCTCCACAAGAAAAACAATTTAGTCCTGGGCCCGTGGAAAAGGGACGAGGACCTGAAGATTTGAACTGCAACTGTTGGGGCCTTCTCCCCACTGGCCTGAACTTGGATGGTCCCGTTGCAAGAGACCTACTGCTGACTGCCTTTCCCTTTGACGAACCTGGTTGGATCCCCTCTCATGGTGCACCTCCCAGCGAGTGCATCCTCTCTACAACCTCTGCCTTCTTCTGTACTTCCATGTATGTCAGAAGGGTGAAGTGGGTGGCAGCATACTTGAGCGAAGGACGAAGTGCCTCCTCCAATATTCTTTCCCGAGACTCCTCATACGAAAAGAGATCTGGAGGAAATCTCAAGAGATCCTTGAACTTGATCCCCAACTCTCATACTGACATACTCCCCTACTGAAGGGATAGTAACTAATGCCGCTTCTCTACCTTGATCATGGAAGAAAGGAATTCCTCTCGGAATTCCTTCTCAAAGTCAGCCCACAGAACCTCTGGCTTTATCCTCTCTCCGAGGTAGAGCATCCACCACTATTGCACCACACCACTCAGCTGAATGACTGCTAGGGGAACCCAGTTCTCCCTCAGAGCATAGATCAAGGTAAAAGCAATCCCTAGCTCCTCAAGCCACCCCACTGTCTTCATATCCGAAGTACTACCCTCGTACTTCTTAATGGTTTTCCACTGTAAAGAACGGAGAGTCTTCTACCACTGGCTATCTTCCTCTTCTCGGTCAATCCTCAACTGATCGACAGCCTAAATCTGTTGGGCCTCAGCCGTCTGAGTCACCCGGGGACGATATCCAGGTGCCATAGCTGTACGGTAATTAAGGATCGCCTAAGCCCAAGTAGTAAGGAAATTTCTCAAGGTTTTATTTTATCATTTTATTTCAATTTCTTTCCCAGAACACCCAAATCAATTAAAACACAATCATGATGATGAATGGACCTTCCCCAGGGTCTCTACCCTACAATCAATGTAGTCTCACATGGTCGTTCGGTAGGCTCAGAGTCCTTGCATCAGATCATGAGGGGCCCTAAAATCCCGTGTCCTAGTCGGTCTTCCCTGGCCTATGTCACGCACCAAGATTAACCAACACTGTTGCCCTAGAATTCCACGCAATCCTCACTGTTTTTAACTCCAGACCCCATCCTATCTCTCAACCATCACCTCTGATACCATTCTTTCACGATCCCATCCCACCAATGATGCCCCTCCTGAGATGGAAATGGTTAAAGGGAGATAATGACCCCCGAGTCCAGCTTCCAGGAGGCCCCGAGGTGGCGACTAGCACCAAGGGTATGAGGTTTCACAATATGGGAGGCATTACCCTTTTTATTATTTAATATCAGGAAATAGGAAAAGTCAACCACCAGAAAGGAAAATAACAAGTGTATTGAAATAATCCCAAAAAAATCCCACATGCATGTTTAAATAGTTCTAAAATAAGGTACATGTACAAGAAAGCTCAAAAGTACAATACCAAATGAAACAAGAGTACAAAAAACTACAACTACTCCAACTGTCCCGACTATTAGGGTCCTCCACGACCCTGGTAGTCCTCCTAGAAACCTGTAAGTAAATGTAGGGTGAGCATAAAAGTATACTCAGTAGGGAAACCTAAATCTATTGTGCACAAGTGGGGGAGACATCCAAATGTCCCGCGAGAACAACAGAAGAAACCAAAACCTAACAAGGAATTCTATCCACCCATCCTCACTAGCCACGCTCACCAAAAACACAAACAACAGGTAGTAGTAGTACATAAGATCAAGAGTATTGGGTACCCCTCACCATTTCCCACTAGTTAGATGCACTTCCTAATGGAAAACGTTTTGACACTGCCACACTCTTCCCGCCCTCACACACCTAGGCCTCAAGAACCACGCATCCTACCCGCACACACCTGGGCCTCACAACCATGTATACCACATGCACACACCTGGGCCTCACAACCATGTATCCCCCCCTCACACACCTGGGCCTCATCCCGAAGGTTCTTGGGAAATAGTAAAACCTGCCCGAGGAGTCTTGGGATAAAACTACCCCAATCGAAACCTACCCGAAGAATCTTGGGTGTAAGGTCGCATCAAGCCATCACAGCCTAGGGAAGAAGGAGCAAGAAGGAGCTAGTAACTAAGGGGAAAACACCCTCTCCCATGAAATGGGAGTGTTCGTCACTAAGTTCCCAACATGGGTGGGGTGCGATAAAGCACAATGATACAGATATATATATATATATATATACAAAACAATCAGCCCAACACATGGCTTCTAATCAGAGAACTGAGCACGTGCCTCGACGCTGCCACTACAAAGCATGCATACAACAAAATCCCGAAACCCCATTTAAGTTTTCATGTTTCAACAGAATCAGTTTATTAGTTTCTTAACTACTGGGCTACAATCCACAACAAACCACAACAATTGTTCGTAAAGAATATCCCTGACATCCACAAATCAAGTTAGGAAAACACAAGCAACACAACCAAGTCCTTCTTACTAACCATCCAACCCCATTAATTATTATTCATGTTCTATTACCATGACCCACCATTTATTAACTCTTCCACTTTTTATTTATTATTCACAACCCATAGTTCGTTCACATTCAAACCCAACCCTGCATCCCTGCTGCCAACCACCATAACCATAACCACGCCGTACATCATCATCCCTTGATATAATTTATCGTAGCCCCACTTCCAATAACCAACATAGCATTCATACCAACCCACAAACAAGACAACTGCTGCCCCACTGCTCACTCGATCCAAAACAACCCACAAAACACCCCCTTCACATAAATTTACCACAAATAGCACCCACATGGTTATTATTTCAGTTTTGTTCAACCGGGGAGATCAGACAAGGGTTCCAGATTTTAGATCAGCCAACCTTATGTGATTAACCAAATTCCATATTCAATAGAGTTCCCATCCATAAATAGTCTATAATGATAGGGCATCATTTAATTGCACAAGCAAAGGCCCCCACGACCATGATTTTCAGTAGGTATAAGCCTATTCAATTCACAACATAACAATAGGATAAACAAAGATAAACATAACAACTTCCCCATCCTCGTTCATTAACAAGTTATTATCTTCGTTTAAAGGTTCACCCGTTTCTCATGAAAACAAGAGGATAACCACCCCGAATGATGCACAATTTAGAGAGATGAAGGTAAGATCCCAACCTCAACAGGTTCTGATCACATCGCTCCCCCAGATCAACTTTATAAGACGTCCATCGGTGTCCGTCACTTCAATCAAATCCCGGAAAAACCTCATTGGGTGGAAGTTGGAAAGGAAAGGAAACAGATTCAAGCTCAAAAGTTCCACCTTGTCATTACGATCCCGTGGCCACTGACGGATCGTTAATCGGAGCTTGGATGAAGAAGTTATGGATGAAAAGTGCCTTCGAGTCTCTTGGGAGGGATCTGCTCGAGGGAAAGGGGAGGAGAGGAGTGAGTTGAAAAGGAGTAGGGGACCCCTCCTTTTATAGGCGAGAAAAAAAGTACACGGGGTGTACTTTATGGTACACGGCATGTACTCGGCCATTTCACACGGTCATCCCGCGGCTTCCAACATGGACATCAATGTGGAACGCAACCGTTGACTGGTCAACACACGGTTTGAGGGTAACGCGTATGCGGGGAGGGACTACATAGTGTGTAATATTAGATACATGGAGTGTACCCGTTTATTTCACACGTTAAGGACACGGGTTCAACACGGCACATGGCCGTTGACTGGTCAACACACGGTTTGAGGGTAACGCATACGCAGACAGGGACTATACGGCGTATAGTGTGAGATACACGGTGTGTACCCATTTATTTCACATAGCAAGGACACAACCTTCAACACGGGGTATATCTGGTGAGGGGGTACATGGTGTGTACTCACACTACATGACGTGTGCTTAAAAAATTCTTGAAAGTGTGGGGAAAGTCCATTTTACCCTCCAGAACACTTCGTGACATTCTTTTTGACAAAGGAATGGGCCGGAGAGGTCCGGGCCATTACAATTAGAGAATGTTATTATAAAATGGAAAATTAATGGGAATAAAAAAATCATACAATGTAAAAAAAGGAATAAGGACACCCACAAATTAGGATACGTCTTTTTAGTAGTAAATATTTACAATATAATATCAAAATAATCCTAAAGATTGAATATTTATTTCCATGATTATTCTATATCATTTTGAAGAATATTGATCATCAATTTTTTTTATCATTTTTAGAAAGGCATATTTATTCTACATTAGTAGCAAGAAATTATTTTTGGGAGAGGGATTTGTATATAATATCTTCATATAAGACAAAATCACCTTTTGAATTTATTTTTAGATAAATAATGAAATTTTTATATAAATTAATTGATTAAACTTGTCAATTTTTAATTTTATTTAATGTTTTTGTGGCATGATATGAATTTTGATTAAAAACGAACATTATGTGATGAATATAGTGAACTATGAATACTTTGTACCACACTGTGAAGAGTCTTGACACAACAATGGAATTTTAAAGACAAATTGAGACAACATCAAGGTGAAGGAATTACCTAATATCTTTAAAGTGAAGAGTCATGAATAAAATGGGAAACATATGCAGGATGTCAACATTACAGATCAAAAATTTCATTCATGATGTGTAAATTGATGGGTGAAATGACATGAAAACAATACATGAAAATTTAGGCCTTGCACATTACATGTCCTGAATAAACTATTCAGGATGTGAAACCATTTGGAAATTAAATTACTAGTCCTAATATTTATACATTGTGGATCAAGTACACTATTTGAAACACCCTCTAAAGATATGGAAATAACCATTTTGACAGGATTTAATGACTCCTCCACTCATATATGACTCGGTTACACCCATTAGTAGCTCCAATGACTTTTAAACTTTTTATGAAAATAACAGGTTAACCTTTGCCTCTCTGAATAGTGGTACTAGGGAGGATGTAAAGAGGATAAATCAACGAGGGAATCTATAGATGATGGATTTCTAAGGATTTATTTTCGTACTTTCCTTTTCAATTATTTTCTTTTATTTTACACTGTATCCCCTCTTTTTAATCATCTCAAATTCATTTTCCATGGAGGGGTAGATCTTGAGTGTGACCAGGAAGGGGGGAGAGAAATTTAAAAACTTATATGTTTATGTTTATTATTTTAAAGTAATAAATCATTTTCTATTTATTCTTCCAACTTGTTTTAATTGTTAATTAATTATTGGATTCCAAATTCATTTGTTCAAGATTTAGATTTTTGATTTCTAATTACCTTGTTCAATGTTCTACATTTTCCCCCATATAATTCATATCTATTATATATATAATGGATTAGTGTTGGTTGGTGAGTGTTCAGTGATCTCCAGAACATGTGGGGAGTTTCGATAGAGACTATTATTAATTCATGAATAAAAATTTCCAATTTTTAATTGCATTAATTATTAAAAAGAACCCATTACAATTACACACAACCATGAAGGAGGGTAGACCAAATGAAAATTTATTATAGATTCCCTTACTATCACAAGTTGACCAAGGGGAGATATGTATCAATATAGGAATCTATCTCTTACCAGACAGAAGAAGTCTATTTGGTAAAAATTAGAAATAATTATAGCACAGTACTAGGTTCATCCAAACCCATTATATTTACCATCATTCATCAATTTTTCTAATCAATCATTTTAAACTAATTTCTATATTCAATTTATTGAACAAAAAAATTGATTTTTCCTCAAAACAACAAAAAGTGAAAATCAGGTTTTGTGTGTTCTCATCTTCAGAAGAGTAAATTGGTTCATTGTTATACTGTACGAGGTAATAAAAATATTGTTTTTTTACAAAACATGAAAGGATTGAATCAATGTTTGAATTTTTTCCAGGGAGGAAATTCGCCAAAAAACCCCAAAAAAAATTTAAATGACATAAAGTTAAAATGACCATTTCATTGAATTTAATTCTAAATTTAAAAAAACCTAACCCAATTATGTAAAGCAATTGCCAATAGATTTTGAGGAAGTACATATCAATGATTCAAGTGGCTCTTTTATTGATCAATCTGAACCTACAAAAATGGATGAAAATCCTAACTAAGCTCTATGTGAACACTACGCTTTTTGATTCTCTAACCTACAAAATCAACTAGCTACTCATGCCTTAGAAAATTATTTTGAGTTATGAATAATCATGATTAAAATTATACCTAAATTCCATGGTATTGAAAAAGAAAACCCAAATAGACACATTTTAGAATTCAAAAAAAATATTCTCTAGTAATACCTCAAAGAATCACATAATAATTAGAAATGTGGAGGGGATTACCCTTATTACTTGAGGGAGAGACAAAGTAATGGTTCTACAATATACAAGAATGAGGGTTCCATGACTTTAAAGGCATATGAAGATGCATCATGAGAATATTTTTCCAAACATCATAGAGCACAACTATCCACAAAGATAACTATAATATTCTCCAATCGACTAGAGAGACACTTTATGAGTATTGAGAGTGATTAAAGAATATCTATGCTTGCTTCCTGTATAATACTCTAAGGCATAACCACTTCATTATTTTATTTAATCAAGGAATTGTTGATAATTATCAAAATCTAGTTGATGCCTCATCACAAGGAGCCCTGATTGACATCTCGCCAGTTGAACCCATAGGTCTGATTGAGAAAATTTCTCAGAACTTATATCAATTCATCACTAATGGAACAAGAAAGGGGAGAATCCATGAGGTGAGAAAATGTGGTTCCATAGTTAAAATCAGAAACCAAAATAATAAAATCACCATTTTCCAACAGCAAATCTCTAAAAACCTAGTTTAGGAACAATAATGTCTAACTTAGTGATGTGGTTTATGATCTTATAATTATCTTTACACTTACTAGTGTCTAGAATTTTAGGGGATAGAGAGCTATGATACATCTTATCATCCAAGGAAACTCCAGTTAAATCTTCATCATCAACCATAGGACCAACCATGATATATATTCTAGTAGAACTAGTATATTTCTTTTTTCACAATCTTTATGAAAATCAACCTCTATTCCTACAAAAACTATACAAAAAAACCACCATTGAAAAAACAAAAAAATAGTCATACCGACATAAAACATATGAACAACCATCAACAAGTTCACATTATAACCATAAAAAATCATTATTTATGTCTTAAAGAAGATAGTTAAAAAATTTATAAAATAATTTTGATATACTTATGTATATTCAATCAAAGATTAAACGAAAAATCCTTGCCCAGATAGTTTTGAATCCCAAATAAAGTGTAACTTTCATTTCAATACAAATTGAAAAAGAGATCAATGCACCTTAATAACACAAGGATGAGGAATATAAGAAGAATGATTAATATTCACCGATTAATAAAATATATGATAATAATATCCATTAAAACATAAAGACCATGTCCAGAAAGGAATGGCCATACATGACCTTTTAGAAGATATAAAGGGAAAATACAGACATCCTTGAACAATTACCTTTTGAATTAGATAAGTCAAAAAAGGTATTGAATGATCAGCTTTAAAAAGAAATTTAGGATACTTATCAGATGGCGAAAATAAATATCCTTCTCTTATAGGAAATCTGAAAAATCTCAATATATTTGAATTTAATCAATGAGATATGTACTAGAATAAAATGACTAGATGAAAATGAGAAACTTTTCTTAGGGATAAGTGTCTCACCATTGATCACACCACTTATACTGAAAAAAGGTCAATATCCTATGTCATTCTCTAATCCATACACTATTGGATATTAAATTTTGTTTCTTTCTGCATTTTTTGATATTGTTGCTTCATTTTATATATTTCAAACCTCAGTATTTTTATCCGAATAAATTAGATAATTTAATCCCGAATGATTGGTTTTATAATTAAAAAATAGTTCCATTGTTATCCCTACATAATTTTTCAAAGATGTACTGTTATAAATGGGAGGAGTGAGTGTTCCTGATTACTTTTAGGTACATACCATGGAAGCAGACGTAACACCATTCCACTCTACCATCATGATAGGGATACCCTTTGTGAAGAATGAAAATACTATCATTAATGTCCATCAAGTAACACTCAAAATTGAACCTGGTGATATTACAATATACTTCAACAGAATTGAGGTGATGAAAAATCCTTCCAACAATAACTTAATTAATGTGATCTCCAATAAATAATGTATATATCCAATTGAAGATTTAGGTATGCTTCTTAAGCTATTTGATTTATGAGAAATTTTTTCCCTTGAATGTAATAATACCTAGAAATATGAATATTCAAGTTTCTAATTTGAAAATTGGTTACTTCGTATATTGAGTACTACTTATTTATAAAGGATGACATGATATAAGTAACCCTAGAATTAGAATTAGGATGCCTATATTAAATATCATTCCCTTAGTAACCCAAATTATGGAGTTAAAACCATTACCTTGAGATTTTAAGTATGTTTACCATATCAAAGTTAATGAATAATAGTTGATTATTTCCAATAACCTATCAAATTCCCAAAAAAAAACATTGAATGACCTTGTCAAAAAAAAAAATTCCGAGCCATATGATGGAGTTTATGTGATATACCTAGAATCATCCCCAATGTCTTCTCTCATTGAATCTTTTTAGAAATTGATTCCCAATTAATTATAAAACCTCAGAGAACACTTCATCCCCCAATCATAGAGGTTGTTTGGAAAGATATAGAAAAATTTATAGAAGATGACATAATTTATCCTATCTCTAATTCATAGTGGGTCAACCCCATTCATGTAGTCCCAAAGAAAATCATCCTGAACACTGTTATAAATGAAAGAAATGAAATGATAAATTTTAGAGTGAAAAATTGTTCAGGTGAATTTATAGACTATAGAACGTAAAATCATGTTTCTTGGAAATAACACTTCCCTATCCCAATCATTGATCTAATAATGTATTACCGAGGAGGAGAAATATATTAGTACTTTTTAAAAGTTTTTTTAGGATACATTATAGGTATCAATCACACAGGAAGACAAGAATAAGACAAAGTTCACCTTCCCCTTTGAATATTTATCCTACACAAGGATTCTATTTACACAATGAAACTACCCAAGTACATTTCAATGGTGTTTGGTGAGTATTTTATAATATCATATTGAGGGCTTCTTTCTGGCATTTCTTCAAAATTTAACTATTTTCAGTAACTCTTTTGATCATTTTCTAGGGATGTTCTAAAAAAATATATTAATAAAAATGTTATATTAAACTTTGAAAAATTTCATTTTATGATCAAAAAAGGAATATTGTTATGACTCATAATATCTGATCAAGAAATTTAGGTGGTTGTTACAAAGGATGAAGTTGTCAACTCATTTCCAAATATAACTTGTCTTATGATTGTTTGATCATTTTCAGGCCATGTAGGTTTCTACCAAATATTTATTAAATATTTCAATAATATTTTCCTACCTATGTTATGGTTACTATTAAAAGAAGATCAGATTAATCATGATATTGAGTGAAAGAATGAATTTTATGAATTAAAGAAAAGGCTCCTTACTGAACTAATAATGTAATAACCTATCTGGGACCATCCTTCCGAGAAACACTATGATGCATCAAATCATGATATTAGATGTGCACTATAAAAAATTATTGATAGAAATACTTAAGAAATATAATATTCATCAAGGACATTGGATTATAAACATAATAACTACATGACTATAGAAAATGAGATCATTACAGTCATATTACCACTAGATAATGTTATATCTTATCTATATAGAAGTAAAGTTGTTGTTTTCCCTAATCATGTTTATCTTAGGTATATATTAAAGAAGGAAGATTCCAAGACATGTCTGGTGAGATAGATTTTTAGCTTATAAGAGTTTCACTATGATATCATGGATAATAAAGGAATAAAAAACCAAGTGACTACTCATATGTGTCGACTACACAACATTATTGAAGCTTAAATTCCAAACTAGAACCCACTTAATGATGAGATTCCATAAGTAAACCTCTACATCATTGATAGTTAAGTACCATGGTATTAAAAAATTATTAATTATTTGGAAATATATCAAGTAACCTCTTATCTACACTCTCACCATCCACAAAATGTTAAATCTAACTCTATAATTTATATTATGTATGGCCCATTCCTCAAAAAAACATGAACTTATCAAGTAATTATAAGATGTCTTCCTAAAAGTGAAATTGAAATTGAAATTTAAATTTTCCATGTATAATATTATGGTTTCCATTTTGGATCCCAAAGTATATCATGAAAATTATTAGAATCTAAAATTATTTTACCACATTATTTAAATTTTCACATGATTTTTGTATGAAATGAGAAAATGCTAATTTTCTAGAAATTTCCCATAAATAAACGAAATTCCCCCAAAAATAATTACCTTCTATGAATTTTTGAGGTATGTGGCATATAATTCATGGGATTATTCCTAGAGTAATTTTTTATAATTATATTCTTCTAATTATAGATTATGTTTTAAAATGGGTGGAAGAAAAATCCACCAGAGGTGATGATGCTAAAGTTTTCAATGTTTTTTTTAGTACTAAACATTTTGTATGTTTATAGTACAACGCGATTTCATTTTTGAAAAAGGGACCCAATTATGCAATAATAAAATAGAAGTATTATTGAAATTTTATGGGGTGCACCATAAAACATCACCCCCAATATTATCTATCGACCAAGGAACAAGAAGAAGCTTCCAAAAACGAAATCAATGAAATTCTGAAAAAGATGAACCCACACAATAAAAATGACTAGATCCAAATGTTAGATGATACCATTAGGGCTTATAATAATTATTATAAGACACCCATAGGAATGAAACCCTATAGATTGATTTATGGGAATATATTCCACCTCTCAGTTGAATTAGAACACAAATCATACTAGGATGTGAGATAGATAAATATGGACCTTGACAGAGCTAAGAAAGAAAGGATATTTCAACTACAATATCTAGAGTAAATAATGAGAGAATATTATGAAAATTATGATATTTTAAAATAAAGAATATGAATTTACCAGGAAAAGATAATTCAACCATGAACCTTAGACCCAAGATATCAAGTTCATTTATTCAACTCTGTACCGAATATGATGCTAGGTAAATTTAGTACTATATAGGAAGGACCTTTTATTGTTCTTTATGTATAAATTTTTGGTGAAATGAATATTTCAATAGGAGAATGAGGAAACCCTTCAATATAATTATGAATAGGTTGAATAAAAACAATGGTTACATACCTCAAGATCCTATAGAGGAGATTACACTCTTTCACCATGAGTACAAAAATTGTCTAACCAGGTTTTACCTTCCCTTTAAATTTGGATAAAGGAATTACTTCCATCATAATTAAATTGAAATAAAAAAATAAATTATAATTCATTTAGGATACTATATTGATTGTGTGCAGGGTGGTTGGTGGTATCATTTAATATATGTTTTCTAAAAAAATCATTTTCTACGTCAATCCAATGACGTTAATCAAATGTTCTTCTAACAGGAAACCCACATTTTTTTTTACTTCCAATCTTACCCTCACTCAAATTTTAGAATTATTGAATAGTAATTCATAATAATTTGTTATTATTATTATTATTTAGTTATATTAATGAATATGATGCAAGGTTGAGGGATGGAAAAACTAAACAGAATACACATCATGAAATATATACACATCGTGCAGGTGATATAGAACTGAGAAAACCCTACCTATGAAACCCAACTGATGAATACTTTCTAAAGGGAGTTTTATTTTACATTAAAAAATTTTTAATTATTTTTATTTATTTAATGATCTATTTTTTAACATTAAAAGAAAATTTCAAACCCATAATTAGAATCCAAGATTTACATGGATGATCTAGAAGATATGAATTTCATTGAAATACCCTGATTCCAAGTTATAGATTATTATGTTAATGTGATTGAATAAGTAAAATTGGAAGTTGAATAATTAGAGTTAATCATGGATATTTAATTTTTGACCCAATATTTGATGAAATCAGTTGATTCTAGTAAATAAAATTTATCTATAGTTTTAAAAATAGAATTTATGAATTTATTAAGATTGATTTTTTTATTTTTATTACATACCATGAGTGATTTGCCAAAATTTAGTCTAAATACCCTAATTTTTCAAGTAATTTTTTTTATAAATATATGGAATTATTACGAGTCATTCAAAATTGATGGTGCGTGATTCAAATTCCCGGTGTGTTCGAAATGAATTTATGAAATTTTTTTGAGGTACGTTCAATAAACGCAAGGTTAGTGTTTTATATCTTTTGAACCGGTGCTTGGATTATAAATCTAAGGGAACCATTGAATCCACAAAAATGAGATTTTATTAAGGGAGGCTTTACATCTACTATAGTAGTTTGAGTGAAAAAGTTAATTTTATGGATTTTTGAAATATTAATAAAATAACATGTTATGTTATTTTATTTTATTTTTTTCTCTAGGGGATAAGAAGTTGTGACGGGACCGATGATAAGTCATGAAATTAATTGGCATGACTCTTTCTTATTTGTAACCATACTGTTGGAATTTGGGAGGTTCATTAATTAAATGAACCTCATAAATTCCTCGAAATGTTAACCACTTATTCCCCCTCCTATTTATATCGAGCTCGGGAAGAGGTGTTGGCACAGATTCACCAATAGACGAAGATCTGGAAAAGTACCGCGACACCAACCACTTGGAGGATGAGACCGGTTTCAGTGAGATGCGACGAGCGCCACCGAATCATGAACTGACGACGACAAAGGAAGTTTTGTCGATCATTGTTAGCAGATGTCTTATCCAGGTAGTGTGATTATTGTAATGTTCATCTTTATGAGATATATTGTTGACTACTTGATAAAATCCTAATGCGAAGGGCATGGGCCAAATGAACAACGCCCAGACCCTCTGCTTCTACTATATTTGTCTTCGTATTATGGAATTTGTTTTCAAACAGAGCTACAGGATGAAACCGGAGAACACTCAGAAACAACCATGACTTGAGATCCCCAGAGGCATTGAAAAAATAAAAAACAAACCATCAGAGCGTGTCTGGTGGTTGTGGAAGAAACCGCTAGCGTGCCATGTCGGCGGCGGTTGGCGGTGCCCAGAGGAGACACGCGATGACTGAGTGCATGCAGTGGAAGGCAGCGCACCAGTGCGTGCTGTGACAGCCAAGGATAGGTGACCCAAGCTGGCTGTGCCAGACAAGGGAGGTGCCTGCAGGCATCGCCGGCTGTAGTAGCTGTGGCCATCGGGCCGTTGAATCCAGTGGGGCAGCACCCCACCGGATGGAAAAAATGGTCCCACAACTTCGGGTCCAGTGTGAGAAAATGGTCCACCTTCAGGAGGACCGAGTTGGACGCGGGCCGGACCCACCTAGTGGGTCGGACTTTACCAGCGGGTCGGACCTGACAAGCGGGCCGGACATGCATACCAGTGGGCTAGTGCGTGGGGAGTCGAGCCCCACCAAGTGGGCCAGGCCAACCGCCACACAGGCTTGTGAATAAATGGGCTGACCCCGATGGGCCGGACCAAGTGAACAGGGCTGACACTTAATGAACCGAACCTAGGTGGGGTTTGGTAGACCCTGGGATCTGTTGTGTTGAGCCGGTCGGACTGAGTCGGACCGGGCCTATACCCAACCGACCCCAGAATAAATAAACACTCATAACCGACGAACCTGGTTTCTGTTTGACACATCTTCAGTGGAGTTGAGACCCCTTTTGGGAAGCGGTGCCTTTGGCATATTCCAGTGGGCCCGACCTAGCTGGGCTGGACCGAGGTGCGATCACCCCCGATTCACAGAATTGGATGTAACTAACAGACCAGGTGTCCAATCGAGGCGCCATCTGTGGCATTAGGACCCTTGTTACAAAGTGGTACTTTGGAGATAATATAATTGATTTTGACAGAGTTTTATGTATGAATCAGGTTTGATGAGACTTGAATCTAACTGTGCCGTTTTTACAAAAGTGCTCATATCTCACAGATCGGGCGTCCGATTGACGCGTCGTCTGTCACGTTGGGACCCCTATGACGGTGTAGTCCCTTGGGTATGATTTTTATAGAAATTTGTAGTAGATGAGATATGATCAATGGATTTAGGAGTGGTTATCCTAGAAATAAGAGTGGTATCAGTGGGAATCCAGTGACTGGTAGTGAGATAATGAAGAAGAGCGACCAATACGAGTCATCATAATAAACTCCAGAGTGATATGATCTAGTTGTATGACTAATAATACATATCTATGTACTAGAGATCCTTTTTGGATCAGCATCTAGTGACCCTGTGTGGATCTTCAATATAGAGACCCTGTGTAAATCATCATTATAGAGACCATGTGTGAATCAACATCATTGAGATCATATGTGGATCAACATTCAAGAGACCCTGTGTGAATCAGCAACTAGCGACCCTATGTGGATCAGCTATAGCTTGACTGGAGGAGGACCCACCTTACAGTGGCCCATCGTGGAACAAAGACTTACATCCAAGAGTGGTCCGATAGTAGAACAACTTATTTTTGATCAGTTGTGGAATATCTAATGGAATAAAATGATAATGCTAATGACTAACCATATATATTCATGCCCTTTGAGTTGCATACCTGGTGTGAGATGACTATTGCTTCATGATTTATGATTTAGGTATTACATTGTTTTTTTTTTCATTTGAAAGACTTGGGGAGACCTTCGAGGGTCTCGGGGTCCCTAATGGGTTTTGTTATACTCACCCCTGGATGGGATTTTCCTGCACCTTATTGTGTCTTGTGCAGACGACGAGCATCTGTACTGAGACATGAGGGAGCCAGGACTAAGTGGTACCTGGAGAAGACAGTCTGACATGGAGTTCTATGGAGATGATATGTATCTACCCTTTATGTAGGATCCTTGGTGGAGGATCTAGGAGAAGTTTTATCTTTTCATTTGTACTTGTATTTTTCAGTTGGGCTTGTATTCTGGCCCCTTTACTTTTAGTACACCTTTTACTACAACAGTTTACCTCGTGGTTTCTTCTTGTTGTGTTCTTAGATTGTGTGTTTGTACAAGTATAAAGGCAATGCTATCTTGTTTTAGGGATACACCTTTTTGGTTCTAGTCTCCAACACCTGGCCTATGGAAGGTGGGATTGAGGTAGTCATGGCACAAGCCCCAGGGGATAGGTTATGACAAAGTAGTATCTGAGGAGTAGTTTCTACCTTAGAACGAGGACTCTGATCATTTTAATAAAGCTATATGGTTATGTGTTTTGAGTGTGGTTTTTAGTTTGGGGAGTCCAGTGTTGGTGTAGTAGCCGATGTATCCATACACAAGGACCCTAAATTCTGATTTTTGACTCGGTGCATGAAAAAACTAATTGCGTGTGTTTTGAAAGTGTTTTACTTTTTTTAATATCTTTGAGTCAGCTCACCAGGTATATATTAGTGACTATAGAGCACCTATTTCTTTTTAGGATGCCACCACGTAGACAACCATCCAGGATTCCTGAGAGTGTACATGATGACGACCCACCAAGTGACGAGGAATCAGTGCAGGGCCATATTACGGCTTTATCACCTTTTGGTGGTGTATGAGAAGCACCAATACCCATTGGGCAGCCACTACCACAAGCCCCGCCAGCAGATGGTTCATGCTAACTAAGAGTGTTGTATGAGTTTCAAGGGTAGGGGCCCTTGAGGTTCCAAGGTGAGATGGATCCCCAGGCAGCTGAGGAATTGCTGGAGGCTGTGACCAGAGTATTTCACCTGATTGGGACACCAATCGACCAGATGGTGATCCCAACTTTCGGTCTTTTCTAGGGAGTAGTAGGGATATCTTAGAGCCTAATGCTCTAGAATCATGATTATGTGAACCTCACTTGGGATGATTTATAGGGCTTCTTCATAGTAGAGTTCATTCCAGCGACTCTATGCTCTATGCGTATACAGGAGCTGCTACACTTTTAGTAGAGCAATCTGACAGTGAACCAGTACATAGTGAGGATCACCGACCTATCACGCTACTCAACTGACATTGTGTGGGACCCTTTCATTAGGGCACGGACCTTCGAGCATGGAATCCAATGGGATATCATAGCTTCAATGGTATCTCTCAGCATTCCAACTCATGTTGGAGTACTAGAGAGAGCACTCTTGGTGGAGAGTTTCCTTGTTGAGGAGACACCGACAGCGAGACCCACCATCGAGAGACACATAAAAGAGTCATCTATGGATAGTAGTAGGCAGATGACATATAGCTCCATGTGTAATAGACCTTCTGGTGGATGACCCTGGGATGTAGGCTCGGAGGTGCATGGCTCACGAGGTAGAGATGGCCAAAAGAGGAGCAGATTGTGCTTCACGTTTGGCAGGCAGGGTCAGATGGCTCAGGACCGCCCAACCAGGTACACTGATGACCAGCAGACAGTTGAGCGACCGTAGTGGAAGAGTTATAGATTCCAGTGAGGAGGTACATAGGGCGGCAGACATGGATGAGAAGCAGGTCGTACAACAGGTCGTAGGCGGTGATTTGAGGTTCTATTGTCGCCACCTCCAGGTGGTTCACCCCGAGAACATGGAGTAGGTGGATAGGGATGATCTCAGCTCTAGGAAACTAAGTACTATGACCATGGAATTCTAGAGATGATTCGAGTTACGATCTGTGTCTACTCCACCTTAGTTGTAGTACTTATAGACACAGGTTCCAGTCACTCTTTCTTTTACACGACTCTCATTCGAAGATCGGACATTCTGGTTGATCCGTTGGCTCAATCCTTGCGATTTGAGTCTCTTACAGAAGAATATTAGGCGATTAAACACTAGTTATAGTAGTGTGAGCTTACATTATAAGGAATGAGATTCACTTGTGACATTCTAGTTGCAACGTAGAGGCCTTATGAATTCATCTTGGGTATGGACTAGTTATCCATAACCCATGCTCAGATTTATTACATTAGGCCAAAAGTGTTGTGTGTCCATGAGGATGGGACAAGGTTTTCCTTCACCGGTGAGGAGGGATCCTTGGTAGCACATGATGGACTTACCAAGAAGAGGGTGTAGCTGATCACACATCATTTGGATAGACATACCCTTAGAGAAGTTGATGTTGAGTGTTCGAGCTATCCTATAGTAGTGGACCAGTATGCCAATGTCTTCCGTGATGATGTTCCAGGACTACCTCCTCATATAGTGGTGGAATTCTACATTGATCTGTACCCCGGGATGACACTGATATCTACACCATCATATCAGATATCTCCTACAGATCTTTTTGAGTTAAGAGTATAGCTGGTGGACACGTATAGTAATGGGTTCATAAGGCCCTGTGTTTCTCCATGGGTAGCCCCAATTTTGTTCTCCAAGAAGGTAGATAAGATTTTGAGGCTACGCATGGATTATCGGCACCTAAACCATGTTACCATGAAGAACAAGTATCCAATTTCTATTATTTATGATCTCTTAGATCAGCTGAAGGGAGCTCATTTGT
The DNA here is from genome assembly GCA_963277665.1 of Viscum album. Classification (NCBI taxonomy): domain Eukaryota; kingdom Viridiplantae; phylum Streptophyta; class Magnoliopsida; order Santalales; family Viscaceae; genus Viscum; species Viscum album. The sequence continues at coordinate 241,395,221 of OY728166.1, forward strand.
TTTTAATGATATACCTCAGATCAGGTTATCACTAGCTCATGGTACAAGATGAGGATGTGCCAAAAATGACCTTCAGATGTTGGTATGGCCACTATGAGTTCTTAGTTATGCCATTAGGTGTGATGAACGCCCATGCAGTGTTCATGGGACTCATCAACAAGATCTTTCATCCATACCCTGATCGATTTTTGGTGGTCTTCATCGACGACATCTTGATATACTCGGCATCAGAGGAGGTTCATGCATATCATTGGTAGATAGTACTGCATAAATTCCGACAGAACCAGCATTATGGTAATATCTTGAAGTTCTAGTTCTGGATATGGGAGGCCCACTTTCTGGGACACGTTATCTCGGAGGACGGAGTGGTAGTGGTTTCGAAAAAGATAGAGGTTGTGCTAGCTTGGGATCCACCCAAGAGTGTGACTGAAGTGTGAAGTTTCTTGGGGTTGGGTGGGTATTATTGGAGGTTCGTACCTGACTTCAACAGAGTTGTGGAACCCTTGTTATTTTTGATGAAGAAGGGAAAACCCTTTGTGTAGAACGAGAGATTCCAAAAGAGTTTTCAGGAGCTGAGGCAGAGACTGACCAGTGCCCCCGTCTTGAGGCTACTAGAAGAGAGATTAGGGTATGTAGTCTACTGTGACGTGTCATAGACCATACATGGATGTGTCCTAATTAAGGAGCGAGCAGAGATAGATTATGGTTTAAGATAGATGATACAAAATGAGTAGAACTATACTACCCCTGACCTGGAGTTAGCAGTAGTGGTCTTCGCCTTGATGATGTTGTGACACTACTTGATGGGTGAACAATTTACATTTTACTATGATCACAAGAGTATTAGGTATATATTCCCATAGAAGGGATTGAACCTGATACAACGAAATTGTAGAGAGTTCATTTAGGACTATAACATTGAGATAGTATACACTCATGGGAATGGGAATGTAGTAGCATACACACTCAATAGGAAGTCTGGTCTACCGTTGCTGAGTGACGTGACAGAGCAGCTAGCCTCATTACAGATATCCTTTGTGGATAGAGATGAAGAAACATACCTTTAGTCTATGAATATCACTCCCCCAATTCTTCAGCGAGTTTGAGGGGCACAATTTAGGGACATTGACTGTAAGGCTCTACGTGCTCGGATATCCTTAGGACATGCCCCAGATATATTTTATGAAGGTGGGGAGCATGTAATCCTCTTCAGAGGATGCACCATGGTACCAATGGTTCTATGGGAGGAGGTGTTGAGGGGGATTCCATATGTCACCTGTAGAGGTACATCCTAGTGTGGTGAAGATGTACCAGGACCTCTGGCATCCACATTGGTCTCCAGGGATGAAGGAAGTAGTGGAAGAGTTTTCTTCATGATGCCTCCCTTGTCAGTAAATGAAGGCTGAGAACTAGGATCCAGCAGGATTATTATGGCCATTAGAGGTATCAATGTGGAAGTGGGATGGTATCTATATAGAATTTTTATTGGGTGACCACAAATTTATAGTGGACATGATTAAATTTGGGATATCATTGACCAACTCACCAAGTCGGCCCACTTCCTACCCATCCGAGAGTAGGGATCATTAGAGGGATTGAGACTCCTCTATGTATAGGAGATTGTATGAATGCATGGGGTGCCCTCAATGATCATATCTGACCATGACTCACGTTTTACATCCTTGTTGTGGAAGGGATTATAGGATGTGTTCATGACACAACTAAGTCTGAGCACCGCCTTTCATCCTCAGACAGATGGTCAGACAGAGCAGACCATTCAAACACTGGAGGAATTGATTCGTGCTTGCGTCCTAGATATTGTTCACAGTTGGGAGGATCAAATACCCTTGGTTGAGTTTTTGTACAACAAAATCTATCACTCCACCATCGGTATGGCACCATTTGAGGCCTTGTAGGGTCGACCATACATATTACCTCTATGTAGGACAGACCCAGGGGAGTCAGCAGTTATGGGTCCAGAGATGGTACGATCTACCATTGACAATGTGAAGATCATCCAGGAGTGAATGAAGACTGTACAAAGAAGATAGAAGTCTTATGCTGATAGGAGACATAGACTTGTATAGTTCGAGGAGGGAGACCATTTCTTCCTACAGGTCTCACCTCGATAAGGTTTGAGGAGATTTGGTCAGGGTAGAAAGCTATATCTGATGTTTATCAGACTCTTTTAGGTATTCAGTAGAGTTGGGGTGGTGGTGTATCGCCTATCTCTTCCCTCAAAGATGCATCGGGTGCAATATGTTTTCCACGTGTCACAAATGAGGAAGTACGGGCGTGATCCATCACACGTTATTGAATGGGGAGAGCTGATCATTGATGATGGGGAAACATTTAAGAAGGTTTCAATGGATATTGAGGATCGATCAGAGATGGTCCTTCATGGAAGATCGATACCTCTAGTGCACGTTCTCTAGAAGCACAGGGACCTCTAGGAGAGCACAAGGGATCAGGAGACTCATATTCGTGCTCAGTACTCCCATTTGTTTCCTTAGTCCTTGTTGTGGATTTTGGAGACAAAAATCCATAATGTGGGGAGAATATAAAGGCTCATATTCTTCATGTAGTTTTTTTAATTATATAGAATTTTTATGAGTATGAAAAAATTTATGGAGCGTGATTCCGAGGCCTGGTGTGTTTGAAATGAACTTCTAAACTTTTTTTAAGGTACGTTCATTAAATACATGGGTGGAATTTTCTATCTTTTGAACCGGTGCTCAGATTGAAAATATGAGGGTACCATTCAATCCACAACGCAGATATTCTCTTATAGGAGGCTTCACTTTGACCCGATAGGTCAAGTGAAAAAGTTAATTTTGTATACTTTTGAAATATTAATAAAATAACATGTTTTTTTTTTGAATCTTTTTTTCTCCAGTGGATAAGCGGTGGTGGTGGGACCAACCACATGTCCAGATATTAATTGGATCAACCCCTCCTTGTTTGTAATTGTAACATTGAAATTTGGGAGGTTCATTAATTAAATGAACCTTATAAATTACTCGAAATGTTAATGACATCTTCCCCCTCCTATTTATATGGAGCTCAGGGAGGGGTGTTGGCACAACTTCACTAAGAAAAGAAGCTCTGGAATAGTACCGCGACACCAACCAATTGGAGGAAAAGACCAGTTTAAGTGAGAGATGACAAGGACCACTGAGTCAAAAACTAACGACAACGACTAAGGAAGTTCTATAGATTGTTGCCAGCAGACATATTATCCAGGTAGGGTGATTGTTTTAAATCTAATCTTTATGAGATAAATTATTGACTACTTGATACAATCCTAACACGGAGGGCGTGGGCCAAATGAACAAGGCTCAGACCCTCTGCTTCTATTGTATTTGTCTCGATATTCTGGAAAGGTTTTTCAAACCGAGAGGCAAGATGAAACTAGAGAACACATATTAGCGACCGTGACCCAAAAGCCTCAGAGGCATTGATAACATAAAAAAATGGACCATTAGAGCACATCTGGTGGCCTTCAGAAGAAACTGTCGGTGCGCCATGTCGGCGGGGGCGGGCGGTGGCCAGAGGAGACTTGCGGCGACCGGCCACTGGCAGTCAAAAGCAGTGTGCCATCACACATCGTGGAGGAAAAGGGAGGCCAGACTGAGTTGTCCATGCAAGAAAAGGGAGGCTAGCCAGAGCCGGCTACGTGGGACAAGGGAGGCACCCATAGGCATCTTTGGTCGTAACATCAGTCGCGAGTGGGCCGCACTGGGAGGAGGGTGGCACGATCCCGCACCGCGCTGAGTTGTCAGAAGCTGATCGACAAATGGAAAACCGTTGAACCCAGTGGGGCAGCACCCTACTAGCTGGACAAAATAGCCGTGCAAGCATAAGGACAGTGGGAGAAAATGGTCCGCCTTCTGGCGGACTGGGATGGACGTAGGCCGGATGAGCAGTCGAGACCCATGACCCAATAGGCCCGCATGGGTGGGCCAAGCCCCACCCGACGGTCCAGGAAAACCGCGACTCAGGCCTGCGAATCAATAGGCTGACCCCGACAGGCCAGACATAGTGAACCAGGATGAACTCAGGCGGGGTTTGGTATACACCGAGACCCGTTGCGTTGGGCCGGTCAGATGGAGTCGGGTCGGGCCCAAACCCAACAAGCCCCCGAATATATAAATGCTAATAACTGATGAACTAGGTGTCCATTTGACACAATGTCAAGGGATTCGCGACCCATTTTGGGATGCGGTCCCTTTGGCATATTCTGGCGGGCCTGAATGAGCTGGGCCGGTCCAAGGTGCAATCACCCTCGATTCACAGAAAAGGATGTAACTAACAGACCAGGCATCCAATTGACGTGTCGTCTGTGGAATAAGAACCCTTATGACAAGGTGGTCCTTTGAGATAATCTATGTGAGTTTTTAAATAATTTTATGTATGAATCATGTTGGATCAGACTTGAATCCAACAAAGCCCTTTTTACAAAAGTGCCCATATCTCACAAATCGAGCATCTGATCGACCCGCCGTTTGTCACGTTGGGACCCCTATGACAGAGAGGTACCATGGGTATGATTTTTTGGGACTTTATACTGGTTGAAAAATCAATAATTTCCTAAGGAGTGGTTCTTTCAGAAATAAGGGTGGTGTGAGCGGTAATCCAGTGGTTGGTTGTGACATGAAGAAGAAGAGCGACCAATGTGGGTCAGCATTAGAAACTCTAGAGTGGGATGATCTTGTTGTATGACTAATAATCTCTACTATTGTACAAGAGAACCAATGTGGATCATAATCTAGATACCCTATGTGTATCATCAACTTAGTGACCCTCTATGGATCAACATCATAGAGACCATATGTGGATTAGCATCATAGCGACCCAATGTTGATTAGAATTTTAGCCACCCTGTGTGGGTCAACAACTAGAGACCCTGTGTGGATCAGCTATATCTTGACCTGATGAGGACCTGCCTTACAGTGACCTGTAGTGAAACAACTATTACATTCAAGAGTTGGCCGATTGTAGAACAACTTCTTTTGGATCAGTTGTGGAACTTATAATTAAATAAGATGATATAGCTTATGGCTAATCATCTATATTCTTGAACTCTGAGTTGTGTACCTGGTGTGAGATTACTATTTCTTCTTGATTTGTGATTGAGGTCTTGCTTTTTTGTTTTTATGTTGTGGAACTCTGGGAGACCTTCTGGGGTATCAGAGTCCCTACTGGGTATTGTTATACTCACCCCTGCACAAGATTTTCCTGCACCTTATTATGTCTTAAATAGACGACATGTAGCTGGGATGAGACATGAGGGATCCATGACCAGGTGGGACATGGAGGAGACAGGCTGATGTGGAGTGCTGTGGAGACAATATGTACCTACCTTTTAGGTAGGATCCTCAATGGATGATCCAGGAGATATTTTCTATTTTCAATTGTTCTTTTATTTTTCAGTTGGGCTTGTATTCCGGACCCTTTACTTTTATTACACTTTTTAATACAACAATTTACTCTATGGCTGATTCTTGTTGTGTTCTTGGATTCTTTGTTTGTATTGGTTTCAAGGAAATTCCTTCGGATTTTAGGGATATGCCTTTTTGGTTCTAGTCACCAACCCCTGGCCTATAGAAGGTGGGCTTGGTGTAGTCATAGAATGGGCCCCGGGGGATGGGTCATGACATTAAATGTTCCATTCCTATGCATATTTATAGATAAAGTAATTTCTATTTATATCTTGAGAATATTTCATAAGTGATGTTGGGGCATGCGACCTACTAGAACTTGCATTGGAATTTCTCAAAGCTATCATAGTGTAAAACCACATTTAAAATTATAGAGGATTATTTTATTAAACCCTTATCCTTGGACCCAAATTGACATTAATCCATATCTTTCTAGTAGAACCCTGGACTAGCCTCACAATTAATAAGTCACAATGCACGAAATTTTTATTCATTTATATAAAATTATATTTATATTTCAATATATTTTAATGTTTAATTGTGGGGGATGATGCAGTTATTAAAACAAGAGATGTATTACGTTGTATGGAAAAATGTGTCTAGGTTTTATTTTGGATATTGATTAGTTATCATGTTTAATCTCCTGTACTTATTATTTTCCCTTAAAAAATGGAAAAATAAGGGTTATGTTTTGGGAAAATAAAAAACACTATTACCAAATTGATGATTTATCAAGCATATTTGGGTAGTTGGTGGATGAAATATTTTTTCATGTTATGATTTTTTTAAAAAATAAAGAAAGGGAAAATATTTTATTATTATTACACTGATTATGGACTTACTCTATATTTTAGGGACAACGAGTTGTCATCTATAGAGGATATTTTCATTGTACTTTACTATTGATCTCATGTAGTATTATTTAGAGATAACCTCTTTTTGAGGCTTAAAATATTGAACATCAGTCCTACCAACATTAAGATCCTAACTATACATCATTATTTTGTGATGTTTGTTTCTTTACATGATGGATAAAGTAGTTCTTTTGAATGCCTATGAAAATAGGGAAGGTGTTCATGATAAGAGCCTAACTATACTTGAATTTGTATCATGATTAATGAGAGAAATGAATCCATTTTGTGGTAAATCATGATTTGTAATGTGTGATAATAATTAATTGTGATATATGAATTAATTATAGGATAAGATCTAATGGTTCTCAATAATAATAAATTAAAATCCTTGGGTTGATTATTTTACATGAAGAGTTTAAATTTTATCTGAATTTATATGTGTATATTGAATGGTTGACCCCCCTTGATAATCCTTTGATATAATTTATTGTGAATTTTAATATTGGTAACATATTATTCCCCTTTTATTTAAATTCATATTACACACTTGGGGAAGAAAAAAATCTGTGTGCGGAGGAAATTGAAAGAACCATTTTATGCATGATTTTTTAGATATAAAATGGAAATTTTGTATAAATTAATGTATTAAACTTATCAAATTTGGATTTTTTAACGTTTTGTGTAAAGATAAAGAGTTTGATTAGAAGATAAAAATAACTAATGAATATAGTGAACTAAAAAAATTGTATTTAGTTATATGGTTTTAGGATTAATCATTATATAAAACATTAATGACAACATTTTAGATTAATTTGGTAATTTCTTGATCACCATAAACTAGTTTTTTTATTAATTAATATCATGTATATATAATGGTTATAGAAAATTATATTGTATATAATATATATATATTATAATATTTTTTAACCATAAAAATGGTTTTAGGACCATCCTTGAATGTGGTAGAGTCAATTGAAAAATTGTCATCCTAGAATGTGTTAAATTAACACATCACAAAAGAAGTATTCATTTTTAGAAAAAAGGGGAGGGGAAAGAAATGATGATGTATTATTATATTATAATAATAAAACTATAGTATATGTAAGATTATGGAGTCACCATTCTACTTGGATAAGGGATGGGGAGGAGAGAATATGAAATGACAATAAATTGGAACGAAATTAAAAGAAAATGAAATATGTTTTTACCTCTTGAATTATTCTCCTTGGGAACCTACTTGAGGCACTTCTGTTTGGTATTTTAAGGATACCAAAGGCTAATGGATTAAAGGTAAATACTTGGAACGATTTTTGGGTAGAATTTAGAAATGTTTCAAGGGTTTATATTTCTGATTAAAAGAGGTGGCGAGGAGTGGTATTTACAGTGGAATAGAGTGGTGTTTTCTCATTAGTTTATTATATTTGCTCAAGAATATGAATAGTTTGAGAATTATCACTAAATTTGATTAAATATTAAAGGATATTTCTATATTATGATGATTACATCACTGATGAAACATGTAATAGTGTATTTAACTTTTAATGTACATATATCATAAATTGATATATTTTACAATTCACAAGAATTCACGTATTTCAAAAAAATCCCAAAAATTAACCACACAATTTTTTCAAAGTATAGAATTTAAAATTTGACTCCAATTTATAAAAATAATTTTATAAATATCATAAATATAATTTTTAATTACAATCATCATGTACATGGAAATTACCATTTCCAAAATGATATATGATTTTATAACTCATAGAAAAATTCATTAAGGTCACATAAAATTATATTATAATCCTTAAAAAAATATCAATTTATGAATACATTTTATGGAAATAAATTTTATTTTTAATCATTATATTAATTATAAAATTTTAAATAAATATTTGTGTTTTATAAAAATACCAACACTTAATTAATCATTTTCAAAATATTTATTCACTTATTCTATGATATAAAAATTTCATATTTTCATTTATAATTTGGATAAATTTTATTTATAATTTTATTGATTAAGTTACTATTCTATTAGAATATTTTCTATTTTTAATATTTATATTACTATTCCAAAGGTCATGTTACTATTACATTGGTTTAGGTTCCTTAATTTCTATAAATACTTATTATTTCATTCATTATTAATTTATAATATTTTTATTGTGTTATATATATGATTTTGTGAGATTTATAGTATATAAAACATTATAATAATGGAATTTTAATTGAAAAAATATTGGTTAGTTACATTCTTTCCCCTTATGAAAATTTTCCCTCAAAATTTCATTTTACAAACTAAACAGGTGAGGGTACTTCTCATTAATTGCTTCATTTAGTTCTCATGTTTCCTATTCATACATATGGTACAACTATAGTACTATGACTAGGTGAGTAGTCTTTTTGCGTATAACTTATCTCTATATTCCAAGATCTTCATTGGCTACTCCTTATAATAGATATCATTCTCAAGCTATACCACCACTAGATTCAGTACATGGTAGGAATATAGTGTGTACTTCCTCTAAAGGGATATGTGGAATAGATCATGTAAATGAGACATGGATGGTGGAAGTGAAACTCGATAGGCCAAAACAATAACACTGTCAAGAATCCTGAAGGGGATGATGTACCTGGGACATATCTTTCCCTTATTTCAAAATCAAATGATTATATTCCATGGAGATACCCGAAGTAATAAAATTTCACCAACCCTAATCTATCGGTCTCATCAATAATTTTCTGCAAAAATATTCTTTCAGTTTTTGGCATCCCGAATATGCTATTTAATGGTTTTTACCTTTTGTACCATTTCTTTGACCATTTCAGGTCCTATCAAATTACGTTCGCCAAATTCATCCAAGAATGTTAGTGTCTTGTATCTTTCCTCAAAATGGATTCATATGGATCCATTTTTAGGGTTTAGTGGAAACTATTATTATAAAAGAACATAAATAGAGGCTGATGTTGGCCCCATCATCCTTTTAAGTCCATTAATTATTCTAGAAATATTTCTTCAAGTGTTTGAATGGTCTGCTTAGATTTTCCATTATATTGATGATGACAAGACTTACTAAAATTAGGTTTAGTACATATGACTTGTTGAAGACTTTTCCAGAATGTGAGGTGAATCTGGGATCTACATAAGATATAGTCAATAGTGGTACATCATGAAACCTTACTACTTCTCAAATTGAGATAAATTTATCAGTGTTTGAGAGATTATCCACAACAACCCATATATAACTTTTTCTTCTTGATTTATTTCGATGTCTGGTGACAAAGCCCATGGTAATTTTTCCCCATTTACAGGTTGGTATGGCTAATGTTTGCAAAATTCCTTTATAATTTTTCCATTATCTATTCACTTGGTGAAATACCAGTAACATTGATGTATATTTAGAGATATGTTTATTTATATTGTCACACTAATTGTTTTCTTGGAGACATCGATACGTCTTTGTGCTCCCTATGTGAATAGAGAAGGTTAATCTATGTGTTCCATTCAGAAGATATTTATTTATCTCTATATCTAACGGTACATATAATTTTGAACCAAATATCATGACTCCTTCCTCATCCATTTGGAGCATTGAGTATTTCCCATTTCTGATAGATTCAACCCTTTTCTGAATTTACACATAATTTATTTCAACACAATTAATTTTATCTATGAGGAATGGTTGATAAATAATTTTTTAATGTATTAATGATTGTATTTCTTTAACAATTCTCATTTCCATCCTTTTCATTTTAATGAATATTGGATCCTTATCAGTACTCATCATTGATAAAGTTAAAAGATCATTTCTACTTAGAACATATGCCGCCTTATTTTACTTACTAGGATGGTAGTAGATTGAACAGTCACAATACTTGAGGATCTTTAACCATATTCACTAGTACATATTAATATCCTTCTAGGTGAATATATATTTGAGACTCTTGTAATCAGTATATATCTCTCACATATTCCAATAGAGATAGTAAAACTGAATTTTTAATGCAGGGATCACAATATCCAACTTCAAATAATGTGTGGTATAATTTTTGTTATGAATTTTGAACTACCATGAGGTGTAGGCTATCACATTTTCATTTTTCATCATTACACAGACTAATCCTATCATTGAAACATCATTGTACCCAATAACGAGTTCCCACTTTTTGGAAGTGCGAGTATATGTGCGGTGATATGACTCTTTTTGACATCCTTACAATATTTCTTTACATTCTTTTATATTTTTACACTTTATCTCCTACTAAGTAAAGTTGTTTAGTGGGTTTTACAATCATGATAAGTTACTAAAAAAAATTAAGTAGTACCCGACTAGTCCATGGTAGCTGTGAATCTCTATTAAATATGTTTCCCTAGGCCACTCTTTGATTTCCATTATCTTGGAAGGATCCACATATATCCCTTTTCTGGTGATTATATACCCTAATAATGATACATCCATCATAATGAACTCACATTTACTATAATCTTTAAAAAATTTATCCCTTCACAAAGTATTCAGTGTTGTATTCAAATGCTTCTCATGGTCCTCCTTACCCTTAGAGTATATCAAAATATCATCAATAAAGACTACCAAAAATTGGTCAAATAAATATCTAAAGACTCTATTCATTAAATCCATGAAAATTTCATAGAATTAATGAGTAAAAAGGGTATCTCTATGAACTCATAATATTTATACCTTGTTCAAAAGGTATTCATGGGAATATCTTATTCCCTCACATTTAATTTGTGATATCCTGACTGAAGGTCCATCTTACAGAAATAATTGGCCCCATGTAGTTGATAAAAAAGTCATATATCTATGGAAGGGGATAATTTTTCTTTATTGTGATTTTATGTTCTCATGATAATCAATAAAGAGGCACATTTATCCATCATTCTTCTTGAAAAAGGGGATTGGTGAACCCCACGGTGAATCACTCTTGTGTATAAAACCTTTTTCAAGATTCTCCTATAAATAATTTTATTTTTCTATATCAACAATGTCCATTATATAGTGTGTATTTGATATATGGAGAGATCTAGGAATAATTTCAATTGATAACTCAAACTTTCAATATATATGAAGACCAGAAAACTCTTCAAAAAACACATTAGTATAGTCCCTCACAATGGGAATGTCTTAGAGAATGTTCCTCTCCTTTATCTCAATAATTTGAGATAGATATGCATGATTATAGAGAAATAATATCTAAAACTATGACAATTAACCTAAATTAAATTCTTCATCCTCCTTACCCTTTTCCACATTTGGAGGATTCATCTTTATGAGAAGAGTTATATCACTTTCTTGGCAGTTGATGTCGTCTTTGTATACGGATATAAAATCCATGGCCAATATAGCATCTAAATCAACCAAAGGATGTTTGAAAAGATTTACTTGTAGGTTTAGTCCACAAATATTAACTAGGGATTCATTAAAAACATTGGATGAAATTATTTCTATACTTTTGTTTCTCACAGATAACACAACCTCTATATCTTGTGGTGGTGTTTGAATATTTCTACTAAACATGCATGATATTGGAGAATACGTAAAACAAGAATAAAATAGTGAGTTTCTATTATTGAATGAATAACTAGAATACCTATCACTACATCATTTTCTAGCTCCACCTCAGTAGCAGTGATAACATATTTCCCTCTTTACTGCCTTTGAGGTTGATGTTGTTGTTTCCCTCCAACAACCATCAGATTAGAAAAATTGTTCACATAATTACCATGTTCATTTCAATATAAACACTACAACATAGGCTGAGTTTTGATCTAAACATTAACATTTTCTGCCACATTAGTAGTATTCATGATATCCAATTGACAATTACTATCTAAATGCTCCATTTTTCCACATTTCAATCACTTTATGGTTCTGTTTTGGCAGTTCCCATGATGCTTCTTCCCACAATTTTGACATGTGGGATATTGGGTTTTATTTCCATTATGGGATTTATCTATTGATCCACCAATATTAAACTCCATTTTCCACTTTTTATATTCGGTCGCATGAGACCATTGACAGTCTTCGATCTCAATTTCAACCTTGAGGGAACAACATACAATCTCTTCATAGTTTTAAAAGTCTTATATCAGCAATAATATTTGTAGACTCATCTTTAGTCTGCAAAAGAAGCAAACATCCTTACTTTTAGTGTTCATGGAAAAGATGAAGGCATATCTTGCAAGACTTGTTAATTTTACCTCATATTATCCTATAGACTTGTCTTCCTGCTACTTTAGTCTGAGGAATTCCCTTTCAATCTTGAGATAATGTTTTTTGGGGAAATATTTATTTAAAAATATTTTATCAATTTCCTACCAATCTATAGAATAAATTTCATCCCTGTAATTTTATTATTGGATAGTTTCCACCATTGATTGGCTTCCCCATAACAACAATAGACCATAAGCACAAATTTATATTATTTTTAGAAATATAGAATTTAAGTAATATTCTAAATAAAGGAAATTTACTGTTCTATAAGGAAGGGATCATAAGATCCTCTAAACATTGGAGGCCTTTTTCACAAAAAGTATTCAACTGCAAATTGATCTTTCTTAGGAGAAGTAAGAAATTATAAGAGATTCAAGTTATTATTCATAACATGATCTAGTTGAGTAGGTACTATCATGATATGTTGAGAACCCATTGCTATCATATTTTGTATTTTGTAACACCCAAATCATCCACAATATGCTTCTCTTTGAATAATATAATAGTGTGTGTTGTATGCAACTTCAAGTTCTAACACACCACAACCAATCAAACTAGCTATTATGAATAGTAATACCAACTTTTTGATATATTATAAATTTTATAATTAAAAATGGACATCATTTTTGGGTTCAGAATATCGATATTATCTTAGGGTGAATTTTTGGTATTTTTCTGAAAACTTTCAAATTTTGATGAATAGTGAAAAACACTGAGTTATAGTTTAAAACTGATTTTTTTAAATAATTATTTATTTTATTTAAATTTATTTTATTTAAAAATAGATACATAATACCTATATAAGTTAAATGTAATTCATTGGTGTCATTTTATAATAATTTTAAATATATAATTTTTTTGATCTTTTTACCGTCTTTTACCCACCTCCAAGGTGCATCATCAAATTTACATAAAACATAATTTTACCGCTTTTGGTAGTTGAATTCAAAAATATGAGAGACACGGTTGATATCAGTATGTAAAATGTGGTTCAATGAGATGAAAATAATATTTTGTGAATAGTAACTTTTGACATTTATTTACCACGGTTAAAAGTAAATATGGTAATCAAAGGTAAAAATGATATTATAATTACCCTAACACATGTCCTAATTCTTTTGGATAAGTTTTATTTGACCAAAAACAAACTTAGGAATAAAATATGATCCTTTAGTCCCACATAGATTATATTTGGACATTTATTATTATTTAATTCAAAGATTAGTTAAAAGTTTTAAATTCAAGTTTTCATAACTAAAACATTTTTAATATAAGGTTAAACACAATATAAATTCGACTATAAATATTCATTAGAAAGATAACAATATTTCCTACATAATTATACTTTATTTATAATATTTATACATTAAATAATTTAATTTATTTATGAAACAATGATGATGTAGTAATTAACTTTTTAATGAAATATTAAAATAATTAATTTTATAAAGACCCAAATAAATGTAATTTGAGACTCTTTATGAATTAAAATAATTTTACATGTTAATATGACATTTTATGGTTTATGAAGTAATTTTTTTGATGTAATAATTCTGTTATAAATTTAGAAAAAACAAAATACCAAATATTGTCAAAACTGACAGAAATGAGTTTTTAAAACAAATATTGTATTATTAATTGATAAAATATTTATAAAAATCTAAGGTTTTACCAAATGAAATATATAAGGTTATGTATATTAATAATGAACCACTTGGGGTTATTTTGGAATGATACAGTAAGTTTATTAACCATATAATATAAAAATACAAAGAGACATGGTAAATGTCAAACTATTTAACTAAGAGTTAAATCTAAAAGATAAGGTTAATATAGTGACGAAAACCTGTATAAAACCTATTGGTTGAGTGTTTTTAGACCCATCCCCCCTTAGAATTTAAATAATTTATTTTGGATCCATTATAAAACGAACATTATTTTATTATAAAACAATATTTCAATCTTTTCCTAAGGTGCCCCTCACCCCTCTTATAAAAGGGCACTTCCCCTTCTCTCAAATTCACACCATCAGAGCCATTTGGATTGGCCAAACCCAGCCCAAATATCCTTTACACTATCCTCCCATCATCCTAGGGGCCTTAGTTTGATCAGAAATCCAATCTATGGAGCCCTTTTGACCAAAGCAAAAGGAAGAACCCGAAGAAGAGGTAAATTTCTCACCACTTCTTTCATGTTATTTTCTTCTTACACTTCCTATTTATTTGTTGTTTCCATTATAAAATAATAACTAAAGTATATTAGATGTACTGTTATGTTATTATAAAAATGGTACAACCATATTCATTATGTTATCCATCCTATGAATAACATGTCACCATATGTGTGTATGTGCGGCTTACCGTCTTCACGTCATGGTGTAGTTGTTATTGAATACATTATTATTTGGATGGGTATAATAATGATGTATAATGGACGAAAATAATAGATATAATATGTTAATGATTCTATATATATGATATACCATCCATTTAATTCTTATTTTAATTACAAAAGAATGATATTGTCTCTTGTGCGTACGTACAGATTTCTGTCTCCACGAACGCGATGAGATTCATTCCCCATCGTAATCATTCAAGAATAATTTTCTTTTGATGATTAAAAACAATATTTAATGAAATTAATATTATTCTAGATATGAATTAAATACATTCTATCCATAATAATCATGTCTTACATAACTAACTATATAATGGAAAACAAATTAGTTAAAAACTGAAACGATGATACTACTAAAATATCATTAACAAATAAATATTGGAAGATCATATATGAGTCATATTAATTTATATGGTTCTTGTATAATTTAATAAAAAGTATTTAACCATTATACAAGAGGTTAATCTCACGACCCGCCTCCACCAATATGAGAGAAGGGACAACAGGTTGCCAGCCCCTTCCTTCTTTAAGTTGAAGGTGAGATAATGACCCTCGAGACCCGCCTTCAATAGGTCCTAGAGTGGCGACTAGCACTAAGGGTATAGAATGACACATAATATGGAAGCCATTACCATTATTGTTTAATTGGATTTGGATATAAGATAGTAATTTGCAACAACACCAATGGTGGAAGTACAAGTAAATCCAAAACAAACCATTCTCATTTGAATGTTCCAAAAGTACATAATACAAAAGTAAACGTAAACCCGAAATGGAAGTATCAAAAAGAAAAACAGCAACAACAACTATCCCAACGTCTAGACTAGTACGACCCTGCACGATCCATAAATTCCTCCTAGAAACCTGAAAGAAGTTTTATATACATATGGTGATCATACAAGTGTACTCAGTAGGTAAAACCAAAAGCTCTCATGCACAAGTAGGGAGGCATTCTAATGCCCCGTGAGAAAAGAGATAACCCCAAACACCTAGCAAGGAAAATTGCCCACCCGAGCCTCACCAAGGCCGACTTCCCAAATAATGCAAGTCAAGAAATATAATAGTAATAATACATCGATGTTTGGGTACCCCATGCCACTTCCCCACAGGTTATTGAAGACATCCTATGCATCGAACCTCTCCCGCAATTCTCACCGCAGTCCCACTACCACACCCCACCTGTACACACATGGGCCACAACCACACATCCCGCCTGCAAACACCAAGGCCAAAACAGCCACCAATAACCACTCCTGCAAACAATTGGTCCAGAACAACTACTGTCACACCCGAAGACACCTGGGCCTCATCCCAAAGACACTTGAGAAACAAATTCCCCGCACACACCTGGGCCAACCACCACAAATACCCTACCTGAAGAACCTTAGTCTCTAATGGACCTCAGGCCATCACAACCTGCATGATGAGACTTGGGATAACCGGGAAAGGGAGCAGAAAAGGAGATAATAACCAGCCACTCAAAGGAGTGTTGGTAAAAAAAAACCCCCATGAAATGGGGGTGTTCAGCACGAAGACCTCAACATGGGTGGGGCATGAATAAGAAGCATAAAAACAACAATTATATGTATAGGTAACAAGAACTCATCCCAACCTATGGTTCCAAAACCTACCTAAGAATAATCCCCATCGTTACTATTCATTCATAAAAGAAAGACACAACACTCACAGCCATGTAACAACTCATTCCCAAAAACCAATTCCCTATTGAACCCTTTCTTGTTTTCATGTTGAGGTTGCTCCATTTAAGTAAATTCTGCACTCCTGGGAAACTAGGAAGCATTACCACTAACCAAGAAAACAACTGAATGAAAACAACCAAAAATCAATTTAAGCATTCACACCGGGTTCCCTTGTAATGTCAGAACAACAAAAGGGATCTGTGAGGTCCCTCTATGTACTGGAACCAAACCAAGCCCCAAGATACAGCCCCACATGGCCTCAGATCCACAACCAATAACCATATAATGACAGACGATCTCGTCCACATCCACATCACCCCATAAGAATTGAGTACCACAAAGAGACATGCCACCAAGACAGAGCAAGGAAGTCTCCAGACTCAAGTACATCATTCACTAAGTTTTCTTCTTTATGTTTGGTTAACCAGGGTGATCACACAAGGATTGTTGTTCACTAGACATTCATTTAATCGGCCTAGTTTGCGTGATTAACAAAATTCCCATGTTGGATCCATTAAATCATCATAGTAGACAGAGGTTCATTAATGAAAAAAGAAAGACCACCAACGGCTATGATTTTTAGTGGGAATTGGGCCGTAGAATTCACAACATAAGTAATCAAGGTTAAGGAAATAAAACAGAAACATCGATCACACCCTCCCTGACATTATTTAAAAGTTTGTTTGTTATCTTCATTAATTTTTGGTTTCATCCATCCTATAGAAACAATAATATACCCTCCCCACATGATACACAGTATGGAGAGATAAATGAAAACCCCACTTAGATGATCAAAGATCGATGTTTCTCTTGATGCACAAAGAATTGGGGATGCACAACGTACAAGGGAGGAGCATCCAAGACTCCATGGACGAGTAGTAAGGGATCCAGCACACACGCACCACTTTCCCTGGTAAGGGAACTCCAAATTCTCCAAGGGAAGAGAGAACCTGGACAAGAAGAAGAAAACGTGGAAAGCTCGTGCGAAAAAAATATGAGCCCGAGGATTATTGGATATAATGATATTTGGCAGTTTTGAAGGCAGATCGTGGTTTCACCACACGATTGGGTTGTTACACACAATGAGATTAATTATTATTTAACAACTCATTGGGAAAAGGTGTTAACAGTTGTGACTTTAAAGAATTTTATATAAACATAGGGGAACGTTACACGGACACACAGCTGGGTCCGTTGAGGGTTGCCCCACTCTTAGTAATTTAAGCATTGATTATAGGGCTAAAAACGACCTTGAAATATTTCAAATAGTTTAATAGGGATCAAAAGTTTCATTACGGTAAAAACTATAGATGAAAAACTCAACAAGGCTTTATGACACAGATCGTGTAGCACCAATCGGTGACACCTCGATCGCACCGATCCGTGACACACCGATTGTGTCACATCGATCGGGGACACGCTGATCGTGTCACATCGATTGGTCATACCCCGAAATGACGTTCTACCACCGAGATGTCACCCTTAGGATCCGGAATTTGGAAAAGGGATAGACCATGAGGGTCTTGGCCATTACATTAGATACCTATTGAACTATTCTCATCCTCGAGAATCAAAGCTAGACCTGAAGTGGAGAGAGGGGTCCGAAAACCCCTCAGGGACATACCACCCCAAAAATCCACGATAAACTTAAGGTCCATATTGTCCCGACACACAGTTCTGGGAGTTCCTTCCTCCATGTCAAGATACTATCTACTTTAGGTGTCACTGAATCACCCGCATGGGTTTAATCACATCAACCTTAATGCGTCTTAGTTAGGGATCAAGTCATCCATTCCCCATATATCAAGACTTTCCATAACATTCGAAAGGTAGGGAAACGAAACACCTCATAAACCAACAAGGTCAGCATTACATCACAAATAAGTACAAAATGAAATAGAAGAAAACTAAAAATAGCTCTTAGTATTGGGAGCACATCTATGCCTCTCGTTCCCAGGTACTCTCCTCAAGCCCACAATGTCGCCAAAACATATGAACCAAGGGAAATGTTTTATCCACGGAGCACCTTCTCCTCACGATCCATGATTCTCACAAGTATATCCAAAAACGTCACGTCGACCTCGATGTCCAGATTTCCCCGGTCGAGGACATGTGAATCATCGTGTAGATACCATCAGAGTTGTGACACGTGGAATACGTCACAAATTCTTAGAATAGGCGGTGGTAGCGCTAGCTGATAAGCCACTTCTTTGACCCACTGCAGTACTTCAAATGGTCCAACGAACCTAGGAGAAAGCATACTCCCCCTACCGAACCTTCGTTGCCCATGTCTTGGGGATACCTTTAGGAATACATGGTCCATGACCTCGAAATATAAGGGTCTCCTCCTATTATCGACATATGAATTTTTTCAGTCCCGGGCCCCCTTCATCCTCTCCCGTATAAGCTTAACCTTCTCAGTCGTGCTCTACCCCACTTCCGGGCCAAGAAAACCTGCTTCCCCAACCTCGGTCTAGTATACGGGTGAGCGACATAGCCTTACGTACAAAGATTTTAACGGATCCATGCCAATGGTAGAGTGATAGATATTATTATAGGAAAAATATACCAGAGGCATGTGTCGCATCCACAATTTCCCAGAGTCTAGAATACATGCCTGTAGCATATCCTCCATTTTCTGGATGGTGCGCTCGGTCTGTCCATCTGTCTAGGGGTGGAAAGTAGTACTAGGATGTAGCTGGGTTCCAAAAGCATGCTGCAATCCCCTCCAGACTCGTGAGGTAAACCATGAATCCCTATACGAGACTATGGACCTCGGAACACCATGAAATCGCAGCACCTCATCCATGTACCTATGTTCTAAGGCATCCACTGCACCCGACTCCTTGATCGCCAGAAAGTGAGCCGATTTCGTCAACCGGTCTATCACTACCCAGATAGCATAACAGCCTCCTTGAACCTTGGGTAGTCCTATAACGAAATCCATTGAGTTTTCATCCCACTTCTACTTGGGGACATCTAATTTTTGTAATATACCACCTGGAACACGATGTTTAACCTTCACCTGCTGACACACTAGGCACCTAGCCATGAACTCTTCCTCCACCAGCTTTACCCCAGGACACCAAAACTGACTCCTCAGACCCTGGTACATCTTGGAAACTCTCAGGTGCACCACTAGGGGTGAGTTGTGGAACTCACCAAGAACTATCTCACGCATCATCTCTGGAACAAACAACTTCCCTCAGAAAAGCATCTGATTCTGATCATCCTCTGTTAACCCTTCTGGAGCATCACCTTGGTTAACTCGGTCACACATTACTTCACTCTCTATTTCTCCCCACTGAGAATCCTCCTCCTAATATAGGAGAGAGGATTGCACTATCATCTGAAATAGACAACTTCACCCACCATCCTCCCTGACATCCATGTACAGGGAAGCCAAATCCTCCATCGTCTTCCAAGAATCTGCCGACTCTCGAACCGCATTCTTCTGTGACTTCCTACTCAAGGAATCAACCATAACGTTCCCATTACCATTTGTGTAAGAGATCTCATAGTTTTTGTCCTATAGAAAATCCATCCACCTTTACTGCAGTAAGTTCATGTCCCACTGGGAGAAGATATACTTCAAGCTTTTGTGATCCGTGAAGACCAAGAAGCGCTCCCCGATGTGGTATTGCCACCACAACCTTAGTGCAAACACGAACGCCGCAAGCTCCAGATAGTGGGTGGCATAGTTACGCTCATGGGGACTTAACTGTTTAGAACCATAAGAGATTACCCCTTGTCATTGCATCAACACACACCCAAGGCCTTGTCCTGATGCATCGCAGAACACCTTATACGCTAACCCATTTTCTGGAAACCCCAGCACTAGGGCACTAACCGACTTCCCCTTAAGATAGCTGATGTCTGCCTCCCACTGCCCACCCCACGCGAAATCCTGGTCCTTCTTAGTCAAGGCTATCAAAGGTTCTGAAACTCAGAAGAATTTGGGCATGAACCTCCGATACTAACCTGCCAATCCTAGGAAACTATGAAATTCTACCACGTTCTTGGGTGATTCCCAAGAAGAAACTGCCTCGACCTTTGATGGGTCCACCGTTATTCCCTGCTCAGACACGACGTGCCCAAGGAAGTGCAATTCTTGCATCCAGAACTTGCACTTGGAAAATTTCACATTGAGGTGGTGATGTCGAAGGACCTCTAAAACCGTTATTAGTTGTTTAGCGTGATCATCCACTGACCTTGAGTAGACCAGGATCTCATCAATAAACATAACTATGAACTGATCCTGGTATTCCTGAAAGACGGAGTTCATGAGTCCCATGAACATAACTGGTGTGTTTGTAACACCGAACGACATGACTACAAACTCAAAGTGTCCATACCTACACCTGGAGGAAGTCTTTGAGATTTCTCCCTCCATTACCCGCAACTAGTGAAATCCAGACCACATATCAATCTTAGAGAACCACCCTGCTCCCCTCAGCTGGTCAAAGAGATCATCTATCCTCGGGAGAGGGTAACTATTCTTTCCAGTTACCTATTTTAGTCTCCGGTAGTCTATGCACAACCTGAGACCACCATCTTCCTTCTTTCCAAACAAGAAAAGAGCACCCCAAGGTGATGCACTTGGTCGAACAAAACCCTTCTTCATCAGATCGTCAATCTGAATCCGCAACTCCCACAACTCAGAAGGCGTCATCCGGTAGGGATATATCGAAATCAGATGGGCACTAGGTTGCAAGTCTATCCCGAACTCAATATCACATCGAGGGGGTAGAGTCGCCACTTCTTCAGGGAAGACATCCATAAAGACACTAATGATCTGTGGGACTTCTACAATTTCTGCATCCACTGACTCCACTGATAGTTTAGCTAACAAAAAAAGGAGGGGCTCCTCTCGCCTGCTGCTTTTCTGGAAACCCCGGTCACCGATGAAAGTTACACTTCTGCCACCCAAATCTGAAAGCACGATCCTTACTCAGAATCACTCAATGAAGGCACATACCGAGAACAGCTATTCAATGCCAAGGATGACATCATATGGTTTTATCTATATCATTAGAAGATCAATGACAAAATGATGTGAACCTATCATCATTCTACACCCTCATAAAACATAAAAGAAGTCGGTCTGACCTCCGACTGGCATGCTCAGAACCAATGGCACTAGAAGTTTCTCAACGTCTAATCCAAGAGCACGGGCCAGAATGGGTGAAAAAAGGGAGTGCAAAGCTCCTATATCATACAAGGTATAGGAAAGAGTACAAAACAAGATGATCGTACCTGGAACAACTTCTGGTCCTACTGGAACTACTGCCTCTGCAGCATGAAACTACCCACGCCCAGCTCCTCTGCCTCTCGGCTATCGGCCACCTCCCAGACCACGCCCAGGTCTAGGTCATTGAGGGGCACCCTGGGGTCGGCCTCCTCCAGCCACGTCTGGTCTCAGAGGGGTGGATGATTGCTGCCCCTACTGCTGCTGCTGAAAGTGCCTAGCTGGAAATGGCTGCTACTGAGGTGGGTGTTGAAACTACCCACCCCCAATGTATTGCACTTTGTCCGGGCACTAATTCCGAAGGTGCCCATGGCTTCCACAGACTAGTAATCTTGTTCCTGGGACCGAAAGCAAAGGGTGAGGACTGGGAGATTGGAACTGGAACTACTGATGCCTTCTCCCTACTGGTGGAAACCTAGAGGGCCCTAATGCTGGAGGCCTGTTGCTGATGGCCTTCCATTTCAAAGAGCCCAACTGGATTCCCTGTCGCGATACACCTCCCAACGTGTTCATCCTCTCCACCACTTCGGCCTTCTTCTAGACCTCCAATTATGTCGGTAAGGTGAATGGAGTAACATCATACTGAAGAGAAGTTCAAAGTGACTCTTCTAAATGTCTTTCCTAAGAATCCTCATATAAAAAGAGGTCTGAAGCATAGCAGAGGAGATACTTGAACTTGACCCCTAACTCTCTCACTGACATGCTCCCCTACTAGAGGGAGAGAAACTCCTGCCTATTCTCAGCCTTCATCGAGGAAAAGTGGAATTCTGTGTAGAACTCCTTCTCAAAGTTAGCCCACATAACCTCAACCTCCCTCTTCTCCCCAAGATAAAGCGTCCACCACTGATGTGATGCTCCCCACATTTGGCTTATAGCCAGAGGATACCCAGTATTCCATCGGAGCATGGATTAAGCTAAAATCTATTACTAGATCCTCTAGCCAGATCTCTGTCTCCATGTCTATGATGCTACCCTCATACTTCCCGAGGGTCTCCTGCTGAAAGGCATGAAGCATCCTCTAGCACAGATCATCCTCCTATTCTTGGTCAGCCCTCTTACGATCAGCTAAATCAACCTCCGGGGCCACGGTCACCCGCCCTACCCTTGGTTGTCATCCGGGTGCCATAGCTACAAGGTAAACAAGGAATGCCTAAGCCCGGGCAGTGTAGAAGATTGCTTTTAAAATTTCTTAGACTTCTAATTCATTTTAAATCATAAAAATACCCATGAAACACATGATCACAAGTCATTATGATTCATGTGCCTCCCCTAGAGTCTCTACCCTACAATCAGTGTAGCCTTATATGGTCGTTCAGTAGGCCCAGAGTCCTTGCATCAGATCATGGGGGGACCTAAAATCCCATGTCCTAACCGATCTTCCCTATCCTATTTCCGGACCCAAGATCACCCAACATTGTTTCCCTACCATCCCATGAAACCCTAACTATGCCTAGCCCTATACTTCATCCTATCTATCAATCCCCTCAAACACACCTCTGATACCATTCTGTCATGACCCGCCTCCACCAAGATGAGAGAAGGGAGAACAGGTTGCCAGACCCTTCCTTCTTCAAGTTGAAGGAGAGATAATGACCCCCGAATACATCCTTAAATAGGTCCCGTACTGGAGACTAGCACCAAGGGTATAGAATGACACATAAGATGGAAGACATTACCCTTTTGATTAATAGGATAGGGAGATAAGATAGTAATTCACAACAACACCCAAGGCGAAAGTACAAGTAATGACAAAACAAACCATTCTAATTTTTATTTTCCAAAAGTACATATTAAAAAAGTAAAAGAAAACCCCAAAAGGAAGTTCCAAAAAGAAGAACAGCCACAACAACTGTCCCAACATTTGATCTAGTATGACCCTGCACGAGCCTTGAAGTCCTCCTGGAAACCTGGAAGTAGTTTTATATACGTAGGGTGAGCATACTAGTATACTCAGTAGTTAAAACCAAAATCTCTCGTGCACAAGTGGAGATGCATTCTAATGCCCCGTTAGAAAATAGATAACAAAAAACACCTAGCAAGGAAAACGGCCCATCTGAGCATCACCAAGGCACACTCCCCAAATAATGCAATACAAGAAATATAATAGTAATAATACATCGATGTTTGGGTACCCCGTGCCACTTCCCCACTCGTTATTGAAGACATCCTACACATCAAACCTCTCTCACCATTCTCACAGTAGTCCCACTGCCACACCCCACCTGCACACACCTGGGCCACAACCACACATCCCACCAGAAAACACCTGAGCGACAAAAATCACGTGTAACCATGCCCACAAACAACTGGGCCATAACAACTATTGCCACGCCCAAAGACACCTGGGCCTCATCCCTAAGACACATGGGAAACAACCTACCTACACACACCTAGGCCAACCACCACTACTACCATTCCTGAAGAACCATTGGCTATAAGGGACCTCAGGCCATCACAGCCTACCTGATGAGTCTTGGGCTATTTAAGAAAGGGAGTAGAAAAGGAGCTAATAACCAGCCACTCATAGGAGTGTTGGAAAAAACACCCTCTCCCATGAAGTGGGGGTGTTCGGCACGAAGTGCTCAACATGGGAGAGGCACGAATAAGAAGCATAAAAACTACAATTATATTTATGGGTAACAATCACTTATCCCAACCAGGGGTTCCAAAACCAACCTATTCACAAACACCCTCATTACTATTCATTAATTAATGAAAGGCACAACACTCACAACCAAGTCACAACTCTTTCCCAAAACGAATTCCCCATTGAACCCTTACTTGTTTTCTTGTTGAGGTTAATCCATTTAAGTAAATTTTTCAATAATTGGAAAATAATAGGCATAACCACTAGCCAAGACAAATACTGAAGGAAAACAGCCAAATATCAATTTAAGCATTCACACCAGGTTCTCTTGTAATGTCACAACAACAAAAGGGATCTGTGAGGTCCCTCGAAGTACTGGAACCAAAACAAGCCCCAAGATACAGCCCCACATGGCCTCAGATCTACAACCAACAATCGAATAAATAAAGAGGATCCCATAACCATCCAAATCACCAAAAAAGCATCGAGCAGAACAAACAGACATGCCACCAAGACAGAGCACCGAAGTCTCCATACTCAAGTACATCATTCTGTAAGTTTTATTCTATCTGCTTGGTTAACCGGTGTGATCACACAAGGATTTTTGTTCACTGGACATTCATTTAATCAGCCGAGTTCACGTGATTAACCAAATTCGCATGTTGGAGCCATTTGATCATCACAGGAGATAGAGGTTCATTAATGCAAAAAGAAACACCACCAACGACCATGCTTTTTAGTGGGCACAGGCCCACACAATTCATAACATAAGTAATCTTGGATAAAGAAATACAGAAGAAACATCAATCACACTCACCCTGAAATTATTTAAAAGTCCGTTTCTTATCTTCATTAATGTTTTGTTCCATCCATCCCTTAGAAACAATAGGATACCCTCCCCGCATGATACACAGTAAAGAGAGACGAAGGAAAACACAACTTGGATGATCAAATATTGATGTTTCTGTCAATTTGCCAAGAACTGGGGATGCACAACATATAATGGATGAGCATCCGGGACTCCAAGGACAAACAGTAATATCTCCAGCACACGCGGACCAATTGCCTCAGGAAGGGAACTCCAAACACTCCAAGGGATGAGCAAACCTGGCCATGTAGAAGAAAAGGAGGAAATATCTTGGAAAAAAAAGATGCAACTGGGCATTATTGGATATCAAGATATTTGGTGGTTTTAAAGGCAAATCGTGGTTTCACCAAAATGTTGGGTGGTTACACACGAAGAGATTAATTTTTATTTAATAACTCTCATCAGTAAATGGTGGTAACATCTACAACTTTAAAAGATTTTATATAAACATAGGGGAACGTTACATGGACACACAGCTGGGTCCGTTGAGGGGCGCCCCACTCTTAGGAATTTAAACATCGATTATGGGGATAAAAACAGCCTTGAACCATTTCAAAAAGTTTAAAAGGGTTCAAAAGTATCGTTATTGTAAAAAATATAGAAGAAGAACTCAACAAGGTTGTGTGACCCTGATAGTGTTGAACTGATTGCTGACACACTGATCAGTCCCACCGATCAGGGACACACCATTCGTGACACAGCGTTCGGTCGCACACCACCGATCGGTGACACGCCGGTCGTGTCACACCGACTGGTCGTACACCGTAATGACGTCCTACCACCGAGACGTCACCCTTAGGATCCTTAATTTTGAAAAGGGATGGACTATGAGGGTCTAGGCCATTACATTAAATACCTCATGAACTATTATCATCCTCAAGAATCAAAGATAGACCTGAAGAGAAAAGAGGGGTCCTAAAAACCCTTAGGGACAAACAACCCCAAAAAGACACGCCAAACATAAGGTCCATATTGTCCCGACACACAGTTCCAGGAGTTCCTTCCTCCATGTCAAGATACTATCCACTTTGGGTGGCACTGACTCACCCGCATGGGTTTAATCACATCCACCTTAATGCGTCTTGGCTAGGGATCAAGTCCTCCCTTCCCCACATATCAATACATTCCATAACATTCGCATGTTAGGGAAATAAAACGCCTCAAAAACCAACAAGGTCAGCATTACATCACAAACAAGTACAAAACTAAATAGAAAAAAAACTCAAAACCACTTTGGGTATTGGGTGTGCGTCTGTGCCTCCCATTCCAAGGTACTCTCCTCGAGCCCATAGTGCCTCCATAACACACGAACCAAGTGAATGGTCCATCCACTGAGCACCTTCTCCTCATGATACTTGATTCTCACAGGTATTTCCACAAATGTCACGTCAGCCTCATTGTCCAGCTTTCCCCAGTCGAGGACGTGTGAATCATTGTGTCGATACCATCAGAGTTGTGACACATGGAAGATGGCATGCATTTTCATAAGAGGCGGTGGTAGAGCTAGCTGATAAGACACTTCTCCGAACCACCACAATACTTCGAATGGTCTGAAGAACCTAGGAGAAATCTTACTCCCCCCGTTGAACCTTCGTTTCCCACGTCTAGGGGAGACCATCAGGAATACATGGTCTGCGACCTCGAACTCTAAGGTCTCATCCTATTATCATCGTATGACTTCTTTCAGTCTCGGGCTACCTTCATCCTCTCCTGTATAAGCTGAACCTTCTCAGTCGTGCTCTGCACAACTTCCGGGCCAATAAGACCTGCTTCCACAACCTCAGTCCAATATACGGGTGAGAGACACGGCCTTCAGTACAAATCATCGAACAGATCCATGCTAATGATAGAGTGATAGCTATTATTGTAGGAAAACTATACTAGAGTCATGTGTCGCACCCATGATCCCCCATAGTATAGAATTCATGCCCGTATCATATCCTCCATTGTCTGGATGGTGCGCTCTATCTATCCATTTGTCTGGGTGTGGAAAGCAGTGCTAAGACATAGCTGGGTGCAAAAAGCATGCGGAAATCCTCTACAGACTCATGAGGTTAACCGTGCATCCCTATCTGAGATTATAAACCTCATAACTCCATGAAAACCCACGACCTCATCAACGTACCTCTGTGCTAAGGCATCCACTACACCCGACACCTTGATCGCCAGAAAGTTAGCTGATTTCGTCAACTAGTCTATCACTACCCAGATAGCATAACAACCTCCTTGAACCCTGAATAGTCCTGTGAAGAAATACATCAAGATGTCATCCCACTTCCACTCAGGGGAATCTAATGGTTGTAATAGACCGCCTGGAACAGGGTGTTCAACCTTCACCTACTGACACACTAGGCACCTAGCCACGAACTCTGACACCGCCTACTCTAGACCAGGCCACCAAATCTAACTCCTCAGACCCTGGTACATCTTGGAAACTCATGGGTGCACCGCTAGGGGTGAGTTGTAGAACTCACCAAGAACTGTCGCCCGCATCGTATCTGGAACAAAAAAATTCCCTCAAAAAGCATCTGATTCTGACCATCATCCGTCCACCCTTCCAGAGCATTGCCTTGGTTAACCCGGTCACACATTACTTCACTCACTATGTCTCTTGACTGAGACTCCTCCACCTACAGTAGGAGAGAGGATTGCACTGTCATCTGAAACAAACAACTTCTACCACCATCCTCCCTTACATCCAAGTGCAGGGTAGCCAACTCCTCCTTCGCCTTCCAAGCATCTACCGACTCTTGAACCAAATTCTTCTGTGACTTCTTACTCAAGGCATCAGCCACAACGTTCCCATTACCCTTAGTATAAGAGATCTCAACGTTGTATTCCTGAAGATACTCCATCCACCTTCATTGTCGTAAGTTCAGGTCCCGCTGGGAGAAGATATACTTCAAGATTTTGTGATCCTTGAAGACCACAACACACTCCTCGATGAGGTAATGCCGCCACATCCTTAGTGCGAACATGACCACCGCACGCTCCAAATAGTGGGTGGCATAGTTAAGCTCATGGGGACGTAACTGTCTAGACCCATAAAAGATTACCCCTTGTCATTGCATCAACACACACCTGAGGCCTTGTCTTGATGAATCACATAACACCTCATACGCTACCCCTTCTTCAGGAAACCTCAGCACCAGGGCACTAACCAACTTCCCCTTCAGATAGCTGAAGGCTACCTCACACTGCCCACTCCACATGAAAGCCTGGCCCTTCTTGGTCTAGGCTTTCAAAGGTGATACACCTTGGAAGAAGTTGGGCATGGACCTCTATTAGTAACCTGCCAAACCTAGGAAACTACGAACTTCTCCCACGTACTTGGGTACTGCCCATGAATAAACCGCCTCATCCTTTAATGGGTCCACCTCAATTCCCTTATCAGACACCACATGCCCAAGGAAGTGCACTTCTCGCATCCAGAACTTGTACTTGGACAATTTACAATAGACTTGGTGTTGTCGGAGGACCTCTACAACCATTCTCAAGTGACCAGCGTGATCCTCCACTAAACTTGAGTAGATCAGGATGTCATCAATAAACATGACTATGAACCGATCCAGGTATTCCTAGAAGACGGAGTTTATGAGTCTCATAAACACAACTAGTGCATTCGTAACACCAAAGAGCATGACTACAAACTCAAAGTGTCTATACCTACACCTGAAGGCAGTCTTTAAGATTTCTCCCTCCTTCAACCTCAACAGGTGATATCCAAACTGCAAATCGATCTTAGAAAACAAACCTGCTCCCCTCAGCTGGTCAAAGAGATCGTCTATCCTCGAGAGAGGGTAAAAGTTCTTGACCGTTACCTGATTCAGTCTCCGGTAGTCTATGCATAGCCTGAGACCACCATATGCTTTCTTTGAGAACAAGACAAGAGCACACCATGGTGACACACTTGGTCGAACAAAACCCTTCTTCATCAGAGTGTCAATCTGAATCTGGAACTACCGCAACTCAGAAGGCTCCATCTAGTAGGGAGCCATCGAAATCGGAAAAGCACTAGGTTGAAAGTCTATTCCGAACTCAATCTCACATCGATGGGGTAGAGTCGCCACTTCTTCTGGGAAGACTTCCATAAACTCATTGATGATCCCTGAGACTTATACCATTTCTGTATCCACCGACTCCACTGATAGTTTAGCTAACAAGGAAAAAGAGGGCCTCCTATCGCCTGCTGCTTTTCTGGAAACCCCGGTCGCCGATTAAAGTTAAACGTTGGCCGCCCAAATCTGAAAACACGATCATTCCTTGGTAGCAGTCAATGAAGGAACATATTGAGAATAGCTAGTCAATGCCTAGAATGACATCATATGGATGTATCTGTAACATTAGAAGATCCCTAATATATTGATGTGGCCCTATCATTAGTCTACACCCTCAGCTAGCATAAAACAAGTCGTTCTGACCTCTGACTGGCGTGCTCAACACCAGGGGAACTCGAAGTCTCACAATTTTTAATCCCAGTGCATTGTCTAGACTGGGAGAAACAAAAGAGTGTGAAGCTCCTATATTGAACAAGGCATAGGAAAGGGTAATAAACAAGCTGATTGTACCTCAAACAACTTCTGGCCCTGTTGGAACTGCTGCCTCTACGGGATGAAACTGCCCATGCCCAGCTCCTTTGCATCTCAGCTATTGTCAAGCTCCCCAACCACACCCTGGTAGAGGTCCTTGAGGGGAACCCCGGGGTCGGCCTCCTCCCTCCACGTCTAGTCTCAGAGGGACGGAAGCTTGCTGGCCCTGCTGCTGCTGCTGAAAGGGCCTAGATGGAAATGGCTACTACTGAGGTGGGCGTTGAACCTTCCCACCCCCACTGTACTGCACACTATCTGGGCACTGATTCCGAAGGTTCCCATGGCTTCCACAGATGAAGCATATCGTTCTTTGTCCTAAAAGGATAGGTCAAGGACTGGGAGATCAAAACTAGAACTGTTGAGGCCCACTCCCTACTGGTCAAACCTAGAGGGCCCTAATGCTGGAGGCCTGCTGCTGATGACCTTCCATTTCGACAAGCCCAACTGGATTCCCTCTTGCGATACACCTCCCAACGTGTTCATCCTCTCTAGCACTCCATCCTTCTTATAGACTTCTAAGTATGTTAGTAAGGTGAAGGGTGTAACAACATATTGAAGAGAAGGTCAAAGTGACTCTTCTAAATGTCTTTCCCAAGAATACTCATCAGAAAAGTGGTCCGGGGCAAAGCAGAGGAGATCCTTGAACTTGATCCCCAACTCTCTCACTGACATGCTCCCCTGCTGGAGGGAGAGTAGCTCCTACCTCTTCTCAGCCTTCATCATGGAAGGGAGGAATTCCACACGGAACTCCTTCTCGAAGTCATCCCACATAACCTCATCCTCCCTCTTCTTTCCAAGATAAATCACCCACAATGGATGAGCTGCTCCCCGAATTTGGCATACAGCCAGAGGAACCCAATATTCCATTGGAGCCCGGATAAAGCTAAAAGCTATCACTAGCTCCTCTAGCTAGCTCTCTATTTCCATGCCTAAGATGCTACCCTCATACTTCCCGAGGGTCTTCCACTGAAAGGCATGAAGCATCCTCTACCACTGATCATCCTTCTCCTCTCGGTCAGCCCTCTGTTGGTCAGCTAAATCAACCTCCAGGGCCTCGATCACCACGACTACCCATGGTCACCGTCCGGGTGCCATAGCTACAAGGTAAACAAGGAATTCCTAAGCCCGAGCAGTGCAGAAGATTGCATTTAAATTTTCATATACTTATTATTCATTTTAAATCTCCAAAATAACAATGAAACACAAGAACCCAAGTCGTTATGATGTATGTACATCCCCTAGGGTCTTTACCCTACAATCAGAGTATCCTTACTTTGTCATTCGGAAGGCCTAGTGTCCTTGCATCAAATCACAGGAGGCCCAAGAATCATATGTCCTTGTCAGTCTTCCTGGGCCTATTTCATGACCCAAGATCACCCAACCCTATTTCCCTACAATCCCATGCAACCCTCACTGTGCCTAAGCCTATACTCTATCCTATCTCTCAATCCCCCAACCACACCTATGATACCATTCTGTCACGACCCGCCTCCACCATGATGAGAGAAAGGAAAATAGGTTGTCAGACCGTTCCTTCTTCAAGTTGATGGAGAGATAATGACCCCCGAGACCCGCCTTCAATAGGTCCCACAGTGGCGACTAGCACCAAGGGTATAGAATGAAAAATAAGATGGAATGCATTACCCTTATTGTTTAATAGGATTAGGAGATAAGATAGTAATTCCAAACAACACCAAAGGTGGAAGTACAAGTAAATCCAAAACAAACCATTCTCATACGCATGTTCCAAAAGTACATAATACAAATGTAAAAGAAAACCCCAAAAGGAAGTACCAAAAAGAAAAACAACAACAGCCACTGTCCCAATGTCTGAACTAGTACGACCCTCCATGATCCCTGAAGTCCTCCTGGAAACCTGAAAGTTGTTTTATATACATACCATGAGCATATAAGTATACTTAGTAGGGAAAACCAAAAGCTCACGTGCATAAGTGGGGAGGCATTATAACGCCCCATGAGAAACGAGATAACCCAAAAAACCTAGCAAGTAAAACTGCCCACCCAAGCCTCACCAAGTCACACTCCCTATATAATGAAGTCAAGAAATATAATTGTAATAATACATCGATGTTTGGGTACCCCGCGCCACTTCCCCACTGGTTATTGAAGTCATCATATTCATCGAACCTCTCTCGCCATTATCACAGTAATCCCACTGCCACACCCCACCTGCACAAACATAGGCCACAACCACACATCCCGCCCACAAACTCCTAAGCCACAAAAACCACGTGTAACCACACCCACAAACAACTGGGCCAGAAAACTATTGTCATGCCGAAAGACACCTGGGCCTCATCCCAAAGACACTTGGGAAACAACCTACCCGCACACACCTAGGCCAACCACCACAACTACCCTACCCGAAGAACCATGGGCTATAATGGACCCGATGTCATCACAGCCTGCCCGATGAGTCTTGGGCTATTTGGGAAAGGGAGAAGAAAAGGACATAATAACCAACCACTCATAGGAGCATTGGGAAAAACACCATCCCCCATAAAATGGGGGTGTTTTACACGAAGTTCTCAACATTTGTGGGTGCGAATAAGAAGCATAAAAACAACAATTATATATATGGGTAACAAGAACATATCCCTACCTAGGGTTCTGAAAGTAACCTAAGAACAAACTCCCTCGTTATTATTCATTCATAAAAGAAAGGCACAACACTCACTGCCAAGTCACAACTCATTCCCAAAACCAATTCCCCAATGAACCCTTTCTCGTTTTCATGTTGAGGTTACTCCATTTAAGTAAACTCTGCAATACTGGGCAAATAACATGCATAACCACTAGCCAAGACAATAACTGAAGGAAAATAACCAAACATCAATTTTAGCATTCACTCCTTGTTCTCTTGTAATGTCACAACAACAAAAGAGATCTATGAGGTCCCTCAAAGTACTGGAACCAAACCAAGCCCCATGATATAGCCCTACAAGGGCTCAGATTCACAACCAACATTCGTATAACGAAAGTGGATCCCATACCCATCCAAATCAACCCAAAATCATCGAGCAGAACAAACAGACATGCCACCAAGACAGATTAAGGAAGTACCCAGACTCAAGTACATCATTCAATAAGTTTTATTCTTTCTTTTTTTTAACCAGTGTGATCACACAAGGATTGTTGTTCACTGGACATTTATTTAATCGGTCGAGTTTATGTGATTAACAAAATTCCCATTTTGGAGCCATTCGATCATCACAGAAGATGGAGGTTCATTAATTCACAATGAAAGACCACCAACGGCCATGATTTTTAGTGTGCATAGGCCCGCACAATTCACAACATAGGTAATAAAGGGTAAGGAAATACGGCAGAAACATCAATCACACCCTCCCTGAAATTATTTAAAAGTCTGTTTGTTATCTTGATTAATGTTTGGTTTCATCCATCCCGTAGAAATAATAGAAAAACTTCCACGCATGATATATAGTAAAGAGATATGAAGGAAAACGCTACTTGTATGATCAAGGATCGATGTTTCTCTCGATGTTCCATGAACTGGGGATGCACAACTTGCAGGGGAGGAGCGTTCATGTCTCCAAGGACAAACAGTAAGGGCTCCAACACACACGCACCACTTGAATCAAGAAGGGAACTCCAAACTCACCAAGGGACGAGCGAACCTAGACAAGAAGAAGAAAAGGAGGAAAGATCGTGCGATAAAAAGATGAGCCTGGGCATTACTGGATATCAATCTCTTTGTTGATATTAAAGGTGGATCGTGGTTTCAACATATGGTTGGGTGGTTACACATGACTGGATTAATTGTTATTTAATAACTCTTATCAGGAAATGGTGGTAACAGTTGTAATTTTAAAGGATTTTATATAAATAGAGGGGAACGTTACACAGACATAATGATGGGTTCGTTGAGGGTCTCCCCGCTCTTAGGAATTTAAACAATGATTATGGGGATAAAAACAACCTTGAACCATTTCAAAAAGGTTAAAAGGGTTTAAAAGTAGAATTAAGGGAAATCTTTAGAAGAAAAACTCAACAAAGTTATGTCACACCGATCGGGTCACACTGATAGGTGACACGCCGATCGTGTCACACCAATCGGTGAGACACCAATTGGTGACACACCGATCATGCCACGCTGATCATGTCACACCGATCACGTCACACCGATCGGTCACACACCAATCGGTCTCACCGATCAGTCACACACCGATCGGTCGCACCGATCAGTCACACACCGTTCGGTCACACATCGATCGGTCGCACCGATCAGGGACACACCACTCATGTCACACCAATCGGTCACACCCATAAGTGACACACCGATCATGTCGTACCGATCAGTCACACACTGATCGGCCGCATCGATCGGTGCCACACCGATCATGTCACACCGATCTGTCGCACCGATTGGTGACACGCCGATCATGTCACACTAATTGGTCGTACACCGAAATGATGTCCTACCACCAAGACGCCACCCTTAGGATCCGGAATTTGGAAAAGGGATGGACCATGAGGGTTTGGGCCATTATAGTTAACCTTCCCTCGACCAAGGAAAAGTACAAGGTAAGGTTTAATTCTACAATATCTTTATTATCTGAGGTTTTTTTTACGTAAGTATCTATTGGGACCTCTCTATCATCCACATCCATGTTTCTTAAAAATGTATTCCAAAACATTTGTATTATTTACAATTCTATTTTTTAAAGTCATGTATACCTTTGTTTGAATTTTTATAAATGGGTTGAAATGAATTTTTCCGCCATTTTCCAAACAAGGTACCTAATGACCTTTTCGACAAAATTAAGGTAAGAGTGTTTTTTAACTTATACGATGAGTGAGACTATTTTCCATAATTATAACATCATTTAAGCATCCCTTACAATCTTATACAAATATTTTCAAAATAATTTTTTTCATTAATAATTATGTAACTTTAAATGATTTCAAAAAAAGAATGATATATTTATCTCAAATAGTTTTGATTCCATCTATGTCAACATCCTTTAATGGATTTTAATCTTGTTTGAAGATGATTTATTATGATACAAATCATATATATATATTTTAAAGGTTTTGTGATATGTTTGACTGTGGATGTGTTATTTTTATACAATTCATGGCTTATGGATAAAGTATTGACATTTTGTATGCTAGTTTTAATACGAATTTTAATGTTATGTTTAAAACTTCTCATATAAAGAATGCATTGGACTTAGTACATTACGGGTGGAGCCCACTATAGCTTCTTGATGAATAGGTTGGTCTCATGAGACAAGCTAGTGTCTTGGCATAAGGTCTTGACAAAAGCATATTTGTAGTCTTGGCACAAGGCATTGACTATGTGGTTATGAGGTCTTGCATTATGCATTCCATTATTTTGAAAGTGGCTATTGATATTGCATGTGATTTTTAAACTAGAAGAATATCCATGTGACTATGTAAATGGAATTATTTTGATTTATATTTTCCATATTATGATGAAGTTTAGGTCGAAAAGGATTTTGTTTCAGGTTTATACATTGCCTTAAATGTTTATGCTTATTTATGAAAGTTTCATCTATATTGTTATCCTTACTAATCATCTAAGCTCACCCCTTTATATGTTTTATTTATCCCAGGATGCGAAGAAGTATATTATGACTGACATGCAGGGATAGTCTATGGGATCTCAGTGTTGTCTATGGAAACAATGTTGTTGTATTTTTCCATTTTATTATGTAATGTAAACCTTATGAATGTTTCTATTACTTCCAAGGATACTAAACTAATCGGTCTTTCGAGACATGATCTTTTATAATTATTCCCATGATACATAATAATGCACTAACTCTGGGATTCTAGGGTCGGGGTGTTACAGTTGGTATTAGAGAATGTTTAGTATAATCCTTGGAAGCTAGATTTATAAAAACTCTGATTGGAGCACATTATCCTAAGATATAATTTGAGGATTAGTATTGAAGAACATCCTAGAATTTTGGTAATGTAGAGATTTTTTAAGCTTTCCAAGAAATACATCCCTGTCTAGAGAGGAGAAGGTAGATGTGGATTTGGAACAGATGTACCTAGGTGTAAAACCCTAAAACACCACTTTGAGCTAGACTTGAACAAGAGCTGGTGCATGACAATGGGCCTGACTGCACTCTTGGATACGAAAATCCCAGGGGATATGCTTAGGATAATTCAAATTTTATTTACAGACCATTGCAAAGGGTTTATGAGTATATAATTTCTCAAAGAAAACATTTTTATGATTATGGATTATGCCCATAAACTGTTCAGTATATGTTAAGTGTTTTACAAGTTTGGAATTATGTATTTAGATTCATAAATTAATCTAGTTTATTCCATTGTTAAAAAATGGAGCCTAGTGGAAGGAATGGAAACCGTATCATCGTACGTAATCAATGTCGGTATTTATCTTCTACAAAAGATAAGTATAGTGGATCTAGTGAAGAAACTGGTGCGGATTAGATTATCACAGTACTAGGACAACTCACTAAGGTTATGAATAATAACCTTACCTATATAGAGCACCCTATTCCACAACATGGAGGATCAATGTTAGATCGCTTCATGAGGAAAAAACATCCAACATTCCATGGGACTAAAAATCCATTTTTAGCTGAGCAATGAATATGTTCCTTAGAGAAAATATTTCATGTCATAGGGAGTAGCGAAAGGGAAAAATTTATCATGGCAGTTTATCACCTCATGGGAGATGCAGATCAATGGTGGTCATTGATTCGAAACACTAAGGAAGTTGATGAAGTATAAAATATGTAATATAGGGAGTTTAAGTAGATTTTCCTACAAAAATACTTTCCTCGTGACCATCGAGCGAATATGAAAAGACAATTTCTGAGCCTGAGACAAAAGTATGATGAGAACGTCGCAAAGTATGAAGCTAAATTTACAAGGTTAGTGAGGCATGTTACATATTATATATGTAATACAAGAAGTATTATTGACCATTTATTTGATGGATTAAAACCATTTATCTGTCGATCATTAGTATCACAATATTTCTCATCATATGAAGATATTTTCTCACGTGCTATCAAGACAGAAAAGTAATTCTCTATGTCATATGACATTAAAGCAAAGAAAGAGAAGAGGAGATCTACTTAACACTATGGGAAAGGAAATAAGGAAACATTGAAGAAGGGAAGAAGTTAATTTCCACTATGTGATAATTGTGGAAGGAAGCACCCTGGTGCCTATCTAAAAAAACGAGTGTGCAACAAATGTTGATAGAAATTCCATATTGATGGTGATTGTAAGGGAAATAAAGATGCTACCAATGTTCAATGATACAATTGCAGGGAGATGTGACATTATAAAAATAAATGTCTTAAATTTTAGAGAAACTTACCTTAGAAAAGGACAAGGGATAAAGGCCAAGCTTATGCGATCACTACTGCTGAGGTTGAAGCTTCGAAAGACGTGGTGGATGGTAATTTAATGGTTTCCTCATGTTTAGAAAATACATTATTTGATTCTAGATGATCAAATTATTTCATATCATTCTATTTTTTAAGAGAACTAGATATTTCCAATTTGATTTAACAAGGGAGTTGTCATTCACAACTGATAAGGGAATTATCAGTGCAACAATGTTTCTTGAATCAGTTCCCATTAAGGCATATTAATGTTCTTTATCTATTGATCTCATAGTAATACCCATTATTGAATTTTATATAATCTTCAGAATGGATTGGATTTCAGACCATGATGTGAAAATTTATTGTAGGAAGAAGGAGGTTACAATTTTTGATGATGATACGGAGTAAATTATCTTTATACAAGAAACATCACCACCTAATTCGTATCTAGATCCACCCCCTATAGCTCAAAAACATTCAATAATCAGAGAGGAAGAGAATGAAATAACTAAGGGTGAGGAAAATAATGTTCAAGTAGAGGGAATACCAACTATGCAATAATATGTTGTTGTGTTTCCAAAGGATTTACCTAGACATCCTCTAGAACGAGAAATTGAGTTTTCCATTGATTTAATTCATGGTTAAAGGCCCATATAGAAGGCCCCTTATAGAATGATCATTGGGGAATTAGTGGAACTAAAGAAAAAATTAGAGTATTGAGTAATAAAGGATTTATTCTCCCTAGTGTTTCTCCATGGGGAGCCCCTATTCTTTTTGATAAGAAGAATATGGATTTATGTGGTTGTGAATTGACTACAGGGAGATCGATGCTATAACAATAAAGAACAAGTATCCCCTACCATGAATTGATGATTATTAGACCAACATCATGTAGATTAATATTTTTCAAATATTTTCCTTCAATCTAGATATCATCATTTGTGTTTGAAGGAGGAAGACATTCCGAAAATAGCATTTCGAACCAGGTACGTGCGTTAAGAGTTTACAGTATTTCCTTTTGGGTTGACTAATGCACCCTTTATATTGATGGATCTAATGAATTGGGTTTTCAGGGAATATCTTGATGACTTGGTAGTGGTATTTACTGATGATATCCTGGTATACTCCAAAAGCTATGATGATCATGAAAATCACTTGATCACCATTCCGAAAACCCACAGAAGAAATGAATTATACGGGAAGTTTATAAAGTGTGAATTTTGTCTTTAAGAGATTTCTTTTCTAGGCCATATTGTCCCTAAGGATGGAATATTTTTGCACACATATAATAAAAATTCAATCCAATATTGGCTAACACTGACATGTATAACTGACATATGCAGTTTTATTGGTTTAGTATGTTATTATCGGCATTTCATCCAGAATGTTTCCTGATTGGCTAACACATTAACGAAGCTCACATGTAAATGAGTTAATTTTTTTTTGGAAAAAAGAGTGTGAAGAATGTTTTTAAGAATTTAAGCGATGATTATTCAATTCTCCTATCTTGAATCTACAATTGGGGAATGATGGGTTTGTTATTTATAGCGATGCATCAAAGAAAGGACTTGGTTGTGGCCTTATGCAGAATGATAGTGTTATTGCCTATATATCACGATAGCTAAAAATTCATGATCAAAACTATCCTACTCGTGATCATGAGTTTGCAACTGAAATATTTTCATTGGTGACATGGGGACATTATATCTATGGTGAAAAATGAGAGAT
The DNA here is from genome assembly GCA_963277665.1 of Viscum album. Classification (NCBI taxonomy): domain Eukaryota; kingdom Viridiplantae; phylum Streptophyta; class Magnoliopsida; order Santalales; family Viscaceae; genus Viscum; species Viscum album. The sequence continues at coordinate 241,434,254 of OY728166.1, forward strand.
ATGTACCGATCACAAGAGTTTGAAGAATATTTTCTCACCGAAAGAACTCAAATGAGGAAAAAGAGATGGCTTGAACAACTAATGTATTATGATTTACCCATACACTACCACCCCTGAAGGAAAATAAGATGGTATATGCTTTGATCAAAAAGTATCATAGATTTCTTAAAAAGATGAGAGTTGAAAGGGATTCTATATACAAGGATCTAGTAAAGTTGGACATGGGGATAACCATGGAAGGTGAAACATCAAAACATTCTCAAATGATTTCCAAACCATATTTACTAGAAAGGATAAGGAGTTCTCAGACCGATGATGAATAATTTCAAAAGAAGATTAAATCTGTGAATGATGGTAGATTGATCGACTTCGTATATAAAGATGGGATTTTGAAATTTTGGAAAATAATTTGTGTTCCTGATATACCTAATCTAAAAAGGGAATTGTTAAATGATTCTCAAAGCTCCAATTTCTCTATAAACCTAGGGATCACCAACATGTATAGAGATTTGAAGGAACAATTTTGGTGGGACAATATGAAGAGGTAGATTTCTGATTTTCTGTCAAGATGTATGGTTTTTCAACAAGTGAAAGTTGGAAGGCAGCAACACGGAGGAGTCATGAAACCTCTTCCCATACCTGAGTGGAAATGAGATAATATTATGATGGACATTGATATGGGGCTACCAATGAAAACTAGAAGGAATGATGAAATATGGGTAATTGTAGATCATCTTACCAAGTCAACACATTTTCTATATAAAAGGGAAGATTTATCACTTGAACTTTTAGCAAGACTATATATTAATGAAGTAGTAAGACTCCATGGAGCACCCCTATCGATTGTTTCAGATCATGATCCCCATTTTACATTAATATTCTAGAAAAGTCTTCAGAAAGACCTGGATACTGAACTTCATTTGACCACTGCCTACCACCCTCTTACTGATGGACAATCAGAACATACTATTCAAACCATAGAAGACAATGTTGATATCTTTCTCACTTTACATTTAAGGTATGTGGGATCAATATTTACCTTCGGTATAATTTTCATATAACAATAGCTTCCATTAATTTATTCAGATGGAACCATATGATTCATTATATGGAAAGAGATGTCGCACACCAACTTGTTGGGATGATGTTGGTGAAAGAAAACTCATAGGATGAGAACCTGTTGAGGAAATGGTGGAAAAGGTGAAGGTTATCCAAAACCACATCAAAATATTACAAAGTAGGCCAAAGAGCTATGCTGATAACTGAAGGAAGGATTTGTAATTTCATGTAGGAGATCATGTTTTCTTGAAGGTATCCCCATGGAAGGGAGTTATATGATTCGGTAAGAACAGTAAACTAAGCCCTAGGTACATCGGACATTTCGAAATTCTAGAACGAATTGGGGTTGTAGCTTACCAGTTGGAAATGTTGCCAAGTCTCTCCAAAGTTCACAATGTGTTCCACGTATCACTATTGAGAAAATACATGCCTGACCCAACGCATGTACTCACCTATGAGGAAATTGAATTGGAACATGATCTGTCTTATTGTGAAGAGTCTATCAAAATTCGTGATACTAGAGAACAATTGTAGAGAAACCGGACGACTCGTCTGCTAAAGTTCTATGGAGAAACCATAAGAATGAAGAGGCAATGTAGGAACCTGAGGGACATATGATGAAGAACCACCCAAGTCTTTTTATACAGTAATATTATGAAATTTTTTAGGAATAAATTATTTGAAGTATGGGAGAATGTATTACCTCAAGCTTCCACGGTACATTTCTTTTTGAATAATACAGTAGCTTGTGTTGTACACATCTTTGAGTTCTAACACACCACAACCAATCAAACTAGCCGTTATGAATAGTAATACCCACTTTTTGAAATTTTATAAATTTTATCTTTCAAAATGGACTTCATTTTTTGGATTTGTAATATCAAAATTATCTTAGGGTGAATTTTTGGTATTTTTCTGAAAACTTTCAATTTTTTATGAATAGTAAAAAACACTGAGTTATAGTTTAAAACCGAATTTTTATTTAAATAATTATTTATTTTATTTAAATTTATTTTTGGTCAAAATAGATACATAATACCTATATAGGTTTAATGTAATTCATTGAAGTCGGTTTATAATAATTTTATATATATTAAAATTTTATTGAACTTCTTACCGTCTTTTACCCACAACCTAGGAGGATTTACAAATTTACATAAAACATAATTTTACCACTTATATGAGTTTAAATTCTAAAATATGAGAGACACAGTTGATATCAGTAAGTAAAACGTGGTTCAATAAGATAAAAATAATTTTTGGTGAATAGTAACTTTTGCCTTTTATCTACCGCGGTTAAAAGTAAATAGGGAAATTAAAGGTAAAAATGATATTATAATTACCCTAAAACATGTCATAATTCTATTGGATAAGTGTTATTTGACCAAAACAAATCTTAGGAATAAAAAATTTGATCCTTTAGGTCCACATGGATTAGATTAGGACATTTATTATTATTTAATTCAAATAAGAGTAAAAAGTGTTAAAATAATTTTTTTATAACTAAAACATTTTTAATATAGGGTTAAACACAATAAAATTAGACTATAAAAATTCATTAGAAAGATAATAATAATTCCGACATAATGGTATTTTCTTTATAATTTTTAGACATTATATAATTTAATTTATTTATGACATAATGATAATGCAGTAATTACCTTATTAATGAATTATTAAAATAATTAATATTATTAATACCCAAATATATATAATTTGAGTCTTTTTTTGAATTCCAATAATTTTATATTTTAATATTACTTGTTAAGGATGATTAAATAAATTTTATGTGATGTAATAATGCTGTTATGAATTTAGAAACAACAAAATACCAAATAGTATCAAAATTGACATAAAAGAGTTTTTAAAACAAATATTACATTATTAATTGATATAATATTCTTAAAAATCTAATGTTAGGCCAAATGACTTAGATAAGGTTGTATATATTAATAATTAACCACTTGGGGTTCGCTTGGCTTGTTATAGTAACATTATTAACCATATAATATAAAAATACAAAGAGACATGGTAAATCTAAAAATATTTAACTAAGAGTTAAATCTAAAAGATAAGGTTAATATAGTGAACCAAACCTGTCTAAAACCTATTGGATGAGTGGTTTTCGAAACATCCCTACCTTATCCTTTAAATAATTTATTTTTGAGCCATTAGAAACCGAAAATTATTTTATTATAAAATAATATTTCAATCTTTTCCTAAGGTGCCCCTCACCCGTCTTATAAAAGGGCACATTTCCTTCTCACAAATTTACACCTTTAAAGCCATATGTCTCAACCAAAATATGTAAAAATATCCTATACACTATATTCCATTTATCCTATAGGCCGTTGTTTGATTATGAATCCATCCTAAGGATCCCTTTTGACCAAATCAAAAGGAAGAACCCGAAGAAGAGGTAAATATCTCATCACTTCTTTCAAGTTATTTTGTTCTTCCACTTTCTCTTTCTTTGTTGTTTCCATTATAAAATAATAACTCCAGTAAATTATACATTTTGTGATGTAATTATAAAAATTTTATAGCCATATTCATTATGTTATCGATCCTATGAATAACATGTCACCATATGTGCGTACGCACGGCTTACCGTCTCCATGTCGTGGTGTAGTTGTTATTCAATACATTATTATTTGGATGGGTGTAATAATGTTGTATAATTGATATAAAGAATTTATATAACATGTTAATGATTATTTTTATATTATATACCGTCCATTTACTTATTATTTTTATTAAAAAAGAATGATTTTGTCACTCGTGTGTCCGTACGGATTACCGTCTCCCCGAACGCGATGAGATTCATTCCCCATTGAAATTATTAAATAATAATTTTCATGTGATGATTAAAAATTATATTTAAATAACTTAATATCATTATGAAGATGAATAAAATACACTCTATCCATAACAATCATGTCTTACATAACTAATCATATAAAGTAAAACGAATCAGTTAACAACCGAAACGATGATACTACTAAAATATCATTAAGAAATAAATATTTGAGAATCATATATGATATCATATTAATGTATATGGTTCTTTTATAATTTAATAACAATTATTTCCCCATTATACCGGAGGTTAACCTACCCTTTTCCAAGGAAAAGTACATGGTAAGGGTTAATTCTACAATCTCTTTATTATCCGAGGTTGTTTTTACGTAAGTATCTACTGGGGCCTCTTTATCATCCACATACATGTTTCTCAAAAATTTATTCCAAAAAATTTGTACTATTTACTAGACTAAGGGTTAAATTCATTTATAACCTTGTTTGAATTTATATAAATGGGTTGAAAGGAATCTTTCTGTCATTTTCCAAAGAAGGTATCTTATAACCTTTTTGACAAAATTAAGGTAAGAATGTTTTTTTAACTTATACGACGGGTGCATATATTTTTCATCATTATAACATATTCTAAACTTCCCTTAAAATATTATAATAATATTTTTAAAATAAATTTTTTATTTTATAATTTTGTAACTTTAAATGATTTCAAAAAAAGAATGAGATATTTCTCTCAAATAGTTTTGAATTCATCTATGTCAACATCCATTAATGGATTTTAATCTTGTATGAAGTTGATTTATTTTGATACAAATCTTAAATTTTGTATTGAATTTTTTTGATATTTTTGACCATGGATGTGTTATTTTTCTACCATTCATTTCTCATGGATAAAGTATTCACATTTCGTATTCTTGTTTTAATATGAGTGATTATGTTATGTTTAAAACTTTTCATATGAGGAATGCATTGGACATTGTAAGTGAAGAGTGGAGCCCGCTATTACTCCTCGATGCATCAATATGTCTCATGAGATAAACTAGTGTCTTGGCACAGGGCCTTGACAAAAATCATATTTGTAGTCTTGGCACAAGGCCTTGACTATGTGGTTTTGAAGTCCTGTATTATTCATTCCATCATTATGAAAGTGGCTATTAATACATCATGTGATTATTCAACTAGTATAATATACACGTGAGTAAGTAAATGAAATTATTTTGATTTATATTTTCCATATTATGATGAAGTTTATGTTGAAAAGGATTTTTTTTAGTTTTATACATTTCATTAAATGATTATTATTATTTACAAAATTTTCCGCTATATTGGTATCCTTACTGAGCATCTGAGCTCACCCCTTTCTATGTTTCATTTTTCCCAGGATGCGAGGAAGTATTTTATGAATAACATGCAGTGACAATCTATGGGATCTCATTGTTGTATATGGAAACAAATTTTTTGTAGTTTTCCATTTTATGATGTAATGTAAACCTTACGAATGTATCTAGTACTTCCAAGGCTACTAAACTAATATATCTTTAGAGACTTGATCTTTTTTGATCATACTAATGATATGTAATAATGCACTGACTCAGGGCTTCGGGGGTTGGGGCATTACATATTCCATTTAAGAAATATCTACATTTCCTATCTAATTTATTATTGGAACCTATTATCAAATTTTCATTCGTTAAATATAAAAAATAATGTACAAATAGAGGACCTTGAATACTTGGCTAATAAGTATAAAAAAAATGAAAACATTAAACGTAGAAGGATAAACATGTAAATTTAAAGTATATCCTAACATCTGATCCACTATGTTTAAATATTCATTATCCATGGTTATATAATAATCCATAGGTTTCTTACCAAATTTATATAGTCTAAATCTTCATAAACAACTAAACCAAGCTCTGATACCGACTATAAGGGACCAAGCCCTTTACACATTTTACGACATGGTTTGAATCATAATTAACCATTGTTTTAAATCCAAGGATTGTAGAGTATAATGTATTTGGATTATTACATACATAATTAGAAATAAGAAATCAAAATAAAAACAAAATATTTTATTAAACCTTCATAATGTTCTTCTAACACACATTGAGCCCAGACATATGAATTGGATAACCTAGGGAATACATGAACAAAGGAAGGAGATAAAAGTACCCACAAGGGAATAAACATAATAATTATTCATAGAAAAGGGGGTATAAGTAATAAGTTGATTATTTAAAAATTCATAGAAATATAGAATCATGATATTGAGCCTCTACCCAAGTGGTATAGGCTCTTATTTGGCATCCAAATGACCCAAGATCAAACCTAGGAAGAGACAAATTTTTCGGTACTGTAGTCGAAACATAACTACAGAAGTGATGGAATTGTAGTAGGAACTATAGCGGTGGTGGTACTGCAGTATGTACTATAGCAGAGCAGGACTGTAGTAGTAATGTTCACCATGGGGTCATTTTGGAAACAAATATGGGCTTTCATGCCTTGTATTCAGGCCAGTTTTCCTTGGGCCTTCGGGATATGTAATCGGTCTCCCTCTACCCAGTTTTAAAGAGGAATTTTCTTTAAATAATATATTAAGGATTCAGCTCCAACCTTATAAAAAATAAACATATAGAAGAATAACATACAGAACATGTGGTCAGGTAATCATGATATCATAATAATGTAGATATAGTATAAAATATGAAATAAGTATTATTAAAGGTTTATTTCACATGGAAGATAATGAGTGAAGGATTACCAGTAAGAATATTGCACATTGAGAACAATTCATAGAAAACCACCAAGATTATTCTACATGAAGTCTCATGGAACTAATTATTACACAATGCATTTCAGCGCTATCTGGGAACAACCATCATAACATTTTCATGAATATGTGTGACATAAGAAAAATAAAAAATAACTGTAAGTGATAACCATGGAAATTTATGGGTATAATAACGATGACATAGAGTGTAATAAGTGGGAATATCATAAAAGTTTCTATGAAATAATGGAGGTTTGGATGGAATACCTTACCTTATGTGTGATTATTTTCACTTGGTCTTAATTTTATAGATAATTAAATTAATTCCATTAATTAATTAATAAAAAAACCTTATATACATGTATTTAATTTATTATAATTTAATTAAGTTCATTTATGTCCACTTTGATGAGTTAAAAAAAATGCAATTTTATCATTCGAGAGTGTTCATTTGCTTGGTTTTCATGATCGGTTCAATTGTATACATGTATGAATGATATTGTAGAAAGGGAATAGTTTTACACAATTGAAATTATATGTTAATAACAAAATTCCACTAGTTTATTTATTCATATATATAATTTGGGTATATGTTTTTTGAATGATTTGTTAGATAAAATGTTAATGATAATAGTTTAGATTAATTTGGAGGTTTCTCAATGGCCCCAAACTAGTCTTGGTTTATTAATTAATATCAGGTATATACAATAGTTATAAAACTTTAAATAGGATTTAATAAATATATAATAAATTATAATAATATAAAAATGGTTTTATGACCATCCATAAATGAGTTAAAGGAAATTGAAAACTTATCGTCTTTGAATTCAATAAATTAACACATCACGGATGATGTTTTCATTTTTAGAAAAAAAAATGGTAGAACCAAGAAATGTTAATGGATTATTCGATTAACACAATGAAATTATAGTATATGTGAGACACTATAGTTACCATTATACTTGGATAAGGGTAGTTGAGGAGAGAATAAGAAAATAAAATAAATCATAAAGAGTTTAAAACAAAAGGAAAGAGGTTTCTACCACTTGAATTATTCTCCTTGAGAACCTCTTTGAGGAACTTGACTTTTGTATTTTATTGAGACCAAAGGCTCTTGGACATGGGGTAGAGTCTTGGGAAGAGGTTTGTGTAGAATTTGGACAATCATAAATTCTTTAGAGGTGTGAGGAGAAGTGGTGGGGGTTGTGGTATTTATAGTGGAACAAAGGGGTGTTTTCTTATTATTTTATACATTAGTTTATTATTTTGCCTCAGGACTATGAATTGTTTTAGTTTTATCACTAAATATATTAAAATAATGAATGATAGTTTGATATCATGGTGAGTACATCTACGATGACTAAAGGAATTTTGTATTAAACTTATAATGTATATATGCTGTAAAATAACATATTTTACTATTCAAAAAAATAAAATTATTTTATAAAAATAAAAAACAATTCACCATAATAATTCTTCAATGTGTAAAATTAAAAAATGGACTCCATTTTATGAAAATAATTTTATAAATATGGGAAATTTTAATATAATTGAAATCATTATTTACTTGGAATAAACCAATTTTAAAATTTTAAATGTTTTTACAACAATTTGAAAAATTAATTATGGTCTTATAAAGTTAACTTATAATTGTAATATAACAACATATCAATTTATGAATGAATTTTATGAAAATAAATTTTCTTTTAAATCATTATATTTGTTATAAAATTGGGAAAAAATATTTATGTTTTATAAAAACACCAACACGCAATTAATAAATTTCAAAAACATTTATTTAATTAATAAATGATATAAATATATCATAATTTCATTGATAAGATGGTAAATTTTTATTTATACATCCATAGGTGAAGTTACTATTATGCTGGTGAAATTACTAATTATTAGGTTCATATTACTATTCTAAAGGTCAAGTTAATATTCAATTGATTTAAGTTTCTTAATATCTAAAAATACTTCTTATTTCATTAATTATTCATTTATAATGTTTTTATTATGTACTATATGTGATTTTATGTAATTTATAGTATATAACATAATTATAAGAAGGAAATTTTCATTGATAAAATTTTGGGAAGTTATATTTTTCCAAAAAAATACTTAAGTTCCTTTTACTTTATTTTCTTCTAGATTCCTTCCATTTCAACCTATAATTGAACACATTTTTTCCTAATTGATTTTTTTGGGAGAGTACCTTATTTTACAAGAAAATTCCTTAGTGTTAAAGTGACTTGAGGACTGAGATTCCTCTATGAATTGATTAATTAAGTTGTTTTATCGACACTATGATACTTCTTGTCCTATCTCCTCCATATACCTGAATGGGACTCAATAGTGACCATAGGTACCCTCTTAGATAATATTACTAGATGGTATAATGATATCCATGTGGGGGAGTAATCAAAAAATTCCTTGAAAAATGCATCATTGGGGGGAAGTGTGATCATAACATGTGTAGTCTCAAGGGAGATCATCCCCTATAGTTTCCATTCCACCATGATATTCTTATCTTCTTATAAATACATTAGAGGGGAAACCATTTTTTACTAAAGGGATCAGAATTTATGGGCTAGTTGTTAAGGGAAATACTACTCATAGATGATATCATAGTTTACCTGATCCAAAAGTATTTTATCAATTAGAGACATCATTTAGGACTATAACTCATATGTTAACTAACCATCCTTAGAAATTGTTCCCAAAGGAAGTTATTCATATATAATTAATTTTAATTCCAAATTAATAATTAAAGTGTTGACATTGGAATCACCACTCAATATAAATGGTTGGATTTGAGAAACAAATTGAATGAATAGTTAAAATCTACACCATAATATTTTCACAATAACGAGTCAGCTATAAGAATTGAATTAAGCCACCATCTAGACCCATAATATCTAATAATACCACAAAATATGAAAGGGTTTCTTCCCTATATAAATATGTTTCATACACCAATGAATCATTGCTAATATAGGAAGAAATGAGCCTATAAGCTCCATTTTTTCCATTTGGGATTACAAAAAAAATGTGATCATCATGATTCCATTGTTGAAGTCATGTATCATGATAAATTACTCTCTTATCCACATAGACAAGAACCCAACCAGACAAGTTTCCATGAGGTTTTAAAGTTGATATCATATCCCCATTTCTCATTTTTTCCCTATCTAAGCACTGGAAAATATATTCTTGTAACCCTGATTTTTCATTGGAAAGGACATCTTGTTGGGAATTTTCAGGAGACACCATGTTCTCGAGGGACATGGACTATTCACATCCAATTATCAAACTGTATGTCTGTTCAGTGACTCATTTCATTAACCATGAATTACTTGACCTCTATTAGTAAACTCTATTCCAAATTTTTAGTCCCCCAAAGATACCCTCATGTAGCTTGAGGGGGACGAACTCATCATACATTGCCTCTATAATTGGTTTCCTTGAGGCCTAATAAATTTATCATAAGAAGATAGAAAATTCATCATAGGTAAGGTGAATGGTGTTGGTTTGAGGACTCCAATGGATAAAAAATTATTGAATATGATCATTATTCTTATAAATATATGTTTACTAAATCCATAAGAGTTCATATATAGACACATCATTCAGGTGGGTCTATAATTACACACATGTTTCCAAGACCTAGTAAGATCATATCCATTCACCCATGAAGCATACTCTAAGATCATGTCACACTAAATATTTAATCCTTGTTCATGATCAATGACTAAATAGTGAAATATAGAGGGAAAATAGTGGGATTCATTTTATACTATGTGATTACAATTTCATATATAATTCATAGTGTGAGGAAGTTGGTGGGAGAAATGGTTGGTCCATACAAGAATAAATTCTCCCTTATAAGATATGTTTATGGAACTAATGTTCATGTATTTTATGATCCTTGAAAATGGAAGGAAGGTGTCTGAATGAGGGATGGTGATACCAGATAGTATCCCACACCCATTTAATATTAAGAAGTCCAATTATGTGTTTTACCAATAATGTTTTATTATAACCTATACTAGAGTTGATATAAAGGGATCATAATTAATGTAATACCCTTGTGTGACATATACTTCCATATATTTGTTTTTAGTAGTGGCCTTAGTGTTTCTGAAAATATTTAATGCATTATCCATTGTAAACCTAAAAAGGGGTTATAACATAGAACCACGATGATAAATCATATAATTATAGAAATGGCACGAAGAAATGAATGATCTAATCAAGAAAAAAACTAGGAAAAAAGTTTATAATGTCAATTTTTTCACCTAAGTGGATATCTAAGTCGCCTCCTCTTGGTGGATTCTCTTATACTCCCTTATTATGGTTCCTCTCTATGTCTACTCAAAAATGTGGCCTCACTCAGAATCACTCAATAAGGTTTCCTGCTAAATACCCTGTATAAAGTACCTAGAAATGGTCCCTCAATAAGGCTTCTAACTAGGACCTCTCACCATGGCCCCTCTCTATGGTGAAGGGTGACGTTTCTTACCATAAGGTTGTGTGAGGGATGAGAGTATTAAAGGTGTGATATAATAATAAGTGAACCCAAGTAGGTTGGGACCCCTATTTATAGTTAAGTCGATTCAATCTCCTTCCTTTCGCTACACAATTCAATCATCTTCACTCTATCTTATCCAGTCTCTCGTGCAAGGCAAAAAGGCTCACCAAAACTACCTTTTTCATAATCTCTTTGTAACCCAATTCATTTTCACACCAAAAAAAAATTTACCTTAGAATAAGATCATTTTTATTCCACACAGATCCCATTATGAAGGGGGAGGGGATTTGTAGGTGCTCAATTTTTAGGAAAAAGGAATATGGCAGTGAAGTATAAAGACCTTGAGAGAAGTCATAGAATACCACCTAGGGTCACCTTCATAACCCCATTGACATCACTCTAGGTCCCCTTCATGTAACGATCCTGCATCAACCAGGTAACCAATTCAAACTACCTTAACTCCAATGATACATTTCTCTAGTCATTTATATGTACCAACTTCTAAGGTTATATCTATGAACCCATGCATCAATTTTTACCAATAAATGGACCCCTTAACCATTCACTTGTGAAGGATACCCGCACTTATGGATGAGGGAGAGAGAGACATAAAACCTATAACAAACTAGGTAATGTTATAATAAATCATTTTAACTTCATATTAATATTCATTAGTTATATTTTATATTTTTTTATTTCAATCGACATTTCATTTTTATTAAAGAAAAAGAAAAACTACAACAATGAAGAATATGATAAAGAAAAATACAAAGAAAAACTAGTTAGGGGGGCCTAAAATAATAGAGACCCAATTGATCCTACCTAATAAAATTAACCCCCTACGAATCCAATTTCAATGAACTATAAAAACAAATTACATGATTACCTTGATCCGCCACTACTAATGAAGAAAGATAATCAGCCAATTTGTTTTCCTCCCGCCATACATGATAAATCCAAATGATTGTTTTATTGAGGATAGATTTTCACTTCCTTAGAGTAGGATATTGACCAAGGAGCTTTAATTTTACCATGAATTGCATCATGAACAATTAGAGAATTTGTTTCAACCTGGCTGAGTATAATATTTTTCTGACCGCACAAAACAAGACCCATCGACACTGCTTTGGCTTCTGCTTAAATTGAATTTACCCTCCCAAAATATGAAGAGTAGGCAAGCCGGACACTCCCCACTACATCACTAACCACCCCTCCTCCTCGTATATTACCTGGAAAGAAAGAAACATCAAAATTCAACTTCAATCTTGTGTTTGGAGCCATCCACTGGACCCAATTCCCTCATATCGCATGAACAGACTACTGAATCATAGAAACATTCCCCTAAAAGGATCACAATGAAGGATAATCATTCGATTTATTGAGAACATTAACCAGATCAATCAGTAGTGATCTTGTCCTCATAACAATGGACCACTATGTGGAAATAATACCTTTAAACTTGGCCTTATTCCTTTCCCACCAGATGCACCGACCACCTACACTTAAGATTATAGCTCTGGCCATTTTTTTGGTCCCTCAAATTTAATACCATGGAACCATCTCTTCATAATCGAATTTTTAGCAAGATCAATGGAAACAATACCCATAAACCCTTCAAAAGATCTCCATACTTCTCTGGCCCAATCACTGTAAATGAAAAGGTGATTAGTGTCTTCCTCCCTATATAACTTGAAATAATGACATTTAGAAGCTATGTTAATTCCTACCTTCCTCACATTCTCTTCTGTAGAAATATCCTGGTTTCTTATCTTCCATATAAGAGTGTTGAATTTAGAAGGAATACAACTACACCATACCATTTTATTTAAAGTATCATGCAGCCCTTGAGGATTCGAAATCAGGTTGAAGTCCTTTAATGAAAATTCCCCTATATTAGAAGCAGTAAACACACACTTATCCATATAATAATTTAAAATAATATCATAAAAATTATCCCTTTGATCCTCATCCAAAATTTCATGAATAAAACTAAGATGTTCAATAGCCTCCATTAAGGAAATCAATGGTCCAGGACAGCCCAGATAGCACCAAATTGACCCTTCCTCGTTATTAAAAAAAGATAACTCCCCTTCCTTATAATCCATCTTGAATGATGCCAAATAACTAAAAGAAAATCCTGGATTAAAGATAATAAAGGAGTATCATTTGAAGAATGATTTTCCTCATAACTAGTCCCTTTAGAGGACATAATATTCCCCAAGAAAATTTGCTCCACCACCACTTACCTAGCATGTTTTTCATGCATAAAGTGAAAGATATTTTCCAAACTTCTCACTCCAATCCCACCTTCTTGGACAATTCTTGCCATGCTTCCCCATAACACCCAATGGTGTTTCCTTCAGATAAAGAATCCCAAATGAACCCTTTAAAGACATTATCAATGTATGAAAAGACTCCCTTAGGGACATATCTATCTGAAAGAGAATGAATAGGGATGGAAGTTAACACACTATTGATTAGAGTTATCCGGCCTCCAAAGGAAAAAAAAATTCCAGTTCAAAACATGATTCACAATCCTATTCATAATATAATCAATATCCCGGATTCGAAGATGACCAGGAACAATAGGAGATCCAAGATATTTCATTATAAAACAACCCTTTTGAATATCCATTCTACTAAACATGGATGAAACCTACCTGTCACCACACTTATTAGAGATAAAAATATCGGTCTTGGATCTATTAATCACTTGACCACTCCATAAAAAATATTCATCTAGGATTATATATAAACCTCCAACCAGTCTTCCAAAAGCATTATAGAAAATTAAATTATCATCCAAAAACATTGGGTGAGAAATCGAAGGTTGATTAATTTTCCTCCGATATTGAAGAATACTTTTCATGTACATTTTATGGTTAATAAGGTGACTTAAATTGTCTTGCATAAGTATAAAAAAATTTGGAGAAATTGGATCCCCTTGTCTAATTAAACAAGAAACCTTGAAGATACCATAGGTTCTCCCCATGAACGAAACCACCATCCAAGAAGAGAGAAAACTCTTAAAAATGATATCCAAAGTATAAGGGGAAAGGCCCATACATTTGAGAACCTGGTTGATAAATACCCATTCCATTATGTCATAATCCTTGTTCATATCAATCTTAAAAGCGATATTAGAACCATGTGTTTTGAAGTAAATATCCCAAATAATTTACTTCTCCAAATCCACTACACCCTGACAGGAACAACCTTTAACAATAACATGTTTCTCTATGGAAACCCACTAAGGTACATAATTGGATAGATGCCTTTTGACAATACTAGAAATGATCTTATAAGGAAAATTGCACATAGTTAACGGCCTATATTAAAGAATAGAAAATGAATTTTTAATTTTTGGGAGCATCACCAAAGTAGTATCCACCGCCACTCTTGGTAAGGAACCACCATGAATGAAATCTCGAATGGCTATAATGATACCAAATTTTATATTATCTAAAGACCCCCTATAAAAAGAACCATGAAGACTATATGGGCCCTGAGAAATATCTGGATCAAGACCCATCATAGCATCATAAAGCTCCCGTTCATCTGAAATGGCTTTTAATAATGAATTATCATTATCAGACAACATGTTGGGAATCACCTCCAAAAGATAAGAATTTCTTCTAGAATATCCATTTAATATATTTGGATTGGGACATTCAGGTAAATTTTTAAAAAACAAGAAATCCATATTTCCTATCACCTCTCTATCATTTGAGTAAGACCCATATTAAAGTATAATATTATGTTCAAATAGCCTATTTATTTCTTTAATACATGAATCCAAATAGGCTGATTTTTTATCACCTTCACGAATCCATTTCACTCTCAAACCTTCCCTTGCAACACGGTCTTGTTTAAAAACAAGATCAGCTAACTTTTTTTTTCTTTGTATACAAATCCTTATAATTTTCTTCATCCCATGAATCCTCAAGGGATCTCTCTAATCTATCAACATCCTGTTTTAAAATTTCCACATCCTGTTCCAATGGAGGATCATATTTTTCCCAGACCTAATGTTTATTTTTCAAATGACATTCCTTGTTGTGTAGCCACACTGAAGAATAACCTTGAATATCTTCTCCCCATCTATCATTAACCAACTGTTGATACCCTTATACACCAGCCCAGTGATTACAGAATATAAACCACTCAATACCATCCTGTATTTGAGGAAAATAAATTATCCACAGAAAATGGTCCAAGATACGATGAAAAAGATGTTCCTCCTTAGCATTGGGAAACCTTTAAATAGTAAGAGCATTCGCCAAACAACTATCCAGCCAACTCCAGCATCTATGATCACCTTTCTGATTGTTACACCAAGTAAAATAGTCACCAGAATAACCCATGTCCATAAGCACTTTTCTCACCATAAATCGAAAAAATATCATGCTATTCATACAAGGAAAGATACCTTGACCCTTATTCTCATCTGGTTCGGTAATAATTTTAAAATCTCTACCAACAAACCATGAGAATTCCTACCGATCAAAGCTATACAAATCCAACAATCAAACCTCTTGTCTTTAAGCATCACAACACCCATACACAAATTATATATGCATAAAATCCCGACATGTATTGACTTTTACCATAATATACTGATCATTAGCTTTAATCAAATCCACCTTCATTTCCTTCTTGCAAAAAATCCATATATGATAATTATCTGGTTCTGCATGTAAACTGGTATGCATTCTGAGTATATAAGCAAACTCGTTTACTCTCAACATGTTCTTCTTGTGCTATAGAATATCAGCAATAAAAACCTTGTTTATTATTTCCATGGCCAAAAAATCATTCTTCACCTGAGGGCCAATGCGTAGGGAATTCCATATTAGGAACGAAATAATTGAAAAATCTTTAGCCTCGATTTGACCCCATGTGTCTTGGTCACATTAGATTGAGAAGATAAAAATGCTTTCATAGATCGTAGCTTTTCTCTTATATATACTCCATTCTCTAGGGCTAAATAATATTTCTTAGGAAAAGTTGAAAAGGACCATCTCTTTCAAAATCTCCATCCCACCGTTCTCAAAGTGGGTATGTTTCCATAATTTTCAAAAATAGGAATAACAGAAGCATATCACCTATCATTCTCCAGTTTTACTTTAGATGAAGACCATGATTTATTTTCCTTTAACAGTAATTTACCGGACTCTCTACCTCCACCAGTCCCTGTTCCAATTTCATATCTATCATGGATAACATCGGTTCTAGACAAACACAACACTAGAGGAAAAATATGCAACACTGTACCGACCATAGACTGGTTCTCTAACATTTTCCATGGAAACTATAAGCCTTGAACATTAATACATACATTAATTAAACCACTCACCCTGTTTGTCTTTATAAAATCCTCCTCAAATTGTATACACCAAGGCTGAGAATATTCAATGTCATCCAGAATATTTTTTCTGAATGATTTTTCAAAGGTTACTGGAGTAACCTTCTCTAATTCCATAGTGTCATCATCATCAGAAGCAATTTTGGACATTACATGATCTGTATGGTGTAAATATTCATTCACTTCTTCTCTGTATGGTTGTTCAAGAGCCACAAGATCATCCTTCTCAATATACATAGAGATATCAGTAGATAACTCATTAAATTTGGCCATTACAAGATCTGTATGACTGAAATTACCTCATTGTCTCTTACTATAAACTTGAATTGAATGGACATTTAGAAAACATTGAGAACAAAACCTTGGTAACATCGGATAAACAATATCCTATTTCGTAGAAATATATTCCTACAATTTATTGGATATCTTTTTCAAAAGAGTTGTAGTCAAGTCTTATTCAACACAAATCATTACAGTCAATACATTCCCATAACAACGTGTTTTTTTATGCACACAGAGAAACCCCCATGAGAATCCCCAATGAACCTTAGAATAGTCTCATTCTGCATTAGTAGAGGTAAAACTGGATGAGAAATCCTCACCGCCGCTTGAGGACTTTCCCTCCCTTTATGCACATCAATCGACCATCGGGCCAAATTGAAACACCAATGACCCGTGATCTGGGGAGCATTTCCCCATGCATGAATGAAATCCGACTCAGAATTAAATATTAAGTAGAATAAAATATGATGCACTGATGAAATGTTTACTATAGAAGAAATCTACCAAGAATTCAAAAACATCATGAAGAGTGATAAAGATGTCTTTATTGATCTAAATCACTCAACAAAAGTCCATTTGAGACAGCCAGCCGCCTCTTTATACATCTCCAAGGGAATTTACACTATCAAACTAGAATAATTCATACAAATCTATGGGGAAAATGGTTGAATTTCATGAAAAATAAAACCTCTCAAACTCTAGGGAGAAACACAGAGGGATTCCTTTAATGTTGAACCACTTCCATCTGCATAGAAGGATCTAAATATCGGTGCGTGTACGGGGCTAGAATCAAAGGTTACCGACGACGGGATTCTAATCCTAGATGGATCTGAAGTATGAAAATGTCAAGGATTTTGGGAAACAACGAGTGTTTAAGGCGTGTTCTCTCTCTCCTTAAATATCCTCAATTAAATTTTTTATTAGTATAATGTTAGGTAATTTGTCAAATTAAATGGGTAAAATCATTATTTGTTTTGCATGAATCATAATGATTTTTTTAAAAATTCATTCTAAAATAATAGAATTTTAATTTTAAAAAAATGGACTTCATTTTTTAAATTCGCATTAGAAAATTATCTATGGTTAATATTTTTGTATTTTTCTAAAAATTCATTTTTTGGGGAATAGTAAAAATACTTATTTTTTTGTAAAACTATATTTTTTATTTATATAATGAAATTTAGAAGACCCATTTAATTTTAATGTAACATAAGTACTCTTTAATAAGAAAAAATATATTTAATTATATACGAATCGTTATTAAACCATATTTTATTATTAGTTAATTTAGAAAACAATCACTATAACAATTGATTTTAATCTATTAAATGGGTGGTATTAACCATCTTTATATAATATTAAAACAAATGGAAATGTAATTAATTTTTTTTTTTAATTTCTTAATTTATTTTTAGTAAATATAAATCCATGAATTTCACTCTCTTTCTTTTAATATCAATAAACTATCATGGAAGGGATAAATACAACAAATGTTCAGTTATTAATGTTTATTTGAAATATAAATTATTATCATTATTAGTGTAAATTATTTTTATAATTATTGATGAAATAATTACTGTAAATCTTTTCTCAATGTCGACCTAGTGCTTGTGTTAGTAGTAAAATAAATCAAGTTAATGAGTTTAAAAACTATAAATGTATTTTGTTTGGTTATATATGTTCCCATACTAATGTTGTATATAAATAATTCCGAAAATTTAATTTTTATGAATTATATTTGAATTAATTTTCTATCATATTTTTTTCAATGTCCAATTATATAAATATTCCTAAAATTAAAATTAATGATATTTTAAAATAAATAATGTTTTATTAACCAATTTAGAACTCCTAAAAATATTATCTTCATGTAATTTACTATAATAATTTTTATTATATCGTTTATCACCCATTTATGATTCAATAATCCATTTATATTAAATTTAATCACTTATTTATATTAAAAATCCTTGACACTATGGTAAGTGTCAAAAGTGTAAAATTGGGTTTAAAAAAAGAGAAGTGATGGAAAAAAGAACCTAACCATGTCAGAAATTCATTAGATTAGAAAATTTATAATCATACACATCCTATATAAAAAATATATAAGTTTTATATATTTTTACTCAAAAAATAATAAAATAATAATTAAATATTTTAAGTAATTCATTGAATTCCCCTCACCAAACATATAAAAGTGGAAATCCTATCCTTTTTCCACACACATTTTGAGAACTATATCTCATCAAACACTTTCTAAAATACCTAAATAATAACTCCCAACTTATCTTAGAGGCATTGTATTGATTAGAAAACAAAATGAGGAAGGATTTAGTTATAAACATAAAGAGGTTGTTCAAAGAAGATATATAATTATGAACCGAGTGTTTTAATTTTATTTCATTTTATATATCAATAAAATATTCTTATAAAATGTTGAAATTGTAATAAAATTATCATTTTTATAATGATATTTTATAATGTTAATTTTATTACTTTTTTCCATTTTCTCTTCCATCAAATGGTAAATGAAACTGTCATTCATCTATATGGAAAACTACAACCATGTGAACTATTGCAATCCATTTTCAATCACTTCCTCTTAATGATTTTTATAATTATGTATTTAGTGAATATATTTATTTTAATTAAATAATTATCAATTTTAAAAGATAATATAAACTTAATTAATTACCTTTACATATATTGAAAATGATAACACCATTCAAGTGTACTTCTAGATTACAAACACCACAAATAGATGTGATTTGTTTTCATAGCTTCATCACATGGATTATTATGTATGTTTATTTAATTTAATTATATTATATTTATGATATAATAGTAATTATATAACAATAAAATAACACATACATTCTTTCAATCATGATCAATGAAAAATGGAAACATTACTCATGTGTACACGTGGATTATCATATCCATAATTGTAACATAGTACATTTTTAATAAACATGTTTTATAGACTTTCCTAGATGAATACTTTTTTTATGATTTTTCTAATTATTTCATTATTATTATTCTCTAGAATATGTAATGATGACCTATTTGAAAATAGTCAAACTGCTAAAGTGATTTTGGAAATTTGAGCCAAATATAATCAAAACATCCAATGTGAATATAATTGATTATATAATTGTATATAACATGAAAATAAGTAAAGGGAGTAATAAACCTGAAAAATGTTTCTAAGAATGTAATTAATTTATATAGTTTTTTTATTCAAGAATAAAATGACCATATGTGAGAATTTATAATATAGGTATGGGACACTTTACATTTAAAATCATATTTTAAATGTTTTGAAGATTTATTTTCTAAATATTTTACATTCATGTTCATATTTTTAAATTTATTTTATATATGTATTTATATGGGCATAAATGAATTATCGATGAAATTTTATAATATTTTTGTACATTATTTAAAATATTCTTAACTGAGTTATTTTTATGTATTATATACATATTGTTTTGACAAAATGGAAAATAAAATTTTCTATTCTAACATATATGACATCACTGAATTCTCCCACTGTTGTAACCATTATTTAATATTTGGAGTCCTTTACATGAATTCATGTGTTCTCTATAAAAAATCATCCTCCTTTGATTTAGGTAGTTTTAAAAAGGGGTTTTAAATTTAAGAAATATTGTAATATATACAAATTTATTATTATGGGTGAAATGAATTATTTTTATAGTGGAAGATTTCATGTGTTACAATTGTGATATATTTTTTTGGAATCATCTTTATGATATCTGTTTCTCTTAAATACATATGTGTGGTTCCATTATAAAGCAAATATTGGTGGTTCTTTTATAAAGAAAAAAAGATTATCCTGATATAAATCTCCAATGTATTGGTTAAAGGGACTATGTTAATCAGTTTTTTATCCTAATAGATTATTGGAATTTTTTTGTAGGGTATTCTATTTGTGGTTGTAATATGAAAATTATTCTCCATGTTTCCTATATGATTTATATATGATTTATACATGTTTTTAAATAATTCTTATAAATCTATAAGGTAATCTAATGAGATTATGATAAAAGTAAAGTATATTTAATTTCTTAATGGTGAAATGTACACATTTTTGAAAAAAATCATGAGTTTTATATGAATACTAAGAAACATTTATGATTTTTTAATTTTCCTTCAATATTAATTATGAAATATTTTATGAAAATATTTTATGAGATAACATAACTTCAACGGTAAAAAGTTTTTATTTTGAGTTTTTAGTTTATTTTGGAAAATGACTATTTTTAATATTCATGGACCAATGAAATTCAGCATTAATTTTTGAGAAGGATGAGGTGAGGATTTTTTTGGAAGAAATTTCATGTCTCTAAATGTTGGTAATTTTTAGTTTTTTTTTTGTATTTTTGGAAAATAGACTACTATGTAGATGTGTCCAACTTGGAATGTAATTTTTAATTATGCAAGGATGATAACCTAACTCTATAAAACCAAACTCCTAAAAGATCCTAAATTATAAGATATTGAATTCCTGATATAAAACACAATATTATTTAATTTTTAGGGACATGTCCTTGTCGATATTTTTAGAGGAAATGTTTAGACAGTTTTAGAGTATTGGATTATATAAGTAACAAACTTTAAGATATTATAGTTTATGGTTATTATGATATATTATTTGATGATTAGTGTGTTAACTCATCTAAACTATTTCTTATTTCAATGTTTTTTTATAGTGGAAATAGGAAAGAAGATGTTGGAGGGAACCAAGAGGATAATATCATTCAAAATTAGTAAATTTAGATGGTTGGAATTGGAACTGAGCAGTATATTTCTATGATGTATTGGGTAACACATGTTGTAAATAGAGGTGGTATCTATTCTAGGGAGTAACTGGAAGTGGCCCAGATAAAGATGTCGATAGTAGTTCATTTTATAATACAACTACCTATAAAATTCAGTAGATCTTCAAAAAATGTGGTAGATGTGGGATGTGTTGAAAAAATAGAATACATATTAGATGTCATGGGATTTTTGGATCATAAAAATAAAACAATTTCTATTTACAGTTTTTAAGTTGAATATGACCAATATTGGTTAATGGTTATGGGTATTATAGATAAGGAAGATTTTTATGTCATGGATTGGGATCAAATTTTGGTTATTTTATTGTAAAAATATTTTCCTAATATTTTTTTACTCTTGATAGAAAATAAATTATTTTTTTATGTAAAAATAAGAATATTTAGTGGCATCATATAAAGAAAACATCACCTGATTAGAAAAGTGCACATATTTTTTTCTTGGATATTGAGAGTATAATTGATCAGTTTTAATTAGTATTGTAACAAAAATAGATAATATTATTTTCCAATGATTAATTTAATATTTATGATAAAATTATTCATTTTACTAAAAATTTAAAAATATAGTATGTTTATGATCAATTTTTCTATGAAAATTAGGTGAAAAAGATGCCCAAGTGGTTAGAAAATGGAAAAAATCCATCAAATAAATCTTAAGATAATAAAATAATATTTATAGTTAGTGATAGGTGTGGAAAAAAGAACCTTGGAGAATGTTGTTTGAAATATGGGAATTCATTTTATGATAGTATGAATGGGAAAATATTTCATGATTTCATTAAAAAATATCGTGGTAGTGGTAATACCAATTTTAATAAATTGTATAAAAGGTGTTTTAAATATAATGTGACGAATCTTTATGGAGATTCTTGTCCAAATAAGAGAATAAATAAAAGTAGAAGAGTGTGGTGAAACAAATTACAACTACTTTTGGAGATATTGGTCAATAATATAATTTGTAAAATGTTACATTAAATATTTTTTATGATTATGATAATGTATTTTTTTATGTCATGACTATCGACTATCATTTTATTGAAATATAATGGTAAAATGAATGCTTAACCACAAGAATATAAATCAATAATTTTGAAACAAACTCAGGGTAATGTTAAGGTAATATATATTTATAAATATCTTATTGTTATAATATGTGGGGGAGGATGGGGGGTTCCCTATAAACAATGTTATTGAAGAGACCAAAAGCTTGACGTACATGGACATTACATTACTTTTGTGGAATAGTTAATACATAACAATAACAGACACTCAAGGACAGTAATAGTTTAGTGTCTTTGGAAACTTGGAAAATAATCTTCTAATCGTGGTGAAAGTTCTTCAACATCTCCCAATAAGATCTTCCCCTTTTGTTTTCTTACCTAAAACCTTTATTTAAATCATGGGGAAAATAAAACATATAAATGCGGAGCTCAAATTCTCAGTAAGGCTAAGTATAGAGAACATAAAACAATGCATAAACATTTGAATGCAAAAACATGAACATAAAATATAAACATCAAAATCATGAGCAACAACATAAATCTTGGAAGTAAACAAGGCCTAGATCATAAAAGATCATTAATCATGATAAACTAGCATGGTAATAAAACATGTAATTATGGCATCCATTAAGCACATGTTATGATTTTCATATTAGCCAAGGCATTGCTGCCAAGGCCATCTTAGTGGAAAAGTCCCATTCTGAATCGAGTTCACCCCCGATTCCAATCCTGTAATACTGAACCAGATTAACTTACCAAACTATCCATGTCTATCTTATGAGATATAAATCGTTACCCAAAGCAATGGAGGAAGATATAGGTCCCACCCATCTCAAAATTAAATCATTCTTACTTGTTCCACAAAATAAACATAAAACAGTCATCATAACCCAAAAAATAAAATGGGTTTCATAAACATCGTCCCATCATAACATAATCCATATAAAACAAATGTACATTTCATCATAAGAAAAGTAAAATCATGTAAATCATAGAGAAATTAGACTTGAAACATACACATATGAAATAATTTCATCTTAGATGGAAAATGGTTTTGATAAAACACTTGAAATGAATTCTTGAGGAAAATATCCTTTCTTCATCAAAATAATATTCATTTCACAAAATTCCATGCAATTTTAAAGGAAAAGTATTTTTTTTGAAAATATTCATAAACTCTTGTAGAGTATGCTTCATTAAAATGAGGCATTATGAAACCGTAAAAATCCTTTCACGCCGTATAAGTTAAAAATAACATTTTTCTCGTACTTTTGTCAGAAAAGTGAAAAAGTACCTCGTATGGTAAACAAATGAAAGATTCATTATATACGATGTGGTAAAAGTAAAAAAGGGTAAGAATGAATTTGAACATACATGGAAGAAAAGTAGACATTTTATGAAAACATTTTGAGAACATATGGTCATGGATAATAAACATAACCCTAGTAAATACTTACGAATAAACAATCTCAGATAAAAATGAGATTGGAATAATTATCCCTTACCTTATGTCTGATATGATTCATATGTATCTGAACCTCATGTATAATGATTTAAATAATGTCATTGACTTATTATAGAATCATATTCATTGTTATGATATCATATATGGTTTACTTATGACTTCATATTGTCCGTTCTTTTGTAAATTTGATGTAAAAGCAGCGATTTGGGTAAAATCATTTCATTTATTGTACATGTTTTGACTTGTTTTTCTTGATAATATTACTTATATCCTGATTTAAATTTTTACAGAATTTAGAAAATTATTTATATATAATATATATTCCACATGTAGATATATATATGATAGATCGATAAATGGAATGAAATACACCGTTTGGGGAGACGGTAGGCCGTACGTACGCATGAATGCTGTTTTCGTTTCCTTATTAAATTGAATGGAATTAAGTAGATGAAATAAATATATATGTTCATAAATCCAGTATCATTATTATGTCATATATTTCATTATTATTCATTATATATACTTTATAATCATTCATGAATGGTTAACATAGAGAATGAATCTCATCACATCATGGAGATGAAAGTCCGTACGTACGCACGAGCAATGATATCATTCTCATGATCGTGGAATTGTATTTAAGTGTATGTATAATATTTAATAATCAATATCACTTTACAATAATAATATATAGATATTTATTTACACCATTATACCCATCCATGTAAGGTGGTGGTCAAAAACAGATTATACCACAGCATGGAGACTGTATTCCGTACGTACGCACTCGCGGTGATTTCGTTTTCCGTAGGATGGATAGAAGGTGAAATAAGGAAGTTTCATATTTATAATAACATATAAATATATAATTAATACTTATTTTATTACTTTATAATGATACAAATAAAGAAGAATAAGTATAAGAAGAAAGAAACTTGAGAGAATCAGAAGAAAAAACTACTTCTTCTTTGATACACCTCCTTTAAGCCTTCTGTTAAGTAAGTAGAGTTGGTATTTTGAGAAGACCATAACCTCAGGAATGTTTCTAGGGAAGTGGAGAAGAGAAATGGTAAGGGGTTGTCCGAGCATAAAGGCACAAAATGGTGTGAAGAGAAGAGGGAAGGGGTGCCCTTTTTATAGGGGAGGAGAGGGGCAACTTTGGAAAAACTTAAAATATTATTTTATAATAAAGTCATATTCGGTTTTTAATAGCTCAAAATTGATTTTTTTAGAATCTAAAGTGGTTATGGGTCTAAATAATCTCAACCAATAGATTTTATACAAGTTTAGGTTACAATTTTAACCTTATCATTTAGATTTTACTCTAAGTTAAATAATTTAGATTTTACTGTGTCTTCTTGTTTTCTTACAATATATTGTAAATAAACATACTATAACAAGAAACAATAACCCCAAGTGGTTCATTATTAATATATATATCCTTATCTAAGTAATTTGGCCGAACCTTATATTTTTAGAAATAAAATAACAATTAATTATATAATATTTATTTTAAAAACTATTTTGCGTAAATTTTGACACTATTTGCTAATTGATTTTTGTGAAACTCATAACTGAATGATAAGTTCAAAAAAAGATTATTAAATCAATACTAACATGTCATATTAACCTATAAAAGTATTTTAATTCTTAAAAAGTATCATATTACATTTATTTGTTTATTTATAATATCAATTATTTTAATATTTGTTTATTTAGGTAATTACTACATCACCATTGTGTCATAGATAACTTAAAATATTTAATGTCCAAAAATTAAAAATAAAATACCATTAGGTAGGAAATATTTTTATATTATTAATTAATATTTATAGTCGTATTTATCTTATGTATAACCCTATATTAAAAATGAATTAGTTATTAAACTTTGATTTTAACTATTTTAACCCTTCTTTAAATAAATTAATAATAAATGTCCTAATCTAATACAAGTGGACCTAAATGGTCATATTTTATTCCTAAGGTTTTTTTTGTCGAATTACACTTATCAAATAGAATTAGGACATGTTTTAGGGTAATAATAATATCATTTTTACCCTTAATTACCCTATTTACTTTTAACCGTGGTAAATAAATGTAAAACGTTACTATTCACCAAAAATTATTTTCATCTCATTGAACCAAATTTTAGTCCTTGATATTAACCGTGTCTCTTAGATTTTTGAAATTCCACTCACAGAAGTGGTAAAATTATGTTTTATGTGAATTTACAAATTCTCCTAGGAGGTGGGTAAAAGACTATGAAAAGTTCAATAAATTTTTTATATATCTAAAATTATTATAAAATGACTCCAATGAATTACATTGAACTTATATAGGTATTATGTATCAATTTTTACCTAAAATAAATTTAAATAAAATAAATAACTATTTAAATAAAAAGTCAGTTTTCAAATAGTAACCCAGTGTTTTCACTATTCATCAAAAATTGAAAGTTTTCAGAAAAATACCAATAATTAAACCTAGGATAATTTTGATATTCCGAATCCAAAAATGAAGTCCATTTAGAATGATAAAATTTATAAAATTTTAAAAAGTGGGTATTACTATTCATAACGGCTAGTTTATATAATATATCGCTGTTTAGTGAAACTTGGTATTGCATACAACACAAGTTATCGTGGAAGGTCGCGATTGCGTGTAATGCAAGCCAAGTCAGGGATGCATGTATTGAAAGCTCCTTTTCATGTAGCGTACAACACAAGACATCAATAAAATTAAAAAGAATATTTTTCATAAAATCTCGGGGTGTTACATTCTACCCCCCTTAAAATTAATTTTTCCCTCGAAATTCGTCGGGGTTATAAATGGTTTACTACATGGAAGTTTCTTTAATAGAAACCCACATCATAAGAAGGAATACAAAAACTAATCTTAAAAAACTAATGTATGAAACGTAACAGTCACCCAAATTTACTAATCACTGGGTTTCCACATAAGAGAACATAGGTGAAAATATGGATATGGAAGAGAAATCTAACCATCATGTTCTGATAGAGAGTGGTAGAGAACATGGATATGAAAAATAAAACAATCCCAAAGACATTGATTTGTGATGACTAAGTTACCATCTGATTCATTGGATATATGGGCACTAGGACAACATTTTTGATTTTCAAGATCATTTCCCCAAAGTTGAAGAAATTGGAATTAAAAGAAATTATTTATTGATTTTGGTACAGTATCACCGTTGGTCGTTCCTTGGAAAATTTACACTTCATCTCTTAAATAAATGAAGTTGAATTTGTCATTTTTGAAGTGTTAGCAGATCATGTGATAGAATGATGGGTCATTCCATCTATCTCAAACAAAAGGTTAGAAAAAGTTATCAAAAATACATAAGTCCATCTATAGTGATATTAATTATATATAGTTCCTAAAATGTAATTATACTTCATATATCATACTATTTAATATAATATAAATTGTTTCTACTAAAAAGTGACTTCTTGTAGGCCAGTGGTAGGCTCTAAAGTCCTGTCTCACTTCAATTGTGGGTTCGATTCCCATAGCCTTGTCTGATGTGACGGGTTGTCTCCCGTCCTGCAGGTTGTCATTTTTCTAAAACTAAATTATTATAACATTCCATAAATAATATCAAAAAAAAATTCTAGTCTTAAACAATTCTATCTGATGACCAACATAATCCATTCCAACCTTTAAGCTTATCGAAAATAATTCTATCTAATCTCATAGTTTAAAGAAAATGATTACTTGAGAGGTCACATAACAAGCATGTGAATACCATCATTTATCCCCCATATATCATAAGATATATCTGGTTGGACAGATTCCAAACATTTGAATACCTTAATCATGTATTCTCTTGGAAAATGAATACCCATTGATCCTTAGTGAAAACATAAATGCTGTCAAAAGTTATCTCTTTCCACATACCAAAATCCCAAAAATTCTATATACCCAGACCATGATATCACATAGTCATTATATAGGTATTATGTATCCATTTTGACCTAAAATAAATTTAAATAAAACAAATAATTATTTAAATAAAAATTCGGTTTTTAAATAGTAACCCAGTACTTTCACTATTCATCAAAAATTGAATGTTTTCAGCAAAATACCAAAAATTCACCCTAGGATAATTTCAATATTCCAAATCAAAAAATGAATTCCATTTCAAAAGATAAAATTTATAAAATTTTAAAAAGAGGGTACTACTATTCCTAACGTCTTGTTTATATAACATATCGTTGTATAATGAAACTCAGTATTGCGTACAACACAAGCTATCATGGAAGGTCATGATTGTGTGTAATGAAAGCCAAGTTAGGGATGCATGTATTGCAAGCTCCTTTTTGTGTAGCGTACAACACAAGACATCAACAAAATTAAAAAGAATATTTTTCATAAAATCTCGGGGTGTTACAGTTATATTTATAAATTTTAAATTATAATTCATTCTAGAAATGGGGTGGTTGTCAGTTTATTATGCCATTATAGATTACAGAGAAAAATAATTTACTTTCAAAAATGAGTTTATTTTTGTTTATAAAAATAAATTGATACCATTTATAATATATCATGAATCTTAGAAAATATTAATATATTTAAATTAATGTTATCCTGGTCATATTGTTGAATAAATAGGATTTCATTAGATTAATTGTAACGACCCAGAGTTTCATTAATGGAAAATCCCTCTTGATTTTATTAAATATCTCTTAATATAAAATGTCTTTTTAAATGTCATCTTCATTGGTTTTATGATAAGAATTGTGACCGTTACTTTTATAGCCATTGAACAGCGATTACATGATTAGTATAAATATAGGGCTTTAACATATCTAATTTTTCTTAGACAAAGGAAGCGATGGCCTCATCCAGTAGAATTACCCCATACAAAGCCCATTTATCGGAGCTCAGAAAATAGGTGGCATCCTTGGGCTTCACTCTTGACCAATCCCAAGCTGATCATCACCATGTCATGCTCGAACGAGACCGTCTAGGGGAGAAGTGGAAGTTGATAGAAATTACCACTCGAGCGATGTTATCTGAGGCACACCAAGAGTCTGTCACCATCGCACACCTTACCCATAGGTCCTATGCGGCTGTTTTAAGGGGCTATGTAAAAAATAAATAGTACTATGGTCATGTACATTATTTTTTGTATATAATTATGAATATACTTTCTTGTCATTATTGATACATTGTAAATAGTTTTTAATGTACAAATAATGTTTTTAGTTATTATTTAATTAAGAATTATATTTTATTAAATTATTGGATTTTTGAATTAAATAATATTTTTAAAAAATAATAATATTATTATTATTATATTAATTTTATTATATATAAATGATCATATAATTGTATGAATGCAATTATAATTTTAATTAAGGTTTGAAATCCATTTTTGTCAAAACCCGTGAATTTTCGATAAATGTCGGTTTTTATTTTAAAAGTGAAAATTAACATATTTAGAAAATTATTTAGATAAAATAAATTTTATTTTTGGTATCAGGACATCGAAATTATCCAACGGTGAATGTTTCATAATTTTCTGAGACAGTCAAATTTTTGAGTAAAAATTAAATACCGTTTAAATATATAATGTGTTTTATGACAACCTAATGACCCAATTGTGATGTAATAAAAAACTATAATTCTTATGTTCGGCCAATATATGTTTTACCATTAAAATAATGTGATTTTGGGGTTTATTGGGCTTACTTTTCAAAGCATTAATGGACCCCTCAAGACTTATTAAACACCTTGTGTTTTTAAATTAATTTCCATGGGAGTGTGACTCACCTCTACATAAGCAACCCAATTATTTAAAGAAGTTCGAAATTTGGACTTAAAAAATATTTTTTTCCTCTTCCCTTTGCCAAAAACCATGGGCAAAAACCATGGGATGGTTTGTGGTTTGGATTAATTTAATATAAGGGGTCCCAAACCTAAATAATAAAGAATTCCCTCACCTTTCCTATATAAACCCACCCAAGATCCCACTTCCTCTTCACTAAAAGCCTTTGGAGATCGTCCAAACTCTTAAATAATCTCTCTAAAATCCTCCCAAGGTGCCCCAAGCTCCAAGAATCCTCTCACAATCCTCTCTCTAGCCTTCAGAAGCACACTTCCGAGTAAGGGTTTTTTCTTCCTTTCTCATTTTTGTCCAATTTTCTGTAATTTGATTTGGCCTTTTAATTTCAATTATGAAAGTTGGGGTATGGTTTCACACCTCCATCAGACATTCCTCTTTATGTTTGAATTATGGGAGACCCTTTCTCTCTCATTAAATGCCTCTCATGTACACCCGTTACTATGCCGAAATTCTGAAAGGAACTTCTCTCTCCTCTTTTACATTCAAGCAATACTTTTGAATCATGAATCTAAATTCCATTAAAATTGTTGGGACACGTATCTATATGACCTAATTACATTCCATTACATTTAAATATGATTATGAACCCCTTTCTCTCTCATCAACCATTTTTATGAATTCGTATGTCACGCCGTTACGCTGCCAAAATCGCACCGATTTTCTAAGACAATGTCATTGTGTAGTGAATACCATGCCCATTTCTTCATCAAGGGTATTCACCTTTATGAAAATTTACATATTGATTTTAAATTTTCATGTATGAATTCCACATTCCTTGATCGTGGAATAAATGATTATGTTTTATGAATCCTTGTTTTATGATCCATGTGGCACACTTATGCATGATATGAAATGTTTAAGAAGGGTGCTCCCTTATAACGCTCTAATGCACTGGGTAAAGTATAGTATCATGATATGTCATGTGAAATGAGTGTTGAATCATGCTAATTCAAGTGCAAAGAGGGTTTACTCGTGATTTAGGTGCAATGAGGATTTACTCATGCTCCATGTGCAATGGGCCTTGGCTCATGCTAATTCCATGTTAAGTGTTGTTGCCACATTTCCATGTTATGATTATCATTATTTATCATGACTATATGTTCATGTTTCTATTGTGCTCTATTGATATACCTAATGTCTAACATGTATTTTACTCCTCATGTTATTCCTTGTTTACTCCCTTACTGGGCTTTATTACTCACCCTTTTCTTATGCATGTCCTCAGGTTATCCCATGCAATGCTAAGTATGGGGGAATGTAGTGGTCATGTAAAGGATGTTTTCAAAAAATATATTGTATTTCATGTTTTATGTTTTTATGTAATGATACTAAGCCCCAAAGACACTAAACCTCTTGATCTTCTTTTTTGTATCCAGTGATGTTTTATGTAATAAATCATGTTTAAGTTGTAACAAAAAGCAGGGTTGTCATAGTTGGTATCAGAGGATAGTTTTAGTTAATTTTGGGATTAGGATTAGAAAACCCTAGTAAAGCCTTAGAGACAAGACTAAGTATAATAAAAACATCCCTATGTTTTGGTATGTACTGAGTAAATGGTTTATCAAACAAATACATCCCTATCTGGATACGAGTAGGCAGAGGCGGCTTTGGCACAGATGTATCCTAGGGGTAAAACCCGAAAACACCGCTTTGAGTTAGACTCGAACGAGAACTGGTGCACGACAATGGGATTTGCTGAACTCTTGGTTACGACACTCCCGGGGGATATGTTTTGATAAATTCACAATCTTAGTATTAACCCTTATAAAGGAAATTAAAAAAATGCCCCTAAGAATATATGTTAGAAAGTAGATCATGAAAAGCCTAGATTGAAGCTGATAGACTCATAAGTTAAGGAAATGAAAGTTTATTTATAATTCATCAACTTTTGTCTTTGGATTACCCTTTATGTGTTACCCCAAACTTTCTTTTTATTCCAGCCAATGGACGGTAATAGGAGGACTTGGGATAAAAAACATTGTGAAGATCAGTCTGATGACTGTACTAATGAGGTTCCCAATCTAATGGGAGTAGGAATCACGAACTTTGTCACACTTATCTGTCACGACCCGTCCTCGGGGCCCGTTCCGTGACTACCCCAATCCCGCCTTCCATAGGCCAGGGGCTGGAGACTAGCACCAAAGGCATAATTCCAGATAACTGGGAAGGCATTGCCTTTATAAAAGTAAACAAAACACCACAAAGTACAAGAGGAAGTAAAACACTAAGTACAAAGAGAAGTGCTGAAAATTAAATGGGCCAGAATACAAACCCAAAAGAAAGTACAACTAGAACTGAACAAAAGTACAACAGAAAAAGTCAACAGGAGGAAGAATGGAAGCGGCTCCTGGGACGTCCTCCTCAGATCCTACCTGAAGGGTAGGTACAGATGGCGCTGCTCCTGGATCGTCCACCACGGATCCTACCTGAAGGGTAGGTACAGATTGCCTCCACAACACTCTCGCCCGTCAACCTCCTCCAAGTGTCGTCTCACTATGAATTCCACCTCCGGATACTGAGTCGTCATGTAGTCCACCTCCGGGTACCGTTCAGTCCTCGAACACTCGGCCTCCGTCAGCACTGCCCGCCCTCTACAACCAACACAACGAGGTACGGGCATAGCCAGTGCATGGGTGAGTATAACGATACTCAGAAGGGACCCCGAGACCCTCAAGGTCTCACTAAAACCATCAAGGATAACCACAAAGAATATCTCAACAGATAACCTCTACTTAGGTATATTCCCATACATATACCTAAGTTATCAAGTAACACATTTCAATCATGAGGAAACACAAAGATTATGAAATCAACAGATAACCACTACCCAAGTATATGCCCATACATATACCTATGTTATCAAGTGACCCATCTCAATCATGAGGTAACACAAAGGCCAAAAGTCTCAGCTCAAACCAGTATTTTCCTTATTGAAACCGTAACTGCAGAAGAGCCCCGTCTCTAGAGTGTACAGTGGTTCGGTCACGACTCTGAGGTACTTCTCACTAACCTAAGACTGCTGAGGTACTCCTCCTGTCGAGTACTGCGGTTCAGCCACCCAAACACAGTAGTGCTTCCCGCAGGGGTATGTCACCCAAACACAGTAGTCCACACCCCCTAGGAGCCTGCTGAGCTACTCTCCGGACAAGTACTGCGGGTCTGCACTGTCACACAGGTAGTGCTCTTTCTTCCATGGGTCTAGACCTCACAAAGTAGTGCTCCGTCCACTGGGCTATTCTACTCACTCCAAGTCGAGTCGGTCAAGAAGTCGTCAGGTCTCAGTCGGCTACACGGTCTCCGTACTCCGCACGCTCGTCTCTGGGAGGTTCTGATCCACGAGCTACAGGTCGACACTCCAAGTATATCAATGTCCCACGAAGAAGTATCTCAAAGGACCGCCTCATCATAGGGGTCTCAACGTAACAGATGGCGCGTCAATTGGACGCCTGGTCTGTGAGTTATTAGCCTTTTCGTCCTAGGGGCCCAGTTGGTCTTGTGTGCGAACCAAACCAGCCGTATCTCAACTGCACCCCGAACTCTCATAGGGTATACCCATAAGGACTATTTCTCAACGTGATCACCAACGCCGCTAACGGTTCGTCAATCGGACGTCCGGTCAAAAAGATATCAGCTTTTACTTTCTAGGGGCCCGGTTGGATTTCGGGTACAGTCCAACCCAGTCACTATCCAATAGCAACTGAAACTCGGGCGAAGTATGGAAAAAGTTCCGTCTCATCAATAGGAATTCAACGAGATAGATGGCACGTCAATCGGACACCCGATCTGTGAGTTATTGGCTTTTTCGTTACAGGGGCCCGGTTGGTTTCGTGAGCGAACCAACCCTACAACACTCCAACGGCATCCAAACATTGATAGGAGTAAGGTAAAATATCCGTATCACTTAGAGGAATCCATCAATGTCGACGGCACGTCAATCGGACGTCCGGAGATCAAGATATAAGCGTTTCCGCTCCGAGGGCCCGGTTGGTTTCGTATCCGAACCAACCCGGCCGAACCCAATGTGTTCCAAAACTTTGAGTGCGATATACCGAAACGACCATCTCGATCCAAGGATTGCATCTCCCATGACGGTGCATCGATCGGAGGTCTACAGCTCATGATATGGGCAAAAGAACAAAGAGGGTCTGAAAACGGGGGGTCTGGGCCCGGCCCGACCCCCCCAGGGTCGGCCCGAACTGGGTCCACCCGACCCGGGTCTGACCCGGAGGGGCCCGGCCCGCCCGCCCGGCGCGGCCCGGCCCGGCTGGAATGGTCCGGCTCGCCGCGGCTCGGCCAGCGCGGCTGAGCGGAAGCCGCGGGCGGGGTGCGCGGTTCCCCCCCACCCCCCTCGCCGCTGATTGAAGCCGGCGGCGAACCACCACCACCGCCGGCGGGGCGCGCCGCCCCCGCCTTCCGCGGACCACCAGACGCGCTCTAGTGGTCCGTTTCTCCTGCCGTCTTCGCCAACGGTCCTCCCGGGACCCGACCTTCACTGCGAATGGATTCAAACGCCATAGCAGTCTGCTTCATCGTCATCCGTTGATCCGCACATCGATTAACAAGCTGCGGAGGGTTGTTGGGCTGTGTTTGTTCGGCCCGCGTCCTCCGCGTTAGATGTTATCAATTGGAAAATAATAAAAACATGATTTTAATCATTGACGAGGGTATAATTTATCCAAAATAAATTATACGAACACCTTGCAATCAAATACCCACGCGCGAGAGTTTAAGAAAATTTGAATGCGCGGCGTGACGACGTCGCACATTCTTGCCGCTTGATCCGGCGCAACATGACGATGTCGCGCATCCTTTCCGCTCGATCGCGCGCGGTGCGACGGAACCACGTCAATTTCATTCGATCCTCAACAACAAGAAAAACAATAAGGGAGGGGGCGGCCGTGTTTGTGCAGTCCAGCCTCCTCCCGTTAACTGATATCATGCAGTCTAAAAAGATGCGGATAAAAGACGGAAGAAAATAACGTATAGAAAACACGTAAACCCCTACCTCGGTTTCAAGAGAGGAGTCGCAGAAAGAGGATTTGAAGACGACGTCGGGGTGCGTCGGAGGAGGAAGCGGCGTCTCCTCACGTGTTGCGGTGAAGAGGAAAGAAGGAACCTCGTCGTTCTTCACGTTCTTCGTCGAAGATGAAGAAGATGATCTCTAAGCTCATTGCATTATTTTTCCCCCATGTCCTCTCAAGCAATAAAGGAACTAACCCAAAATAAATTAAGCCACACTTAATTTATTAACTCAACATGGCTTTTGAAATTCAAGTGTTTGAATTTCAAAAACACACATTAAACTCACTAAATTAATGTCATAAGTTATTAACATAAGTTAACAATATTAATGGTGAGTTGAGGGGGATATAGGATATGAAGGGGTGGGGTTTGTGTGGGCCCCACCACCCTCATAACCTCCCAAGGGATGTTGGGTAGTTACCCAACTTCCTTCCAAAGTATTAAACAGTTAGAGTGAAATAAAAATTGTTGTTAAAATTTTATTTTTAACTTCAAAAATTTTTATCAACTTCTCTCGAGTAAATGCAACTCCAGAATAGGCGTTCATAAGCAAATACCGGTGATGCGGTTCCATTGGTGCCCTATGAATTTGATTCCGAGAACCGATTCAAAAGTTAGGAATTCCCGCTCGTTCGTTCACTGAACGTACCCGAGCTAAACTTCAGAAATTGATTCTGGGCACACCGGGCCTCGGAATCAGGAGCCGTCAAGAAACTGCATTATTGTAAAATTTCAAAGAAAATAAAGAAAAAAATTTCCTTGAAATTTCTGGGTCTTTAAATTACTCCCACCTCAGGGCTTTACGTCCCCGTAATGCTTCAACACAAACTAGGGTCACAAAAGCGGTATTGAGCACGCATGTGAGCCTTCCGCTCCCATGTTCTTACCTGGAGGTTCCCGTACTACTAGAGATAACGCACCTGAGGAATCGTCCATCCTCATAGGATCCGATCCTGTCCATCCTCGATTCCCACTGGATCCTCCGTGAAATTCACCCCATCACCAAAGTCCAGCTCCCCATGGTCGATGATATGCGAAGGGTCGAGCACGTATCTCCTCAGTTGAGATACGTGGAAGTCGTCGTGCACCTGGTGCAACTGAGGTGGATGGGTCAAGCGGTAAACCACCTCGCCTACCCAGCTGAGGACCTTGAAAGGTCCGTTGAACCTCGGATATAACTTGCCGCCCTGGCCACATCTCTGTAAACCTCGTCAAGGTGAGACCCGTATAAGGACGTGATCGTCATCCTCGAACTCTAGAGGTCTCCAATTCCTGTTAGAACTGAAACACAAACGACTGCTACCATGAGGGTTTGGTTGACCGACTCAAGAGTGATCGGTCGCACCCTCCTGTGATAGAGTTTATCCTGTGCTGTCTGGGGTTTCCTTTTCGCCGACCAAGGAAAACCCATCCCGACGTTTGCCTAAAACCGTCAATTTGAGTATGAAAAGTTATTGCTGATTCCATACTCAAACTAACGTCGTAAGGCCTCAACAGTGACACCAAGAGATTCCAACTGAAACTCTCGCCTCGAGGGTCTAACCACACCGTCGGCGTAAGTGTGATTATCGAGTATCCTCCCAATGTATCTCCATACGTGAGGGTCAAGTCCATGGCTTACCGGAAACTCTAGGTCTGGGACATGATTTTTGAAAGCAAGGAATGATTCATATCGACGTCGGTTACTACAACATCTAGTAGTGGGAACAGACTGTCCCTTGAATCATTTTTAGAGCCATCGGGTCACTCTCCTTGACCGCATGCATCCGCACTCTTCCTCCACCCTCCAGCTCCCTGAGCCTGGTGGGGATAAATAAGGCGGGTGGTTGTTGCATGTTAAAATGTACACCGCCTCATGCTGCTCTCTGAGATCTGCCTCCACGTCTGCTGCTTTGCAGACTCATCTATCCTTTAATCTTCCTCTTATGGAAACATTTAACATGCCTGAGTCTCCATGACTGGTGCCAGTTTCTTGTTTCTTACTGCACTGTGCAGTCTTCATCCGCTCCTGGATGATCTGTACCTTCTTTGCATATGATCTGAAGGAGCTGCTAATATTTCTCCATTGCCAGAAAGAGAAACTCAGTCTCACCCACTGTATGAACCACGCCCATCGCCAAATATAGTCAATCCCGACATGAATGATGCATTCATGCAATGGATGATGTCATAAGGCCTTGACGTAACTACCAAGTGATCCAACTGTCACTCTCACCTCCAAGGGTCGAGTCACACTGTCGGCATCAGTGTGAGGTCACTGGGTCTCCTCCAGTAGAAATCTCGAAAGTGAGTTTCAAGTCAACAGTTTTAACCGGGACCACTCAGAATCAATAAAACAAAAGGACAGGAATGAAAACAAAGATAAGTGTCTTTTTATTATTGCATCTCATAGTACAAAGACACAAATACAACATCAACATGGAACTAGAAGTACAAGGGATGTATCCACTAGTTCCGCTCATGTCCACCTGCTCCCGGAGCTCTACTGCCTTTCCCACTGGTCAGCTGTTGCTCAAGAACTAGCCGCTGCTTCTGTCTCAGTGGCTCCTCCAACACCCGCTGATCAACTGTGCAGGGAGTCAGACAGTCATGTGCCAGGTGACCCTTCCTTCCGCAGGAGTAACACTGTCCGTTTCTGGCACACCTGGCTCTGACCCCACCCCGGGTGCCCCGCACCACCGATCCTAAAAACCCGAGATCTCCCAACTGCTGGTCTGGTCCTCCTGGACCTCTGCATCGTCTGTCTACTGCCCACAGATGACTCTGCTACTGATCGAAAAACACGTGGAAAAGGCAGCAGCTTCTGAACACGCTCGGGGTGTAGAGCTACTGGAACAAACTCTACCTTGAAGAAGGTCTCGAAGTCTTCCCATGTGTAGGTCATCCAGTCGAAAAACTGAAACAAGTGGCTCCACCACCTGCCTGCTACTGCCTGAAGGAGGCTGGAAGCAAAGATCACCATGAATTCTGCAGGCATCCCCACTAGCCTGAAGACTCTCACCATAGCCTCCTGCCAATCCTTAGCCGCCTGCAAGCCCGTCTCTCCACAGAACCTAGGTGGCCTCTGGCATTGGAACTCATGTAGCGCACTCAAGTGGCGTGCATCGCATACTGCTAGGGCCGGTGGCATCGGTGGCCCAATGTATGGTAGTACCGCTGGTGCCTCAACTACAAGAGGGCCCTGTACCAAAGCCTTGTCGCTCGACAGGCTGTCAGTACACACATCCCTCTGGGCTCTAGGTTGTCGTCTAAGAAAAGGCATCCTAAAAGAAACAACGTGACACGGTCAAACATTTATACCTGGTGAGCTGACCTGGTTTTAGCTGACATTTAAAAACTTCTGGAAACACACACACAATCAGTGTTTTCGTGCACAAAGTTGGAAATCAGTTGTCAGGGTCCTGGTGTATGGATATGTCGGCCGCCCGCACCAACACTGGATTCCATGAACTGAAAACCACACTCAGTACTCTTAACACTATTTCTTCACAGAAAGAAAATATCAGAGTTATAAGTTCTGCGGTAGAACCGAATCCTCTGATACCAATTTGTCACGACCCGTCCTCGGGGCCCGTGTCGTGACTACCCCAAGCCCGCCTTCCATAGGCCAGGGGCTGGCAACTAGCACCAAAGGCATAATTCTCGATAACTGGGAAGGCATTGCCTTTATAAAAGTAAACAAAACACCACAGAGTACAAGCGGAAGTAAAACACTAAGTACAAAGAGAAGTGCTGAAAAGTAAATGGGCCAGAATACAAACCCAAAAGAAAGTACAACTACAACTGAACAAAAGTACAACAGAAAAATTCAACATCTGGAAGAACGGAAGCGGCTCCTGGGACGTCCTCCTCGGATCCTACCTGAAGGGTAGGTACAGATGGCGCAGCTCTTGGACCGTTCACCACGGATCCTACCTGAATGGTAGGTACAGATAGCCTCCACAATGCTCTCACCCGTCAACTTCCTCCAAGTGTCGTCTCACCGTGAAGTCCATCTCCGGATACTGACTCGTCGTGTAGTCCACCTCTGGGTACCGTTCAGTCCTCGAACACTCGGCCTCCGTCAGCACTGCCCGTCGTCTACAACCAACACAATGAGGTGCGTGCATAGCCCGTGCAGAGGTGATTATAACTATACTCAGTAGGGACCCCGAGACCCTCAAGGTATCACTAAAACCATCAAGGATAACAACAAAGAAGATATCAACAGATAACCTCAACTTAGGTATATTCCCATACATATACCTATGTTATCAAGTAACCCATCTCAATCACGATGAAACACAAAGATTATGAAATCAACGGATAACCACTACCCATGTATATGCCCATACATATACCTAAGTTATCAAGTGACCCATCTCAATAATGAGGTAACACAAAGGCCAAAAGTCTCATCTCAAACCAGGATTATCATTATCGAAACTGTAACTGCTGAAGAGCCCCATCTCTAGAGTGTATAGTGG
Source organism: Viscum album (assembly GCA_963277665.1). NCBI lineage: Eukaryota > Viridiplantae > Streptophyta > Magnoliopsida > Santalales > Viscaceae > Viscum > Viscum album. Next base: position 241,473,772 of record OY728166.1, read on the forward strand.
TCCTGTCACGACTTCGAGGTACTGATCACTAACCTAAAACTGCTGAGGTACTCCTTCTTTCGTGTACCACGGGTCAGCCACCCAAACACAGTAGTGCTTCCCGCCGGGGTATGTCACCCAAACATAGTAGTGCACACCCCCTAGTATCATGCCGAGGTACTCTCCGGACAAGTACCGCGGGTCTGCACTGTCACACAGGTAGTGCTCCGTCCGCCATGGTTCTGCACCTCACAAAGTAGTGCTTCGTCCACTAGGCTAGTCGACTCACTCCAAGTCGATTCGGTCAAGCAGTCGTCAGGTCTCAGTCAGTTACACGGTCTCCGTACTCCGCACGCTCGTCTCTGGGAGGGTCCGCTCCACGTGCTACAGGTCGATAATTCAAGTATCTCAAATTCCCACGAATAAGTATCTCAATGGACCGCCTGATCATAGGGGTCTCAATGCAACAGACGGCGCGTCAATTGGACGCCCGGTCTGTGAGTTATTAGCATTTTCGTCCTGGGGCCCCGGTTGGTCTCGTGTGTGAACCAAACCGGCCGTATCTCAACTGTACCCTGAACTCTCATACGGTATACCCATAGGGACCGTTTCTCAACGTGATCACCAACGCCGCTGACAGTTCGTCAAACGGATGTCCGGTCTGAAAGATATCATCTTTTCCGTTCCAGGGGCCCGGTTGGATTTTGGGTACAATCGAACCCGGCCACTATCCAACAGCAACTGAAACTCGGGTGAAGTATGGAAAAAGTTCCGTCTCATCAAAAGGAATTCAACAAGATAGACAGCACGTCAATCGGACACCCGGTCTGTGAGTTATTGTCTTTTTCGTTCCAGGGGCCCGGTTGGTTTCATGAGCGAACGAACCCGACCACACACCAACAACATCCAAACCTCGAGCGGAGTAAGCCAAAAGATCCGTCTCACTTAGAGGAATCCATCAAAGTTGACGGCACGTCAATCGGACATCGGAAGCTCATGATATAAGCGTTTCCGCTCCGAGGGCCCGGTTGGTTTCGTATCCGAACCAACCTGGCCAAACACAAAGTGTTCCAAAACTTTGAGTGCGATATATCGAAACGACCGTCTCGATCCAAGGATCGCATCGCCACTGACGGTGCGTCGGTCGGAGGTCTACAGCTCAAGATATGGGCAAATGACCAAAGAGGGTCTGCAGACGGGGGGTCTGGGCCCGGACCGACCCGGCCCGACCACCCCCCGGGTCGGCCCGAACCTGGTCGACCTGACCCGGGTCCTACCCGACTGGGCCCGGCCCGGCCAGACCGGCCAGCCGCGGCTCAGCCAGCGCGGCCGAGCGGAAGCCGTGGTCGGGGTGCGCGGTTCCCCTCCCCCCCCCCCTCGCCGCTGATTGAAGCCGGCGGCAATCCACTACCGCCGCTGGTCGTCGGCACAGCCGCGCCGGTGTGGCGCGCCGGCACCTCCTTCTGCGGACAACCGGACGAGCTCCGGTGGTTCGTTTCTCCTGCCGTCATCGCCAACGGTCCTCCCGGGACACGACCTTCATTGCGAAGGGATTCAAATGCCATAGCAGTCTGCTTCGTCATCGTCTGTTGATCCGCACATCAATTAACAAGTTGCGGAGGGTTGTCGGGCCGTGTTTGTTCAGCCCGCGTCCTCCGCGTTAGATGTTATCAATTGGAAAATAATAAACACATGATTTTAATCATTGATGAGGGTATAATTTATCCAAAATAAATTATACGAACACTTTGCAATCAAATAACCACACGCGAGAGTTTAAGAAAATTTGAATGCGCGGCGTGACGACGTCGTGCATTCTTGCTGCTTGATCCCACGCGGCGTGACGATGTCGCGCATCCTTGCCGCTTGATCCCGCACAGTGCGATGACACCGCGTCAATTTCATTCTATCCGCAACAACAAGAAAATCAATAAGGGAGGGGGGCGGCCGTGTTTGTCCGGTCCGGCCTCCTCCCGTTAACTGATATGATGCGGTCTAAAAAGACGAGGATAAAAGACGGAAGAGAATCACGTATAGAAAACACGTAAACCCCCTACCTCGGTTTCAAGAGCGGAGTCACAGAAAGAGGATTTGAAGACGACGTTGGGGTGCGTCTGAGGAGGAAGCGACGTCTCCTCATGTGTTGCGGTGAAGAGGAAGGAAGGCACGTCATCGTTCTTCGCGTTCTTCGTCGAAGACGAAGAAGATGATCTCTAAGCTCCTTGCCTTCTTTTTCCCCCAAGTCCTCTCAAGCAACAAAGGAACTAACCCAAAATAAATTAATCCACACTTAATTTATTAACTCAACATGGCTTTTGAAATTCAAGTGTATGAATTTCAAAAACTCACATTAAACTCACTACATTAATGTCATAAGTTATTAACTTAAGTTAACAATATTAATGGTGAGTTGAGGGGGTTAGAGGATATGAAGGGGTGGGGTTCGTGTGCGCCCCACAACCCTCATAACCTCCCAAGGGAGGTTGGGTACTTACCCAACTTCCTTCCAAAGGATTAAACACTTAGAGTAAAATAAAAATTGTTGTTAAATTTTTATTTTTAACTTCCACAATTTTTATCAACTTCTCTCGAGTAAACGCAACTCCGGAATAGGCATTAATAAGCAAATACCAGTGCTGCGGTTCCATTGGTTCCCTCAAAATTTGATTACGAGCAACATTTCAAATGTTAGAAATTCCCGCTCATTCGTTCATTGAATGTACCCGAGCTAAACTTCGGAAATTGATTCCGGGCACACCTGGTCTCGGAATCAGGCGCCGTCAGAAACTATGTTCTTGTAAAATTCTAAAGAAAATTAAGAAAAATTTTTCTTGAAATTTCCAGGTCTTTACATTATCTCTCAGCTAACTCAAGTTTTGAATAGAAACACCATTCAAGAGGAACGTTCAACCCCCCCTAAGAAAGAACAAGTCGCTATCGAGAGCTTCATGAGACAACGACCTCCTTCTTTTAGTGGATCATCTGATCCCACAATCTCTGAACAATGGATCAAATCCATTGAAAAGATCTTCTCCATCCTTCAATGTTATGAACAAGAGAAGGTTCTCCTGGCAGCTTATCATATGGAAAGTGAAGCTGATCAATGGTGGACGTTGATCAGAAATACGAATCCTGAGGAGGAGATCGAGGCATTGGAATGGAAGGATTTCCGGAAGATGTTTTTCAATAAATATTTTCCGCGCACCCTCCGGCTTAAGATGGAAATGGACTTCCTTTTCCTCAAGAAAAAAGATGAAGAATCTATTGGAGCGTACGAGGTAAACTTCATAAGGCTTGCACGATACGCTTCCGTCATTGTCGTTACCCCCAAATGCATAGTTGACCACTTCCTTGGTGGGATGAAGCCCAGTCTGTGGAAAGCATTGGTGATCTGTGACTTTGATAGCTATGAGAAAATTGTCTGATGTGCCCTCAAGGTCGAAATGGTGATCGGAAAATCATAGGGGTATCATGGAGATAAGAAGCGTAAGGTGGACTTCAATGTTGGTGGGACAATAAATAAATCCAACGGTGCTAAGAAGATCCAGCACCCCACTTGCCAAAAGTGCGGAAAGAAGCACCCTGGGAATTGGCTTAAGGGGATTAGGAAATGCTTCAGGTTTGGAAGGGAAGGGCAGCTAGCTGTTAACTATCGGCAAGAAAGACCCACGGCTGCGACATAGGATAGGAACACTCCCTTAGAGACTCAACGTGTTGTTCAGTGCTACAAATACAAAGAACCGGGTCATTTTGAAAATCATTTCCCTAATCCAAGGGTATTCGGAGGCATCCAACAACCACCAAGGCAACAAGGAAGAGCTTTTTCCATCACGTTTGCTGAAGTGAACCCTGAAAATGAAGTGGTGACAAATACGCTAGTTATTCATTCAATAATAGTGAACATACTTTTTAATTCAGTTTCTACGTATTATTTTATATCTCGAAAGTTTAGTAGAACAATACCAGCACCACCAAAAATCATGGAAGTGAACATGTCGGTGAGTATGGAAAATGGGGAAATCATTGCATCCCATGAATATAAGTCCTCCCCTGTTATAATCTGTGGATTGAATTTCCCGGAAAACCTCGTCATACTCCCTCTGGTGGAATTTGATGCAATTCATGGCATGGATTGGCTTTCCTTATATCGAGCCAACATAAATTGCCGGGAGAGGGAAATCACACTCCATATGGAGAATTGACCCCCGATTCTTTACAAGTGTAAGGAAGAAGATGAATCTCTTTTAGCTCCATCATCTCAAGAATGAATATTACTACCCTATGAGCATGCGTATCTGGATCAGAGGACTACGTCCAAGGAAGAAACTATCCTTGATGAAATGCCTATTGTGAGGGAATTTGCTAAAGTGTTTCCCGAGGAACTGTCTAGTCTTCCTCCTAGAATAGATGTTGAATTCTCAATTTAACTTATACTCGGGGATTTAACAATATCCAAGAATCCATATAGAATGGATTTTATAGATCTTGAAGAGTTTAATAAACAATTATAGGAGAATCTGGATAAAGGGTTTATATGACCAAGTGCTTCACCATGGGGTGCACCAGTCCTCTTCGTCAAGAAGAAGAATGGGTCAGTGCGGCTTTGCATCGATTATCATGAACTTAACAAAATCACGACAAAGAAAATTTATCCTCTCCCAAAAATTGATGACTTGTTCGATCAGCGGCTTGGAACACAATACTTCTCCAAGGTAGATTTGCGGTCGAGATATTATCAAGTAAGGATGAAGAAGGAAGATGTCCCCAAGACTGCTTTTCGTACAGGATACAGGCACTATGAATTCATAATAATTCCTTTTGGACTCACCAATGATCTAGAAATCATCATGGACATGATGAATAGAGTCTTTAGAGATTTTCTAGACCAATTTTTTGTAGTATTTATAGATGATATTCTAATATGCTCCAAAACCAAGGAGGATCATGAGGAGCATTTAAGAACTATACTGGAGACTTTGCGAAAGGAGAAGCTCTATGAAAAGTATAGTAAGTGTGATTTCTGGTTGAAGGAAGTCTCATTATAGGGCCATATCATCACAAGCAATGGGATATCTATAGATCCCTCTAAAACAGATGCAATTGAGGGATGGCCGAGGCTAACATCAGTAACGGATATCCGTAGCTTCTTGGGGTTAGCTAGATATTATTTCCAATTTGTGATAAATTTCTCACAATTGTATAACCTTCTTACCAAGATAACTCGAAAGGGAGTAAAGTTTTCTTGGAGTGATGAATGTGAAGAAATATTTAAGGAGTTGAAAACGAGGATTATCACTGCGCCCGTGCTCACTTTACCCACAAGTGGGGAACTTTTTGTGGTATTCAGTGATGCTTCAAAGAAGGGCTTAGGATGTGTGCTGATGCAGAATGATAAAGTGATATCCTATGCCTCAAGGAAGTTGAAAATCCATGAGCGAAACTATCCAACACATGATCTGGAGTTGGAAGCGGTGATCTTTTCCTTGAAAATTTGGCGGCATTATCTCTATGGGGAGAAATGTGAGATATATACTGACCACAAGAGTCTTAAATATATATTCACATAGAAAGAGCTTAATATGCTCCAGAAAATATTGATAGATCTCATCAAGGATTATGACTGTTCAATCCATTACCACCCTGGGAAAGTGAACAAGGTGGAATATGGCCTAAGTAGAAAGGATACAACGATTCTATCAATGATGAGAATTGAGAAGGATCCAATCTTCTTAGACATGATTAAATGGACATGGGAATAATAGAGAAGAAAACATCATCAATCCCTTCCCAAATGATTTCTCAACCGTATCTTTTGGAAAGGTTAAAGGATGCTAAAATGGATGATGTAGGAATTCAAGAAAAATTACAAGCTATCGAAAAATGGAAATCCTCAGAGTATAATGTTAATGAAGAAAGAATTGTGTGGTTTGGGAAAAGACTATGTGTTCCATCAAGTCCGGAGCTGAAGAAGGAACTTTTGGATGATGCACATAGTTTAAATTTCTATATTCACCCAGGGAGCACAAAGATGTATCGAGATCTCTGAGAAAACGTTTGGTGGGATAATATGAAGAAGGATATCGCTGAATATACATCAAAGTGCCTGGTGTGTCAGCAAGTGAAGATAGCGAGGCAGAAGTCTTAGGGGATGATGAAACCATTTCCCTTACCAGAATGGAAATGGGAGAACATCACCATGGACTTTGTCACCAGACATCCAAGGAAATCCAAAGGCAACAATGCAATATGGGATGTTGTGGATCGTCTTATAAAGAATGCACACTTCATTGCTATTTGGGAGGATTTCTCATTGGATCAACTGGCACAGATATATATTAGGGAAGTGGTAAGGTTGCATGGAGTACCACTATCTATTGTGTCTGACTGAGATCCAAGATTCACCTTTATGTTTTGGAAGAGTCTTCAACATGCTATGAATACTGAACTGAACTTCAGTACGGCCTATCATCCTCAAACTGGTGGCCAATCCGAGCGGACTATCCAAACACTTCAGGATATGTTTAGAGCGTGCTCAATGGACTTTAAAGGAGGATGGGATCAACATCCTCCTTTGGGTGAGTTCTCTTATAATAATAGTTTCCACTCGAGTATCCAAATGGCACCATATGAAGCCCTGTGTGGGAAAAGGTGCAGAACACTGGCATGCTAGGATGAGGTCAGTGAACGTAAGCTGCTTGGACCAGAAATGGTCGTGGAAATGGTGGAGAAGGTGAAAACCATTCAGCAGCATATCAAGGCAGCCCAAAGTCGACAGAAGAGTTATGCAGATAATCGTCGATGAGAATTTGAGTTTAAAGTTGGAGACATGGTTTTTCTATGCATATCTCCGTGGAAGAAGGTCATGAGGTTTGGAAAGAAAGGGAAGTTATGTCCAAGGTACATCGGCCCCTTCGAGATTCTTGATCGTGTTTGGGCTGTGGCCTATCGACTAGAACTTCCGCCTACTATGGCCAAAGTACATGATGTCTTTCATGTATCCCTCTTACGAAAGTACATACCAAACCCTTCACATGTAATCTCTTATGAGGTGGTACTATTGGAAGATGATCTTTCTTATGAGGATCAACCAGTGAAGATCTTAGATCGTAGAGAAAATGTTCTATGAAATAAGAAAATTCCCCTTGTCAAGGTGTTGTGGAGAAACCACAAGTTTGAAGAAGCGACTTGGGAATTGAAGAAAATGATGAAGCTTAGTTACCCACATATGTTTTAGTGTGGGAAAAGGAAAATTTTGGGGGCAAAATTTCTTAAGGGGGGAATATTGTAACGACCCAAAGTTTCATTAATGTAAAATCCCTCTTGATCTTATTAAATGTCTCTTTATATAAAATGTTTTTTATAAATTGTCAACTTCATTGGTTTTATGATAAGAATTGTGACCGTTAATTTTATAGTTGTTGAATAGTGATCACATTATTAGTATAAATATAAGGCTTTAACACATCCAATTTTACTTAGACAAAGGAAGCGATGGCCTCATCCAGTAGAATTGCCTCATACGAAGCCCATTTATCAGAGATCGAAAAAGAGGCGGTGTCCTTGCGCTTTTCTCTTCACCAATCCCAAGCTGACCTTCACCATGTCAAGCTCGAACGGGTCTGTCTACGGGAGAGGTGGAAGTTGATAGAAATTACCACTAGAGAGATGTTATCCGAGCCACCATGAGAGTCTGTCACCATCGCACACCTTACCCTTAGGTCTTATGAGTCTGTTTTAAAGGGCTGTGTAACAAATAAATAGTACTATGTTTATGTACATTATTTTTTGTATATAATAATTAATATACTTTCCTGTCATTATTGATACATTGTAAATAGTTTTTAAATTACAAATAATGTTTTTAGTTATTATTTAATTAAGAATTATCTTTTATTAAATTAATGGATTTTGGAATTAAATAATATTTTAATAATATAATAATAATAATATTATTATTAGAATAATTTTCATATATATAAATTATCATATAATTGTATGAATGCAATTATAATTTTTTTAAGGTTTGAAAGCCATTTTTGTCAAAACCCGTGAATTTTCGATAAATGTTGTTTTTTATTTTAAAAGTGAAAATTAAAATATTTATAAAATTATTTAGATAAAATAAATTCTATTTTTGGAATCATGATGTCGAAATTATCTAACGTTGAATTTTTCATAATTTTCTGAGACAGTCAAAATTTTGAGTAAAAATTAAATACAATTTAAATACATAATGTGTTTTATGAAATCATAATGACCCAATAGTGATGTAATAATATACTATAATCTTTATTTTCTGAAAATATATGTTTTACCTTTAAAATAATTTGATTTTGGGTTTATTTGGCTTACTTTTCAAAGCATTAATGGACCCCTCAAGACTTATTAAACACCTTGTCTTTTTAAATTAATTTCCATGGGAGTGTTACTCACCTCCAAATAAGAAACCCTATTATTTTAAGAAGTTCTGACTTTGGCCTTATAAAATATTTTCTTTCTCTTCCCTTTTCCAAAAACCATGGGAAAATACCATGGGATGGTTTTTGGGTTGGATTAATTTAATATAAGGGGTCCCAAACCTAAATAATAAAAAATTCCCTAACTTTTCCTATATAAACCCACCCAATCTCCCACTTCCTCGTCACTCAAAGCCTTTTGAGTTCGTCCAAACTCTGCCCTACTCTCTCTATAACCCTCACAAGGTGCCCCAAGCTCCCAAGAAGCCTCTCACAAGCCTCTCTCTAGCCTTTGGAAACACACTTCCATGTAAGGGTTTTTTCTTCCTTTCTCATTTTTTTCCAATTTTCATTAAGTTTTTTTCCCTTTTAATTTCAATTATGAATTTTGGGGTATGGTTTCTAACAACCATCATACTTCCCACTTTATGTTTTAATGATGGGATACCCTTTATCTCTCATTAAATGTCTCCCATGTACACCCGTTACTATGCCGAAATTCAAAAATGAACTTCTCTCTCTTCTTTTACATTCAAGCAATACTTTTGTTTCATGAATCTAAATTCCATATCAATTGTTGGGACATGTATCTATATGACCTAATTACTTTACATTACATGTAAATATTATGAGGAACCCTATTCTCTCTCATCAACCTTTTTTTATGAATTTTTATGTCACGCCGTTACGTTGCCGAAATCGCACCGATTTTCTAAGCCAATGTCATTGTGTAGTGAATACCATGCCCATTTCTCCATCAAGGCTATTCACCTTTCTGAAAATTTAATTATTGTTTGAAAAGTTTCATGTATGAATTCCACATTACTTTATCATGGAATAAATGATTATGTTTTATGAATCCATGTTTTATGATCCATGTGCCACACTTATGCATGAAATGAAATGTTTAAGAAGGGTGCACCCTTATAGCGCTCCAATGCATTGGGTGAAGTATAGTATCATGATACATCATGTGAAATGAGTTTTTACACATGCTAATTCAAGTGCAATGAGGGTTTACTCAGGCTTTATGTGGAATGAGGATTTACTCATGCTCCATTGCAATGGGCCTTGGCTCATGCTAATTCCATGGTAAGTGTGGTTGCCACATTTCCATGTTATGATTATCATGCTTTATCATGCCTTTATGTTCATGTTTCTCTTGTGCTATATTGATATACCTAATGTCTAACAGTTATTGTACTCCTCATGTTATTCCATGTGTATTCCATTACTGGGCTTTATAGCTCACCCTTTTCTTATGCATGTCCTCAAGTTATCCCATGCAATGCTATGTATGAGGGTATGTAGTGGTCAAGTAAAGGAAGATTTCAATAAAGATGGTGTATTTCATGTTTTATGTTTTTATGTAATGATAATAAGCCCCAAAGACACTAAATCTCTCTATCTTCTTTGTTGTAGAAAGTGATGTTTTATGTAATAAATCATGTTTAAGTTGTAATAAAAAGCAGGGTTGTCATATTAATGATGTTCCAGTAGTAAAATAATATCTAGCTATTTTTCTGGATACATTACATGTTATTATATCTGAGTAGTATGTTGAGTTTATTGTTTAATTTTTTATTGATGTTCAGATAATTTCATAACCCCCTCATCAACTGGACCAATTAAATGTTCTAGAATTGAAAAAAATTACAATAATTTCTTGATAAAGGTTTCATTCATCCTAGAACATCACTAAGGGTTGATCATATTTTTTAAAAAAAAATTAAAGATATCCCATAAGGATTTTCAATGATTATAGTTCATTTAATAACCTCGATATTAATAATATGTATCTATTTCCTCATATCGATAACTTGTTAGATAAGATATAAGGATCTCAATATTTTTCAAAGATTGATCTCAGGTCTAGGTACATATCATTTTAAGGTAAATGAGGATAATATCACTAAGACCACATTTAATTATAGTTATGGACATTATTATTTAGTAGTTATGACCTTTGGGTTTAAAAAATGATCCAACTATATTCCAGAGAATAGGAATATATTTTACATGAATATTTGGATAAATATTTGGTTTTATTTTTTTATGATATTTTCCTTTATTGTAAAAGTTATGAGGATCAAGAAAAATATAAAAGGATTGTTAAAAAAATATTAAAATAAATGAATTTATTCTGAAAATTTATAAGATTCATTATAATTTACAATAGAATTTATTACTTTAACATATAATAAATAAATATGGAATAACCATTGATCTTTAGAAAACAAAAGTTATTGATGAATGATCAATACCAATAAACATGTCTGAGATTCATATTTTTCACTAGTAATCAGGATATTATTGGACGTTTGTTGAAAACATAGCATGGTTATATATCCCATTAACTATGTTAACATGAAAGGGATTTAGGTTCATATGAATAAAGGAATGTGATGAAAATTTCTTGTAATTTAAAAGAAGATTTGTGAATGCTGTAGTTTTGGCCCCACCCTAAAAAATGGTGACATTTATTATCTATAACGATGCTTCATGGAAGGTATCCGGTTTCATTTTAATGAATAATTATATTTTAATTTCTTATTATTCTAATCAATTAAAATATTTTGAGAAAAAATTATCCTACACATGGCCTTGAACTAAATAATATATATTTATATTTAAAAATTTTGAGATGTCATTTATATGGAGTAAAATGTGAAATAAAAAATGATCATAAAATATTTATGTATATATTAACTCATAATGTGTGTAACATAATACATAAGATATGGATGTAAAAAATAATGAATTTCTATGATATAATACATTACTATATAGGTAGTTCAAATATTGTAGCTATTGCTTTGACTTGAAAATATAAAGCTTAATTAACTATGTTAAATATGGAACATGATCCCTTGGTTAATTATTTAATGATTTTTGGGTAATAATTTTTTCATATAGGAACTCCCTCTATTTTTTTAGGTTTCATTATAGTCATATTTCCCTAATAGGGTGAATCAAGCTGTGGAGGATGAAAGTGTTTTTTAGGGAAATGTGGAATTTCATAAGAAAATAATGTTTCCTAAATAAAATATTGAAAAATATTTTTTTTAGATCAGAAAAAATGATATGTACTTCATCTGGCTACTAATTGAAGAATGAAATATGTGTGAGGCTTATAGTTCTTAGTTTTGTTTCATCGTGACAACACAAAATTGCATGAAGACCTTTAGGATCATTTTTGGTGGGATAAAATAAAGACTGATATTATTTACTATACTCTGAAATGATTGACTTGTAAAAACGTTAATGATAAAAAATAATTAATAAAGGGGATAATTCATCCTCTTCTAATTCAAAAATTTAAACGGGATAATTTATCCATGGATTTTAGGGTGGGATTACTAAATACATCTCAAGGTAATAATGTGATTTGGTAAATTAATGATCAATAATCTAAATCTACTCATTTTTATACTATTCAATATAATATGTATTTATATTAACATCCCTAAAATTATTTTAAATATATAATTTGATTGCATGGGGTCCCTCATTAAATTATATCTAATCATGATCACAAATTTAACTTTAATTTTTATAAATGACTATAAATTTTAGGGGAAACTGAAATAAATTTCTATACAACATTTGGTCTTAAATATTATCGACAACTAGAGAAAAAGATTTAGAAATTGGGGGATTTGATTTAATATTTTTCAATGTATTAACAGGCATGTTTAGATCATAATTTAACTTTGGTTTAATTTTATTATAATAACAGTTTCCATTTGAGTATAAACATGGAACCTTTTGATTAATTATATAAAAATTAGTGTCATACTCTATCTTGTTGGGGTGAATTCGAGGAAATATATTTTTGAGATCATAATTGATAAAATAAAATATAGAATAAGTGAATATAATTTAGTATAATATGAGGATATGTTATAGTGAAAATAAAATTTGTACAGATATTCGGAGGAAAAATATTTCTATTTAGGTTGATAAACATGATTTTCTTAATTATATCCATAGAAAAGTATTATATGTTTTGGAAAAAATGGGAGTCTATAATCATTGAAACATATAAGATACTATGTAAATATAACTTAGTCTTTGACTGACTGGTCTTACCTTCATGTTTATATTCACTATATATTTAATTTCATGTTTCTTTTCTAGGAAAATATATTTCGGATGGAGCTCATATTTGGAGCGCTGACATGGTTTAGTTGGGAGAAAACTATTATTATGAATAATATACTATTTCTATTCAAGACCACATAGATAAATTATTTTGGAATGATATAATTCACAAAGTTATGTTTTTTTATAAAAACCAAATGGTCGATGAAGCAACATGGGAATCATAAAATTTTGTGAAGGAAAAATATAACCCATTTTTAATGTAATAAATAAAATTATGAGGTTGAAATTTCAAAAATAGGAAAATAACATATAAACCCATATAATTTTCCAATAAATAATTTTTATTGTGTCATTAATATTCTTTAATTATATTTTATATAGTTATATTCTTTATAAGAATGTTAGGTATCTTTTAGTAAAAAAGAATGAAGTAGTTATATTCCTTATAAGAATATTAGGTATCTATTAGTAAAAAAGAATGAAATCTATATTGGATATTCAAGAAATACATGTTTTTATTTAAATTATGGATTTCTTAATTACTAATTTTTATTTTAAAAAATAAATTTCATTTTGTAAATAATCATATAAAAATAAATTAGTGTGTTGTTTTGTATTATTCTGAAAAGATTGATGTAATAGTGATTAGTGAAAAATTGGATTTTTTTAAATTCTTTTATTGAATAATAAAATTTAAAATAAATAATTCATCATAAATTAAATTATTACTCATTAAATTATAAATAATCTATTTCATTACATATTTATCATCATTATAATTTTTTTAGGAGTAATTTGTGTTTTAGACGTAAAACACATTTTTTATAAAAATCGGTTTTTGTTGTGATCTGTGTTTTAATTATTAATTAATTTATACCACTTCATGATATGAATATTAAAAAATGGATTCCATATTTGGAATCCAAAGGTAGAAATATTAAAAATTGTTCACTTTTATTATTTATATTAGTAACCATAGTTAGTATTTGTCACCTTGGTAAGGGTAAATCATTTAATTAATGTTAAAAATAATATGAGAAGGGATAAATATGATGATAAAACATTCTTTTAATCTATTTTATGATTGGGGTCAAACCATACTAAAAAATTATTCAAATATATATCAATATTGTTATATTTTTCTTTGATAATGAGTTATATATTATTTTAGGTAAATATAAAGTGAAAAATGTTACTATCTTTCTTTTAATATCTATAAAATTTAATAAAATGGATAAAATTAACAAATATTTAATTCTAAAAGGTTATTTGAAATATAAATAAATTTTTTATTATGTTAATTATATTTTTGGTTTTTAGTTATGAAATAACTACCGTAAATTCTTACGTAACACCAACATAGTTCATGTGTATGAAATAGAAAAAAATCATGTTTATGATTTTAATAAATATTAATGTAATATTTTTTTGGTAAAATCTGTTTTAAATAAATAAATCTTAATCAGTATTTTTAATGGATTATATTCGAATGCCTTTGCTTTCATATTCTTTTTCAAGTCAAATTGCATGAATAGTTCCAAAACATGCATTAATGATATTTTATAATAAATAATGTATTATTAAATGATTTAGAACTCCTAAAAATATTAAATTTAGATATGTGACTTGTATATTGTTTATAAAATTTAACATCATCCATTATGGGTCTCATTTCCATTTATAGTGACATTAGTAATGCCATTATTATAAAAAAATATTGATTGTGCGATAAGCGTCAAAACGAGATAATGGGATGTTAAAATAAAGTGATACTGGTAAAAAAATACATAAACATGTCCAATTTTTATTGGATTATACTATTTCAACTCATCCTCATACTATCACAAGTATATATCATATTGTCTATATATTTCCATGAAAATTTATATTATGTTAATTAAATATTTGAAGTAATTCCTAGAGTGCCCTCCCCTAACCTATAAAAGGGGACCTCCTATCATCACTTACTCACACCATTTGAACACAATATCATATTAATTACCTTCCCAAATGCCAAAATAATTTCTCCATCATATTATAAAGTCCTTATTTTTATTAGAAAACCAATCGAGGAGGGTTTATTTGTAATCTTAAATAGGTTGTTTGAATAAGTGGTATAATTGATAATCAATCATTTTTGTTTTATTTAATATTCTATATCAAATATATTTTAGTAAAACATGTTGAAAAAATAACTCCAGAATCATTTATATACTAATATGTTACAATGTTAATTTCATAACTTATATCCATCTTATCTTCAATCAAATGGGAAACAAAATCGTTATTATTGTGTATAGAAAACTACTACCTCACGAATTGATGTAATTTTTTCCATAATTGCCTCTTACAGATGGTTAAAATGATGGATTTAATTTACATATTTATATTCATGAAATAATTATAATTTTTATAAGATAAAATATAATCTAATATATTCCATTTACATCCATCAAAAAAATGATAACATCGTTCATTCGTAGGTGTGCATTACCTCCTTTATGCAGCGATGTGATTCATATTTCATAACCAAATAATATAGATGATATATATAATTTTAGTTAAATAAATTAAATTATATTTATTATATATAAATAATTTTTAATATATAAAATAATATATACCTTATTTCAATCAATATCATTGTAAAATGAAAACATTACACCAGCATATATATGACATATCATCTATGTGATTGTGATGTTTTTGATTTTTCATTACCATGTTTTTATGGTCAGTTATAAAGGTATAATTATTTTAAAAAAATGAAACTTATTCTATGAATGTTATTCTATATATGATATAATTATGACCTCATTTACCATAGTAGATATACCAAGGTGATTTTGGATATATGAGATGAATATCATCAAAAACTAATACATGAACTTCATTGAATAATTAATTTTATATACCATTATAATAATAAACATAATGTGAATAATAAACATTAAAAACAGTCTTATGAAGGTAAATAACTAAAAAAATAATATTATTCAATATTTAATGTAATGTATGTTATGAGTTAGACATGAGGTATGGGACACTTTACTTCAAAAACCTCGTTTTAAATGATTACTAGATTTATTTATAGAGTATTTTTATTCTATAGACATATTTATGAAATTATATTATGTCTTTATTTATGTGGAAATTAATTAATTAAATATAAAATTTTATGTCAGTTTTTACTTTTTTTTAATGCTTTTCAAAACTAATATTTTTATATTTTTTATGGATGGTATTGAGAAATAGGAAAGAAAAATGTTCTATTTTAAAATATATAGCATAAATGGTTTCATCCACCACTATAATAGTTCATTTATGTTTGAATTAATTTAATATAATTTAGGGGTTTTTCATGAAAAAACTATAACTATCTTTTTTTCTGGTAATTTTAATAAATGGGTCTCAAATGTAATGGATATGTAAATATCTTGAAATATTTTCCTATAGGGGAAAAGAATAATTTTTATGGCGTAAAAATTTATGTGTTACCATTATTCTCTGGTTCATGGGAATTTTTTTATGATGATGGGTTGTTTTATTAAATACCAAATATGTGAGGTCCCATTATAAACATAGTAATGGTAGTTCTATTAAAAACCAATGGCTAATGAGCCAAATATAACTCACAAATGCATTTGGTATATCATAGACATAACTATTTAGGTTTATTTTAAATGATTGTTGGAATTTAATAGGTAGGTTATTCCAAATGTAAGAGTGATATGGTAATGATGTCCCAATATTATAGAATTATTTATATATGATGGACACAGGGTTTTATAGAATTATTATGACTCAATAAGGTAAAATAATGAGATTATTTCTAATGGAAAGTGTATACCACTTTTTAGGAGTGAAATATAATACTTTTTAATAATAATGTTATGATTTTCCATGATTTCAAAGAAAATAATATGTTTTTTTCTTTAATTATATCTTATGAATTTTTTTATGTAAATATTTTTGTAGATAAGTTTATTTATATGGTAATAAAAAGATTATTTCGATTCCAATGCATATTTTGAAAAAGGAAAATTTATAATATTCATTGAATAATGAGTTTATTTTTAATTTTATGTAACTTAATAATGTACTTCAAACCCAAATTTAAATTTTTTTTTTCATAGTTATTTAATTATTTTTAGGTACATAGATGTGATCAATATAGAAATTATTAAAATATTTCATGTATAGAAAGAATTTTATTTTTAAAAATATTTTAATTGCAAGAAAAGAATATACTAAGTGAAAGTGTCCATACTCTTATATTTATTTATTTATGGGTGAAGAACTATCTCTATATAACTCAGAATAGTAATGATTATCAAATGTAATAGCCCAAAATCATGATTTTAATCTCATGATTAAGTAATGTTTAAGTTTTGGTCTTTATAATTAGTATCAGAGGAAAGGTTTAAATAATTTTAGTGGTAAGGATATTATAAGTAAACAACTTGAATAGATTATAATTTTTAGTTATTATGACATATTATTTTTAATATTACCATGATACTTCATCTAAATTGTGTCTCTTTATAATGTTATTTCATAGAGAAAATAGGGAAGATGATGTAGGTAGGCACGAAGTGGACAATATCTTTCTAAAAAAATGGAATATATGGAATTGGAAATTAGTTGTGTGTTACTCTGATTGATCAATTGAAGTTGTCTATAAATATTTGTGGTATCCATGATAGATAAAAACTATATCAACCAATGAGGAAGGTGTCGATAGTGTATCATTTTATGAGACAACTCCTTCCAACCTTAAATGGATATTCTGAACTAGTGGTAACTAAGGGATTGATTGAAGGATTAAAATATACATTCGAATTCATGTGTTTTCTTAATCATTATCCTATAACTATTTATATTTATCCTTTTGAAGTTAAAGCTAACCAGTGGTGTTGAATGGTTAAGAATGTCAAATATAGAAAATATATTGATTCCTGGGAATATGATTAATTTATGAATATGTTACATGAAAAATATGTTACTAAGAGTATTAAACATAGGACAGAAATCAAATTCATGGAATTAAGGAAAAAGTAGGAAGATTAAGTGGTCGTATATGAATAAAAAGTCACTCAATTGGAATAGAATCATCCAGATTTTATCCAGATTTTTATAGTGAAATTAATCAGTTTTACATATTATTAACTCCATTATATCAAATAGTAATTTACTCTTACGAGTTTAAATGTTATGATAAATTTACAGTTTTTACTATTAAAATATAAATGGGGTTTCCTCTTCATCTTGTATTATATGAAAATATGGAGAAAAAGAGGTCCATGTGGCAAAAAAATGGGTATAATCTATAGAATAAATTTGAATGTAAGAAAATAATGGTTTTTGTTTGTAAAACGTGTGGAAAAAATCATTATTGAGAATATCATAACGAAATTTGGGAAGTTACTATAATGTTGTATAATTCATTATATAGCCCATGGTTTCAAATAAAATAATCTTGGTTGTGGAAAACCCCATTTTGGTAAATAGATAGTATGTTATTTTAAATGTAATGAGATGGTTCATTATGTAGATTCATGTCCAAAAAAGATAATTAATGATGGGAAGAAACATGAGTAAAATCCCATGTGTGTGGTAAAATTAATATCAATTAATTATGTAGATATTGGTCCATTATGATATGTGGTAATAGGTACATTACTTGGTTTACTATTCTTATTATTATATTTTCTTATTTGATTTAGGGTATACAGATTCTTTCATTTTAGAAATATTTAATGGTAAAATGAAAAAATCACTTCATGAAATGAAGTTATAACATTTGAAAAACCAATAGTGGTATTATTAAAGAAAAAAGAATTTACAGAGATCTCATTGTTATCATCTATAGATAGTTTTTCCCTAGAAATATTTTTTATATCAAAATATTAAATTTGATGTTTTTTTGGAAATGGAGTAGATTTCAGTTTATTATACTGGGATGGATTATGAAGTAAATGAAAAAAAAATTCATTATGTTTTTTTGTTCATATATAAAAATTAATTCATATCTTTATTAACATATCAACAAGAATATAAACTATTAGAACATCAAAATAAATGTTATCATGACCAAATTTTTTAAGATAAATGTATTGTTTCAATTAATGATGTTCTAGTATTAAAATAATATATAGATAATATTTTTTATAAGTTACTTGGTATTATATCTAATTTTTAATTTCCTTTTACTATTGATTATTTATGATGTTATCCTAATTTCATCTCCCAATCAAATGGCTCATGCAGAACTTCTGGAATTGAAAAATTAGTTACAATAATTACTTGATAAAGGTTTAACTCATCATAGAACATAACCATGAGGTGATTTTATTTTATTTTTTCATAGTATATATGGTTCTATGGGATTTTTCATTGATTATAGGGAACTAAATAATGTCAATAATAATAATAAGTATTCATTTCTTCATATTTATGATTTTTCTAATTAGGTATAGGGAGCGTAATATTTTTCAAAGATTGATATCTGGTCGAGGTACCATATGATAACCATAAAAGAGGATAATATCCCTAAGAAAAATTTTCATACTATATATTAGAATTATGAGTTTATAGTGATTTATTTTGTGTTAAAAAATGTTCCAAATATATTCATTTATATGATGAATACTATTTTGCCGGAATATTTTTGTAATATCATAATTGTGTTTTTTGATGATATTTTGGTCTATTCTAAAATTTATAAAGATCATAATAGATATAAGGATTTCTATGAAAATTTCCATTATAAGTATTTTGTTTTGAAAATTTAAAAATTGGGATTTTGGTTACAATAGATTTTATTCTTTTAAAATATCATAAATAAATATGTCATAACTTTTGATCCTACTAATAATAATATAGGTGATGAATGGGAAATACCTATAACTATGACTGAGATTCATAGTATTCATGGGCCAGTATGCTATAACCAATGGTTTTTTGAAAACATTTTTATTTTTATCTATCCCAATAAATTGGTTAATTTGATATAGATTTAGGTTTATCTAGATAAGGAATGTAATGAATGTTTATCAGAATTACAAAGAAGATTAGTGAATTCTCTAGTTTTGACCCTACCATCAAAAAATGGAGACATTATTATTTATAATTAAGCTTCATTAAAGGTAATGAGTTGTGTTTTATTTCAAAAATATTTGGTAATTGTTTATACTCCACATAAATTAAAAACTCATGCGAAGAATTATCCCACACATAACCTTGAACTGGAGGATTTACTGTTAAATTTATTAATTTAGAGTCATCATTTATATAGAGTAAAATATGAAATATATAGTTATAATAAAATATTTTTCTATAAACTCACTTAGAACATGTTGAAATTGATTCATAAAAGATGGGTGGAATTGATAAAGTATTATGACTACACAATTCATTACCATCCAGGTAAGTATAATATTGTAGCCGATTCTCTGAATAAGGAAGATAATGCTACATTAACTATCCTCCATAGGGAATATGATCCTTTAATTAATGATTTTATGACTATTGGGGGATAAATCATTACTATAGGAACAAATTATATATATTTTATGTATAAATACAATTTTATATTTCAGATAAGATTAAACAAACACATATAGAGGACCTTTTTTTATAGGATAATGTAGAATTTTTTAATAAAGTTATGATTTCTTAATGTAACATTGAAAATGATTTTTTTCTTTGATTCAAAAAAAGATTATTCATTTCATGATACCTGTAGTTAGATAAATAACTACTAATTTAGGATTATAGATCTTTGTTTTTTTCATCATAGAATAAAAAAAATGTATAAAGAAATTTTGGTACATTTTTGGTGGGTTGAAATAAATATGGTTATTTATTATTTTACTACGAAATTATTGATTTTTTAATAGGTTAAAGTTAAAAAACAATTAATAAATAGGATTATTTATCCTTTTACAATTTCATAATTGAAATTGAATAACATATCATTGGATATCATGGTGGGACTACCAAAGAAATCTCAAGGAAATAATGCAATTTGGATAATTAGTGACCAATTAACTACATCTACTCATTTTAATCCCATTTGAGATAATATGCCTTTAAATAAAATTCCCTGACATTATGTAAAATAAGTAATTATATTATGATACCCCCATTCTGTTATAACTAATATTGATCCCAAATTCAACTCTAATTTATATAATGTACTATATAAGTCATTGGGTACTGAATTAAATTTATATACAAGTTTTTATCCCCAATAATCTACACTGATTGAGAGAATGAATTTGATATTGGAGGATATTATTAAAATGGGTCAATGTATTACAAGTTAATTTTTCATAAATACTAATGTTTTATTGAGTTTTTTTATAATAACATTTTTCAATATAGTATATAAATGGAACCTTTTGATGAATTATATATAAATAGGTGTGAGACTCTATATTTTTTGGTTGAATTTGGGGAAAGATAGTTCTTAGGAATGTAATTTGTAGATTTAATGTTTGGGAAGGTAATGTTGATTAAATTTAATATGGGGAAAAATCATATAAAGAAGAAAAAGTATACAGATAACTGGAGGAAAACTATTTCTCTATAGGCTGATGATCAAATTTTTATTAAGTTTATCCACAGAGTATTGATATGTGATTCGATAAAAATGTTGATCTAAGCCCATATATCATTGGAGAATATGAAATATATGATAAATAAAGCTCATTTTCCAATAGATTGGCCATCACTTTTAGTTTATCTTCGGTATATAATGTATTTTAGGTTTCTTTATTACTAAAAAATATTTCCAGACGCATATCATGTTTTTAGTCCTCAAGTAGTTCAGTTGAAAAAATGCATTTTCTATAAAAAAAATAACATGTTTGGATTCATGAACACAAAGATCAAGTATTTTGGAATAAGGTAATACCTTACGTTATGGGGTTTTTTTTGTAAACCCATATGGTTGATGAAGAAACATAGAGATATAAAATGTTTTGAAAGAAAAGTGTCCTCAATTATTTAAGTAATAATTTTTTAGGATGTAATTTAAAAAATGGAAATGAATGTAAAATCCAATTTAATGTTATAATAAATAATTTCAATTTTTTATTAATATTAATAAATTATATTTTATATTTTTATATTTATTACAATAATTTTAGTTATCTTTTCAGTCAAAATAAAAATATAACCATCAGGTTGACATACATCATATGATTTTATTTAAATGTTTGATATAAATATTATTGAGTGTTATTTTTATAAGATGAAAATAATTGTTTTAAATCAGTATATCAAAACTATCTTATCTTGAGCAATTTAATTTTTCTGAAGAGATTGTTATTTTGTGAATGGTTAAAAAATAGCATATTTTTTAAAAATGTATTTATTTTAATAAAAAATGTAATTTAAAAATAAAAATAGACCATATAGTAACATAAGACTCATTTAATTTTAAATATTTTTATTAATTACTTTTGAATCATCATTATACCTGATTTTAGTATATGTTCACCATTGGGTATAAAATGTGTTTTTCTAAAAACTCTTTTTGTTGGGTTTTTATTTAAACATTAAATTAATTTCTTCCACTTATAGAATTTTGATCTGGAAAAATTTATTATATATTTTAACTACTAGGGGACAAATCTGGTAAATAAGACCATTTTATTATTATTTATTGTAAATAGTAACTATAGTAAATAGTTGTCGGTAACGATAAATATGGAAATTATAGTTAAAAATAATAAGATAATGCTTTAAAATGACCATAACATATGCCTTTAATCTATTTTTTTAGTTTCGTATGACCATAATAATCCAATATTTTATCATTTTAAAATATTTTTCCATTTTTAATTGAAAATTAATGATATAATATATTTTGTAAATATAAAGGAAAAATGTCATTTTCTCCCTTTTAATATCTATAAAATTTTGTGAAAGATATAAGAACAGCCTATGTTCAATGTTAAATTTTTATTTGTAATATAAATATTTTTTTATTAAATTAATTTATTATTAATATTTAGTGATGAAATAATCACACAAAATGTTTAATCAATGCCGATATAGTCCTTGTGCATGTAGTAGAATATTCATGTAAATAATTTAAAAATCCAAAAAATAATATTATTTGGGAACTTTACATTTTCACATGATATTTTTATATTAATATAACGTAATTGGTTAATTTTAACGGATTATATTCAAATTATATTTCATTCATGTTGTTTTTGAAGACAAATAAAATGAATAGTTCCCAAAATGACATTAATGACATTTTATAATAAATAATTTTCTTTAATTTTTTTTTAAAAATCCTTAATATATTATCATTGTCCAAGTGATTTTTATATGGTTTAGAATATAAAATAGGATCCATTTATGTGTTACTTTTCCTTTTATACTAACTTTCTTGACTCCTTTATTATAAAAAACCTTACTATTATTGTAACTGTCAAAAGGGTTAACATGGGTTAAAACAAGTAAATAAGGGTGAAAAAATTGCCTAAACATGTAAAAAAATTATTTTGTCAGAATATTTAGGCTCATAATCATTATATATATAAATAATTTCTATTTTTATTCATTTTTCTAAAAATATAATTTATATTACCTTAACAATTTATGTAATTCCAAGGGTACCCCTCTAGTTGCATATAAAAGGTCACCTCCTCTCCTATCTTGATCGCACATTTTGAGAACTCTATCTCATCCAATCCCTAACTGAATACCATACACACATAAATATCCACATCATAATGGCCTATTTTATCATAAATCCACCATATGAATGCTTTATGTGTAAACCAAAATAGGTTTTCTGAGGAAGAGGTATAGTTTCTAACTGAGCACATTAATTTTATTTCTTATTCTATCTCAATAATATCGTTTTCAAAAATGATGATATAGTAACACCAATAAAATAAATATAATTTTCATTTATAATTTTTCTTGATAATATATATACATATCCTCTTTTATCAAATGGTAAACAAAACTATCATTCTTATGTCCAGTGAACTACCGCCATGTGAACCGATGTAATTCATTTTCCATCATCGCCTCTCATGGACTGCTAGAATGATTGATTTAGTATATATACATATTTTCATGATATTCAGGAAATATTTTTCATTCGAAAAAAAACATATCATTTAATTTCTTACCTTTACATCCATTGAAAAATCATGACATCTTTCCTGCATATGTGTAGATTATGACCTCTACGAAGCAATGTGATGAATTTTTCATATCCTTATCATGTGGATTATATATATATATATATATATTAAAAAAGGAAGATAACATTATTGAAAAAGATCAGCAGAAGTATATATTCAAAGCCATGATGGGAAATTGTCAAACCAGAACTGGTTTGTATCGAAAGGGCCTGAGGCTGCAAGCTGTTGGGCTGTGTTGTTTCAATCTCTTTTGGTGAAAGAGAAGTTACAAAAGGAGAAGCATTGGAGAAGTGAGAAAATTATCCTGATGATGATGCCAAAAGACTAGAGTCTGTCATCATTGTTATTGATAACATTGATCATGGTAAGACAGTCAGACTCAATGATGATATCACCCCATCCACATTCTAAGGTGAGCCTCAAACCAGCAAGGATGGTCATGGATTCAGCAACTGTCAGTTCTTAGAATGCATGATGTGGTTCATATTTAGTAGCATGGATATGCCCCAGATGATTTCAGGCAAGGAGGATAAGGGCAACAAGCCCATCCTTTGGAAGAGACACGCCCACATTAATCTTGAGGATCCCTTCCGCTGGAGGAACCACCCGGCAAAGAATTTCCGTTGTGGAATTTCCAACCCTCAATCAAATAAGTTCCCTAATCAATCCATAATTTGGGGGGTACATGAGCTTGAAAAAAACATCATCGTTATTTCAGACCCAAATAATCCAAGCCAATGTGCAATGTGACCCAACATCTGTAGAAGATAGAGATGAGCACCAACGAGTCAGCATATCAGGAAGGTCAGAGGCCAATGCAAATGAAGCAGCTGAAATCGGGCCCCATTGATTCAAAATTTCCTTCTCTCCCGGGCAGTAAATGATAGTGTGTAGAGGAGTTTCTGGAGTGTTCGAGTAGAAAGGGAAAACGGTATTGTCCATATGTTGGTAAACGAGAAGGCTCATTGTTGGGAGAGTGCCCATGCAATCCTACCACCAAAATCGATGAATTTTTGGGGCGGCATTGAGATTCCAAATCGATTTCTATGGTCCCTAATCCCTTCCATCTGAATGGATTCCAAAAGAAAGTCTGTATCTAGATCTCATCGTGTAGTCACCTGAGATGTCAATGATCCAGAAGAGATGGCCAGGCCTGCGTCTGGTTCCGAGGGAATGCTAAGGATAATTCTTTGATCTCTTTCGTTAAACCAATCAAGGATCTTTTCAAAACACCACCTTGTCCCTAGTCGGAAAGGAAGAAGGTAACAGTGGCGTCATCATAACCTGGTTGGGTGGGGGATGTAGCCCATAAACCCTCCTTGTCAATGAGCCAGGGATCAGTCCAGATTTTGACAGATGAGCCCGTCCCAATCCTCTAGCCCAGTCCTTTATCCAGGATTTTCTTAGCCCCCCCAAATGCTCCTCTAGAGGAAGCTAGGACAGGGACCGAGAGAGGTAGAATGAAAGTACACGTGGGGAATGTACTTGGCTCGAAGAACTCACGAACATAGAGATAATGGACAGTTAATGAGTTGTCATCCGTACTTATTCAAAATCACGTCATTAATTGGAACCCTATCCCACCCTCTAATTTGGGTTTTAAGAGTTTCTCCCAGGCCATCCAGTGGGGACATTTCCTTCCATTGTTCTTCCCCCACCAGAAATTGGTACTATGTGTGTGGATCTGGTCGACTATGGCCGCTGGGAGCTTAACAAGGGACATAAAGTAGCTGGGGATAGATTGAATGATAGCTTTGATGAGGTCTCTTTACCAGCTTTAGAAATTCTTGTTGGAGTCTATCCTAGATTTTTTTCCTCAATCCTGTTCGCAAGGGATGTGAAGATTTTTTTTCATCATAATCATTGAATAAAAAAAATAGTACTCATGCATATGGAAAACTTACCATCTCTATGATTGTAGCATAGTTTATTTTTCATAACCACCCATCATGATTGGTTTAAATTTTATAATTTATGTATAAATGTAATAATTATTTCCTAATTATTATTATTTATATTAATTAATTACAACCCCTTTTACCAAAGTCAAACTACCAAAGTCATGTTGGATATATGGGATGAATGTAATAACAACATTTGACATGAACTTAATTAATTATGTAATTGATAATAACAAGGAAAAAAATAAAAGAAAGGTAATAATAAAACTAAAAAAGGTTTTCAAGTAGGTAAATTATTAACATAATTTAATTTTTTTGGATGAAATTTATTGTACATGACAAGTCACACTCGAGGAAAGGGACACCTTACTTTAAAAACCTCATTTTAAATGTTTTCAATATTTATTTTCCCAATATTTTTCTTCAACGACCAAATTCTTAATATTATTTTATAGATGTATTCATATGAACATAAATGAATTATAAAGGACATTTTAGGTCACTTCTATATTTCTTTCTGTTGTTTTAGAGGTGAATTATTAATGTATTATATAAAAAATATTCTAACCAAAACATGAAAAGAATGTTATACTTTGATATATACAACTTAAATAGTTTATATGTCTCTATAACTGATTTTTAATGTTGGAAATAAAATAAAAGATTTATTCATTTTTTCATTAATAAAAACCCTCCTTATCTGTTGTTTTTTGTGTATTTTAAAAAATTAGTTTTGAATGGATTGTATATTTCAATATATAATAACGTTTTTTATGGGAGAAAGTAATAAATTTCAAGATATATGATTTCTAGTGTTGTGATTATGTTATGGTTCATTGGATGTTTTTTATGATTATGGGTGGTTATATTATAAACTACGGTTGGGTTGTTCTTTTATATACTAGGGACAAGAGGTTTGATTATGAACCATAGATTTTTTATCCCAATATAGAACTTCAATTGATTGTGTAAAGCCCTGATCCCAGAAGCCTAGAGTCAGTGCATTATTACATATCAATGTCCTGATCACAAAAGATCATGTCTCTAAAGACTGATTAGTTTATTAGCATTGGATGTACTACATATATTCATAAGGTTTATAGTACATCATAAAATGGAAAACTACAACGAAATTTTTTCCATAGACAATACTGATATCTCATAGACTATCCCTGCAAGATAGTCATAATATACTTTTTCGCATCCTGGAAAAAAAATCATAGAAAGGGGTGAGCTCAGATGCTCAGTAAGGATAAAAATATAGCAGAAAATTTCATAAATAAGCATAAATATTTAAGGCAATGTATATAACTAAAACGAAATCCTTTTCAATATAAAATTTATCATAATTTGGAAAATATAAATCCAAATAATTCCATTTACTTACTCACATGGATATTCTACTAGTCGAATAATCACATGAAATATCAATAGCCATTTTAATAATGATGGAATGCATAATTCCATACTTCATAACCACATAGTCAATGCCTTTTCCAAGACTAGAAATATGATTTCGTCAAGGCCTTGTGCCAAGACACTAGTTTGTCTCATGAGACCTACCGATGCATTGAGGAGCTATAACGGGCTCCACCAGTCACTTACTAAGTCCAATGCATTCCTCATATGAAATTTTTTAAACATAACATAAACATTAGTATTAAAACTAGAATACGAAATATAAAAAATTTATCCATAAACCATGAATGGTAGAGAAATTACACATTCACGGTCAAATATATCACAAAACATTCAATAATAAATGGAAGATTTGTATTATAATAAATCAACTTCAAATAAGATAAAAATACATTAATGGATGTTGACATAGATGAAATCAAAACTGTTTGAGAGAAATATATCATTTTTTTTAAATCATTTAAAGTTACATAATTATAAAAGAGAATATGTATTTTTAAAATATTCCAATAAGCTTGTAAGGGAAGCTTCGATGATGTTATAATGGAGGAATATAGCCGCACCCGCCGTATAAGTTAAAAAACCATTGTTACCTTAATTTTTTTTCCAAAAGGTCATAAAGTAACTTGTTTGGAAAATGAAAAAAATATTCCTTTCAAAACGTAGGAGGTCAAATAAGGGTATAACTCACATTATCCCATAGTCTAGTGAGTAGTAAAAAAATTTTGGAATACATTTTTTTGGAAAACATGGAAGTGGATGATAAAGAGGTCCCAGTAGATAATTACATATAAACAACCTTGAATAATGAAGAGGTTATAGAATTTAACCTTACATTGTAATTATCCTTGGTCAAGGGTAGGATAAAATATCGTATAATGGTGAATTAATTGTTATTAAATTATACAATAACCATTATACATTAATATGACATCATATATGATCTTTCAATATTGATTTTTTAATGATATTTTTTTAGTATCATCGTTTCAGTTGTTAACTGATTCATTTTCCTTTATATGATTAGTTATGTAAGCCATGATTGTTATGGATAAAGTGTATTTGATTCATATTAAGAATGATATTATGTTCATTAAATATTATTTTTAATCATCACATGGAAATTATTCTTGAATGATTAGGATGGGGAATGAATCTCACCAAGTTCTTGGAGAGGGTAATCCGTACGTACGCACGAGCGACAATATCATTCTTTTGTAATTAAAATAAAAAGGAAATGGATGGTATATCTTATATACTGAATCATTAACATGTTATATCTATTATTTACATCAATTATACATCATTATTATACCCATACAAATAATAATGTATTGAATAACAACTACATCACGTCGTGGAGATGGTAAGTCGTACGTACACATGTATGGTGACATGTTATTCATAGGAAAGATAAAATAATAAATATGGATGTACCATTTTTATAATAACATAATAGTATATAGAAGATAGTGGATTTATTATTTTATAATAGAAACAACAAAGAAAGAGGAAGTGGATGAAGAAAATAACTTGAAAGAGGTGGTGAGATATTTACCTCTTCTTGGGTTATTCATTTTGATTTGATCAAAAGGGATCCTTATGTTGGAATTATGATCAAAATGAAGCCTCTAGGATGAATGGAGGATAGTTGGGAGGATATTTCGGTATGTTTTGGATGATCCAAATGGATTTGAAGGTGTGAATTTGAGGGAAGGGGAAGTTCTCTTTTATAGGAGGGGTGAGGGGAACCTTAGGAAAAGATTGAAATATTATTTAATAATAAAACAATATTTAGTTTCTAATTTCTAAAAAATGAATTATTTAAAGTATAATGTGGGTATTGGTCGAAAGCCACTAAACCAAATGGTTTTAGACTAGTTTTGGTAACTTAATTAACCTTATCTTTTAGATTTAACTCTTAGTTAAATAGTTTTACATTTACCATGTCTCTTTGTATTTTTATATTATATGGTTAATAAATGTACTATAAACATCCTAGAGAAACCCAAGTGTTTCATAAATGATATATATAATAGTATTTAATCCCTTTGTCCCAACCATATATTTTTAGGAATATAATATCAATAAATAATATAATATTTCTTTTAAAAACTCTTTTATGTCAATTTTGACACTATTTGGTATTTTGTATTCTCTAAATTCATAACTGCATTATTACTTCGAAAAAAAACCATTTAATCAATCCTTACATGTCATATTATCTTATAAATTAGTTTAATTTATAAAAATTCTAAAATTACATTTATTTGGGTATTTATAATATCAACTATTTTAATATTTCATTAGTAAGGTAACTACTGCATCATTATTGTGTCATAAATAAATTAAATTATATAATGTCTAAAAATTATAAGTAAAATACCATTATGTCGGAAATATTCATAGATTTCTAGTGAATTTTATAGTAGAATTTATCTTATGTATAACCCTATATTAAAAATGGTTTAGTTATTAAAAGTTGATTTTAACACTTCTAACTCTTCTTTGAATTAAATGAAAATAAATGTCCCAATCTAATAAAATTTGACATAATGGATTATATTTTATTCCTAAGGTTGTTCTTGTTCGAATTACACTCATACAATATAATTAGGACATGTTTTAGGGTAATAATAATATCATTTTTACCCTTAATTTCCCTATTTACTTTTAACCGTGGTAAATAAAAGTAAAAAGTTACTATTCACAAAAAAAATATTTTCATCTTATTGAACCACATTTTACTTACTGATATCAACCTAGTCATTTATATTTTCTAAATTCAACTCAAAAAAGTTGTAAAATTAAGTTTTATACAAATTGGCAAATGCTCCTAGGAGGTGGGTAAAAGACGATAAAAAGATCAATGAAATTTTTGTATGTATGAAATTATTATAAACATACTGCAATGAATTAAATTGAACTTATATAAGTATTATGTATCTATTTTTACTTAAAATAAATTTAAATAAAATTAATAATTATTTAAATAAAAAGTCACTTATGAACAATAAATCAGTGTTTTTCGCTATTCATCAAAAATTTTAATGTTTTCAGAAAAATACCAAAAATTCACCCTAAGATAACTTTGATATTCTGAACCCAAAAATGAAGTCTGTTTTGAAAGATATAATTAATAAAATTTCAAGAAGTGTGTATTACTATTCATAATGGATAGTTTGATTGGTTGTGGTGTATTAGAACTCGAATTTTCATACAACACATGCTATTGTATTATTCAAAGAGAAGTGTACTGTGGAAGCTTGGGGTGTTACATATTGGGTAAAGGGATAAAGATAATCAGTTAGGTTTCTAAAAAGATATTATTATAATTTAATAGCTACATTACTCTATTAGTAATAGTGATATAAACATTATGTCCCAACAAACCAATTTTACTTATCTATTCTTGATATTAATTTGTAAATTGATATTTTTATTTAACAAGGTATACATCTGAGATTACACTTAAAGGAAAATAAATTCCACTTCTTAAGGGTGAAACTTATAATTGTTGTAAAAAATCCTTCATGAGTTTCCATGATTAGAAAGAAACCTTCATGTTTTTTATCTTCCCATCTAGATTTATTATGAAATTTTTTATTTAAATCTTTTGTTATATAAGTCGGTATCTTAGGTAATTAAATGTTTATTTAGAAAAAGGAATCTTATTAAGAATATTCATTGAAAAATTTATTTATTTAATTATTTTTATATGTACCTTACTGAAAGTTTTATTCTCGTAAAATGTTAAAAAAAGTTTTTAATGAGGTATTATAGATGAGTATGCATAAGGATGTGATCATTTTAAAAATTTCGAATATATGTCATGAAATGAAAAATTGTTTTATTTTAAAATTTTTTAATTCTGGGGAAAATGGATACTATATTAAAGTTTCCACCATGTGATATAATATTAATTTATGTAATGATGATGCCCTATTTTTCTAAAACACTGAACAATAAATATCCTAAAATTTAAAAATCAGATTCTTGATTTAAAACTGAAGATTACGAAATGTTTATGTTTAGGTCCTTATAATGTCACATCTCCCATGTCTCAAAATCCTCCTTTATGTTTAATATAGCCTCAAAATCCAAAGGGATTTAACATAAGTGATAATTTCATAATTTAGAGGATAAAATATATTATAAAGATACATTTTCACTAATTATTAATGATCTAGGGTGAATAATTTATCTCTTGAACCATAAATGAGTGCGGTTCTCCCCATAATACCCTTATGATTCCATAATCACTATGGAAAAAAAATTACATGTAATTTAACATGGTATAACCATCACTCATGAATTTTACTTTGGAGACAAATTACTTAGGGAATTATACTTGGGAAACCCTTTACCCAAGGAATTTCACTTGGGGGACTCACCTCCTAACATATCCTACTTGAGTGACCCATAGGCCAAGGATTCTCACTTTGGTGACTCATCAATAAAGAATCGTTACTTGGAGGAACCATCACCCAATTCACTCCACTGGGGAGGCACAATGATCATATATCTTCAATTAGAAAACCCATATACCAAGGCTACCCACATGGGTGAATTAAGACCTAATACCTTTACTAAGTGAACTATCTCCCATTTTCCGTCCAACAATGGTTTCTATTACACCTTATTTCAATTATAAATTATTTCTTCAACCTTAAATCCTACTCATGTATCCAATTATTGGGGACTCCTCCAAAGTCCCCAAAACAAAAGGGCTGTTATATGTAAAACATCATGTACCCCTTTGATCATGAATTCAGTTGATAAGAGGAATATCAGGATTTGACATTAAAAATAGGAATAACCATATAGGGAATAGTTTTCATTGATTCTATGGATTTATTCTCTACCCAAAGATTCATGATTGTAAAAGGCTTCTTACTAGGTTAAATCCACATAAATCTAATCATTCACTTGAGACACTAATTAGTTTAGTAATTATAGACTCTCTTGAGTGTATAAGACCTAATCAAATATTATTATAGACTCTCATGTAATATTCCCAATCTTATATTATATTTTATTCATGAAATGACCATGAATTATATAGTATTACTGATATAATATGATAATCCCATAAAAATATTTAAATGCCTCCAATTTTGGTCTCCCACTTATGTATAAATCCCAACCAATCATTCCCTCATTAATTACTTCACTCATATGGTATTCTAGTGAGATTTACATGGGAATCTCTAGTGTGCAAGCCCTTCTAGATCCTTTATTATTGATATTTTAATGAAACATATGTACCAAGATCATGATTTCAAAATGAATGGATATAATCAAAATAATGGGATGTTAAACCTTATGAAAATATCTTTATTGCATGTTGATAAACTATAATGTATTGTCCCTATACAGAACCTTAAAATGTTCCCCTAGAACTATATTAGTTTTGATTCTTATTAAATTTGATACAAAGGATACCTCTTAAAATTTCAAACCCAACATCATCCTCCTTCCAAATATAACCACATAAGGCTATATCCATTATAAATCCAATTATATACTCAATCATAAGGCCAAATTCTATTAAATTATTGATGATTCTTCATCATACCACACCCTAAATTAAATTACACCCCAATTTTTGAAGATCGATTTTATCTATAGAAATTTTTATACAATCCACATTTGTTTACATTATTAATGATTTCATATCTCTCTCTCGGGGTCATATCACCACTATCCAAATCAATATGTATTTTTACATATTCACCTTGATGATAGATATATGGGGACTCCTATTTGTAAGTTACACATTAACAAATGATTAAAACTATATCCTAGTTGTCATTACTAAATGAAATTAATCTTCTTGGATTAGTCCTTGTTACACAACCTTAAAAGGTAAACCATGACCATCTTAGTGTAACTGAACTATATGGGTTTTGATTCAATTCCCAAAGACACATCAACATACCATCTCATGGGCATGATCCTAACACTATAAACACCTAATGCCTCCTCGTATAGTGATAAAATCCAAAGGGTATTTCTATATGTATTGAAGCCATAACACCATAAAATTGAATACCACTTATTATATAGAGATACTA
Organism: Viscum album; assembly: GCA_963277665.1. Lineage (NCBI taxonomy): Eukaryota > Viridiplantae > Streptophyta > Magnoliopsida > Santalales > Viscaceae > Viscum > Viscum album. The sequence goes on from OY728166.1 coordinate 241,506,891, forward strand.
TAATAATTTAGATATTCACATCGATTCATATTGATGAATAATAATTAGTTTGGTGGAAACCTGATATTAAATAATATATATTAAATCTATATGAGAGTCTTGAAGAATGAACTAATTCCCCTAAATGGTAGTAGATTAGCCTGACCTCCCATTCTCTTGACCAATTTATATTCCATGGTGTCACTAGTAAAGTACCAATGACTGACTTCTATAAATAAGTATGCTCAAACTGACTCAAGACACCATTATTAAGTCATGTGAAGAGTTTCATGAACACACAAAACAAATTCCTCTATAAAAAACATGATTACATTGAATGAAATCATTTAGGGATAAAAAACAATGTCAAAAAAACTCCATGAAATTTCATCTATGTAAGATTAATCCAGTGATGCATGTGAATAACAAAAAAAAATCTATCCTATGAAAAAATAATCATTTAGAAACTATGATATGGATGAATAAATTTCTAAAATGTGTTTTACAAGTTCATATTATTAAATATAAGAGACGAAATATTCAAAATAAATAATTGACAAAGTGTATATGATATATGAGTCATAATAACATAGATTTCACAATCTTTCCTAAGGGTTAGCTAATTAATTCATAGGCTATTTAAATATAACCTATGAATTATCTAAGTATTTTTTTTATTTTAAAATTGGTATATTTATAGAAGAAGAATTCTGAAGGAGAATATAATTCAGAAAATTATTTTCTATTATTTATTGAACATATATCATGAATATTTTTGTGAGAACTCCATTATTCAAGATATAGGATTGTATTAATGAATATTAATGAAGAAAAAATAGTTTTAACTATGAATAAAATAAACATTCAAAAATAATAAAAATAAGAAATAACTATTTATTGGGTATTGAGAATATATTAAATGTAGGCCTCCCATATAGTATGACTAATTTGGATAGTATGATATGATATCCATGTGTAACATATAATAACATAAAACATGAATGTTTTTTAAGATAATAATTAAGTCTTTTGATACATATATAATATAAAAAGACATCTATATGATTACATGTACATCCTGATGCACTCATGTGGGTTCCTTAGTTTCCATTCTATTATGAATTGATTATAATTTATTTTCATATGTTAACTGAATGAGTTCAATTAATTCATCAATGTGATGTAATAAATGTGTGGTAATTAATGACAATAGATATGGGGATGCATTATTCATTTATGAATCTATTCATGGAGGCATATATAATGGGATAAGTTCCCTTATTCATTGGAAGATAAGGTTTGTGTAATAATAATTCTCATGCAATGATTTTTTATACTATCCTCTCCTAAGACTGATCTACCACTTCCCAACAAAGGCACAACCACTCCATTGATCATTGTGAAAATACCTTAATTGTTAAATGATATCCGAAGGATAGTTCCTCCCACTTAGAGTTACGTGACATTTTTTTCTACGTCATGATCACTTACAAGCACACTCTAAAGAAGATGGAGTCCATTGATCGTAAGGCACTAATATGTCACTATTAATTTTCATTTTCTACATTTTTTATCATTAATGATATATTGAAAATGTTAATGGTTGCTTTGTTTATTCTATTTATCATTAGATTATCTCCCATAACCCATCATTGGTATCAAATTCTTGATATTCAATGATTAAAAATATTCGTAGGTTTTTTAAAAGAAAGTGTATATTGTAATTTTTTAAGTCATATTATATAATAGGATATGATGAGAATATTCTATTTATGTCATCCATTATTTAGGACTGTGTTATATCATAATTTTTTATATAGAGATTGATTATAGTTTTAATCTGGGAAATTTATTATGATATTATATATCATAAAAAAATTTGTCATGGTGTTTTGAAAAATAGTGTTTGTAACATATTTATAATACCTACAACATTATTAAATATGTTAGGAGTTATATGATGTCAACTATCATATGTGATTATTTGATTTATATTTTATAACTAAATTTCATATTAAATAATATGATATATTCGAGGGTCTTCCAAATTCCACCATCACAACAATTTTTCACTAAATTATGATTATCAACCATAAAACATAAAATGTATAAAATGTTTCAAAATTTTCATATATTGATACATTTTTTATGGTTTTTTAATTTTTTATAAATTATAATTTTTAGCCATAATAAAATGGGGTTTTCTATTTGTAAATTAAATATTATAATTTTCATAATTATTTTTTATGATTGAAAAGATAAATAAAAGAGTTTATTTAATAATTTAATACATTAATATTTTTTTTAGTAATTTTTTTTGAATTATACAAATTGTATTTTCTTAAATTTATATGATAAATTGATTCTAGCTAATAGAAGCATTCATTTAGTGGTAGAAATAATTCAATACGATTTATTTTTTATCTAGCTTGAATATTTTTGTTTAGAGTTATAAGATCCTGAATAGTTTTTGAATATAGTCTATTCATATTGGTTATTAGAGATATCTTTATTATAAATATATCCGGAGTACATTATCCTTAGATTTAAGGGAATAGGGTCAGACTATCCACCAAACTATAGTATTTTTTTCTTATTCTAGAATGGTTAGGGGTTGGATATCTATCACCCTATTCTTACTTATGTATTGATTTTAAATCTCATACATCCTTTGTTATTAAACATAAATGTTTATTTATATTATATGTATAATTATTTTAGATATATACGAATATTTTTAAATTATGTTTTTGGGTCAGTAAAAAACATATGGGCAGTGTAAAGTGTTTCACATTAATGTGATGTAAACACATTAATTTCATGGATGGAATAAAGATCCAAAAACTAAATCACCTTAAGTGGTCACACACAAAGGAAGTAAAATCATGAGAATATAAATACAACATAAGATAAAACAGTTATGAATTTAACATGAACATATATATATAATGTATATAAATTTGGATTGAATTTTTAAATGAAAAAACCTTTTAGGTAATTTTTTATATGCCTTCTAATGTGATACTTTTCATGTCATTGATCATCCAACCACATATAATTTTACATTGTAGGGTTCCTATGGATTTTATTGTGTATAGATAGAAGGTTTTTATATGAATTAGATCATTCATTTATAGGTCATACAATAGAATGGATACCATAGGCTATCCCTTGTTTGTGTGATCTTCATTTTTTCATTGGGTTACACCAATGATGGAAATACTATGAATTAGTATACCATAATAATAGATTTCAATTTATCCATATAATAGTTCTGGGAAAAGAGTTTCACACTAAACTATTCAAGAATCATAAATTTTATATTTGATAAGATTACTAACTTAAATAACTAATTGGTGATAGGAATTCTTCACATGATTCATTAAATAGTGAAATATTGATCTATGATAACTAAATTTATATTCTTTATGATGAAATAATTTTTAATGGAAGCACTTTATTTTATAAGTCCTTAATGACAATATGGAAAAAATGATACTCACCCACTAATATGTATTTATTTTAAAACATTGATTATCAAAATATAAAAATATTAGGATCCCCCATATGTATGAGGGATACAATTTTAAGATATTGATATATATTGATGATGAGTATTTTCAATGGAAAGCATTTACAACATTTAAATGACACTGTTTTAGAGATAAATTCTTCTGAATCTACCTCTTAGTTATTAAACATTAGGTGTGCATCACAAAGTTTTTTTGATAAATAGAGACAAAATGATATGAGGAAATTGAATTTTTTTTGAAATAAATATTCATATCAGTAATGGATCAAGGGTTACATCATTGCAATTCAACACCTATGGTCAAACATTTATAAGTGGAATAGTACTTTAACATAAACGTTTTTCTTATATTCACTTCACAAATAAAAATTTTATTTACGGATATTTTTTGGATAATAAGTGATTCTTATACACTTGTAAGAACATAAGTCATTCTACATATATAAATGAGGCGTCTTATGGAATAGGGAATATAATAAATGGTTGATAAATTAACAATATTGATAATCCTTTTTATAACATTCAACATAAAAAGGTCTATGTTGATTCTAATCCCACCACTTTTTGAGTCTGTAATCCTGATCAATAAAATAAGAAACACATTCAAAGACTCAATATAGATACACTGTTAGGCTCATTTTATTTTTAATTATATTATAGTAGAAAATATTATTTTTGGGGAAAAATAGTCAATGACCCTTATAGTAGGAACGGTAAAAGGGACATGACTATTAGATCTCATACATAATTATATATGTAAAATAAATAGAAGTAAATTAATATGTGTTCTTAAGAACCTTATTTCCTTTTAATAATAACTATAGTTGGTATGTATATGTTTTTATGATGAAAAAATTATAAATATATTGAAATTTGTAAAGTGTTTCTGAATATAGTGTATAATCAACCATGAAAGCGTATTGGGATTCTATGATTTGATCATGGTAGTGCATAATTTTTCTATGAATTAATTGTTCTTATGAGATACTATAGAATGGTTTTAAAATTCACTCTAATTATAATATCATAATCATATTTTTTTTCCTATGAGGAGGAATTATACATTTTTTGATTCTGTTCAATCGAAGAAGAGTCAATGTTTCCTTTGTATTTTATTTCAGGGTTATGCTTTAGAGTATTCCATATATCTACTAAAACAGTTTCCCTGTAATGTATTCATAAAGACACCATATGAGATATGGTATGGGAAATATTTTAGTTCTTATTTTATAAATATTTTTTGATGATAATAATTGACATGTTGTTTGGAATAAAATAAATTTAACACTAAATTTCAAAATTTATTATTTTTTGTTTATTCCAAGGAAATAATCGGATATTATTCATATAACCTTACTAAGAAATTTTTTTAAGGCCTAATTTTATACATTTATTAGGAAATAATTTATCAATCATATATTTACTGGTGGGAATGTTGAACCTATATAAGTTCAATATAAATAAACAAAATAAATTCATGATGTGGAGTATGAGTGTGTGCATAAAAGGGTTATTGAGGGTGGACCAACTAAATCCATACCTGAAAATTTAATGCATTGAATGATTCATCATTATATTTTGATATATAGATATATCGTAGCTAATGAAAATAATTTAATGTTCAAAAAAGATGAACCTATCATATAGATGGAATCCATAACGAGTTATAATTTTCTTAAATAATTAAATTCCATGTAATCTATACTAGAATACATATACACTTAGTATGTTTGGATGTTGGAGGATATTAATGAATGAGTGGGACTCAAAGGGTGTATTTTCATTTTCTATAATAATTTTATGAGGATTCTAGAGTGTATACCTTTAAATAATACCTTGTTGAAAAATGTTATATTAACATTCATGCCATTTAATTTTAACAAAAACTCTCACCTATTGCAATGTTAAATTACATTAGGTTTTTCATTTCCATAATAACATATTTTTACTATAATATATATCATATGAATAAAAATGGATTTTATAAATATGAATTTTTCAAGGATATTCACATGATACAACCATATCATTTTCAAAATCCAAATGAGACAACTAATGTATGCAAGATGCAATGGTATATATATGGATTGAAGAAGGATTATTAGAGTTAAATATTTGGTTTGTAGATGACATAAAAGTATTTGATTTTATAAAAAAATGCATAACTCTTTTGGGTATAATTATATTAGTTGAATCATAGTAGTATTTCTTATATTTTATATGGATGAAAACTAATTTTTAATAATGATACACTCACACTTCACTCTATGATGATTTAGATGATCAAATGATTCTCAATGAGAGACCTATGTTAACCTTTATACATACTAGGTGAAAATATCTGTAGATATATATCTAAATGGATGATTGGGAATAATGACAAAACATACATTAGTAATGTTCTAATGTATTTTATTAATTATAAATATATGATGGTGTATTTAATAGTGTAACATTTATTGAATATTAATAAGATTGAAGATACTTATAAGAATTTAGTAATTATGAATAAATTTTTTTATGCATCCAATATATGTTCAATCATGAATTCCACATTCTTTACTCAACATAACATCACCTATGATCTTATAAATATAAGTAGATACTAATATAATCGTGGTGTGATTCATTGTATTTCCATAAATAATATCCATAAGTTCATTAGAAGAAACAAAGGTGTGTTCATGCACTTTAAATGATTGGATAATTTCTTTATAAAGGGTTAAAAATATTCTAACTTCCAATATAATATAGTTGAATTAAAGTCTATATATAGTTTTTTGTATTACCTAAATGGTGGTGCAATCTCTTGGAATAATGTCAAACAAGCCATCATGGTGGAAATGGAAATATATGTAGTGTATATTACATCATCAGATGATATGAAGGATGTTTATTGGATTACAATGTTTATTTATTTACTAGTGGTGGTTCTTAGTATTTAGTGAGTGATCAATATTTTCCATGAAAAAATTGGATCCATCACTCAGGAAAAGGAACCCCTGTCTCAATAAAGGGAGACAAACATCTTTTCAAATTACTATCTCATATGAGAGATCATTGAGAGGAGAGATTTAAATATCTTTTGGGTTGTAACATTGTAAAATAGATTATATCTTTTGATGAAAACATTGACACCACAATAACTTGAGGCCCATGTATGATATATGGGTTTTAAATACAAGGGAGATTGGTTTTAATGGTTGTAAATAAATCATTTTATTATAATAATTGAAAACTCTATTTATAATACATTATGTCGTGATTCATTTTTCATTACACGAATAGTCAGATGATTATATCCCCTTAAAGAGAGACTTTGAGTTGTCCCTAATAGCTGATCATCACATATTATAATTGTTTGTGTTTATATAATAATATTAACATGAATATAATGTTGTACTCATTACAATGTTTTTTAGGTGATATAAAAAATATCCTTTGGGTAATAAATAGAGACTTATTACTTGGATTGACAGACCAAAGAAAATCTCATCGAATTTCATAAAATAAAAAACACATGGGTATATGCTTATTTTTAATATCCTTTACATGATATTGGAGAGATACCAAGCTTGATAAATTTTATATTTTGATACCTCACTTAATAATGTAAAATGTGTCTTAATTAATAAGGCATTGACTGTGAATGTTGTGATCATTTCATTAGTTAGTTTAAAACTAATATGGGATTTTCTAGTTCTATGATGAGTAATGATATCTGTCTGATTAATAAATTGAACTATGTAAAAAAATATCCATGATTATTTTAGTCACATATAATTATTTCATAAACATAACTAAAGGACATGTGATGTAATCCTCTTATAGATGAACGAAATTTGATGTATTCCTGAAATTTTTTATTTTTCATCTAATCAAGAAATAAGGACTTTGCATATACTTGTTTTAACATTTTCCATGTGTAATGGTGACCTGATTTTTTTGGAGAAATTGATTATATAAGTATAAATATGTTTTATATTAATCATCATGTATAAATGTTCATATAGATGCATGAGTATGTTTCATAGTGATCACACTAAACCCCATAGTATCTAGAGTTGTAGTGATTAATTTTTCAAAAGGCCCTGATATTTAAAAAATTGTATTTCTCTAATTAAGTCATTGTTTTTATAGATATCTGAACACCCAACACTAAAATTAAACAAATTCATAGTTTATTTAGATAAAATATTTATATTTAAGTACAAACATTAAAACATCATCATTGAATTATCATAAATGAATAGGAATAACCTCTTAATGAAAATGTTTTATAAATAAGATAAATTATATTTTTAATTGTAATGAAATTCAATTAGTTGTACATAAAATTAATAATAAGATCATTTATTATTTAGAAATGTATTTTATATAAAAAATTTCTCTTTTATGTGAAATGATTTTTATTTTAAGAGACACATGAATAATAATGAAAAATTATTTTTGATATTAATTACTATTTAACACCATTTTTCGCTAAATGGTATGGAATAATAATAATACCAATTTATTTTTTAAAATAATGTTTTCAATTAAAATGTTTAATTTATAATTTTTATTTTTCTATTAAAAGATAATAATATAAAATTTTGAATTTTGAATTTATAAAATAAACATCAATTTAAATCATTTTTTCAAAAATATCTGAGTTTGAGCTTTTCATTATTTTTGAATAATCACATTTTTAGGTGAATAGTTAAAATGCAGATTTTTCTATAAATTATCTCTTCTATAATACATGAATGAATTAAAATTTTAAGGAAATCTATTTATAAAATTATATATTTAATAATAAAAATAAATCATTCCAAAGATTAATTTCAATTTTTGAAATAAATTTTTAACCTTTTTAAATCTCATTTAATATTTCAAACTATGAAATATTTTTACACACTTATAATAAAAATTAAACTTTAACATGTTGAGACATTATTTATATAAACATATATTTCTAATATTGAGATCAAAATTTAAATATTATAGAAAATGTTAAATTTTAATTTTTAGTATTAAATATAATATTACAAAGTTTACTGTATGTTACCACGATAATGGTAAAATAGTATTGTAAACAATTGTTTTATTAATATCATGTATTTTTTTTATTTAATTTATAAATGATTTTTAATTTAATTTATGAAACTAATATTATGTTTAATAATATATATATATATATGTATATTAAGAAAAATTCATTTGATAATTAATATTAAATAATATTGAAGTACCCATAATGCATACATATGTTTTTTCTAAAAACTTTTTTATAAACTATTTATGTTAATATAAAAGATGATTTTATAATTTTTATAAATTTCATTAAATTAAATAGAGATTAAAATTTTATATAGAAAGTAATAATTTATTAATAGGGGTAGAAATATATTTTTAATTAAAATTTAAATTACTTATTTAAATACTAGTTACAAAGGTAGAAATAAAAATGTTAAATTGTAAAAGCATGTGGAAAAAGACTTAAAAAATGTTTAAAAATGCATGTAAAGTATTATTTATGGATTTATTAACTCAATATCATAAAAATATCCATTATTAAGTAATTTTTAAGGCTTTTACAATGGAATAGTGTAGTGATATCATGGAAGGGTATTCTCAAATGTTCCATTTTCTTCACTTTTAAAAGCTTATCACTTCCACCCCTCCATGGTTACACATCCCAATATAAATTATCTAGAATATAAAAACAAAATATTATATCCATTAAAATATAACTACATTTTTTAATTAAGAAAATTATATTTTATTATATTAATGGAATAAAAATTATTTATTCTTCTACACCTACCAAGAAAAACAGAAGAATTGTTAGTGCACTATGCGAACTACCACCACTCCAAAAAATGTCTTCTATTCTTTATGACCGCCATTCATGGGTGATTAAAGTTATTTAATTTATGAATAAATATGATATATATAATTTAAAAATCTTTATGAAAGTTAAAATTATCATTTACCTATATTCAGTCTATTTTGTTAGGAAATGTAAACATTACTCATATGTACATGCGAACTGTCCCCTCAATGAGAAATGAGTTTTATTTGACGTAAAAACATATCATGGTTTGAATTTTTTTAATATATCAAAACTATATATATATATATATTACTATTATAATTATAGATATTATAAAACTATTTTACAACTCTTTTGACCATTATAAAAAAACATATGGAGTTAAGGGAAAATTGACTGAGAAACCTCAAGTAACAGACGTATGCAAGAAGGAATATTATAAGTAATGAAATTTTCATCACTAAAAGAACTTGTAATATCAAATAGATATGAATAATTTTCATTATTATGTATCTAATTAACTTAATTTAATTATTCATGAAGTTAAGTGTTAGTGCAGAGCGCTTCCAAATACGAGGTAAGGGGTTGATCTTAAAATGTCATTCTTTGAGAGAAATTATCCATTATGAAAATAATTAATTTCAAATGGTTTATATACTATCAATTTTATATTTAATATCATTCATTTTCCTTATTAGTGGTATTTTAACATCAACATCAATATCTCACTATTTCATGGGGTTTTATTGGAATTCTTCTTTAGTTGTATGAGTTTTCATCCCAATTTCACTTCATTGAAAAATGCTTCAATTCTATCAAATAATTTATTATTTTTTTATATATTTATTTCCCAAAATATATTTTATATAAATCTTGGATATAATTCATGGGATTTACTAAACTATATGATTTTCAAGATTCTAATGAAATTTGATTCAAAAATTACTAAATCCATATGAGTCTATTGTAACTCAATATGAAATTCTTTTATATAATCGAATTTCTTAAGTTTAATATTTCATTCAATATTTTATATCAACATTATATAATACGAGGTAACTTATTGCTTATTTTATACATAAATGGACAATTTAATCTAGTTTAAAAATGGTACTTTTTTAGTAATAAGTCCCATTAATTTATAATGATGGTTTCCCCCTTCATGTGCATTATATTCCTTCTCACTGATGTTCTTAACAATAATTGGAAACCTATGTAACTTTTATCACATGTGAACATCATATATACCATCCCATATTTTAAAAATAATGTTTTATTACTCTATTTTATGATTTCGGTGTCACTAACCAACCAAGGTCAACCCCAAACTGGTCACCTGAGTCGGTCCGAGACAAGGCCTGAGAGGCATTCCGGATCCTCCCAGATTGGAGACAAGCGTTAAAGGAGTCAACGAGAACCAAAGGGAAATATTTCTATAAATATAATAAAAATATAGAAATAAATACATAATACTAATAAAATTAATAAATAAATAGAAAAACCGAAAAACAGCTTTATAGAAACTCAGAATAAAACAAAAAATAGAATAAGAAAAAAAAAACCGAACCAGATGAACACTAACACTCGATGTGACCCTAAGGGTCACTATCCAATCCCAAAACCCAACATCTCCCACTGAGATTGAGAATAAATTGGAAGCTTCAACAGAATATAAAAACAAGAAGAAACTATTAGTGTTGGTATTAAAACTCAGTTAACCTACATAAAAAAATATATTCCCAATTCATTTTCCTTATACAAAAGAATCATCACTTCCAGGTATGAAATATAATATATGAAACTAGATTTTTACAAATTTTCCACTTTAAAACAATGCATGGTCTATTTACCATTTCCCATTAAACTATGTGTGATGGATAATGTTTTTTCTTAAAACAAGGAGGATGGAAGTGTAATACATTTTATATAACTACCTGACCCTAGATACCCAGAGTTGGTGCATTATTTCAATACAATGGCATGATTACAAGTAATCATGTCCTGAAGGGCCGATCAGTTTAGCAGTCTTGTAAAATAGATTACATACATGAATGTTACATTACACATTCTAACATAAAACAAAACATAAATAATCTATTGAGAACCCCATTGTTCCCCAAGCTTAACCCTGCATATCAAACATAATACAATTCTTGGAATACTTTCAAAACAAAACATAAGAAAGGGGTGATCTCAGATGCTCAGTAAAGGTAAATAATTTAGCGGAAGATATACACTTTTAAAACATGATGTATAATAAAAACATTAGTCATTAAAATAGAAAACATAAACATAATATGAAAAAAATAAATCAAACATCACCATATAAACATGCATATGGATATTCTACTAGTCGAATAATCACATGCAGTAAATAGTTTCATAATGAGGGAATGCCTAATGTCGTACATCATTACCACATAGTTAAGGTCTCATGCCAAGAATACAAATAATATTTTTAGTCAAGGAATATGGGGAAAAAACTAGTTTGTCTCATGAGACCTACTGATGCATCGAGAATCTATATCAAGCTCCACCCGTCACTTACAATGTCCGCTGCATTCCTCATAAGAAAATTTTGAAACATAACATAAAAATTCATATTAAAATTAGCATAAAAAATGTCAATACTTTATCCATAAACCATGAATGGTACAAAAATATCACATCCACAGTAAAACATATCATAACTCATTAAATACAATATAGAAGATTGTATTATAATAAATCAACCTAAATCAAGAATAATATTTAGTAAAGGGTGATGATATAGTTGAAAATGATCAATAAAACTATTTGAGTGAAATGCCACTTTTTTATAAAATCATTTAAAAGTAACACAATTTATAAAGGATGAGATTTAAAATATATTTTTGAATAAAAGTGTCAAATACCACTTTGAAACATTTTAAAATAATTAACATTTTAAAAAATTCATGTCTATATAAATAAATCCTTAAAACCATTTTGAAAACATGGAAATTAATGAGGATGATTTAGAAGAATAAATATTTAAAACATTTAAAATGATATTTAGATAAAGTGTAACCTAAAAATAGTTCTTATGAAAACTCTTTTATGATTTATGGACATGGATAATAAATATTTTTTTGTAAAAAAATACACATAATCTATCTCGGATATTAATGAGATTGAGGAATTAACCCATACCTTGTACATTACATTAGTTTAGGGTACGTTTAACCTATTGTATAATGACCATAGTTTGTTATTAAATTATACCAAAATCATAATAATATTTATGATGTCATAAAAGATTTATTTATTAATTTATAATACCCATTTAATAATAATTCTATGTTAAATTAACATTTCAGATAATAATCGCTTTCTTTATCATACGTGTTTTACCTTCTATTCTTGATCGTATCACATAGATCATGATTTAATTACTTCCAGAATATAGAACATGATTAATATATAAAATATATTTAGAATATAAATATTTATAATAGATAGATATATGAAATGGAAAACACCGTTTGTAGAGACTGTAGGCCATACATACGCATAAATGCTAATTCTGATTTCATATCGTATTGATGGTAAGTAAGTGAATAAGATATACGTAAGTACACACACACACACACACACCCACATATATATATATCCAATAGAATTATTATTTCATATACTACATACGTATTAATAATATATATTTTTATAATCATTGTTGAATGAGGAACGTGGAAATGAATCTCATCGCGTCGTGGAGACGGTAAGCCATACGTACACAGAAGCGACAATATCAGTTCCTTAATGATTAAAATATGTGTAACTGGATGGTATATTAATTTTAGAGAGATATTATCATGTTATTTTCATTATTTATATACATATTTCTCAATATTATATCCATCCAAATATCATAGTGTTGAATAACACATTACACAATAGTGTGGAGACGGTAAGTTGTACCTATGCACACATGGTGACATTATCATTAATAATATGGATAGAATAATGAATATGGTTGTACCATATTTTTAATAACATCAAAATATGTATAAGGTACTAGATTTATTATTTTGGTAATTAAATAAAAAATAAATAGAAAGTTGAAGAAGAAAAGAACTTTGAAAGAGGTGATAAAATAATTACCTTTTCTTCAGGTGTTTCTTATTGATTTGAACAAAATGGTTCATTAGGTTGGATTTAGTCTCAAGGTAATTACTCTATGTTGAAGTGAGAGAATATGGGATGATATTTGGGTAGGGTTGAGCTGAGAAAAATGTCTTTGGAGATTGAATTTGAGTGAAGGGGAAGTGCCCTTTTATAAGAGGGGTGAGGGACACCTTAGGAATAACTTGAAATACTATTTTATTATACAGTAATATTAAATTTCTAATGGATCCAAATGAATTTATTTCAAGACTTATGGTGGTTATGGGTATAAATCATCTCATCCAATGGGTTTTAGAAAAGTTTAGAATACCATATTAATGTTATCTTTTAGATTTAACTCTTAGATAAATTGTTTAACCTTTACTATGTCTCTTTGTATTTTTATATTATATTTTTAATAAATATACTATAAAATGCCTAGATAACCCCAAGTGGTTAATTAGTGGCATATATATTATTATATAAGTCCTTTCTACAAACCATTTATTTTTAGGACTATTTTATAATTTAATAAAATAGTATTTGTCTTAAAAACTCATTTATGTCAATTTTGACCCTATTTAGTATTTGGTTTCAGTGAAAGTCATCACAACTTTATTACATAAAAAAAACATTTAATCAACCCTAACATGTCATATTAATCTATAAAATTATTTGTTATCACAAAAACCCTCAATTTAAATTTATTTTTATATTTATAATATTTATTATTTTGATCTTTCATTAATAAGGTAATTACAGCGTCATCATTATGTCAGAAATAAATTTAATTATTTAATGTCTAAAAATTATCAATAAAATACCATGATTTAATAAACCATGTTATATTTATAATGAATATTTATAGTAGAATTTATATTATGTATAACCCCATATTATAAATAGTTTAGTTATTAAACATTAAATTTAACACTTTTAACTTTTCTTTAAATAAAATAATAATAAATTACCTAATCTAATCAAAGTCGAACAAAAGGATGATATTTTATTCATAAGGTTTATTTTCATTGAAATACACTTATCCAATATAATTAGGATATGTTTTAGGATAACTATAATATAATTTCTACCCTTAATTACCATATTTACTTTTAACCGTGGTAAATTAAATTCAAAATTACTATTCACCAAAACTTATTTACATCCTATTGAACCAAATTTTACATAATGATGTCAACCATGTCTCTCAGATTTTTTAAATTAAATTCACATAAGTGGTAAAATTATGTTTTTTTACAAATTTTCTAATGTGCCTAGAAGGTGGGTAAAAGACGTTAAAAAATTCAATAAACTTTTATACAGATATTCTTATTATAAAATAGCTCTAATGAATTAATTTGAACTAATATTGGAATTATGTACCTATTTTTACTTTAAATTAAATCTAAAAATAATAATTATTAAAATAAATGTCAGTTTTAAACACTAACTGAGTGTTTTTACTATTCATAAAAATTGAATGTTTTTCTAAAAAACACCAACAATTCACCCGATGCTAATTTTGATATTACAAATCCAAAAATTAATTCTATCATACAAAATTCAAACCATATAAGTTTCATTAATTAATTAGAAATTAATTCCCATTGTTGAAACCAAAAAAGTGGGTTTTTGAAAAGTAAAAACTATCAAAAGATTGACACGTGTTTTTGTCAAATTTAAATGTGAAATTACTTATAATGAAATAAATTGTATTAAATAATAAAAATATAATCTAATTATACTTCCAAACTATTCAAATGCATAATTTAACAATATAAATTATTTCTATTAAAAAAGTAGTATTCAATAAAAATTTATTATTTTTCATTATTCATATAAATATGAAAGTTAGTAGAAAAGTACTAAAAATATATCCAAACTAAATTTTTATGCCCCGAATCTGATGAATAAATTAATTTAATTAAATTTAATATATAAAACTATCAAATATTAGTTTTAAAAACTGTTCTCCATTATAAGGTGGTAAAATTACATTTTTAAAGAATATTTCTTTTATATGGAAAAAGTGAATTTGTTCTTATATTATGTCTAAGAAACACATAATATGGATTATAAAATTATATAGAGTATATAAAATTCAAAATTCAGTTAATACTATTCATAACCACTTTTTGAACGGCTTGTTTGGTAAGTCGTGGTGCGCTCAAACTTGGGGTTGCGTGTAGCGCAAGTTTTTGAATTACTTTGTTGAGATAATGTACTATGAAATATTGGAGTGTTACATTCTCCACTCCTTCAATAAATTGCATCCCTCAATTTGAAATTGTATTTAGAAAATAAAAGGTCAAAAATAGAAAAATACCTTTGTGGAAAACCTATATCTGAAATTGGGTTAATAAAATTTAGTCTTAATAAGTGGTAAAGGGAAATGAAAAAGTCACCACAAAATTACATTCTTCATTAGAAGAACATTTCATGAAATTAGAGAAACATAATTAGAGGAAAAACATAAATATTTATTGGGAGTGATTGAGGTCATCAATCACAAACAAGTGGAAAATTGAGGTCCTCAAATCCATCAGTCTATGATGATATAAAATATCATCGGTTAAACAAAACATAAGGTATTATGATAAAATATTTTTGGTTTTAATATCCCTTCCATAAAGGTTATGAATTAATTTATTCATTGAATAAGTAAAAATAATAATACATGACATGTAGAGTTCCATACATTAACTAATTTCTACCACAAAATCATCTTTCACTCTAATAGATAATAGAACTCAAAAATATTCTGTTGATCATAATCATAAAGGGTTCCAAAAAACTGAATTTAAAATTTATCTCTCATCCCATTAAAAAAACTACATTATATAACCAAGGAAATCACTAGGGATAGTGGTTGGTGATGCACCCCCGTCGCCCTTCGGTTACAGGTCTAAGTCTCATGGCCTTTCAAGATGTGACAGGTTGTTGCCTAAACCTCAAGTTGTCCTTTTTATAAAAATCCAAAAATAATATTAATAAATGGGTGAACCTTAAACAATTTTATCCAATGTCCAAATTAATACATTCCAACCTTTAAACTTATCCAAAATACTTCTGTCCAAACTCACAGTCCAAAATTTATAAGGATGGTAAACAGAATGAAGATCTCTTTTTGCCACATTTTAACATGTGAATACCTTTATCATGTATTCTTTTAAAACATGGTAACCCCCTGAATTACCATAAAACCTTATTGATTACATTCCCCCCACTTATTCCTTATTGAATACTCGATATAGTCCTTATATCAGAAAAATTTGTAAACTCCAACAACGATGAAATATTCAAATCATTAATCAGTTTCATGGTAATCAATAATATCCAATATAATTTTCCAAATAAATCATATCTTATTCAAAAATCACTACCTCAGTATCATAACTATATTTTGGTTTATCATTCATCAGCCATGTATTTTACAAAAATGTTAACTCGCTATTGAGTCACTTTTCTTAGTACCATTCAATCTCAAATCCTGAATGAAATAGTACTTCAACACAGTCCTTATATACTCTATAATTATTATAACTTGTATATCATTAATACAATGATCAAATTACACAATTATTTAATAACAAAATAATAAAAATAAACATTCCTCTTCATCTGTGATAGTATCATAACATGATTTTTATCCAATATCATCATTTGTGTATACACTGATGATTCAGACATTGATTCGCATAGTGACCCAACTCCTTGGAGATGAAGCATTATACACTTGAAACCTTTTTCTAACCCTTGTAATCACATACTTGGTGTCCTTTTTCTACACACATATAACGAACTCCCATTCCCTTGAAAAATTTATCAATCTGATTCATTCCACAGTTATCACATAAGGGAAAATATTTCCTTCCCCTCTTCCCTTGATCCATTATTCTCTCTACCACCCTTTTCTTCTCTTTCTTTCCTTCAAATCCATAGAAATAATAGAATTATTTACTTATCTTATTAACATGTGATACTATTTCATCATATAATTATAATAAATGGGATAATATTTCCTTCAAAATGTTGGCTTAAGACCATGAAGGATACAATCCTTTTTACTCTTTGGATCATGCATATTACTGGAGTTCACATTTCTTCTACTGGGAAACATTTCTAAACAATGGCATACACTTCGTTAGTTTATGAATCACAATGAATAATTACAAACTTGTAAAATACCTAACATTACTTTAAATGTTTATGTATATAATCTATAATCATAAAAAGTGTTTAATTCGAGGAAGTATTTACTCCTAAATCCTTCATTACAGTTTGTAAAGAAAATGTGAATTATCTTAAGCATATCCCCCAGGAGTGTCATAACCAAGAGTACAGTGAGGCATGTTTTTGTATACTAGGATACCCTGGGACAAACCCGAACCACCATGTCAGTGTTTTCACTCATAGGTACATATGTGCCAGAGCCGCCTCTACTTTCTCGTATGTAGACAAATATGTATTGTTTGAAAAATTCACAAAATCTCTACATTACCCAAATTCTAGAAATTTCATTTATACTAATCCTCAAAGATTATATTAGAGTAATTTTCTCTAATCAGATTTTATCTAAATCTATTTCCAAGGTTGTTTCTAAACTTCTTTTGATACCAACTGCAATGCCCTGACCCATGTTACCCAGAGTCTGTTCATTATTTTAATACATTGGCATGATTACAAGGAATCATGTCCCGAATGACCGATCAGTTTAGTAGTCTTGGAAAATAGATTACATACATGAATGTTACATTAATTTTTATAATATAAAACAGATCATAAATAATCTATTGGAAATTCCATCATTATCTTAGCTTAGCCCTACATATCAAACATAATGCAATTCCTAGAATACAAGGAAAACAAAACATAAGAAACAGATGATCTCAGATGCTCAGTAAGGGTAAATAATTTAGCGGAAGCTATAAATATTTATGACACGATGTATAATAAAAACATTAGTATTTTAAATAGAAAAAATGAACATAATATGGAAAAAATAAATCAAACATCGCCATTTAAACCTACACATATATATTCTGCTAATCGAATAATCACATGTAATAACTGCTTTCATAACGAGGGAATGCCTAATGTCGGACATCATTACCACATAGTCAAGACCTCGTACAAAGACTACACATAAAACTTTTGTCAAGGCCTTGTGCAAAGGCACTAGTTTGTTTCATAAGACGTACCGATGGATCAGTGAGCTATATCGGGCTCCACCCATCACTTACTAGGTCCACTACATCTCACATATTAAATTGTTGAAACATAACATAGACATTCGTAATAAAACTATCATATGAAATGTAAATACATTAGACATAAACCAAGAATGTTATAAAAATATAACATCCATAGTAAAACATATCAAAAATCATTAAATATAATATGGAATACTGTATTATAATAAATAAACCTTGACCAAGAATAATATCCAGTAATGGATGATGATATAGTTGAAAATGATCAATAAAACTCGTTGAGTGAAATACCCCTTTTCATGAAATATTTTAAAAGTCTCACAATTTAGAATGGTTGTGATTTAAAAGTTATTTTTGAATCAAAGTGTCCCTTCCTACTTTTTAACTTTTTAAAGGAATTAACATTTTAAAACATTCATGTCCATATAAATAAATTCTTAAAACCACTTTGATAACGTGGACATTAATGAGAAAAATTTAGAAGAATAAATTCATAAAACATTTAAAATGATGTTTAGTTAAAGAGTACCATAAAAATAATTCTTTTTAAAACCCTTTTTGAAACATTGAGATGGATAATAAATATTTCCTAGTAAAAACATACACATAAACAATCTCAGATAATAATGAGATAGAAAAATTAATCCTTACCCTGTACTTTCCTATAGTCAAGGTTACGTTTGTCCTCATATATAATGATCATAGTATGTTATTAAAATTTACCAAAACCATTTTAATATTTATGATATCATATATAATTTATTTATGAATATAAACTACCTATTTAATAATAATTTCAATATTAAATTAAAATTTTGTGTAATAATCGCTTTTTTATCATACGTGTCTTAACTTGTTATTCATGATCGTATAACTTAGATCATGATTTAAATACATATAGAATATAAACCATGATTTATATAAAATGTATATTTATAATATAAATATTTATATTAGATAGATATATTAAATATAAATCATCGTTTATGGAGATGGTAGGCCTTACGTACGCATAAATGTTGTATCCGTTTTCATATCGTAATGAAGGGAAGTAAGTGAATAAGATATTTGTTAGTACATACATACCTAAATAAATACATATATATATATATAAATATATATCCAATAGAATTATTATTTCATATATTACATACTTATTAATAATATATATTTTTATAATCATTGTGAGGAACGTGGAAATGAATCTCATCGTGTCGTGCAGCTAGTAAGCAGTACAAACACACAAGCGATGATATAATTTACTTAATGATTAAAAGGTGTGGAATTTGATAGTATATTAATTGTAAAAAAAATTATAATGTGAATTTAATTATTTATATGCATATTACTCATAATTATATCCATCCAAATAATATATTGTTGAATAACAAATTATACCACGACATGGAGACGGTAAGCCATATGTACACACACATGGTGACATTATCATTCATAGGATGGATAGAAAAATGAATATGGTTGTACCATATATATATTAACATAACAGTATGTATAAGGTATTGGAATTATTTTTTTGGTATGGAAATAACAATGAAAGAGACAGTTGAAGAAGAAAAGAACTTTGAAAGAGGTGATAAAATAATTACATTTTCTTCGGGTGCTTCCTTTTGATTTGAACAAAAGGGACTATTAAGATGGATTTATGATTAAGGGAAGGCCTATAGGATTATGTGATGGATGTTTAGTGAAGATTTTGGTAGGGTTTTGCCGAGCCAAATGGCTTTGGAGGTGTAAATTTTAGAGAAGGGGAAGTGCCCTTTTATAAGATGGGTGAGGGGCACCTTAGAAAAAACTTGAAATATTATTTTATTATACAATCATATTCGGTTTCTAATGGCTCCAAGTAAATTTATTTCAATCCTTATGTGTTTATGGGTCTAAAGAATCACACCCAATAGGTTTTATACATGTTTACTTTACCATATTAACCCTATCTTTTAGATTTTACTCTTAGTTAAATAGTTTATTATTTACCATGTCTCCTTGAATTTTTATATTATATGGTAAATAATGTTACAATAAAATACCAAGTGAACCCAAAGTAGTTCATTAATGAAATATATATAATTATATTATTCCTTTTTCTGAACCTTTTATTTTTAAGACTGTTATATAATTTAATAAAATAGAATTTGTTTTAAAAACTCATTTATGTCAATTTTGACAATATTTAGTATATGGTTTTTCTAAAAGTCATCACAACATGATTACTTAGAAAAAAAATTGAATCAACCCTAAAATGTCATATTAATTTAGTAAATTAGTTGATATCTTAAAAATCCTATATTTACATTTATTTGAATATTTATAATATTAATTATTTTAAACATTCTTTAATAAGGTAATTACTGCATCATCATTGTATCATAAATATATTTAATTATTTAATATCAAAAAATTATTAATAAATTACCATGATATAGAAAATATTTTTATCTTTATAATTAATATTCATAGTCGAATTTATCATATGTATAACTCTATATTAAAAAGGGTTTAGTTATTAAACATTGAATTTAAGACTTGTAACTCTTATTTAAATAAAATAATAATAAATGTCATAATCTAATACAAGTGGAAAAAGTATCATATTTTATTCTTAACGATGATTTTGGTAGAAATACACTTATCCAATAGAATTTGGAAATGTGTTAGGGTAATTATAATATCATTTTTTCCTTTAATTACCCTGTTTACTTTTAATCGTGGTAAATTAAATTCAAAAGTTACTATTCCACAAAAAATCATTTTATTGAAACATATTTTACATAATGATGTAAAACAATTCTCTTTTATTTCTGAAATTTAATTCACAAAAGTGGTAAAATTACGTTTCATGAAAATTTGCAAATGGGCCTAGAAGGAGGGTAAAAGACGTTAAAAAATTCAATTAAATTTTATACATCTATTTTTATTCTAAAATGACTCCAATGAATTAAATTGAACTAATATAGGTACTATATATAAATTTTGAGATTAAAAAAATTAAAAATAATAATTATTTAAATAAAAGTTGGTTTTAAACAATAATTCAATGTTTTTCACTATTCCTTAAAAATCGAATGTTTTCAAAAAAATACAAAAAATCCCCCCTATGATAATTTTGATATTATAATTCAAAAAATGATCTCTATACTACCATATTTAATACATATAAGTTTTATTAATTAATTTATAATTAATTCACATTATCAAAACCAAAAAGCGGGGTTTTAAAATTTAAAAACTATCAAAAGATTCACAAGTGTTTATGTCAAATTTAATTGTGAAATTACTTTTAATGACCTAAATTGTATTAAATGATAAAAATATAATACTATTATACATCCACCACATTAAAATATACACTGTAACACTATAAATTATTTCTTTTTAAAAAGTTTTTTTCAATTAATATTTAGTATTTTTCCTTATTCATGAACATATGAATGTTATCAGAAAAGTATGAAAAATTTGTCGAAACTAAATTTTTATGTCCCTATTCTTATAAAAATTAATTTCATTAAATTGAATATATAAAAGTGCCAAATATTGGTTTTAAAAAGGGTTCTCCATTAAAAGGGGGTGAAATGCATTTTTTGAAAAATAATTCTTTTATCTGAAAAAATGAGTTTGTTTTTATATTATGTCTAAGAAACACATAATATGTATTCTAAAATTATATGGAGTATATAAAATTCTAAATTCAGGTAATTCTATTCATAAACATTTTTTGAATGGCTAGTTTGGAAAGTCAGGGTGCGCTCAAACATGGTGCCGCATGTATCATAAGTTATTGAATTACTTGAAGAGATAATGTACTATGAAATACTGGGGTGTTAAATTTTCTATGATGTTTCCATAAACCATTAAATCCAATATTAATCAGTTTTATAAAAATGATACAATACAAAAGGAAGTATAAACAATAAATATACAATAAGGTTAATTTAAAATATCATAGAAGAGTAACCAAACAACAATACATACCAGTCTTCCATCGTAGATAACTAAGTCTCGTAGTGCATGAGAGAACCTTGGAGTCAGTAGATAATATAGAATATACTACACATCTGACTCATCCCATAGGACTTCCTCACCCGATGACATCATTCTCACCACACACTCAGTTCCTGACCTACCTAGCCTGACTGATGGGAAATATACCAATGGAGAGAAAGGTCCATTATATGAGAAACCAGTTGTAACATCCCCAGCCCAGCCAGCCACCCGAACAGTGTCGAACGGTTCGGGTGTCACTACCTTAGGCACACCTCCCCTGAACGCCAAAGGTTGCCGACTAGCAGTGAGGGTCTGAATAGGTATAGTGGGGAGGCTATACCCTCTCAGAGGATCATAGTAAGGGTATTGGTCTGAGTATAACAGCAAAGATGCTGCGGAAATAAAGACTCAATAGACTTGAACCAGACCCACAGAGCGGAAGCATATCCAATAGCAATAAATAGCCGAAGCAATATAGGAAACAACTGTAGTGGAAAGTAAACAGAACAACTTGCTAATAACATGTAACTACTACTCAAGAGTAAAACATGCATCCAAAGCAGGTCAACATACAAAAGGTTTCCAATGGCTAACCAACTGTAGCTACACAAGTAATCATGCTAATGTAGAAAAGAAAACAAAACAAGTAAACCCTAGCTAGGTATGACCTCAAGGTCCATACCATCTCCATGCAACAACTAACGTAACCTAGCTCTTGAAGCTGACCTCTTTCCTGCACGTAAATATATAAAGTCTGCACGCGTCCCAAAGGGCCCGTGCAGTGTGTGAGACAAATCTCAGTAGGATACCACCCAACAGTGCGTACAAAATATATATGTTTAAGCAGTCATGCATTTACCAGGAAAGCAGTAATCACTACAATGCAAAAAAAAAATACAAACTCCACTGGTTCTCAACAGCCACCATGGAGTGTCACCTGCTTCGGCCAACGCCGGAATCTCTGTCATGTAACCCGACATTGTGTGCCACCTGACACGTCGTGTCTCAAGTACCGACGTCCCGAGGGCATGCCCCAAATAGTAACCCGGCACCATGTGCCTCCTGAAACCTCGTGCCCCAAGTACCGACGTCCCGTAGGCACACCCCAAATAGTAACCAGGCACCATGTGCCTCCTGAAACCTCGTGCCTCAAGTACCGACGTCCCGTTGGCACGCCCCAAATAGTAACCCGGCACCATGTGCCTCATAACACCTCGTGCATCATGTACCGACGTCCCGAAGGCACGCCCAATTCCTGGAAGGCTCCTCACCTGCCACATGGCTTTCTACGGCAAGAACCCCCAACCAAAATACCTAACTGTGACTATGGGGGCCTCTACCCACACGAGTGGTCAAAACCACCTCGTCACAGAGTATCTCTGTGTGCACACTACTCAAAGTCCTGATGAGCGCTAATCACCAAAATAGTCCTAATCCACCAAAACATCTGACAACTTATGTCCCTGCGACCATGTCTCTCAAGTCCGATGGCATCTCCACCCTAGTATCCAGGGCCATGCCCAACCTGGCAGTTGTACTACCTTAAACCGACATCCATGACGCCCAATCCCATGGCCAAAATCACCCAAAGTCACCCGGGCAAAGCCCCAACCTGTGATCAGCATCACTCAAGCGTAACCGGGCCAATCCCAACACTACAGAAAGGGTCCAGCAGATGCAATTCAACAATCTCATATATAACATAGTTAAACAGAAAACATAACCAGGAAAAACCAACTAAACAGTTGAATTGCACTGTACCAGGTGTCGTCCCATACCAGCACAGAGGTCTTAAATGCCTCCAATAATTATAACAGGTTTCAACAAATTAAACTAAACAGCTTATACCAATCATATTTCTATTAAAACAATTTGATCGTTCCCCATCCAAAATGCCCCGATGAGCCACGACCACTCACCCAGCCCCGCTCACGCAATCTAGTAACCGGGCATACCCAAAGGCATCCCAAAGGTCCCATAAACAATTCATTATGAAAAATCAGATAAAACGGCTCCTGCTCAAAAATAACTGAAAACGCACCGAAGGTCGCGTTACCCAAAAACCACGAAAACAAAAAATAAGGTATGCACCACCTACCTGAGACTCGCACGATGCTACTCCTCCGGTAACACCCGCCAATTCGGTCTAAAACGTGGTAAATCTAAAAAAGATTCAAAACCGCTCAAAGGGATATAACTCGTTCTAGAACGAAAATCATACAAAACGGCCAAAGAGGAATCGGGGCCCTACTGAGGGGGTTTCTAACGCACTAATCGGACTTCGAAATGGGTCTTAGAAAGACAATCGGGAGGAGGGAAGGGGTTCAGCTGGCCTGGTTCGCGCATCCGGGTGGAGGAGGGGTGTTCTTCCTAAAAAACGAGGCTACTGCCCGATTTAAGCAAAAAAAGAAAGTACACGACGTATACTTTTGGACTACATACCGTGTATATTTCATTTAACTATTCAAATGACGGCTGATTCCGCCGACTTACTTTCCGAACCTACTAACATGAGTACACTGGGTGTACCTCTGGGTACACGGTGTGTACTCGGGTCCTCTTCTCTACCTTGCCGACATACCCACACCCCATGTATATCCCTCATACATGGATAGACAACACGACATGTCCAAATGGAACATGACGTGTCCCTGGTTCTTACCCGGCCAACGACCTAGATACCATGTATGGCCTCACATGGTCGGGGGTCTACACAGTGTGTTCAAAAATACACGCCATGTATTAAGAAACTACTACATGTCACCACACGACATGTAGTCGGTGAGCACACGGTCGGCCAATCGCCAAGACATACAGGGCATGTAGTCAAATTACACGGCCTGTAGTCTGGAAATTTCCAGAAACTCTCCATTTTCTCCAGTTTCCTCAGAAACCAGTCAAAAATTCAAACAGGGTCAGGATTTTGACCTGTTATGAAAACCCGAGTTCTTACAAACTCCCCACCTTAACGTAGCTCGTCCCCGAGCTACCAACGAAACCAGGAGATGGCACAGAACACGCCGTCCTAGTTAAACAACCCGGACTACCCCAGTCTCAAAGGTTCCTGCTAAATTCTTCAAGGGGATCCCCACATTAGGAATTTCCTTACCCTGTCTCAACCCAACAAAACATAATGAAAACAGTGTTTACTAACCTGTTTTCCAGAAGAACATCCTCCCGTGATGCATCGTCACCCATGCACCTCATTGGTGCTCCTATGTCGCTTCTAACACCCAAAGTATCCCGCACCACATCAGTGTCCGCCACTACAAGGTCCTGGTTCCTAGCACCTTAACTAACCTGCATCCACGATGCCCCGATGCCCATGGCACCTCATGTAACCCGAATCCACGATGCCACGATGCCCTCAGCACCTCATACATACATACATACAGATATATATATATATATATATATATCACGCACCTGAGATAGTGCCAACCCACTGACTAGCATCTAGTCACTCAACAAAGATCCTATGCACCACGTGCACTCAAAACAGACATACCTTTACAGGTCATGCCAAAAAGGAATCATGAAGATCACGGTCAGACCACGGTGTACCTCTAACTGTCATCGGCTCACCGGCCTGCTCAGCCTCTGGTAGCTCCACGACGTGCAACTGGCCTAAAACACGGCTTCCTGACGCCAGACCTCTCTGTGGTGCAGCTCCAGTCACCAGACACTGACCCATGAGATGGGTCCCACTGTCTCTATCATGACCTCCACGCACAGCTGATCCTTGACTACCCTCTCCGGGTACCAATCCCGAACCAACTCCAGATGCTACAGTCTGTCCTAGTCCCTACCTGCCGGCTATCTGAGAAGGCTGCCTGCAAAACCTCTCCAGATGTCTGTCCTGTCCACATGCCCAAAACTCCTTCGGAGGCCTATCACACTTTGCCCGAACATGTCCCAGCTGCCACACTGGAAGAATATGATTGACGAACTCCCATGAGCTGGTCTAGCTGAATCCCTGGCCTGACTGCCCTGCTGAAACTCATCACCTCCTCGCTTCCTGCTGTCCGAACTGTCACCTGAAGCTGTCGTCCTGCCCAAGCGAGATTTCTCCCTCTCATTTCCCTCGGCTATGAGTTCCTGATTCACTTCCTCGGAGAAAGAACCCAGCCTGAAAATGTTCACCTGGACCCGAATGACATGTCTCAATCCATCCTCGAAGCGCCTCACCCTAGCTGCATCATCGCTCACCATACCATGTGCAAAGAGAGACAACTCTGTGAAAGTAGCTGCGTGGTCCATGACGGACATGTCCCCCTGCTGAAGACTCTAGAACTCCCGAGCTCTCTCTGCCCTCAGTGTCTCCGGGTAGAAGTGCTCAAAGAACCTTCCCTCGAAGTCCTTCCATGCCAGTACCTTGTTTCTAAGAGCCTGAACCTGTACGTCCCACTAATGCTTCACCGGTCCTCTCACCAAGTACGTCTCCAACTTGACCCTCGGCCCTGGAGGTGTCACGAGCTGCTCGAATATCATCTGCATACTCTCTATCTAGTTCTCAGCCGCCTACGGACCACCCTCTCCCTAAAAAAGCGGCTGGTGCTACGACTGGAACTCCCGCGTCAGATACGCCATATAAGGCTCTGCACCCTGAATGCCACTATCGATCCCCTGCAAGACGCGTACCAGGATTGCCCGGAGCTGCTCGTCGAGCCACGACCCGAACGATGCCAAACCCTGTTGATGTCCTGGCTGCACTGGATCCTGAACCTGGTCCTATAACTGAGCCTATACCCGCAGCTCGTGCTCTGCCTGTACCGAATTCTGACCCTGATCCTACGGCACTGTACCATCTCCTGCCTGAGGCTCCATCGAGCCATGAAGGAGTAACCCACTAAATACCATAAATGGTCAGACAACCCATATATATATATATATAACAATATATTCTATGAAGATAAGGAAAGCAGTAAAAGGTAGTGCAAAAAAACTACCCTTACTCCCCCTCACCGCAACCCATTCCCCACGGCATCCCAGCCTCATGGCCTCCTTACCCGCTCAATAGATCCAAGTATCGATAGTACCTCGGGCCATGCCCATCCCAACAACTCATGTTGCCTCAAAACGATGACCGAGTCGCCCAATCCTGACAGTTACACTGCCTCAGTCATAGTACATGCCTGCTCTAATAAAAGTCAGACCCAAAACCCTGCCACATGAAATTCTAAAAAAAATAAAGCATGGAATACACATTGCAACAACTAGAAATTCGATGAGGAATTTCACCATTTTACATTCTAAAGAAGATAAAGCATAGCAATTGATTTATTTTATTCACGTGGTATTATCACTTCCCAAAGCATACGTGAAATTATGAAATTGAAATACCCTTAAAACGTGCCTATCAAAAGCCAAGCAACAAGCCTTTCCATACCGGGCCAAGGTCCAATTCTCCCTTACCACACCGGGTCAAGGTTCACATATCACAATGCAGAACATCACACACCAAGTGAGCCACCGAGGTGGAAATCGTATAAACAGTAATATGAGAAAAAGAAAATAGAAATTCCCACCCATGGTAACTAGGTCCATCCCTCGTACCTGGGGCTGCAGGCACCCAAGCACAAACTAAAAAACCCAGTCCCAGTAACCAAAACTTATCTCTAGTGTACCATATCCCAAATAGTAAAACCAGCAGAAATAAAAAGAGAAGTCTCAATCTCATTAGTATCCAGAAAAACACTGCTACTAAATCCTTGTCATGAACCCCTATGATACCAATTTTTAACACCACTGACCCGGCCAGCTACCCGAACAGTGCCGAACGGGTCGGGTGTCACTTCCTTAGGCGCACCTCCCCTGAATGCCAAAGGCTGCCGACTAGCAGCGAGGGTCTGAATAGGTGTAGTGGGGAGGCTATACCCTATCGGAGGATCATAGTAAGGGTACTGGTCCGAGTATAACAGTAAAGATGCAGTGGAAAGAAAGACTCAGCAGACTCGAACCAGACCCGCAGAACGGAAGCATATCCAATAGAAATAAATAATGGAAACAATATAGGAAACAACTGCAGCCGAAAGTAAACATAACAACATGATGATAACATGTAACTACTACTGAACAGTAAAACATGCATCCAAAGCAGGTCAAAATACAAAAGGGTGCCAATGGATAACCAATAGTAGCTACACAAGTAAGCATGTTGATGCAGAAAAGTAAACACAACAAGTAAACCCCAGCTAGGTATGACCTCAAGGCCCATACCATCTACATGAAACAACTAACGTACCCATCTCATGAAGCTGTCCTCTTTCCTGCACATAAATCCATAAAGTCTGCACGTGTCCCGAAGGGCCCTTACATGGTGTGAGACAAATCTCAGTAGGATACCACCGAACGGTGCGTACCAAATATATGTGTTTAAGCAGTCATGCATTTACTAGGAAAGTAGTAATCAGTACAATGAAAAAATAAATACAAACTCCATTGGTCCTCAACATCCACCATGGAGTGTCACCTGCTTCGGCCAACACCGGAATCTCTATCATGTAACCCGGCACTGTGTGCCCCCTGACACCTCGTGTCTCAAGTACCTTCATCCCGAGGGCACGCCCAAAATAGTAACCCGGCACCATGTTCCTCCTGAAACCTCGTGCCTCAAGTACCGATGTCCCGTAGGCACGACCCAAATAGTAACCCAGCACCATGTGCCTCCTGACACCTTGTGCCTCAAGTACCGATGTTCCGAAGGCACACCCAATTCCCTGAAGGCTCCTCACCTCCCACGTGGCTTTCTACGGCAGGCACCCCCAACCAAAATACCTAACCGTGACTATGGGGGCCTCTACCCACACAAGTGGTCAAAACCACCTCATCACGGAGTATCTCTATGTGCACACTACTCAAAGTCCCGGTGAGCGGTAATCACCAAAATAGTCTTAAGACACCAAAACATCTGACACCTCGTGTCCCTGCGACCATGTCGCTCAAGTCCGATGGCATCACCACCCTAGTATCCTGGGCCATGCCAACCTGGCAGTCGTACTGCCTCAAACCGACGTCCATGACACCCAATCCTGTGGTCAAAACCACCCAAAGTCACCCGGGAAAAGCCCCAACCTGTGATCAGCATCACTCAAGCGTAACCGGGCCAAGCCCAACACAACCCAAAGGGTCCAGCAGATGCAATTCAACTATCGCATATATAACATAGTTAAAAAAAACATAACCAGGAAAAACCAACTAAACAGTTGAATTGCACTATACCAGGTGTCGTCCCATACCAGCACAGAGGTCTTAAATGCCTCCAATAATTATAACAGGTTTTAACAAATTAAACTAAACAGTTTATACCAATCATATTTCAATTAAAACCATTTTGGCGTTCCTCTGCCAAAATGCCCCGATGCGCCACGACTACTCACCCGGCCTTGTTCACTCAAACTGGTAACTGGGAATACCCAAAGGCATTCCAGAGGTCCCATAAACAATTCAGTATAAAAAAGCAGATAAAACGGGTCCCGCTCAAAAATACCCTAAAACACACTGAAGGTCATTTTACCCAACAACCACAAAAACAAAAAATAATGTATGCACCACCTACCTGAGACTCGCACGATGCTACTCCTCCAGTAACACCTGCCAATTCGGTCTAAAACATGGTAAATCTACAAAATATTCAAAACCACTCAAAGGGCTATAACTCCTTCTAGAACGAAAATCAGACAAAATGACCAAAGTGGAATTGAGGCCTTACCGAGAGGGTTACAACACACTAATCGGACTTCGAAATGGGTCTCGGACGGACAATCGGGAGGAGGAAAGGGGTTTGGCCGGCCTGGTTCGCGCATCCGGGCAGAGGAGGGCTATTCTGCCTAAAAAACAAGGCTACTGCCCGATTTAAGCAAAAAAAGAAAGTACACAGCATGTACTTTTGGACTACACGCCGTGTATATTTAATTTAACAGTTTAAAAGACGGCTGATTCCACCGACTTACTTTCCGAACATGCCGACATGAGTACATGGTGTGTACCTCTGGGTACACGGTGTGTACTGGGGTCCTCTTATCTTCCTTGCCGACATACCCACACTCCATGTATATCCCTCATACATGGCTAGACTACACAACATGTCCATAGGGAACACGTCGTGTCCCTGGTCCTTACCTGGCCAACGGCTTACACGCCATGTATGGCCTCACACGGTCGGGGGTCTACACAGCGTGTTCAAAACTACACGTCGTGTAGTAAGAAACTACTACATGACACCACACGACATGTACTCGGCGAGCACACGGTCGGCCACTCGCCTAGACATACACGGCGTGTACTCAAAGTACACAGCGTGTAGTCTGTAAATTTTCAAAAACTCTTCATTTTCTCTAGTTTCCTCAGAAACCAGTCAAAAATTCAAAAAGTGTCGGGATTTTGACCCATTTTGAAAACCCAGGATCTTACAAACTCCCCACCCTAACGCAGCTCGTCCCCGATCTACCAATGAAATCAGGAGATGGCACTGAAAATGCCGTCCTAGTTAAACAACCCAGACTACCACGGTCTCAAAGGTTCCGGCTAAATTCTTCAAGGGGCTCCCCACCTTAGGAATTGCCTTTCCCAGTCTCAACCCAACAAAATGTAAAGAAAACAGGGTTTACTAACGTGTTTTCCGGAAGCAAAATCCTTCCATGACGCATCGCCACCCCTGCACCTCATTGGTGCTCCTGTGTCGCTTCCAACACCCGAAGTATCCCACACCGCATCGGTGTCCGCCTCTACGAGGTACTGGTGCCTAGCACCTCAAGTAACCTGCATCCACGATGTCCCGATGCCCATGGAACCTCATGTAACCCGCATCCACGATGCCCCGATGCCCTCAACACGTCATAAATACATACATACATACATATATATATATATATATATATATATATATATATATCACACATCCGAGATAGTTCCAACCCACTAACTAGCATCTAGTCGGTCCAAACAGATCTTTTGCACCACGTGCACTCAAAATAGACATACCTCTATAGGTCATGCCACAAAGGAAACATGAATATCACGGTCACACTGCGGTGTACCTCTAACTGTCATCGGCTCACTGGCCTGCTCACCCTCTGGCAGCTCCATGGCATGCACCTGGCCTGAAACACGGCTTCCTGATGCCTGACCTCCCTACGGTACTACTCTAGTCACCAGCCACTGACCCCTAAGCTGGGTACCACTGTCTCTATCACGACCTCCATGCACAGCTGAACCTAGAATACCCTCTCTGGGTATCGATCCCGAACCAACTCCAGACGCTGCAGTCTGTCCTGGTCCCCGCCTGCTGGCTATCTGAGAAGGATGCCTGCAAAACCTCTGTAGATGTAAGTCTTATCCACATGCCCGACACTCCTTCAGAGTCCTGTCACACTGCGCCCGAACATGTCCCGACTGTCCACACTGGAAGCAAATCACTAAAGAACTCCCACGAGGTGGTCTAGCTATATCCCTGGCCTGACTGCCCTACTGAAACTCATCACTTCCTCGCTTCCTGCTATCCGAACCGTCACCTGAAGCTGTCATCCAACCCGAGCGAGATTTCTCTCTCTTGTTGCCCTCGTCTATGAGTGCCTACTTCACCTCCTCGGAGAAAGAACCCAGCCTGAAAATGATCACCTGGACCCGAATGACGTGTTGCAAGCCATCCTCGAAGTGCCTCACCCTAGCTGCATCATCGCTCACCATACCAGGTGCAAAGCGAGACAACTCTGTGAAAGTAGCTATGTAGTCCATGATGGACATGTCCCCCTTCTAAAGACTCAAGAACTCCCGAGCTCTCTCTGTCATCAGTGTCTTCGGGTAGAAGTGCTCAAAGAACCTACCCTTGAAGTCCTTTTATGCCAGTCCCTCATGTCTACGAGCCTGAACCTGTACATCCCACCTACACTTCGCTGGTCCTCTCAGCATGTACGTCTCCAGCTTGACCCTCCACCCTGGAGGTGTCTCGAGCTGCTCGAATATCATCTGCATACTCTCTATCCAGTTCTCAGCCGCCTGTGGACCACCCTCTCCCTGAAAAAGTGGCGGGTGATGCGACTAGAACTCCCACACCAGATACGCCATATAAGGATCTACACCCTGAACGACACTATCAATACCCTTCAAGACGCATACCGGGATCGCCCGGAGCTGCTCGGCTATCCACGGCCCAAACTATGCCAAACCCGGCTGCCGTCCTGCCCGCACTGGATCCTGATCCTGATCATCTCCCTGAGCATGTACCTGCGGCTCGTGCTCTGTCTATACTGAATTCTGACCCCTGATCCTGGGGCACTGTACCATCTCTTGCATGAGGCTCCATCGATCCATAAAGGAGTAACCCACTGAATACCATAAATGGTCAGATAGTCCATATATATATAACAATATATTCTACGCAGATAAGGAATGCAGTAAAAGGCAGTGAATAACAACTACCCTTACTCCCCCTCACCGCAACCCATGCCCCACGGAATCCTGGACTCATGTCCTCCTTACCCGCTCAATAGAGCCATATATCGATAGTACCTCGGGCCATGCCCGTCCCGACAACTCACGTTGCCTCAAACCGACGAATGAGTCGCCCAATCCTGACAGTTACACTGCCTCAATTATAGTACCTTCCTGCTCTCATAAGAGTCAGACCCAAAACTCAACCACATGGAATTCTATAAAAAAAATAAAGGCATACACATTGCAACAACTAGAAATTCTATTAGTAATTTCACCATTTTACATTTCAAAGCAGATAAATCATGGCAATTGATTTATTTTATTCACATGGTATTATCACTACACAAAGAATACGTGCAATTATGAAATTGAAATACCCTAAAAATGTGCCTATCAAAAGCCAAGCAACAATCCTTTCCATACGGGGCCAAGGACCAGTTCTCCCTTACCACAAATGGGTCAAGGGTCACATATCACAATGCTGAACATCACACACCAAGTGAGCCACCGAGGTGGAAATCGTATAAACCGTAATCTGAGAAAAAGAAAATAGAAATTCCCACCCATGGAAACTAGGTCCATCCCTCGTACTTGGGGCTGTAGGGACCCAAGCACAAGCTAAAAAACCATGTCCCAGTAACGAAAACTTATCTCTAGTCTACCATATTCCAAATAGTAAAACCAGGAGAAATTAAAAGAGAAGTATCAATCTCATTAATAGCTAGAAAAACATTGCTACTAAATCCTTGTCAAGAACCCCTCTGATACCACTCTGTAATGTCCCCGACCTGGCCAGCCACCTGAACAGTGCCGAACAGGTCGGGTGTCACTACCTTAGGCGCACCTCCCCTGAATGCCAAAGGCTGCCGACTATCAGCAAGGGTCTGAATAAGTATAGTGGGGAGGCTATACCCTCTCGGAGGATCATTGTAAGGGTACAGGTCTGAGTATAGCAGTAAAGATGTAGCGAAAAGAAAGACTCAAGAGACTCGAACCAGACCCGCAGAGCAGAAGCATATCCAATAGCAATAAACAGCAGAAGCAATATAGGAAACAACTGTAGCGAAAAGTAAACAGAACAACAAGCTGATAACATGTAACTACTACTGAACAGTAAAACATGCATCCAAAGAAGGTCACCATACAAAAGGGCTCCAATGGCTAACCAACTGTAGCTGCACAAGTAAGCATGCTAGTGAAGAAAAGTAAACACAACAAGTAAAACCCAGCTAGGTATGACCTCATGATCCATACCATCTCTATGCTACAACTAACATAACCTGGCTCCTAAAGCAGGCCTCTTTCCTGCACGTAAATCCATAAATTCTGCACGCGTCCCGAATAGCCCGTGCAACGTGTGGGACAAATCTCAGTAGGATACCACCCAACGGTGCATACCAAATATATGTGTTTAAGTAGTCACACATTTACCAGGAATGCAGTAATCAATACAATGAAAAAATAAATACAAACTCCACTAGTGCTCAATTGCCACCATGGAGTGTCACCTGCTTCGGCCAACGCCAGAATCTCTGTCGTGTAACCCAACACTGTGTTCCACCTGACACCTCATGTCTCACGTACAGAAGTCCCGAGGGCATGCCCCAAATAGTAACCCAGCAGCATGTGCCTCCTGAAACCTCGTGCCTCAAGTACCGATGTCCCGTAGGCACGCCCCAAATAGTAACCCGGCACCATGTGCCTCCTAACACCCTGTGCCTCAAGTACCGACGTCCCATAGGCACGCCCCAAATAGTAACCTGAAACCATGTGCCTCCTGACACCTCGTGCCTCAAGTACCGACATCCCGAAGGCACGCCCAATTCCCTAAAGGCTCTTCACCTCCCACGTGGCTTTCTACGGCAAGCACCCCCAACCAAAATACCTAACCACGACTACGGGGGCCTCTACCCACACGAGTGGTCAAAACCACCTCATCATAGAGTATCTCTATGTGCACAATACTCAAATTCCTGGTGAGCGGTAATCACGAAAATAGTCCTAAGACACCAAAACATATGACACCTCGTGTCCCTGTGACCATGTCACTCAAGTCCGATGGCATCACCACCCTACTGTCCCAGGCCATGCC
This sequence comes from Viscum album, assembly GCA_963277665.1. Taxonomy (NCBI): domain Eukaryota; kingdom Viridiplantae; phylum Streptophyta; class Magnoliopsida; order Santalales; family Viscaceae; genus Viscum; species Viscum album. Next base: position 241,542,086 of record OY728166.1, read on the forward strand.
CAACCTTTCAGTCATACTGCCTCAAACCGATGTCCATGACGCTCGATCCCGTGGTCAAATCCACCCAAAGTCACCCAGGCAAAGCCCCAACCTGTGGTCAACATCACTCAAGCATAACCTGGCCAAGCCCAACACAACCCAAAGGGTCCAGCAGATGCAATTCAACAATCGCATATATAACATAGTTAAACAGAAAACATAACCAGGCAAAACCAACTAAAAAATTGAATTTCACTACACCAGGTGTCGTCCCATACTAGCACAAAGGTCTTAAATGCCTCCAATAATTATAACAGGTTTTAACGAAGTAAACTAAACAGTTTATACCTATCATATTTCAATTAAAACCATTTTGGCGTTCCCCGACCAAAATGCCCTGATGAGCCACGACCACTCACCCAGCCCCGCTCACGCAAATTGTTAACCGGGCATACCCAAAGGCATCCCATAGGTCCCATAAACAATTCAGTATGAAAAAGAAGATAAAATGGGTCCCGCTCAAAAATACCCGAAAACGCACTGAAGGTCGCGTTACCCAACAACCACAAAAACACAAAATAAGGTATGCACCACCTACCTGAGACTCACACGATGCTACTCCTCCGATAACACCCACCAATTCGGTCTAAAACGCGGTAAATCTACAGAAGATTCAAAACTGCTCAAAGGGGTATAACTCGTTCTTGAATGAAAATCTGACAAAACGGCCAAAGAGGAATCGAGGCCTTACAGAGGGGGTACCAACGCACTAATCGGACATCAAAACGGGTCTCAGATGGACAATTGGGGGGAGGAAAGGAGTTCGGCTAGCCTGGTTCGCGCATCCGAGCGGAGGAGGGGTGTTCTGCCTAAAAAACGAGGCTACTACCCGATTGAGGCGAAAAATGAAAGTACACAGCATGTACTTTTGGACTACAGACCGTGTATATTTCATTTAACTGTTCCAAAGACTGCTGATTCCACCGACTTACTTTCCGAACCTACCGACATGAGTACACGGCATGTACCTCTGGGTAAACGACATGTACTGGGGTCCTCTTCTCTTCCTCACTGACATACCCACACGCCATGTATATCCCTCATACATGGCTAGACTACAAGTCGTGTCCAAAGGGAACACGACGTGTCCCTGGTTCTTACCCGGCCAACGGCCTACACGCCATGTATGGCCTCACACGGTCGGGGGTCTACACGGCATGTTCAAAACTACATGCCATGTAGTAAGAAACTACTACACGACACCACACGGTAAGTACTCGGCGAGCACACGGTCGACCACTCGCCTAGACATAAATGGCGTGTACTCAAAGTACACGACGTGTAGTCTGGAAATTTCCAGAAACTCTACCTTTTCTTCAGTTTACTCAGAAACCAGTAAAAAATTCAAAAAGGGTCGGGATTTTGACCAATTCTGAAAACCTGGGTTCTTACACCAGCTAGATCTCAATCCCAAGATAGTGCTTCAAATGTCCACCGAAAATATGGTATCTATGACAGGTTCTAATATAGAGGCTAAAATGGGGGTAATCCAACCAATCCAATCAATAAAAAAACCACATAAATATTTATCACACACAAGAATCACACACATCCATCACCTTAAATAACACTAAGAGCCAATCCCTCTCCTTTATACCATTGTCTCAAAAGAGAGTCCCACACCACCGACCTCCCACATCATTCAACATAACCAAGGAATGAGTATTATCCAAGGGGAGTTTTCAATTTAACCAATTTTATAAATGTTCTAAACATTACTGAAGAAAAAATTAATAAATAACCCATTTCTAATGATACAAGACCACCTTTTTTTTAAAAGGTGCATTTTACTATTTTTAATTTAACAGCCATTTAGATAATTCATTTAATGAATCTCACCACATTTTCTAATAAATACCACTATGGATATTATTTTAAGAAACCCAATCCATAATTTTAGTATCTAAATACATTTATCAATCCAAAAAACATTCCTTATAAATAACATATTGATTAAAAAATCCAACCATGCCATTTATCAAACACATGGTGTCCACATCTCAATAAAGACGTTACATACACTTAAAAATGAACAAAATGACCTCATTTCACATCATAATATTATTATAAAAATCATTAATAACTATTATATATCCAAGTAACGTTTAAAAAGAAATAAATTAATAATTATTAAATTTAAGGGACATGTGAAAAGGTAATCCTACCTCAAACCACAACCAGTTCGATAATGAGAACCCAAATCAACTTCATGTATACTAAAAGTGGAAAGAAAATACAAGAGAGATTTTACCAAAAAAACACCTGGTTTTTTACCACCATAGGTATCAAAAGTTGTCAAACATGTCCTCTAGGTTTTGAAGAGAAAGGTAATATAGAGGAAAACTAGAGGCGAAAGAGAGGGGAGGCCTCTCCTTTTAATGTTGTTGAAGAATCACCAGGAAACCAACTTGAAATCCACTTGGAGGAGCTTGGAGGAGTTAAAACAATCCATTGGAGGAATCTAGGTCATTGGACTAAAATGGTTACGGCCATGGAAAGAAACCCCAACTAAAATTAACGTGAAATGTTAAAATTACCCTTGTTAGAGTCGGTTGTAAATTTAGATCACACAGTTAAACAAACCGTGTAAAAAATGTGAAATTCCCCACTGTCTGGTGTTCCATGGGGTTCACACTTAGGATTCAGGGTTACTAAAGCTACATACCATATCCATTCCACCTATTGAATCTTATATTTTATGGTCGAACTAACTCTACACCTTAACCGTGTGACCTAGAAAAATTCCCCAAACCTCACCCTTTTCACCAGAAAAACTCATCTAACTAAAGGGTATAAACTATTAAACAAACAATACCCATAGAGAAGTGTCCCTAGGGGTGTAATAAGCTCCCTAACATGCTATTTACTCCCATTTCCTTTCACACTATCCGTGAATAACACAATAAAAAAGCCAAACCAAAAAGAATAAAATAAGTACTCAATAAAAACCATGGCCCGAACCTTAATAAAAATTATTAATTAGTTAAAATAATATTAAAATTAATGAAAAAATGAAAAATAATGTTAGGGTGTGACAATTCTACACACGATTACACTTTATTACCCTATAAATCCATAACACCCCTAGTTGATTGATCAAGGAAAAAGGATCAGACACTTTGAAGACAATATATCTCAATTTAAAAGGCACCTCTACCACCACCAAAATGATACTCACAACCCTCATCCATATCCAACCAGTGAACCCAAGTCACTTTTCGAATGAAAATGAAAAATTTGAACTACAACCTCTATAAAAATTCCAAAAACAAAACCATTGAATGTACTCAAAAAACCCAATACCTGCCCAGATAGAAAAGTATCAAGATCATTTACCTCTAAATAAAACTCCCTATTTTTAATCCAACAATAGAGACGAAATCAAAATACCAAAACTATAGGCTAGAATGGACTCCACACCTTATTAAGGATTCAACTGGGTGCTCCATCACCAATAGCCATCAATCATTGATACTCATATCTAAAAAACCACACTCAAAACCCCAAAATTACCAAATGACCAAGTAACGAGACACACTACAATCCAAAAATTATTTTCCACTAGAAATGTTATTTAAAAAATGCACACACTGATCCTTCTTCACCAAAAATGAGGAATAAAAAAATGTCTCTCAAAAAGTCACACCTTCAATCAGTTTGGAATTTTTTTTAATTTCAACAAGACACATCCATTAAAATATAGGTTCTCATAAGATTAAAAATCCAAAATTTTCATTTGAAAGAAAAATGCAACACCACAAGATACCATCACTACAAGGAAAAGGAAAAATTAAGAAAAAACACTATAAAAGAAAGAAAAATAAAATGGATGTGGAATTTAAACTAAACCTTATCCAACACCACACTCATGAAAAAGGGATGGGGTTTCTTATGGAGGGGAAGATATGAATCCACCTTTATTTTTGAAAAAACCCAAAAAAACCATTTAAAGTGACCTAAGAATCCATAGGTATGATAAGTCTTTTGATTACTTGAACATGATGGATTCTAATGGCTAGGCTTGCCTTATTGATGACACAATACGATCCTACACCCAGAAGAAGCTGAACCAATATCTAAAGTACTCATAATTCCTCTACCAGCAACATTAGCTTCAGACAACATTATGATCCCCTTATTGTGGTTCCCATCATGTTTTCTAGAGACTGGACAATGTTTTAATACCTCAAGACCTTAAACTATATTTTTTATTTCAATAGATTACCTCAACACATCAGCAATGGAGGTTATAATGAACTCCAAACCTTTAACTATAATTTCAAATGAAGCTAGTTATCAAAATGTTAAGCCTTTATAGAATCATCTTCAACCCAATCTAGAATATAGTGAACTAGATCCTCGTAATGTTGAAAAAAATAATACACCAAACCAACACCCTACTGAAGGTAACACATCTCCATCACCTTCTTCGCATTTATAACCTCCTATAAATAAATTCGAAGAAATAAATCCTTAAAAAATTCCAAGGGAAGTCCCTCTTGAGGTCTTTTATGCATGAATGATTTCCAACACTTCCAACACAAATATTTGAGCATAAAGGTAGAAAAAATAACCTTTTGAGACATAGGAAACTCAAGGAAATTAAATATCCTTTCAATTTTCCGCATCCACTCATCCTATTCAATAGTATCTTCTTAACCATAAAATATAAGAGGGTTCAACTTCCAAAACTTAAGAACGAACTCCTTGTTTTGATCAAATTGATGTCCCACTAATGATGAATCATCTGTAGTTGTACCCAAAAAATCCATCCAATATTTGGTGGGGTGTTCTCTAATAAACAAGGAAATCAAAGAACCTTTTCAAAACAAATTCACCATCATGAATTTAGACTTGAAACACAACTCAACAAATATTACCAAAACATTTGAAAAATAACAACACAACTATCAATTCCCAAAACATTATAATTTTTATTCTTAAAACAAATTTTAAAAGAATAAAACATTATGGGTTGTAAACTCACTAATGGTATTCCATGGAGCCTCACACATTCATAATCCAGTGCTAAACCGGGAACCCATAAAATCATGCCATCAATAATATTTCTCAAACCAAAATCCATGAATGTGAATTCATAAAAGAATAATAGTGGTAAAAAAACATTTCCATTTTTTGAATAACAATTCAATCTAATTTTTATATTTTCTATCCAATTATGATTTAAAATTTCACCAACATTTTAAAACACTCCCAAAAAAAATTCCAAAGGCTGTTTCATTTCAAAAATAATTTCCCGTTCCCAAAATAATAAAATTCAATAAATTATACGTTTTAATTATAAATATCCAGTATCAACAAACCAAATTTATATTTAATAGAAAATGCATCATATTAAAATTTAATTTCCACCACTTTAACATGAAATAACTTTGAAAACTCATTTTTCATCTTTCAACAAAAAATATTTCTTCTTGAAATAATGATTTGATAATACCGATTTTTTTTTAAAAAATTAAATAAAAATAAAAAATGCTAAAAAAATATCATAAAGGAGAAAATTATCGAAGATTGGTTTCCTATCATTGTGGTTGGAAGCCATATGGAAATCACACCGTCATTATAGAGTGTTTCTCATGACTATATCCCCAGTTTCATATAAATATCCAAGCCCCATAATCTCACTGAGACTATTAATGTGACTCTTATTTCTTTTACCAAGAGAAAAATACCTTACAATAACTAAAAATAACAAACCAATCCTGACTTCCCATGGAAACTCAAAGTTCAATCCAGAATGTGTTGGCCATAAACTGCCCCAGACAAACACCCCAAGAACTGAAAATCCAACTCCATCAACATTGACATCAAAAATAACTACAGGGTTATATAAAATCTAGATCCTCTAAAGAACCTATTCTCTAATACCATTTTTTCTCAAACCCTCACGAGTCGACCCCAAACCAGTCACTCGATTCAGTCCGAGATAAGGCTCGAGAGGCATTTTAAATCATATAAGGCTATTTATAAGTGACAACGTAATTAATGAAAAAAATGGAATTATTTCACCCATTGTAAATAAAAACAATGAAATAAATAGTGCATCCCATTATAAATTAATAAATAAAGAAAACATATGAATAACATACATACAAAGAGTGAGAATACCATAAAAAAAGAATGAAAAAACCATAATAAAAAAATTAACACAAAACCTCCACAAAACCCTAAGTGTCACTCTCAAATCCCAAAACCCAACATCATCCATGATGATCATGACCAAACTAAAACCCACACCAGAAGATAAAATAGAATAAACTGTTGGTATGTTTATTAAAACTCAGCAGACATACCCAAAAAAATCTATCCCCAATGCATTTCATTTAAAAAAAATAACTATAATTTTTTATTGTGTCAAATACTATATATAATAATAGATTTCATAGATTTTACTCTTTAAAACCAATAATTGTCTATTTTTCAATTTATATTAAACTAGGTTCGAAGGTTGATGTGTTTACATAAAAATGGGGGGAATGAAGTGTAAAACATTTTAATTTTTTTTACATAAACACATGAAACCATTTTAATCACTTTTTAAAAAAAAATATACTAATCAAGGATGTGAGAAAAATTGATATTCAAAAAGGTAAATGAAAAATATCACACATGTGTAACCAACCAACAATTCATCTCAATCATCCATCATACATAACTATGTGACGTAGTACATGGGAGAACCGTAGAGGTGAGTGGATAATCTATAAAATAATATTCAAATGACTCATCCCATAGGACTGCCTCACCCTATGAAATAATTCTCTCCCACATGCTAGGTTATTTCACCTCCTGGATAAACCAAGGGGAACTATCCCAAACTAGTTCAGGGTCCATACTAAGGACCATTAGACAGAGTAGAATCCAATTCTAGCGTAGAATCATTTCGCAAAAAAACTAGCAAGCTATGAAAGTTTCCCATGTAAATAATTAAATTGGGGTGATCCAAATTATCCAATGAAGAAACCAAGAACATATACATATATCATAGACAAGCATGACACAAAAGAATCAACCAAAATAATCCTAAGGAATAATGACTTTCCTTTTAACCATTTTCTCACAAGAGAGCCCCACACTATGTACCACCCACATCTTTCAACATACACATTGAAAGAGGATTATATAAGTATAGTTTTCAAGTGAAAATATTTTATACAAGATTGAAATTGAACTCACTAATACTATAAAAAACCACTAATTTCCAAATATACATTTCCACCTCTATTTAAAAAGGTTCAACACACCATTTTAAATTTCCTAACCATTTAGAAAATACATTTAATAAATCACACCACATTTGAAAATGAAAAGAACTTTGAAATTTATTTTAAGAGACCAAAATCAACATTATAGGATCTAAATACATTTAATAATCAAAAACCATTACTTTTCAATAAGAAATCACTTACAAAATACAACCTGACAATTTATCAAATACTTGGTGTGCATTGATCAATAGAAAAATTTCTTACTCTTCAAAAAAGAAGGAAATAACGACATTTCACATCAACCAATTATTATAATAACTATACATCACTAATTTATATCTGAAGAAGGTATGACAAGAAGTAAATAAAAATTTCATAAATTTAAAGGGAAAGTGAAATGGAAAACCAACCTCAAACCATATAGAATTATACAAAACCAACCTAAAACATCTTAAAAATGGATAAAAGAGGGAAGAAAAACCAAGAGGAACCTTAAAAAGACCCCTAATTTCTCACAACTATAGGTAAGAAAATTAGAAAAAAAATCATAGGGGTTATAAAATAAAGGGAAAATGTAAGTATACCAATGAAGAATGAAAGGGGTTCCGTACCCATTTAACCCAGACGAGGAATCACCAATATACCACCTTGAAATTATCTTGGAGTTATTTAGAAGAGACAAAAAGTTCTAGGGTAGGCATCCAAGTATTGGGGTTCTATTAGGTAAGTAACAAACGATGATAAAATAATTAAAAATAACGACAAATGAAAAACACTCCCTTCTTCGGGTGAGTTGCACGGTTAGATTTCACAATTAAAAAAACCATAAAAACACATGATATTCACCACTGTTAAAATATTTCATAACTTGAACACTTAGGATTCATGGTTAGTTTAACCATGCACCTTAACTATATGAAATGTGCACACATAGGCTACATGGTCAAACTAATGGTGAACCTTGGCCACGTAACTTGGGAAAAGTCCCCAGTCATCACCAAGTTCACCTCAAACTCATATAACTAAAATGGATAAACCATAAAACAAGAATAACTCATACATATGTGAAACTAGGGGTGTCACAAACTCCCCATGAATCACTTTTCTCCCCAAACCATTAACACTATCTGATTATATGGGAGAACCACCCAAAACCTCTAAATCTCAAACAAATAGTCACTAGAACATTGAACCAATCATCTATAAGAAATATCAAGGTTCTAAATTAAAATAAAAATAAAATAAATAAATGAAAACTAAGGTTTATTTGTGACATTTGGTTTCAGAAAAGGTGTTATAAAACATAAAAAGGAATCTTTCATACCTTCTTCATGACTTTCTAGTTTCACATTCTCATTACTTTTCTTCCTTACATGAAATTTTAGTCTCAGGTGCTAAATATTTTTTTATTTATGTACCTTAAATATATACCTAGTTAAATGTACTTAAAATTGATGTAATATGATGTTTTTTATTTCCCTCTGAAATTCACACTTTTAGGTAGACTCAATTTAATGTAATATTCCAATTTCTACCCCCAGGTCCAGAATAAATCCCACTATCTTCTTTTAAAACATGAATATATTATAAAAATTCTCATTATTTTATGGATAATCATCCTATTAAAATTATAATTTTATATAAAATAATATGTAATTTCTTTATTTTAAAATATCCTTTACATATTTAACAAAGCATCACCCATGTGGTATATTTTTATACATTATTCTCTTTGACCATTATAATAGAATCATTATTTTTTTACACAATGATCAAGGAATATGTTTGATTTTAAAATATTATCATTAATATGATTTAATTTAATCATCTATTGTGAATCCATATTATTTTTCTTTTATTTATGAATTGAATCAGAATTATGAAACATTATTAATTTTCATGGGTTTGATCATGCCTATGATTTTTTATGGATTATTTTCTTCATGTTGAAAACACATGTATGATTTTCATTCATATAAATGGTGGAACTAGAATTATATAATCAGAAAATGTACTGGGTAAATATTTATATGTCATTATATGTTATGTAATGGATTATAGAGTAAAAATAAATCCACCACAGGACATTATTCACATTATGATGTTGTCCAGGGGAGTGACCCTTGAATTATTTTTATAATATCATGTTTATGTTGTCTATAAATTTAATGATTGCATGATATTATTATATTATTTCATTGTTCCATATTTCTATGATTTTGATAATACAATTTATTATATCATGTTATAAATTTTTATATTCATGTTATTCTTTATTTCCATGTTTATTTCTTAATTGGGATATCTATATCACCCTTTCCCCTTTTTATTTTCTCTATGACATCTTATTAAAATTTTGAATATCTTTCATATTCAGGATCACTATGTTTATTTTTAAAAAATTATTATGTTTTAATTTTTATTAGGATGTATTTATATGTATTATATTCTAATGATTCCATACCTATAGAACCTTGGCATGTATTGTTGAGAAAGTATGTTAGATGTCATGAGATGAAGCTTGTTTAAGGATTATAATGCCATTTTTATAATAAATTAAAGGTTTTGTTATTTGATGTGATTAGTATTAGAGAAAATTAGTGAACACTATATGGGGAATTTAAAGGTATAAAAATAATAATATGATAAAATCCAAATATTTTGGAAAAGTTGATCTAATGTTATTTTCTAGCAAATACATCCATTTTTGGATACTATAAACTAGATATACATCTTGAACATATAAACCAAAGGGTGATCATCCCAAAAAATTTTGGATTACAATTGAATTAATAATAACTCTGATACATTTTTAATGTGACAATGACTTCACACCTAACAATACACTCACAAGGGATATTCATTAGTTGATCAAATATACTTTATAAAATGATACAAAGGACTGATTTTCTTATTTAATTAAGGGATTAGGTTGATATGTATTAGATAACCCATCATAAAGAAACCCAGGATAAATATATAATAATTAAGGTTGAACTAAAGGAATTATGGGATAACATGATGATTAAAAAGGCGAAAAGGGTTTATAGATAAGTACATTTTCTGTTATTGAATATGATAATCCATAATGATTTCAATTTTTCATCACTCATGTTAAACCTTTTGGTATTAGTTTTAGTTTAATTTTGAAAGAATTATATTAACATAGTTTTCTTAGGAAAATTAAATGATTTTCTATATGATCAAGCCATTATAATTGTAGATGGCCTAATAAATATGGTGATTATTCCCAGCTAACTATCACGAAACATGATTAAAAATGTTACCATAGTTGAAAACTGTTGTGTTCCAAAGTAGAGTAGGATGGAGGATCATGAAAATTATATAAATTAATAGAATGAAGTAAATGAGAATAAATTCTCATCATATCATAAATGTGGGAGGAAGCACTAAGGAAATTTCCTCAATTTGACCATAAAAATCATTACTTATGGAATAGGGGGTCATCATGCATCAAAATACCCATGGAATCTAAATGGGATGATAAAAATTATAGAAGTAAAAAACATGTTTCCAAAATCACCACTAACCTTTCAATGCCTTTTGTATATAAAAATGGGAATTAACCAAGTCAATTCTCTAATCTGAAGGGCAACAAGGAAGATTAGAATAAATAATATCAAACTCCAATGGAGAAAGAGATGTTTTATTCAATAAAAAATATAGGATTGAGTTACAAAAATTATATGGAGTTAGGAACATTGATCTTCCCATCATAAAATATAAGTATTATATTCTATATTGGTCAAACTACTCCATTATATCTAGATAGTTTTCAAAAAATATAAAATTTTCACCTCAATGCCTATATGTTAAATTATTAATAAATCATATAGTGGAAAAATTATTGTGTCCCATGTTTTAATTTATGTAAATGTGTGTTTTGAAAATATAATTAATATTATTTTATAAATTTAATGTCATTTTTGAAATAGATCGGTTCTCTCAATTTAGAGGAAATCAATTATTTAGAATTAGTAGATCAAATTTTATATCAACATATCATAGTCTATGCAAGGATAATTATGATCAAAATTTATATGAAAATTATAAATCATGAGCCCCAACACCGAATACCATTCGATAGAGGGCTAAAACAGTTCGAGAAAGCTAAATATTATATATAATCTTATTATAAGTAAATGGATATGTTTCTTATGTTATTATAGATGAAGTAAATTAGAGATTAAATCTTTGGTCACCTCATATAATCCCTTCTTTAACTCAATTAGTATCTAATAATTAAAATTTTTGGGATGAAATTTATCTAAGGTGGAGAATGTAAAATCTGGTGATTTTAATATATTTTTTCCTCTAATTAAGCGAACATGTCTGATAAATTTGTCAACACGCAACATATAACATTAACTAAAGCATTGCCTATTTAGATAAAATAGGAACAATTAAGTATGCATATTAAAATACATCTATTGAAATATATAGAAGGAATATAAGTAATGAATTTATGAAACATTTATATAATGAAGATAATGTCTAATTTTCAAACAAATGAATTTCAACTAGTTTATCTAAATTAAATAATAAGGTTATTTATTATTTTCAAACATATTTTATAAAAAAATAAAATTTTATGATATATCATTTTGTATTTTAAGAAAAATATGATTAATGATGATATCTTATGTTTGATATTAATAACAAGTTGACACTAACTTAGGTGATAAATTGTATAAAATATTAATAATAAATTTTAATATTTTAAAACATTTTTTACAATAAAATAAAGTTTATTTATAATTTATATATTAATTTGAACAGTAAATATATAAACATTACATATTTAATGATATAAAATAAAATTAATTTTTTAATTAATAATAACAAAATTGTCTTAGTATGATGTTTTACAAAATAATTGATTTTTATGATAGTAGTAAAAAAATATTTTATAAAACAATATATCTTTTATAATAGATGAATGAATTAAAAGTTTCAGGTAAATTTTTTTTATAAATAATCTATATTTATTAATTAATTTTAAAAATTCAAAAATAATTTTTTAATTTTATGAAACAAATTTTAATAATTTATAAAACTGATGTAATATTATAAAATTAAAAAAATTTCGATGCATATATAAAAAATTAAATTTTAACAATTTTAGAAAATATTTATAAAAAAATATATTTCTTATATTTATTTAAGCATTAAAATATTTTATAACATTATCAATTACTATTTTTTATGCATTAAGATAATATTATTATGAATAGTTTTCGTTACCATGATAATGGTAAAATTGTTATTTAAATAATTTTATTATTTATGTAATCTAACTTTTTAATTTTATCAATAAAAAAGTATAAAATCATAATTTTGACTATAATACTTTTTAATATATATATATATATGATTTTTTTGATATAATGAGACCTGAATTGGTCACCCAATTCACACCCCCTAAGATATATATAACTATATACACACTCATTCTATTGGTAATAAAAAATTAATAATCTTAAGGAACCCATAATGATTAAAAAAACGTATCTAACAAACATGATTTATACATTATATAATTTAATTTGAATGTTGATATTCTTATACTTATAATTTTAACTATATTAAATCGATATTAAATGTTTTCTTAGAACCAAAAAATGGCAATTGATTCTACATTATATTTTATTAAAAAATATAATTTACTTAGTTAAAAACTAGTTACAAAGGTTAAAATCAAGATGTTATAATGTAAAAAAGTATGGTAAAATTCCCAAAAAATGATTATAACATGTTTTTAAAGTCTTTTTTGAGGAGTTAGAGACCCTATATCAAACCGAAATCCATCATTTAAATTTATTTGATCCATTTACCCTGGGATAGTGTACCGGTATCATCGAAAAGTAAAGGGTATTCAAAAACATTTCATTTTCTTCAATTCTGTAAGGGGACCACTTATAAACACCATGGATACACTTACCATTAAAACTGATTGTGATTATCTACCAAAAATACCTTCATTAGAGTCTCATTTTTATTCTATAAGCCCGTCATCACGAGATGTTTTCTTAAGGACTTCTCTTCTAAGAATATTTCTTTGTGAATATGAAGCCTCAATCGTAATAATTTCCTTATTCAATGTCTTTTTTCCATTATATATAATTTAAAAGTATATTATATTAAAAATAATGTAATTAAATAAATATCATTATTAAATGGATATATTATTATAATAATATAATAACCATTTTTTTCTTGTCCTTCAGTTAAGAAAAAGATGGTCATTAGTGCGATGTGTGGACTACTTTCACCACAAAGTGTTGTCTTCCATTTTCCATCATGACCATTCATGGATAATAAAAATGATATAATGGATAAATAAATATGATATTTATAATATAAATAAAATTCTTTAATGTTAAATTATCTTTTATCACATTTCCCCCCTCTTTCATTGACAAATGGAAATATTAGTTGTGCGTACGTGTGAAAAATATTATCCAAAAGAAATTTGTTTAATTTTTCATCACCGACTATCATAGTTGAACATAAAACTATATTTAATATATAATTTTTTACATAACCCCATTAATATAAAGTATATTATAAAACATTGTAGAACAGTTTCAACTATGGTTACCATAAATAAGAAGTTATGATAAAATTTATATAACAACTATAAGTAACTGACATAGTAAATGAATCATTTTTATAAATAAAAAACAAGATATTTAAGGTTCCTTGGAATATGAAATATAGATTTATAGTCTTATTGGTTATATTTATAATGAGATTATTTTAATTATTAAGGATGTTAAGGTAAAGTGTACATCTTTTTCAGACATGAGGTTAGAGTTTCGTCTCAATGTTCCATTCCTTGAGACACATTATATTTTATCCACCTAATTTAATTAAAAATGGATATATATTTTTTATTTGATATTTAATAACATTTATTATTGTATTCTCCCTTTCTTTCATGGGGGTTTTGTTAGAATCTTTCTACAGCCATAATAGTTTTCATTTCAATTTCAATTCATTGAGACATATTTTAATATTATGAATTCTTATTTATATGGTTTATATAATATCAGATATTTTATTTTTAAATAATCCATTATTTAATTCATGTCATTTAAAAAACAACATTCTTTTAAAACTTTCGATGACATTTGATTAAAAATAACTAAAGCGTAAGGGTATTTTGTAACTTAATCTGATATCTTAAGTTATAATTTTTATATTAAATTTAATATTTTATTCCATATGGTACAACCTATTTATAAATTTGGATATCAATTTTTGATTCATGCCCCTTACTAGATAGTTTTAATACTTTTTGAAAATGAAACTAGTTTTAGAATAATTTCATTCCATTTAATCAATGGTTCCTTATCCTTATCCATAATTACCCCTCCCACCAATTTTATTCTTTTTAAAAGGAAACATAATTATGTTTAATCTCATGTGAAATTAAAATTTACCTTATAACATTTTAATAATAAATTTTTATTATTTGGTTTAGTATGTGTAGTTTCAAAAATGTGTTTTTGAGATATAAAAAAGGAATCTTCTGTATCTGCTTCATGAAATTTTGGTTTCACAAAATATTTATATTTCTCTATTATATAAGATTATATTCTCATGTAAATCTTATATTATTTTATATATTTATGTTACGTTTATACCCAATTAAATTTACTTTCTATTTCAAGGTTAGACGTGTTTTTATCTGCCTTCAAAATTATAACTTTTATGTAATCTCGATTTAAGGAAACATTACACTTTATTATATCATGTCGAGCATCACTCCCCGATTAATGTTTCTTAAACCATTAATATGTTCTATAATCTACCATTTTTTTATTGAGAAACATCATGGTTTAAATCTGTATTTAAAAATAATAATAATTTCTTTCTATCTTTTAATTAATCCTTTAATTATTTCATAAAACATCACCCATGTCATAAATTTTTATTCTTTATTTTCCTAAATCGTCATCTCAAAAAATATATATAAATATATATATATATATTTTAATAATTAATAAAAATGTCTCTTTCATTTTTAAATATAATCATAAAAATTAATTCTTCTGAATTCCCTTAGTAATCCACAGTAATTAGCGTTCATATATTCCTTGAACCAGAATTATGAATCCCACTTATTTCTCATGGGTTTGATCATGTATATGGTTTATTTGAGGTCTATTTTCCTCATTTGTAACACATATGTGTCATTTAAATTTATTTTATGTGTTGTAATAATGATATATATCCCTATAATGTATTGGGTAAATATTTTTAAATCATGGGTTGTTATGTATTGGATTTTGGGAGTGAACCTAAATCCACCATGGGTATTTGTCCACCTTACGATGTTGGTATTGGGGGAGACCCATGACTATGTTTATAATAACACCATTTATTTTATTTATAGATATTTATGATTAATTGATATTAAGATATTATTTCCATATGAAATGTTTTTATTCCCATGATCATCCTCTTTATCACATTATATTATGAATAAGGACTCTCATGTTTTTGTTTATTCCAAGTTCATTCCTTAATAGGATTTCATTCTCACAATTATACATTTAAAATTTCTCTAGAATATCCTATATTTTTTTAGAAGATATTCCAGGGTTAATATAATTATTTAAAAAATTAAAAAATAATGATGTTTTTATGTTTTACATGATGTATTTATATGTCTAATATTCCAAAGGCACTTTACCTATTGATCCTTGGAATGTATTGTTCAGAAATGAAATTATAAATAATTAAATAAAGTATGTTTATGTAATGGATAAAACTATTTATATATCCCACTAATTGAATACATATTTAAAATGTAAATTTTATGTTTTTTCCAACACTACTAAGGCCAATACAGTCACATAGTTTGACCTTCGTATAAGGATTATGTTTTGGATAAAGCGTTTGTTACAAAATGAAAAGTGTTCATTAGAAATATTTTAAAAATTATTTTTAGTTGGATTTAAAAAAATTTGTCATGTTTTTCATTTATTCTGTAAAGGATTTAAGTGTAATTAGAATATTTTATGATATATACATAATTTTAGTTTGGTTTTATTGTATTCATTACCAATATCAAATGTAAATATATATAGGGGTTGGATATCATAGTATATAAATTATATATATCATGAAAGAAGCTATGTCGAATCTATTATATACAATATATAGTATGATAAGAATAAAATTTCAATCATTTGATGAATGAACCTTATGATCCTCTCAAGTGGTGTCCTTAGTCACAAATACATTTTTAATGTATTACATTGTCTTTTCATAAGTGCATTGAAAGAGTTCAATGCATTCATAAAGACAGTGTAATTATTGAGTGGTATTTTATTACACCTAACATAGCCAACACATTATACATTCATAAAACATAATAAAGAGGCCTATATAATGTTTTGGGTTACCTCATTCATTGTAAGATAAGGTTTATTTTGTCATCTATTTCATGATAAGTCATTTATAATATCACTTATTACGATCCTCATTCATCACTCCCCATTAAAGGTGATGCAAACCTTAAATCATTATCAAAATCCTCAAGTTATAAACCAGGATCCAAACGTTATTGCCTCCCCTAAAAGGTATAATAATTTTTTTTCACCTTTATCACAATCTAGAATAATACAAAGAAGACATAGGCCACTGTTATCATGTTAAATTTACACATTCATTCATTTTCTTTTTATGTGTTTGAAACATAAAAATAGATTATTTATTTTCATGGGTTGTTTCCATTTACATTGATCATTATATGATCCCAGATAACAAATTATATGTCATATATATAAGAATATTGATGAAATGGTTTTTTAAGAATGTTTATAGGAAAAAAGATATCACATGACAAAAATGTATCTTTAAAATATACTAGAGATTAAAGTGAACATCTTCAAAAAGATTATTTCCCTAAAGGATATTATGTGTATAAATTATAATTTAATTAATTCAAGGATAATGATACATAAATCTATAAATGATAAGGAAAAAATATATATGAATTAGTGAGAGTAGTTATCCTAGGGAGAAAATATATTTTTTTGGTTAATAAAATAAATTTGAGAACTCGAGAGATATAATTATTCTTATCACTATAGATAATGGAACAATTTTTTTTAAGATAAAAAACTTAATTCTTATAATATTTTAGTAAATATATATTTATATATGTTTAGTGGGAATTATATTGTTTCCCATTTAATACAAGTCAATGAAATATTATGAATTGATACATGATTCAAAAGTTATAGTAAATTATGATATGGATAAATTGTTTTCTCCATGAATGATATAGATTAATAATATTTTATTCTAGGGATTAAGATATATAAATATAGATCTAAGAGGATTATAATAATAAATAAAATAATATATATTGAAAAATCAATGAAAGATACATGATGGAGAAATAAATAGTGTATTATATCATATATATATATGACAGAATATATGAGTATTTTTCCTAAATAATTGATGATATTAACTATAATTTAACTCATTTTATGTACATGTAATTCTAGAATAACAATATTGAAAAGTGAATTAAA
Organism: Viscum album; assembly: GCA_963277665.1. NCBI lineage: Eukaryota > Viridiplantae > Streptophyta > Magnoliopsida > Santalales > Viscaceae > Viscum > Viscum album. The sequence continues at coordinate 241,559,931 of OY728166.1, forward strand.
CTATAATAAAGTATTATAGTTTTATAAATGAAATATTCCAAGTATATGGAGAATGTAAGAAACTAGTTATTGGGGGGGGGGTAAATATGCTTGTTTCTGTACAGACTAGTTTGAACATCTACTAGAGTTTGGATAATTATAATATAGATAAAACGTGAATTCAAAGTATCCAATTGTCACTAAATTTAAAATATAGATATATCTCTTATTTTGATGCTACTAATGAATGCTTATGTATATATTTTATATATACCACATCTATAGAGGTTTAGACCAAAGAGATGCAGTTACAGTTAGAAATATAATAACACAATGAAATGATATAGTCCCAATGAATATGTATATGAATCAAGAAAATAATGTAAATCATGTTGTACAGAGGTAGGTGATAAATTATTCAATTTATCTCTAGTGAAATTTGGAGTTTATGAGAGTTAGTTCACTATAACTAAGTAAATATAGTACTTTGGGTAACAATTACATGTATATATTTTGATATATATATTCTTATCCTTATAAAATAGTATTTATTCATGAATTATAATAATAATGTGATTATTTTATTAATGTATTCATTTAGTAAATGGGTTATTGTAGTTATCTATAATAATAAGAACACAGAGATAACATTATGATGTACTCAAAACTATGTCATATGGTTCAAATAAGTCATATAAATGGGACATCAGTGATGTTTAACAATTTGGTGTTGATGGATCATATGGATTAAGACTTATTATAATTAATCTCTCACTAGTTAATCTCTAATATAAAAGAACATCTGGATAGACCTAATATTAAAAAATTCATATATTATATGCATCATTGAAATTTCTATTGGCTAGCATTCACATTTTTCCTTAGACATGATATAATTATTTTATATAAATTATTATTATAGTGATAAAAATGAATTATATATGTCATAATTGATATTTTAAGAGAGGATTTATCATTTCCCAATTATTCCGGAATATATCTTCTCCCATCAATTGAGATGTACTTTTTTGAATAAAATAAAGGGACATGAAATTTTATAGATTAGTTCATTTTAGAAATTAAAAGAAATATTGGATAAACATAGAATATGATGATACGTATATGCATCATATTTGATGATATATTTTCTAAAAAGGGTATTATCTTATGTGGTAGATTTTTTTTGTGGTTGTTACTCCAGAAATTCATTTCCCCTTTTGTGCACCATGATGTGTAGCGTGATATTTTTCTTGGTCTATGGATTAGGTCCACTTACATCATGAAATCAACCTAAAGGATCACACTCTAACTGTATATATAATATCATTACATTTAATTAAATATATTTTAATGAATAAATTTTTCGTAGTTTAGGGAAAACTGTTTATTCAAGTTATGTGGATCATAAATTCGACCACATGGTTATTCATGAAAATAATAAGTAATTTTAATATTATCTATTATTTGTTCACATTATAAATAAATATAATATTTATTCATGAGATTTTTTAATATAATATTTTTTTTATAGTTTATGTCAATAAAATACATATTTTCTGACAATTTTAGTGATTATGATATTTATTTTATCGAATAATCATAGTTATATTGCTCAAGTTTCGATAATAATTATGGGAAGAATTGGATTGAGTTAAGGGAGTTATAAATATATTTATCAAATTTGAAATAAAAAATATTTATTCATTTATGAAATTATATTAGAATAATACATGTCACTTATAATAATTTCAATTTTATTATTATTTTAATATACGAAACATAAATATTTTTGGAATTAAATTAAATTATTTAATTGTTAAAAAATATTAAAAATAAAAAAAGTTTATTTTCTTGACATGTAGAACGCATTTTGTATAATTTACATAATAAAACTGAGTGATAAAATGAGAGATAATCCCCCATATACTATAGTTTTTATAGAGTTTGAATTTAAAAGACTTATTTATACAATCAACAATGACTTATGTGAAATAGTAGAATCCCTCAATTTAACTCCCACGATTTCAAGAATTCTATTCAATGTTTTACAGAATAATCATATATATGACTAGATAAATTATCATTTACATTGTTGATGCAATGAAAACATCAAGTCTATCTATAATTGGTTAAATGAGGTAAATGATCATCAAGAGTAGAATTAGAAAAATAAAGGAATTATGGATTTTATTTTATTAATATAATTAATTATAAATTACGTGTGATGATCCTATTAAATAATTCTAGACTATTTCCTTGTGTTTAGATGAATTTTATTAAATGGGCATTATATCTCACTATTTCCCCCACACTGTGATACATCCCTTCATATAAATGATACCTTTTAGTATAATATATTTTTCAACTCATATATCATTATGAATGATTTATACATATGTCATCATAATTTATACTTGATTTTTCATTCTTCAAATTAAAAAAAATAAACCTATCTATAAAATACAATGGCTATAAAATATATCAAGACAGTATTTTATTAATTAATGAGATGATTAAATATTATTCAATAACATGGAAGGGAATAATTCTATTTTTAATATTCAATCAATACAAAACCCATCATAATAAAAAAATGCGTGATAATTTTTGATGAATAATTTTTTTGTTATTCAACTTTTATATATATACATTAATTATGATATACATTGATAATGATATCGAATCTAAATGGACCCAGAATTCCTCATCACTATCATAGACACTCTCTCTTTTCCCTTCTAGGGTTTTCTCTTGATAATTATGAATTCAACATATCCTAGTAATTTTTTTCTCCCCTCTATATATGTTTCTTAAATCAATGCCTCCTTTTGATTATTTTTATATTTTTTGTGGCCTCTTTATTTCTTGGAAACATTCCCACTACATTTTACTATATTTCTCGGATGTCTTAGTACATATTTCTATATGCTTCTCTTATGTTCATTTTTAACCAGTTTTGTTTAGGTTATTTTTTGGTTCTTGGTTGCGAAGAATAACCACCAATAATTTACAAATTTCTATTGATATTAATAAACTATTTCTACTATTATATTTATGTTTATGTGGGTATATTTATTCTCTAATGTAGTTATGTTAATTTTAAATTAATCCATCAATTACTTCATTTCTCATAAATACTATATAGGGTAGTTAAGTATGGTTAGTTATCGTCTGGTTTTGAATTTTTTTAAAGGGTGGTTTTTTGTGATTTTGATAGTTCAGAATGAAGGTTTTGTTGATCCTGTAAATTATTAAAACCCACTATTGATTAATATTCATATTAAAACGTTGAAATTACTTAATGTTATGAACCCCACACCCAATATTATTCTATTGTGGTGTTTTTAATGTAGGTTTTGTGAGGTTTTATTTGACAATCTTTTGACATTGTACGACACATAATAATTAAATAATTTATTCATTCCCTTGATTTTATGTTGATGATGAATATTCTTCTATATGGTGTTCATGATATTCATGATCATGTGGCTATAGAGTTTCTCCGATGATGATGATGTTTCTAAATTTTATAGTTTATTTTAGCAGGTGAATGAATTTATTAGAGTGTTTTTTTGTTCTTAGCATTGTATATTCGATGCATTTATGGTATGAGTATGTATATTGGGGGGTTTTTTGTAGTGAAACATTTTTTACTTTAATTTTATAAGGGTAATGTATTAAACTGTGTTCTTTTGATGGATTGTTGAAAGGGTTTACTGAAGAATTAGTTATTTTTTGAAGATGATTTTTCTGGAGGGTCAGGATTCTAGTTGTGATGGAACGTGTGAGTAGATCTGATAGATGAGGATAACAATGGGATGTGATACTCGGCTGAGGGAATCCATGATTTCTATCTTATCATTTTATAATTTATTTTTCAATTTTAAAAATTAATATTTGGATGATAGATTTAATTTTTGATTTGTATTTTTGGGCGAATAATAATTTCTTATAGATGATTATGTTGTTACCACTTATCCTCAAAGTGGATTATTAAAAATATTAAAATAATTAACTACAAGAATCCTATGTTTATTGAATAATAACCATGATAATAGATAAGAATATATAATCACTAATTAATTATGTGTCATTTCTATTAAATGTTTTTTCATTATAACATCCCTTCATGGAGATCACCAACTAAAATCTTTATGATATGAAGTATTAATATTAAATTTCTGTTAACAATGGATAGTATATTATCATATGTGTGTTGTAAAAATAATGTTTCAAGACCATAAAATATAGCACTAGGAATATTTTCCTACAATCTTGGAGTTAACTTTATAAAAGGTAACTGTTATAAACCAATAATGGGATTTATATTCTATGGATCTTATCATATAAATAATGAAAAATTGAAATAAATATATAATAAAAATATAACATTTATAAATATAATACTTGGTTTGAAAAGTTAAATTACATGATAATGTTGGTTCAAGGACACCAAAATTCATAAACTATAACTTTAACTCGAGCTAATTCTTCAAATTTTTCAACTTATTAGCTATCACATGATATTTATACTTATGATGACATCTGAGTTTATCCAATGGGAATAATATATTTATCTATATGTCCATAAATAGAACTGTCAAATCATATCCTTGAGTAAAACAACTCTCTGTATTATATTTTAAAAATATATATATAACACATCTTCAATTTCATTAGAAGCATCAATATACATATATATTTTTTAGAATCTAAAACCCACAACTACTTTGAGATTCTCTAAATTAATGAAATTTCATTATCCTAACTGTGATATCAAATCAAAATTACCATTATATAAATAACATTTTTTTTATCCCTTCAAAACAAATTCTTTATCTTCTCTATATAAAATTTTTTATTCTTTATATAAATCTACTAATTTGGTATAGTTTTAACTACTACTCAATGTGTAAACCCTACATTTAATTTTATTTAACATGAAATAGCTAATATAGTAAAGCATGAAAGATAATGGAATAATTTGAAAATTTTATACCATGAAATAATAGAAATAATCATTTCATTTTCTATATCTCGTAGTTTCAATACTTTCTCAATAAATATTCTTTCAATTAGTTATAAGAACTTAATATATATATGTATATATCCCTTGAAATATAGTGAAAAAATCTTCAATGAAAGGAATTATCTTTTTGAACACATTGTCTCCTTGTGTGAGAATCTCTTTAATGGACCACAAAGAAACGTGGACCTCAGGGAAGGTATTATCCCCAATCTTATCATAGAGGTGGAGAAAATTCTCCTCACTTCCACTTCGATGGACAATTAAATTAATGATGTCAAATTTAGACTTAACTAGGATAAAACCCTGGGAATGGATGCATTCACAAACTATTGCTTTCAACACTATTGAGAGATCATTCACTTTTATGTTTACATCATGTTTAGTCACTTCATTAGGGTTGGTTTCTTCATTGAAGGATTTAATGATTAGTTTATTTCCCCCATTTCCAAGGTTGAGAATGTAAGAAAATTTAACAAAATTTTAATATTTCTGCGTATCAACACCATATAAATGATTATTACAAAGATTATAGGTAACAAAAATGCTTATATTTCGAATAAAATCTTCTCTTGAAATCAATTTGGCTTTGTTGAGGCAAGGAACATCCATTATTACATGATCACTAACGTAGAGTGAGTGAACCTTCTTTTTAAATCTAAAATGGGGTGAAATATTTCTATCAATCATGACATTAAAAAATAATTTGAATCTATGGATTGGGGATTCATCTGCGGTGTCCTATCAAATTTTGGATTTAAGGTACAATTTATTAGCTAGATAAGAGCCTTGATTTGGTCTACTCAAAAATCCATCCCAATAAATGGATCCCCAGAGGTATAATTCATGTGTTGAAGAGGGGTGATGAAAATATATACCATCTCTACCATTATATTTTCCATTGCATAAGATTACCTCAGTAAGATCTTTCTCTACATGGTGAATAATGATGATATGAAAACCATTTGGGAATTACAAGGTATTTCAGCTCCATCTCACTTATTTTTTTATGATGAAATTATTATATTTACCTAGCGTGATAGGAGGAATATCAAGAACATCATGAAATAACTTCTACATTATGAGGGTTTCTCAATACAAGAAGTCAATTGGAACAAGTCTTTCATTTATTATGGAACGGGAATTTATACACCTAGAAAGCTCAATATGATCTATGAATAGGGTGTTATAGGTAGATCTATTAATTTTACCTACCTTGGGGTAACTATATTTTGAGTAAGACCAAGGGATTATAATTTCATTAATATATTGAGCTTGGTTATAAGGTCTCTGATGTCTTTGAATGTAAAATCTTTCTCACTAGTAGTGAGATCCTATCTGGTTAGAAATGTGATTGTTTGAAATATGGTGAATTATACTATGGTTTACTCCTGGCCCTCATAGGTGTTAAAATACATTAATACCTTGATGATGGACTTTTTCAGAGATCCATTATTCTACAATGAAGTATTTTCAAAGATCAATGGAAGAAATGTGGTGTGTTGATTACTCCGGGGGGGGGCATGGGAAAATAAAGAATTTTAATTTTCTTAATCATTCCCAGAAAGAACATTTTTTGGAAGCTTCTAAAAAATTCCTCAGTATCCTTTTCCATTCTTAGTTATAGCTATGCTGAAAAGATTAAACCAGGGAGAACCAGTTACATGTAGTTTTCAGTTTTTCTTAGGCTCAAATATGTCTCTCAAAAAAATTTCAGACATGCACAATAGCTGGAAAATGCTTACTCCAATCACACGTTTTGGTTAGATAATTGGTTTGAAACCCCATAATTTATAGGATTGATTCACCTAACCATTTTAATAATCCCTATATTTGAATCAAGGACATGTTGGTCAGTCCAAATTATATCCCACTCAATATTCATAACCCTATTCCAAGATATGACTTACTAAACTAGGATGACATTATCTTTTGGGAGACAACCATGAATGATCTACATAACTCCAAGGATTTATAAAAAACTATTACTCAAGGACCCCATATATTTTTTTCCACATTTAGAAAAAATCTGCTTCATTTTTTCAGGTACACACTATTTTGGCAGCTACAATATACCAAAATTTCTATGGATTCTAACATATAGAAAGATGGTATATCCCTTTGTTCAGTATGTGTTTTCCCCCAATATCTTGAGTATATTTACCATATTTTCCTTATCTAAAAAACATGTTCTTATTTGTGTCACTATGTTATTGATTTATTCAATCTATATCCCCCAAGATCCAGAACTATACACAACCTCCTATTTCATCTATTTCATATTCAGTTATCTACACAACTAGGATTTTTTATTATAGATTACTCTATTGAACTACTTCACTCCATTTGGAAAAATAGGAAAAAAAATTTCCAATGAGAAATATCATTTCGATATTCAAACAGTCAGTGTGGATATCATTTTGGCTATGAAAAATCCATCTCCCAGCATTATGGATGTTGCAACAATTCTTCTAAGGACCATATGGTTTTGAGAAGGATGAATGTACATGGAAAATTTACCCCTCAACAGCATACCCTTAAAGTTTTCTGGTACCCTCCTTTCATTGGATAGGTAAAATTAAATTCTGATGGGGCCTCAAGGGGATATATAGGGATAACTGCTTATAGTTCTATCTTTCAGGACTCTTCTAAGGATGTTATTAGATATTAGTACAGTCCTTCTGGAATCACAATGGCCTTGAAGGTTGATATGATGAGTCTGATCAATGCTATCAATATTGTAATGTAAAGAAATTGAAAAAATATTTTGTTTTAATGTGTTTACATACCCATTTTTCAAGTAGTCAAAACTGGTCAATTCCATCTTTCCTATAAGATAACAGGGAAATGGGCCATGTATCTCAACCATTTATCTTCATTGAGTTGCATCATCACACATGCCTACCAGGAATGCAATGTTCTCGTGGATGCACTTGAAAATAATTGAGTTAATAGGGGGGATTTTACTTATTGTTACACTCCCCCAAATTAATTTTTCCCAATGTTTCAAAAGAAAAAATGTATTATTCATACTTTTTGACTTTTGTAATTTATTTTACTTAGTTTAAGATCAACTATGTTCACTTTTTTTTCATAAAAAAACTAATTTTAAGACATTTATCATGTTTATATTAATAATATATTCCTCACATATATTATTATGAAATATATGGCACTCCCAAAAACCATTTATAAATTTAGAACTCACTTTAATTTCAAATGAAAATAATGTTCAAATAGAGCCTCCTTAAAAAATTATCTTTCATGGGTTTGAATATTTATATATATTAATATATTCTCCAAATATCATAATCATTATTATGGGTTATTTAGTACCTCTTATAGTTTATGGGTTCTCTATCCTTATGAAATAACATGAATCCATCTATAGTAAAAAAGAAAACTATATCTCTCCCATTTTTTTAACTTTTATAGTCAACCTATGAAATATTTGTGTATCATTAATAACATCTAATTTTGATATTTTTTAAGGTTTTATTCCTCTAATAAATATTTTTTATAGGAATACTTGATATCATTTAATACTATCTTTCTATGAGTATATTTTTTTAAATGATCCATTTAAGGATATATATATATATATATATATATATATATATATATATCATATTTTCATAATTACTATCTTGTATATGAGATCATAAAATAATACATTTCATATTTTATGATACAATCTTTTTCATTAAATATTCTTAATCAATAATATACATCTCTATACACTTATACGTGATATCCTAGTTTTTTATTTCATAATATGACTCATATGAGATCTCATTTTCCAACTTGGTTAAAACACATGTATATGTGTGAATTACACTCTGAAATTCATATTAATAAAATTATTATATTGAAATTAAATGACTCAACATTAATAATGTAATATTTCATAATATCTATATTGAGTTTGGATATTTTCTCATATTATTTAATATAATATATGAAGTCATGGAAAAGATAAAATAAAAATCACTATGATCATATTATCATTATATTCTCTACAAGCAGATTTTTTTAACTTTACAGTAATATTACATAAATATATCAAAGGAATATTATTTATTCATAATTAAGTATTTATATACGTGTCTATTGGTATTATTATAAAAGTAACTGATTTTGAGAATTCACCCATATCTTCTACTATAAATACTACAAATAGATCATTATAGACTAATTCTAGAATCATTATAGAAATTATAAAATTAACATTAATGGTTATATAATAAATTTTACCGTATAATAATCTATAATAAATAACGAATGGTTTTAATTTAGAATGATTTTATGATTTTTTTAGTTTAACATTATACAATGCTTCTTGTTTAAAAAAATAGGCTAAGATAATACTAGGTGTTTTATGAGTAATATTTATTTATATAATAATTTATTTCTATCTTAGTATTTACCACCAAAATGATATATTTATCCCATTATTTATATGTTTGAAATAATAAAATATGTTTTCCTTATAAATTAAATAAATTTTATTTTTATAAACATGGAATAAAATTAACTTATTCTTAAAAAAATGCATAAATAATGTTTTGGAAATGAGAAGAATATAAAAAATGTTTAAAAATACATGTCTTATTCCACTAGTTAATTTGAAATGTAAATCTAATATAATTAATATAACAACCCCCACACCCTTAATATCACAAATATCCACCTCAATTATTATAATATTTTAAAATCTACTAGGTCCATATAAATACATAAAAAAAATTATGTCACAAATTATACATAATACATACTCTATGATTATCATTTATAATTTAAATTACTATATTTTAAATTCCAATGTAATATCATTCCATATGGAAAATAAATTCCACCCTACACATTTATTTTTCTATAAATAATATATTTCATCGAATAAAATTTTATAGTTTCATTTAGAATTTATAATTCTATTGGTCTTTTAGTTTTACTCATCTTATTATTATTCTCAAATACAATTGAATAGTTTTATTTGTTTATATCACTATCAACTAGGGGAATCACAGTCTATTGTTCTCAATGTGGCTTATATTCTATTTTCTTATTTAAATTGAGAATAAAAATTTAGAAACTGGGAGGTAAAAATTATAGAATGTGATCTATGGATAAAAACTTATCTATCTTAAATTTTTATGTTTCTATATTCTCAATTCATCCAATCATATTAATTCTTTAAACTTCAACAATAACTCCATATCCCAACGTGCAATAAAATAGATTTTTTTTTTGATACCATATACTTCATGAATAATTATCTCCTTGCATAACTACTAAGGATGAGACAACATGGAGTGTGCATCATTGTATACATGTCTCTTTTGAATCTCACATGAATTTTATGTTACCATAATTCATTATAAACCTAATATATCATTCATATATTTTTAGTAGATATATTTCTCATCGTCACTGGATTCTATAGAAAGCTATATAGGTAGTGTGGATTCTATAACATTATATATTATTTCTTCTCATAGTACAATAATAAAATTCATACCCAATAGCTTGAAATTTTTGACAATAAGGGAATTCATTTTTTCAAATATAAATCATAGCCAATGTTATTTCATGGTTTTTCCTAATAATTTTTTGAATAAAAATATTTTTTAGTGATTTATATTGATTACTACTTAAACATATTTAACTAATGGATCATTTATGAATCCAATATTTTATCAAATCCCACAAACCCTCATTTTTGGATTTATAATATACTATCTCTAGGATATTCTTGTGAAAAGGACCTATATTTCCCTTATAATATTGTATATAATGTCTATTATATTATATATATATATATATATAGGTTTTTAGATATACTTCACTCATTCCTACAATATTAACTCATAAATCATTGATTTGTTGAACAGACACCCAGATCCTTAAATATTATACTTTGAATTACACAGTGATTTCCTTGAACTTTTACTATGAAATAAATGAACTCATATAATAATGTTATAATTGTTATGTTAGATTATTTCTATAAATATAACTAAAATACTCAATTCCCAACCTAATTAGGTACACAATATGTCTAAAACATTATTGAATAATACAAACACTAACATAGTAGAAAAAGAATTTATTCATGTTTATAAGTTAAATTTGCAAATAAAAGAATTTAGATTTGATAGAATGGAATTAAATTTTAAAATCTTCATTAAAAAATAATATTAGGTTTAATTGTAGACATTTTTCCAAAATAAATGGTTTTTAGGTGAATAGTAAAAAATAAAATTTCAAAATAAAACCATTGTAGTAATGAATATACCAAAAAGATAGTATAAATAAAATACATATAAAACTTTTAAATAATAATAATATATATATAGATTAAAAATATACATCTCAAAATACTATTATGAATTTATGAAACCGATGTTTAAAATTTTATAACCATAATTAATATTTCCATAAAAAATAAACTATTTTTAGTTTGTCCATTTAATTTAATATTATTGGTAAAATTATTATTTGGATGATTTTAAACCCAAATAAATTTTATAATAAACTAATTTATATTATAAAAATGTGAAACATTGATAATTTTATCCTACACATAAATTTTACGCTTCAAAATAAAGTTGTTCTAAAAAGGGATTTTATGAATTGAATGTGATAATGTTAATAAAATTTCATAAACTTGTTAATATTTTTTATAAAATAGATTTAATTTATAAAATTAGTAAATATAAATTATTTAATATGCACTATTTTATTTTTATTAATTAATAGTAGTCTTCTTAATTAAAAATAAATTACCATGGTGAAAAATAAAAACCTGGAAAAGTAAAAAATATATAAGTGAAAGGCTTGGAACAAGTTTAAAGAATGTTTTGGAATGAATAAAAGAAGATTTATCAACATTATATCACCCCAAAATTCATCATTTCATAATTATAATCCATTGAAACTTTCATAAATTCATTCCATCACAGAAAAAAGAAATTGGTATTTAAAAAAATCATTTTTCTTCAATTATAAATGGGGATCCATTCAACCAATTTTTGTTGAACTATACATTCCAATTTCCCTAGATAAAATACCATTTATATCCTATAATAAATCAATCTCATGTTAATAAATCGTTTTAAAAAATTATATAATTTATGGAATCTTTCTCATAGTGTAATCTTAATAAAAATCGTAATATATTAATAAAATTCATGCACTTTATTTAAAATCAATAATTATTGTATGAGTTTTCGAATCCCAATTTTGTCTAATTGAGATGTGATATTCATTCACCACATGTTTCATTTTTTGTGTATACATTTCCATGGATTTCATTTTATTTTATTTTGTATGAAATTTATTTGATTTACGAATCTATATCATTATCCCTCCATCATACTATTTGGATTGAAGAGAAACCAAAATCATTATAAAACTATAAATTTATTATATTGGAATCCTAAATTTTTGGTAAAGTAATAGTGTTTTTATTTTTTCAAGATATACATCCTTACATACACAATTGAATGTGGAAACTACTTTGACACAAATACTCATATGGGAATCACCCTAAAATTTGTTATTTGTGTATCAACTCAATATTCACATTGTAAAAAATGATTAGGCCTAAGACTGAATATGTGTCTATAAATTCTCATGGGATGTTACTAGGATAATATTTTTACTCTTAAAAACAATAATGAATATTTTTCTAACCGTTACTATTTAATCCAACCGTTTCAAACTATTAAACTCAATTTCTATCATCTATTTATAACCCATCACATTGAAAGCACCATTCACCATGAAATTATCACTATATCTTTTAAAATGACAGCTTCCATTTCATATTTAATGATCATATGTTTTGATATTTTACTGGAAATAAAAATTATATCATTGAAAATGGAAATAAATAAAATATAAATATCCAATTTTTCTATATAGACACCTATTGATTACTCATCAAGGATTGTTAATGATGTTCCTTTGATAACATCAAGAAATATATATCATTATCATCCAACTTGTTTCTCAAGATGTTTATAATATCTTTATCCATTTTAATATCATAACGAATAGTATTTAAATTTCATATGTCATTATTCCAAAATGGATATTGATTAAGAAATATTGATTATTCATGGTATTTTTATTCACATAATTAATAAGGTGAATGTGTTTTACTTAAAAATGTTATTGGTGGTGCCTTGGATTATATATCCCATTGATTAATCAGTTATTCTTCTGAGGAAAATGGTTTTTTATTTAGTGTAAGCCTTTTTGATTCATGAATGGTGTATTTGTTGTGGAGTTATTGTATGTAATTATTTATTGGTTTCAACCTTCAAGGAAAGAGAAATTTGTGACCAAAGCCTTAATAGTAATGTTTAAGATACATGCCTTTAGGAATTCAATCCCCATGAATTATGTTATTGTTATCATTGATATTATTTTCATTTTTATTATATCCATGAACATTTTCATGTTCAAGGTATTTATTATATATAATTGTTTATGATTAGTCACTCTTTGATAATGTGTATTCATGTATTGATAGGTTTTATTGTAGTTATATCATTAATGATCATTTGATCTCAAACTTATTATGTTTCTATTTCCCTAGGTTACCTTTAATTGAACTATATATAAATATTATGACAGAATAATAAAAACAAGAAAATTCTAAGTTGCTTTTATGTTATATTTTGATATTCTAATGCAATATGAAAATCATTTACGTATCTTTCCCCCCCAAGATTGGTAAATTTTTTAGTTCATTGTGATGTAATTAATTGCATATTATAAAAATATATTAAATTAACCACTAACTCTTGTTCATTGGAGCCACAATCATACAATTTCTATGAGAACAAATTTAATAGGAACCTTGGAAACTAGATTTTAGAATAACATTAATATCATAAGAATTATTATAAACCCTTTGGATTCCCATGAACTTTTAAATTCATAATAATTTTTATAGATCAAAATTCATTAATTTATAATCAAATTATGCATATTCTATTATTTTGATATGCATCTTAATAGGAGGTATTGAAATAATTTTTGCAATCCCAATAAATGAATGGATTTATATTCCTAGGATAGCAGTATGACTGTCATTGAAAATAAGTATATTATGACTATATTATGACATTTGAACCAAATTATGAATAATTACCATGTATTGGATAATCCTATTAATCCAAAATATCTGAAAATAGTATTAAACCACTTCATGTAAAAATAACCACTATCATTAAATTACACCACTAATATATTGGAATCTAAAAATGGATTTATTCCATAGATAATATATTTCCGGCAATGGAAATTAATGAATGGTAAAAAAATTTGATGGATGTTTATTATCTAAGGATAGGTGATGATAAATTGTGGTCATTAATTAAAAATACTAATAAAGTGGATGCAATAGAAAACATGGAATGAAATAATTAAATTTGGATATTATTTTATAAATACTTCTCTCGGGAGTAATAAGATGATCCTGAAGGGATATTACTTAATTTGAACTAGAAGGAAGAGGAGACTATCATTGTTTATGAGGATAATGAAACAATATTTTATATGGATGCTACATATTATATATCTATAAACTAGAAATTATGAATAACATTTCTTTGATGGTCTTAATAAAAACTGAAAAAGTTCCCAACTATATGAATTTTTTGTTCATACAAAAATACAATATCATTTTACATCAAGACAAAACAAGAAATGTCTAATTTTAACATTTCTAAAGGATTTCATGATTTTTACAAGATTAATATGAATGGTGGGAAATGAAACCTAAAAATATAGAATAAGGGAATATTATTACATCTACAATGTTATATTTTTGTAAAGATACACCCTTATATTTTTATTAAATGGAAAATGGTTTTTTACAAGTGTAGAGATAAGGTCCATATAGTTCATGAATGCAATGGAAATAATAAATTTTCTTGTTTTAAGTTATTTATATTTAATTTTATTGGGAATTACATAAAATAATTCATTAGGTGATAAGGGATTCCACCCAAAAAGAGGATTGGGGGGGGGGGTCAAATACAATATTATGTGATTACCAAAATTTATTTTGAAGTTCAAAAATATTCGATAGTAGGTACATTGATCAAAAACTAAAATATCTTTAATACATTATACAGTTATGAATCTTAAAACTCTTATATATTTTATTTTTCAGAAAAAATAAAAACATTACTCAAAACCCTAGTAAATGAGATATTAATAAAGAAACCCAATGATGATTTTATTTCAAAATGTTATTTGATTGATTCCACATTATGTTGTATAAACACACTCCACCTGAAATCCTAATTATCATACCTATGGTTGACTCTAGTATAATCATAATAATGAAATTGATTTTTATGTATAATAAAACAAATTATTTATAAATGGATATTAGGATTCATGAATGGGAGTGGATTTATTTATATTTGGAGGAGATTCATCATAATCTGAGTTATAGCAATATCCACCACTAGTTTCCCACCTAAATGAAATTACATTTGAAGAAAAGAAACTACAAGATATGGTTGGAAAAGAAAACATAATAATGGAGGACTCACTTATTGGGTGTCAATATGTTGGTGTGTTTATTGAATAATTAATTTCCCATTCATTGAAGAAAGATGTGGAATTTTTAACTCATCCTAGAGGAAAAACTCACTTCTAAGACTCTCAATAGAATAGAACCGGAAGAATTAGTGGATATATAGAAACAAATGGAAGATTTGTGTGATAAGGGATTTGTTTTAACTAGTGTTTTACCTTATGAATACCTTTAATTGTTTATGATAAAAGATGTGTCTATGAGGTTATGAATTGATTATAGGGGGATATGTTCCAGTACTATAAATTATAAGTAATATTATCCTACACATTGATGAAAAAATTGACAATATTATGGGATTTAATAAGTTTTCAAAGTCCTATATTTTCTATGGTTATCACTAGTTAAAGGTGAAAAAGGATGATATATCAAATATTACATTTTTTTATAGTTTATAGACATTATAAGTTCACATTTATTCCCTTTCTATTGACTAATGCACACAGAATGTTTGTAAATATAAAGAATATGGTATTCATGGTTTATATTGATAAATTTTTAGTAATATTGATTCATGAAATATCGATATACTCTAAAATATATGGTGTCGTAAGAAAAATTTCCAAATAATTCTTGAGACTCTCATAGAAAATCAATTTCACGGGGAATTTCATAAGTGTGAATTTTGGATCCATAACATTTTTTTCTAGACTATATTTTCTTTGATGATGGAATATATAATTGTCATTAAAAGATGAAATAAATAATGTATTATTCAAAATCAAATAAATATAACTAAGATACTTAGTTTCCAGGACGTAGTGGGTTTATATTGATGATTTGGTAAAAATGTATCAATTAGAATACCAATTTACCAAGAAGACATGTTAAACGGTAAAATATACATGGTCAAATGAATATAAGGATTTCTTAGAGGATTTAGATAAGAGATTGGTTAATGAATTAGTATTGACTCTACCATCTGAAAAAGTAGGATTTTTAATATACAATAATTCAATAAAGGAATAATTATGTTAAGTACTTATAGAAAAATATGTATTAGTTTCATACAAATTAATTAAATTCATATCCATTAATGTAACTATCCAAATAATGATCTTGAATTAGAAGTTATAATATTTTCCTTTAAAATATTCTGCATCTATATCTATGGTGAATGACATGAGATATATAATGATTGCAAGTGTTTGAAATACATTTTCTAACAAAATGAGTACAAAGTGAAGAAAAATATATTACTAGGACATCTCAAGGTCTTTGATTAAACGATGCACTACCACACTATTAAAGAAAATAAGGTGAATGATGCCTTAATTAAGAATGAACATGGATTTCATTCCATGATTAGGTTAGATGTGTATCATATGTTCAAAGAATTAGTAAATTTGGATATAGGAATATTATGAAAGGGGAAATAACACTCTTTTTCTAAATGATTTCAATAAAATATATACTAGAGAACATAAATAAATATCAACATGAATATGATGGGTTTAAAAATATAATTAATGTTAGGAATGATGTGATATTTACAGACATCACATATGATGATGTATTGTTATTCTTTTGAAAGAGCCTATGTGTTCCATCAATACCTGAGCTAGAAAAATAATTACTCAGTGAACTTAGATATAATTTTTATATACACATTTTAAGCCTAAATATGTGTAGGTATTTGAGATAACATTTCATTTAGGATCATATAACGAGTGAAATTATAGATAATGAGTCCAGATTATTGGTTTGATAGTATGTAAATTAGAAATTAAAAAATCTTAAATAAGCAATGAAACCTCTGCCTATAAAAAATTGGATATGAGATCACGTGATAATGGAATTTTTCACAATTATTTTAAAGTCTCCTATAAGATATAATTATATATAGGTCATTTTGGATCACATTAAATAGTATGAACATTTCATTTTGATAACAGACTACTTAACCCTAGAATATTTTTCAGGACTCTATATTAATGAAGTAGTTAGACTACATGTTTAATATCTATAAATTATTTATAATTATAAGTGTTGCATACTATTTAAATTTGGTAGGAACCTTTGGGAGTCTCCTAACAATGTGATACATTTAGATCACCTCATATCCCTCTAAAACCAATGGGCAGCCTGATAGGATTATTCATACATTCTGAGACATGCTACAGAATTTGTCTCATGACGTTCAAGGTGTGTTAGATCAATATCTACCATTGGTAGAATTTTCATATAAGAATATCTGTTATTCAAGTTTCTCAATGATTACTTATAAACACTTGTACAGGAAGATATGTCATACCCTAACTTGTTGGGATGAGGCATGAGGGAGGACTCTAGTAATCCTGTAACTTGCTGAGGGAAAATAGTTAAAACTATTTAAAATATCATTAAGATGGATCATAGAGGACATAAGATTTATGAAGATAATGAAAAAAACTATTTTTAATTTAATTAGGGTGATCATGTATTCTTAAATTTATCTCTATGTAAGGGAATTATAATGTTTTGGATGAATCGGGAATGGTTTCTCGATATTATATATGAAAAGTCCTAAATTTTGTATAATTATTCTTATTGATTTTCTATCTTTTATTCCATATTTAATAATTTTAAGAAATTTATTTACACTATTTTAATAAATATTTTTGCTTCACACTATCAATGTAAATCAAAGCCACACATTGGCACATAATACATAAGAATGGGGCGAAGCTTCCACTTTCATAAGAGTGGACCATGTGTGGGTTAGCATGTGACTAAGGAGATATACTACATGTCGGTCGTATATTGGTTATTCAGGATTATTATACCATACACACATTTATGAAGAAGATACTTCTAGATGAAAAGAGAAATGATAGACCCCAATTTCTCTTGGTATTTTTCAGAACTAATAGAAAAGATAATTTCCCAACAATTGACCACATACCCCTACTCAAATTGTAGATTCTTCCACCTTCCACCCTCAAAATATATTGACCATCAATAGAGTCACTAGAAAACACCAAATCCACCACTGGGGTACATAATTATTGAACTAATGAGCTACCTCTAGGACTAGGATTTCAGTGGATGACCACTAGAGCTCAGTTCGACTACTAAAATCACCAATTTGAAGAATATATGACCCCACGTGGATTTCTGAATGAAACTAATTGACAATGTCTTTGAGATATTGGGTATGTTGCACCGGGGCTCTCCAATGTGGATAAAACAATCAAAACAGTCTGAATATCCTAGTAGTCACTGTGGTAAATGAAAAACACCCAAAAATAAAAAGTAACGACATGTTGTATTCTGTAGACATGTTTTTTTTCATTGTCATAGGTAAATAACATAAGCACTAATGAGTGATCCATTGTAATTGTTCTAATATTTAAAACTGATATGAGGGTTGGCTGAAGAACTCTCCCATATTGGTGAGTGATATATTTCGTAGAAAATTTTTAGGGATAACTCCATATGGTTCTTTATGATATATATTAGTGGGAGTTAAATGATAGATCAAATCATTATTATCATGGGGAGATATATTTGATTATTCACTCTCCATATCACATGGATAATTGATTTATAATTTTAATATAAATATCTTCAATCTTAAGATAATATTATTTTTAAAAGATGATACAATGATATATTGTAAAGACCCGCAAATTTCAAGGAATTTTTTTTCTTAATTTTCTTTGGAATTTTACAAGAGCGCAGCTTCAGACGGAACCTGATTCCGAGGCCTGGTGTGCCCGGAATCAATTTCCGAAGTTTGGCTCGGGTATGTTCAGTAAACGGACGAGCGGGTTTTTCTATCTTTTGAACCGGTGCCCGGAATCGAATTCCGAGGGGACCGATGAAATCGCAGCGCCGGTATTTGCTTAGAAACGCCTCTTCCGGAGTTGCGTTTTCTCAGACGTGGTTTTTAAATTTTGGGGCTTTAAGTCAGAAATAAAATAAAGTTTGTGCGACAACTTTATTTTATTTCACTTAAGCTGCTTGGAAGCCACTTGAAGCCACTTAAAGACGGCTTGAACTGTGTTGAACTGGATAGGATGCTATCCAGAAATATCCTACCCCCTTGGTAGGATATTTGTGAGGTGGGGCCCGCACGAGCCCCGCCGTTTCTTTCGCTAAGTAACGCACCCGCGAAAACCCGTCAAAGTAACTGAAAAGTCAACCGACGCGTTTTCTTTAATTTCTTAACAGACCATTTAATTGGGCGGTTTATTTTCGTGAATTAAATGGGCTGTTTCATTCGTTGAATTAATTCAATGAATTTAATGGGTCGTTACATACGCGTTTGCGTTTGTTGACAAAATAATAAAATAGACAAACTTGTCTATTTTTGAGGATTGCTATCGTTGTGCAATTCCTCTGAACCTCCACCCTCCCCGCGAAGAACGCGAAGAACGCGAAGAACGCGAAGAACGCGAAGAACGCCGGCGACCGGAATTCGACGACGCACACCGTGATCTGCGACGTCGACGAGCTCTACCCGCGACGTTCTTCGGCGACGCCTCTTCTTCCGCGGCCGATCCTCGTTCGGCAATTAAGGTGAGAAACGAATTGTTTATTTCTCCCCTTTTTTATAATTCAATATCAACGGATTTAAATTAATCCGTTTGATCTTGATCCGGAGATTGGCGACGCGACGCCGGATACCGCGACGATGCGACGATCTCCTTCATCCGCGACGAGCGATTCCGCGACGACCTCTCGTCCGACGACGACGACAAGGTAAGGGTTGATTGAAATATTTTTCCTTTCCCGTGATTTTATTTCTTTTAAAGTAAAGAACCTGATCTTTGAACAATTTTAATTTATTTAAAATTGTTGTTGATTATTTGCTTTTCCTCCCGATGATGTTTATGACTAACGCGGAGGGTGTGGATCTAACAAACAAGACCCGGCAACCCTCTGCCGATCTTCCCTTTTTTGTGCGGATCTGGCGGACGACGACGAACCGTGCGGCAAGGGCGATCCGTTGATCCCGCAGTAAAGATCGGCCCCCGGGAGGAGCAACGGCGCAGACGGGAGGCAAAACGGGCCACCGGAGGAGTCCGCCGCGGCCGAGCCGCGGCGGCGGCGAACCGCCGGACCGCGTCCGCGGTCCGGCCACCCAGCACGCGGCCCGCGCGGGCCGCGTTTCTCCAAAGCCGCGGGTCAAACCCGCGGCGGCTCACTCGGCCGCTCGGCCGAAGCCGAGCCGGCCGGTCCGGCGGCCGGGCCGCGCCCAGGCCGGACCGGACCCGGCCTAGCCGGGTCGGGCCGGGTCGGGCCGACCCGGTTCGGCCGACCCAGGGGGGGGGGGGGGGGTTCGGGCCGGGTCGCCCCGGGCCCAGAACCCCCGTTTCGGGCCCTCTTCGGTCTTTCGCCCATATCTTGGGCCTGGGACCTCCGATTGACGAACCGTCAGCGGCTACGCGATCCTTGGATCGAGACGGTCGTTTCGGTATATTACACTAATGGTTTCAGAAGACTTTGGGTTCGGCCGGGTTGGTTCGTACACGAAACCAACCGGGCCCTCGGAGCGGAAACGCTCATAACTTGAGCTACGGACGTCCGATCGACGTACCGTCAGCTGTGATAGTTTCCTCTAAGTGAGACGGAACTTTTGGCATACTCCGCCCGAGGATCGGATACAGGCGGAGTACGGTCGGGTTGGTTTTGCCCTAAAAACCAACCGGGCCCCTGGGACGAAAATGCCAATAACTCTCAGACCGGGCGTCCGATTGACGCGCCGTCTGTTGCGTTAAGATCCTGTTGTCGATACGGAACTTTTGGATACATCAACTTTGGACTACGTGTCAGTTGATGTATCAGCCTCTCGGCTCGTGGAGCGGACCCTCCTAAACGAGCTCTCTAAGTGCGGGAACCCTAGCGCTGGCTGTGACTTCGACGGCAGAGCAGAGATCCTCCGTGGACTGCGAGGACGGCAGAGCAGAGATCCTCCGTGGACTGCGACGACGGCAGAGCAGAGATCCTCCGTGGACTGCGGCGACGACTGTGCAGAGATCCTCAGTGGACTGCGTCGACTACTGCACTCAGCGATCCTACGTGGATCAGTGCTACAGGTTCTGTGTGAGCCCGATCCTATGTGGGTCCTTACTACCGGTTCGGTGTGAGCCACTGCCTACAGGTTCGGTGTGAGCCCGATCCTACGTGGGTCTTTGCGGGGGTTAGTACCTATCGATCCTTCGTGGGTCCGACGACTTAGATGGATTAGTGATCATCTTTGACGTCATCTGAAAAAGTATACCTGGTTGAGCTGAATCTTATGTTACTCCCCTTTGTGGATTGTGTTGAACTATCCTTTGTGGATTTACTGTTTACTCTCCTTGTGGATTTGAGTCTTGCTTTCCTTTGTGGATTGAGTTGTTCTTGAGCTCGTGAGCAGAGCTAGAATTGGGGACTTAGGTATATGTATTGGCATATACCTAAGTCGAGTCAGATGTTACTTCGTGATTGCATCTTTCTTTTGTGCTATATCCTTTGTGGATTTCGGGAGACCTTCGGGGGTCTCGGGGTCCTTACTGAGTAGCTTATACTCACCCCTGCACGGGCTATGCCCGCACCTTGTTGTGTTGGATGCAGACGACGGACAGCGCTGATCGCGGTTGGGGTGTGGAGCAGGACGGTACCTGGAGGTGGACCACTGGGCGGGACGTGCTCGGAGCGGACGTGGGACCCGAGGAGCCTGGAGGCTATCTGTACCCACCCCTCAGGTGGGATTGCCAGTGGACGACACGAGGCCGCCGTCTTTTCTTCAGTTGCTGTACTTTACTTTTCAGTTGTACTTTACAGTTGGGCTTGTATTTCCGGCCCCCTTTACTTTTCTGCACTTGTAGTTACTTTCCGCTTGCTGACTCTGTGGTGGTTGTTACTTATAAAGGCAATGCGTTCCCTGTTTACCGGGAATTTACGCCTTGGTGATAGTCGCCAGCCCCTGGCATATGGAAGGCGGGCTTGGGGTAGTCACGGCACGGGCCCCGAGGACGGGTCGTGACAAATTGGTATCAGAGGTGGTCGGTTCTACCGCAAACTCTGATCGTCTTTTCTTTCTATATGAAGCAATAGTGTTTTGTGTATTGAGTGTGGTTATCAGTTCAGGGAGCCCAGTGTTGGTGCGGCGGCCGACGTATCCGTACACCAGGACCCTGACTCCTGATTTCTGACTTAATGCATGAAAACATTGATTGCGTGTGTGTTTCAAGTCTTCTTTGTGATTACTTGTGTCAGCTCACCGGGTATACTGATCTGCTTCATGAAAGTCTCAAGGTTTCCTTGTGATTACTTGTGCCAGCTCACCAGGTATACTGTTCTGACTGTGGTGCTCTTGTTCTCCTTTTCAGGATGGCCCCGCGACGACAGCCAGCTAGGGTTCCGAGTGTAGGGCGCGACGGCAGCCCACCGAGCGACGAGGCCTCGGTGCAGGGCCCTTTGCCAGCAGTGGCACCGGCGGTAGCCTTACCCGCCGAGCCACCGATGCTTCCAGTACCAGACGCTGACGATGCACGTCGCCTCAGGGCACTGCATGAGTTTCAGAGCCAGCGACCGCCCAGGTTTCGCGGTGAGGCGGACCCCCAGGCCGCCGAGGACTGGCTAGAGGCGGTGGTACGGATCTTTAGGCTAGTGAGGACACCAGCGGATCTCATGGTGATTCTCGCGGCGAGCCTCCTGCAGGCGGCAGCAGGACGATGGTGGAGCTTGATGCTCCAGGTTCACAATGAGGCATCCTTGCTCTGGGCGGACTTCGAGAGCCTCTTCCGCTCTGAGTTCGTCCCGGCCACCCTCCGAGCGGTGCACATCCAGGAGCTTCTCCAGCTGCGCCAGGGCAGCATGACGGTCGCTCAGTACGCGGCGAGGTTCACTGACCTATCTCGCTACTCGACTGACATGGTACGTGACCCCTTCTTCCGGGCCCGGACCTTCGAGCAGGGCTTGCGACAGGAGATTCGGGCGTCGCTGATCTCCCTCAGCATTCCGACCCAGGCCGGAGTGCTGGAGCGAGCCCTCCTGATCGAGAGCTTCCTGGCAGAGCCTTCTTCAGCGGCGAGACCTAGCGCAGGGCGGCAGGTAGCTGAGTCTTCGGCAGCAGGTAGCCGACAGATGACTCTCGGGTCCAGGCAGACCAGACCCCCACGCAGACGGCCTCAGGACACCGGCTCAGCAGTGCGAGGCACACAGCGGAGTGCCAGCCTTCCGAGAGGCAGGCTGTGCTACTCCTGCGGCGGGCAGGGTCACATGGCTCGTGACTGCCCGACTCGCCGATCAGAGGAGCAGCAGACGGTGGAGGGGCCACCCAGGCAGAGGCAGAGGGTCGACCGTGGCGGTCCGCAGGGAGGAGGCGGACGAGGCAGAGGAGCTGGCCGAGCAGCGGGTGGTGGGCGACGCTTCCAGGCTCTACCCCCACCACCACCAGGAGGGCCACCTCGACCACAGGGAGCTGGCGGGCAGGGACAGGCCCAGCTCCAGGCAGTGGAGGCCTACGACCCCGACATGCCAGAGATGATTCGAGGTACGATCTGTGTCTATTCCACCCTTGCTGCAGTACTTATAGACACAGGAGCGAGTCACTCTTTCATAGCCTCTGCCCTTGTTCGGAGCTCGGAGATTCCGACTGAGCCGTTGGCTCGATCCTTACGGCTAGAGACTCCTACGGGAGCAGACTCGACGATTACGCACTGGTGCCGGCAGTGTGAGCTTACTCTAGGAGGCGAGAGCTTCGGCTGGGATCTCCTTGTAGCGGCGTCGAGGCCTTACGACGTCATCTTGGGCATGGATTGGCTATCCACGGTTCATGCCCAGATCGACTGTTTTAGGCGCAAGGTGCGATGTGTTCGCACCGACGGGAGCAGGTTTACCTTCACCGGCGAGAAGGGAACCTTTGCAGCACAGGATGGACTTCCGCGGAGGAGAGTGCAGCCCATCTCTCATCAGTTGGCTAGCCTCATCCTAGGAGCAGTGGACGTGCGGAGTCCAGTTTTTCCTGCAGTGGTGGACCAGTACGTGGACGTCTTTCCCGACGACGTTCCAGGGCTACCTCCTCGTAGAGAGGTAGACTTTTACATCGACTTGTACCCCGGGACAGCCCCGATATCTACTCCAGCATATCGGATGGCCCCCACCGAGCTTCGGGAGCTGCGGGTACAGTTGGAGGACTTGCAGAGCAAGGGGTTTATCCGACCCAGTGTTTCACCCTGGGCTTCCCCGATTTTGTTCGCCAAGAAGGCGGACGAGAGCTTGCGACTGT
The DNA here is from genome assembly GCA_963277665.1 of Viscum album. Lineage (NCBI taxonomy): Eukaryota > Viridiplantae > Streptophyta > Magnoliopsida > Santalales > Viscaceae > Viscum > Viscum album. The sequence continues at coordinate 241,584,759 of OY728166.1, forward strand.
GTGTCGACTATCGTCGCCTGAACCAGGTGACAGTGAGGAACAAGTATCCGCTTCCACGGATTGATGACCTCTTCGATCAGCTCAAGGGAGCGCGGTGGTTCTCGAAGATAGACCTCCGGTCAGGCTATCATCAGCTCAGAGTTCGAGACGAGGACGTACAGAAGACGGCCTTCAGGTGTCGGTATGGCCATTATGAGTTCTTGGTTATGCCGTTCGGCGTAACCAATGCTCCAGTAGTGTTCATGAGCCTCATGAACAGGATCTTCCAGCCATACCTCGACCGATTTGTCGTGGTCTTCATTGACGACATTTTGGTATACTCGACGACTGAGGAGGAGCATGCCTACCACCTGCGAGTTGTGCTAGACACGCTCCGAGAGCACCAGCTTTATGGAAAGCTCTCAAAGTGCCAGTTCTGGTTACGTGAGGTCCATTTCTTGGGGCACGTCATCTCTGAGGCGGGAGTTGCAGTGGATCCCGCGAAGATCGAGGTAGTGCTAGCTTGGGAGCCACCCAAGAGCGTGACGGAGGTGCGGAGCTTCTTGGGCCTAGCCGGATACTATCGGAGATTCGTGCCAGACTTCTCCAGAGTTGTGGCACCACTCTCAGCGTTGACGAAGAAGGGGAAACCCTTCGTGTGGTCAGACAGATGTCAGCAGAGCTTCCAGGAGCTGAGACAGAGATTGACCAGCGCACCTATCTTGAGGTTGCCAGAGGAGGGAGTTGGATACGTAGTTTACTGCGATGCATCAGGGACTAGACTCGGGTGCGTCCTGATGCAGGAGTGGGCCGTGATCGCCAACGGATCACGTCAATTGAGGCCGCATGAGCAGAACTACGCCACTCATGACCTGGAGTTGGCAGCAGTGGTCTTCGCTCTGAAGACTTGGCGGCACTACCTGATGGGCGAGCGCTTCACAGTCTTTTCTGACCACCAGAGTCTCAGGTATATCTTCTCTCAGAAGGACCTGAACCTGAGACAGTGGAGATGGCTTGAGTTCCTCCAGGACTATGACTTTGAGATAGTCTATACTCCTGGGAAGGGGAACGTGGTAGCCGATGCCCTCAGCAGGAGGACGGGCATTCAGCTCCTTGAGGAGGCGACAGAGAAGCTAGCCTCCTTACGGATATCCTTCGTGGATAGAGACGGAGCAGCCTTTCTTCAGTCTCTCACAGTCTCTCCTCCACTTCTACAGCGGGTCAGAGAGGCTCAGCGTGGGGACGCTGACTGTGAGACCCGGCGTGCACTGATATCCTCAGGTCAGGCGCCTGATGGTTTCTCCCTTGGAGCAGAGCACGACATCCTTTTCAGAGGACGTGCCTTCGTACCAGTCGCTTTACGAGAGGAGGTGTTGAGAGAGTTTCACACTTCTCCATTGGCGGTGCATCCCGGAGTGGCGAAGATGTACCAGGATCTCAGGTGACAGCACTGGTGGCCGGGCATGAAGAAAGCTGTGGCAGAGTTCGTTTCACGATGCCTCACCTGCCAGCAGGTGAAGGCAGAGCATCAGGTACCAGCAGGCTTGGTACAGCCCTTGGAGGTCCCAGAGTGGAAGTGGGACGGCATATCTATGGACTTCGTGACTGGACTTCCACGCACTTCCAGAGGTCACGACTCCATTTGGGTGATTGTCGACCGACTCACCAAGTCGGCACAATTCTTACCCATCAGAGAGCAGGGCTCAGTGGAGAGCTTGGTACGTCTTTACGTCCAGGAGATCGTACGACTCCACGGTGTGCCATCGTCTATCGTCTCCGATCGAGATGCTCGTTTCACTTCCCGGCTTTGGAAGGGGTTGCAGGAGGCGTTCGGGACGCGGCTCCATCTGAGCACAGCCTTCCACCCTCAGACGGATGGTCAGACGGAGAGGACCATACAGACACTCGAGGACATGCTCCGTGCATGTGTTCTCGACTTTGGTCGCAGCTGGGAGGACCACCTACCCTTGGTGGAGTTCGCGTACAACAACAGCTACCACTCCACCATCGGGATGGCACCATACGAGGCGTTGTACGGCAGACCCTGCAGATCACCGTTGTGCTGGACAGACCCTGGGGAGTCGGCACTCGTGGGACCAGAGATGGTCCGAGCCACGACAGAGAAGGTCCAGATCATCCAGGAGAGGATGAGGACAGCTCAGAGCCGGCAAAAGTCATATGCTGACAGGAGGCGGAGGCCACTGAAGTTCGAGGATGGCGACCACGTCTTTTTGCGTGTCTCACCTCGACGTGGTTTACGGAGATTTGGTCGAGGCGGAAAGTTGTCTCCACGCTTCATCGGGCCTTTCCAGGTCCTCAGCAGGATAGGAGAGGTGGCTTATCGCCTGGCTCTACCACCTCAGTTGCACCGGGTGCACGATGTCTTCCACGTGTCTCAGATGAGGAGATACGTGCACGACCCGACGCACATCATCGACTTTGGGGAGCTGGACGTGGACGATGGGGCGACTTTTGCGGAGGTCCCAGTGGAGATCGAGGATCGACAGGAGCGGGTCCTACGTCGGCGGTCGATTCCTCTTGTGCGCGTCAGATGGCAGCATGGGAACCTCCAGGAGAGCACTTGGGAGCGGGAGGCTCAAATGCGTGCTCAGTACCCCCATTTGTTCCCCTAGTTTTTGATGTATCTTTACGGGGACGTAAAGCCCTGAGGTGGGAGTAATGTAAAGACCCGCAAATTTCAAGGAAATTTTTTTCTTAATTTTCTTTGGAATTTTACAAGAGCGCAGCTTCAGACGGCACCTGATTCCGAGGCCCGGTGTGCCCGGAATCAATTTCCGAAGTTTGGCTCGGGTACGTTCAGTGAACGGACGAGCGGGTTTTTATATCTTTTGAACCGGTGCCCGGAATCGAATTCTGAGGGCACCGATGAAATCGCAGCGCCGGTATTTGCTTAGAAACGCCTCTTCCGGAGTTGCGTTTGCTCAGACGTGGTTTTTAAATTTTGGGGCTTTAAGTCAGAAATAAAATAATGTTTGTGCGACAACTTTATTTTATTTCACTTAAGCTGCTTGGAAGCCACTTGAAGCCACTTAAAGACGGCTTGAACTATGTTGAACTGGATAGGATGCTATCCAGAAATATCCTACCCCCTTGGTAGGATATTTGTGAGGTGGGGCCCGCACGAACCCCGCCGTTTCTTTCGCTAAGTAACGCACCCGCGAAAACCCGTCAAAGTAACTGAAAAGTCAACCGACGCGTTTTCTTTAATTTCTTAACAGACCATTTAATTGGGCGGTTTATTTCGTGAATTAAATGGGCTGTTTCATTCATTGAATTAATTCAACGAATTTAATGGGTCGTTACTTACGCGTTTGCGTTTGTTGAAAAAATAATAAAATAGACAAACTTGTCTATTTTTGAGGATTGCTATCGTTGTGCAATTCCTCTGAACCTCCACCCTCCCCGCGAAGAATGCGAAGAACGCGAAGAACGCGAAGAACGCGAAGAACTCCGACGACCGGAATTCGACGACGCACACCGTGATCTGCGACGTCGACGAGCTCTACCCGCGACGTTCTTCGGCGACGCCTCTTCTTCCGCGGCCGATCCTCGTTCGGCAATTAAGGTGAGAAACGAATTGTTTATTTCTCCCCTTTTTTATAATTCAATATCAACGGATTTAAATTAATCCGTTTGATCTTGATCCGTAGATTGGCGACGCGACGCCGGATACCGCGACGACGCGACGATCTCCTTCATCCGTGACGAGCGATTCCGCGACGACCTCTCGTCCGACGACGACGACAAGGTAAGGGTCGATTGAAATATTTTTCCTTTCCCGTGATTTTGTTTCTTTTAAAGTAAAGAACCTGATCTTCGAACAATTTTAATTTATTTAAAATTGTTGTTGATTATTTGCTTTTCCTCCCAATGATGTTTATGACTAACGCGGAGGGTGCGGATCTAACAAACAAGACCCAGCAAACCTCCGCCGATCTTCCCTTTTTTGTGCGGATCTGGCGGACGACGACGAACCGTGCGGCAAGGGAGATCCGTTGATCCCGCAGTAAAGATCGGCCCCCGGGAGGAGCAACGGCGCATACGGGAGGCAAAACGGGCCACCGGAGCAACTCCGGCGGCCCGCGGAAGGTGGCGGCGGCGGCGAACCGCCGGACCGCGTCCGCGGTCCGGCCACCCAGCACGCGGCCCGCGCGGGCCGCGTTTCTCCAAAGCCGCGGGTCAAACCCGCAGCGGCTCACTCGGCCGCTCGGCCGACCCAGGGGGGGTTCGGGCCGGGTCGCCCCGGGCCCAGAACCCCCGTTTCGGGCCCTCTTCGGTCTTTCGCCCATATCTTGGGCCTGGGACCTCCGATTGACGAACCGTCAGTGGCTACGCGATCCTTGGATCGAGACGGTCGTTTCGGTATATTACACTCAAGGTTTTGGAAGACTTTGGGTTCGGCCGGGTTGGTTCGTACACGAAACCAACCGGGCCCTCGGAGCGGAAACGCTCATAACTTGAGCTACGGACGTCCGATCGACGTACCGTCAGCTGTGATAGTTTCCTCTAAGTGAGACGGAACTTTTGGAATACTCCGCCCGAGGATCGGATAAAGGCGGAGTACGGTCGGGTTGGTTTTTCCCTAAAAACCAACCGGGCCCCTGGGACGAAAATGCCAATAACTCTCAGACCGGGCGTCCGATTGACGCGCCGTCTGTTGCGTTGAGATCCTGTTGTCGATACGGAACTTTTGGATACATCAACTTCGGACTACGTGTCAGTTGATGTATCAGCCTCTCGGCTCGTGGAGCGGACCCTCCTAAACGAGCTCTCTAAGTGCGGGAACCCTAGCGCTGGTTGTGACTTCGACGACAGAGAAGAGATCCTCCGTGGACTGCGATGACGGCAGAGGAGAGATCCTCCGTGGACTGCGACGACGGCAGAGCAGAGATCCTCCGTGGACTGCGACGATGGCAGAGCAGAGATCCTCCGTGGACTGCGGCGACGACTGTGCAGAGATCCTCAGTGGACTGCGTCGACTACTGCACTCAGCGATCCTACGTGGATCAGTGCTACAGGTTCTGTGTGAGCCCGATCCTATGTGGGTCCTTACTACTGGTTCTGTGTGAGCCACTGCCTACAGGTTCTGTGTGAGCCCGATCCTACGTGGGTCTTTGCGGGGGTTAGTACCTATCGATCCTTCGTGGGTCCGACGACTTAGATGGATCAGTGATCATCTTTGACGTCATCTGAAAAAGTATACCTGGTTGAGCTGAATCTTATGTTACTCCCCTTTGTGGATTGTGTTGAACTATCCTTTGTGGATTTACTGTTTACTCTCCTTGTGGATTTGAGTCTTGCTTTCCTTTGTGGATTGAGTTGTTCTTGAGCTCGTGAGCAGAGCTAGAATTGGGGACTTAGGTATATGTATGGGCATATACCTAAGTCGAGTCAGATGTTACTTCGTGATTGCATCTTTCTTTTGTGCTATATCCTTTGTGGATTTCGGGAGACCTTCGGGGGTCTCGGGGTCCTTACTGAGTAGCTTATACTCACCCCTGCACGGGCTATGCCCGCACCTTGTTGTGTTGGATGCAGACACGGACAGCGCTGATCGCGGTTGGGGCGTGGAGCAGGACGGTACCTGGAGGTGGACCACTAGGCGGGACGTGCTCGGAGCGGACGTGGGACCCGAGGAGCCTGGAGGCTATCTGTACCCACCCTTCAGGTGGGATTGCCAGTGGACGACACGAGGCCGCCGTCTTTTCTTCAGTTGCTGTACTTTACTTTTCAGTTGTACTTTACAGTTGGGCTTGTATTTCCGGCCCCCTTTACTTTTCTGCACTTGTAGTTACTTTCCGCTTGCTGACTCTGTGGTGGTTGTTACTTATAAAGGCAATGCCTTCCCTGTTTACCGGGAATTTACGCCTTGGTGCTAGTCGCCAGCCCCTGGCCTATGGAAGGCGGGCTTGGGGTAGTCACGGCACGGGCCCCGAGGACGGGTCGTGACATATATCTTATGATCCATAGTAAAAAATAGAGGATTCCATGTTCACCACATGATTTATTCAACACTATAATTTCATGGAGATGCTGAATTTTTTCCCAAGCTAGTTATATTATTGATTTTACATTCATACCCTCTCAAGGCTAGAATGAGAGGGTATATACTATTATATCGGGGGGTTTCCATGTAAAGAGGGGTTGATATATCTAGTTTGTTTATTTTTATATCATTTAATGGTTGTTTATCACTATTATACTTTAATTTATATCTGTACTTTTCCTTATGACCATTATATGTGAATGGTGAGTGAGTGGATTTTATCTCCGGAATTTATTTTATCATGACCACTACCTTAGAGTGTCTGGATTCTTTTATAATGTGATTTATAAGGATGGATCTTCCATCATGACTATTGAGTAAGACTATAACTATTTTAAATCATGATTTTTGGGTACCCACAAATTAGTAATATAAAATATTAGGGCCATTGGGAAAAGGAGCTCCAATAGTCTAGTGGGTGTCTACTATGACCATTGTATTTTCAATGTCCCAATTCCAAAAAAATAAAAAAACATTATTAAATATATTTTCCTAACATTGGGTTATTATGAACCTAGTTATGTGTATTAACCAATAAATTCTCATCACATTTTGGTTTCTTTTTAGTTAGAGTAGTTATTTTTTCTTCCATCGTAGTAATTTTAGGTCTTTACTATTTTAGTTGATATTATTCTCCACTTATCCCCATGTGATCATCCTCAATACTCATATTACATATACTACCTACTATATGTAGGATATGTGTTCTCATGTTTATAAATTTCTATATTGATCATTACCTAATGAATTTACTGAAACCATTTGATAATACCGATTGTTGTGTTGTTTCTAGGGTGCATGCATAAATAGTACATTTACTAAGTTGTTTAGAAAAATTATTTTACCCTACATTTTAGTTTATATGATTTTAGATTGTTTTTTTATTGTGTTGGTTTTATTGTGTCCTTAGGATTAATTAAATATGATATTTTATATTTGACTAGCTATCCAGATCACTAATATATTACAATATTTTGATGGGATCAAATCAAGGATCCAAAGAAAAGGAGGGTTGCATGAAATTCAAACACGAGTACTAAAACTACATAAAGGATTATAAGATGAACTCTAAGGCATAAAAAATAATTAAAATATGTTTTTAGTGTCTTGATTAAAATTCATAAATAATATAAGGAATCCAACTAAAATACCATATATTAAAGATTAAAGGTTGATATGATTGAATATTCATTCAAATTAGTTAAACCTGAGGATAAAATTGATGTAATAAATCCTTTTGATTCAAATTCTGAATTTAAATTGAAATTTTCATTGAAGATACCCTCAAACCTATTGATAATTAAGTGGGATAATAACAAAATCATCCCAAATCACATCAAAAATAATATAAGGAAGAATCTAGGAGAGGAGTTATTGAAATTTGGGATTACAAGATGAAAACAATATATAAGTACCTAAAACATGATAACCAAGAGAAACCTATGACACCAAATGAAGTTCATCCAAAACAAGAAGATGATGAGAAGGAGGGGGGGTTCCATGTTTGGAAATTATTTAAGTCTCTTCAAATATATTAACAACTATCCATATTCTAGTTATAAAGTCCAAATGATAATGACAATGAATGGAAGTGATGGTTGATATTGAAGATATCATTAATTATATCATAATGATCAAATACAAGTTGATGAGAGGGGGTAAAATATCAGATGTAGAGAAAAATTGAGTTTCTATTGCAATATTTCTCCACAAATTGGTCTACTCTTCATCGAATTTTTAATGATGATTTAATGAAGATGAAGTGTATATCTATTCTAGATGCACAACCATGTTTGGATTGGATCAATGTGACATATTTTTCTCTATATCACACTCTAATCATATGATATTACGATGTATGTTTGATCTAAATAGCTATAACCTAGAGAAATATTTGGGGGTGAAACACAATTTTAGATTTCGGTCTAGTTTTTAGTTTTCAATATCAATATAAGATTAATTTTTGGAATATATTAACAATTTGTTCTCAATTATCTTATATTTTTTTGCTTTAATGTCCTCAGAATTGTTCTTTCACTTGGGTATTTTATATTTTAGGTCTCTTAGGAAAGAAAAAGGCATCAAAAGTAACAAGAAAATTGGATGGGAGTTTCAATGGAAGGGTATTTTTTTTAAATTTATATATTTCACCACTCCCCTGTTTAGTTTGAAATATGTTTTGGTTCATAGAATAATAAATTCCTTACCCCAAATTTGGCATTATTCTATACATACTATTTTAGAATACATGATATTCATGGTAATCCAATTATTCCTTTTTTATGATTTGTAAGTTAATATAATTGAATGTGTAAGTTTGGGACTTGAATAAATAAAGGTATTCATATGATACTAAATTGATGAATCCTTTTTGGGGAGGATAGTTATTTCATATAGATGATATTTCCTAACAACATTCATGATTTTAATTTCAGTAGTTTATACTGATTGATTTGTTAGTAGTATTCATTGAATGTGTTTTTTTCTAATATCATTTGTTTTCATTCATAAGGAAACTTGAAATCCAATATTACAAATTATTTCTTGAGAATATTTCCTATGAGATCTTTGGACATGTCACATATTATAATTTTTATTTGATATTATCAAAGTTATGACATTACTTTTAAAATTTTAATATGATTGAGGAATATTTGATAGTCCATTATCCTTGAAACCACCATTTACATTGATGATTTATTATGCCCCTATAATACATGAATGATCTTTTTTTAGAGAGACAGATTATAATCTCATCACATACTTCACTAACCTACTATTTTATTTCATATTATATCCATATGTTTTAGTCTGGGATGAGGTTTTTTCATAGGTAAAGGGATGATATTTTTTGGTATGTGTAGATGTTTTGGTTTTTTTCCTTGGGATTACAGAAAATTATCATGTTTTCTTTCACTGTATTTATATTTTCTTCCCCTCATGAAAAAATAAAACAATAAGGAATCTTTTTGAGACATGGAGTGTAAATAATCACTAGTTCATAGCCAATGATATTTATCCTTTGGGGTTTGGTAGTATATGTTATACTTTTCTTTATTAAAATTCTGAAATTAATAAAAAAAATGTTAAAAAAATGAGGAAAAATAGAAAAGTAATAGAAAAAATTCAATAGGATGTATTTATGTATGGTATTCATTGTTCATACCATAATTTTAGTTTTGGGAAGAGGGTGATTTCACTTTGAAGGGAATATTTTCACTGAAAATTACTTTTTAATGTCATTCAATATAATTTATAGATTATCTACCTTTGGAGAATAATTGTTTTTAACTTCAATACCTACCTTCTTTAAGACTCCAAATAATTAGATCAGAAATGAAAAAAACTCATTATTTAATTTGATTTTTTGTCATTAAAATGTTGATATTTTAGGTATTTGTAAGCATATGGGAGGTTTACGTAGTCCTGATTTGAGAATAAAACTACATTAAATTGTTACAATGAGTGATGAGAGAAAAGATTCATTTCTATTATAATACCTAAATGATTTGTCTGATAATAACTTATTATAATACTTGAATAGAGATTAAGAGAATCTTCATTAAATTTTATTGGGATAAGGTAAGATACCTTGGTTGAATTTTTTTCATTGAAAAATTGGAAATTAAATAGATCAATATTTTGTTATGATTGATAATATTTTCTCCTCAATTATAATTAACTGGTTATCTTGCTTCGAAATTTGAATATTGGTAAAATGGGTTCCATTTTTTGTTTAATTTTTCAAATTTAGGCTTAATAAAAACGATTGGTTTATGTTAATGGGTATTTTATGTATTTATTTAAAAAAATTCTAAATTTTTTATTTGAATTTTTTTTTGATTCCATATATTTTATAACCAAGTTATTAAAATGTATTTCTGTGGCTTTTTATATACTAAATAAAATTAATTAAAAAATTGAATATATTTTTATATTTTTGGAGGGAATTTCATGTGATTAAAAATATATATTTTTAAAAAATTATTTTGACTATTCTATGAAACATTTCAGAACATCATTATGCTAGTATACATAAAGAACACATGGTCCAATCAAATAGAAGAATACAAAAAATTCCCAAACAGTGTTAGAGTATGATTTTGTGGCATGATTATTATTGAAGATGATGTTTTTAAACTCTAAATTATAAATAATTTCACTTATAACAAAAAACCTAGTGAGATTTTGATTTGAAATGGAATTATTTTCAACTAATAGAAATGACACCTTCCCAACTCACAATCATATACCACCACTTTTATTAAATAGGATTCCACCTAGGACCCTCAAAACTCACTAGGGTTTCCCAAGAGTATGCAAAAAACACTTTAGGCACTGCTTGTGAATTTTGATCCCAAGGAAATGATCCACTGCCAGTCCTAATATTGTAATAGATAACCACTGGAGCTCAGTTTGATCATTATTAAACCCATTCTGAAGACACCATGACATCGAAATGAATTGACGAAGGAAAAAAATTCTACTACACTCTTGAGAGTTTTTGAATATTGAAAAGGGAATCTCTAATGAGGAAAAACCAACAAAATAGTTAGAATGTCTTTGTAGAATGCATGGTAGGTGAAACATCACCACTAGAATGCCAAAATTAGTTCTTATATTCCATAGGGGAGTTTCTTCTTCACATGGATTAAAGATAAAGTGAAACACTAAGGAGAGAGAGTGTGTCAAGGTTTCAATAATTAAATTAGATATGAGGGTTTTCTAAAGTCATATCCTATACATTTTAGGTATATATTTCTTATATAAATTTATTTGAAAATACCACATTAGACAAAATGATATATCTTAAATGACGATAAGGGCTGGTTCAACTAGAGATTATCAAGGATAAATATATCTAATTTCTCACGTTCTCTCTCATGGAAAATTTATTTATATTTCTAAGAGAGATTTATTTGGCCTTAATATAAGATGATTTTGGGAAGTATATACAATGGGATATCTCAAGGTCCTTAATATATATATAAATGATATCATAAACACCATATGATATATTTGACAACAGACTTTCATAGATCCATTGAAAATTTCGTCCATGCTAATTAGATTTAAAATGTTGTTATCCAACCCTCTGATTAATATTATTTGAGAAGGGGAATCTATTTATTAGGTATGTTTATTTTTTTTATGATTTCTTGTTGGGTTATCAATCCTGGTCAATAATTTTTATCTCTCAGTCCATTTATTTTTTTCTTAACAATTTTATGAGTGGGGGAGGTAGTGGGTTGTGTTTGTTTCATTTATTTCAGTTTAAAAATTTCCTTTGATTTTTAATACCTTTACAATAAAATTTATAGGGTATGATCTTTTACCATGACCCATGGGTTCTAATTTCTCTATTTCTAAAAATGATATTGGGTTACCCCCCTATGGGTGACTAAAAGTATTGTGGCCACTATAAAAATGTTACCCAAGAGTGGTGAAGGTGTCAACTGTGATTGTTGGATTCCCTAAGGTCAAAGTATGAACATTTCAAGAACTAATTAAAAATATTTTTCTTTACATTAGTATTTTATTAACATAATCATGAAAATTATTAGGAACATTCTCATATCACCATTGTTTCTTCTCATTAATAATAGTTATTTTTCATTATATATTATTAATTTTAAATATATTCTACTTAAATTAAAAATTTCCACAACTTTTCTATATTGGATCAGCCATAGGTATAACATATCATGTACTATATAGTAGTTCTAGGTTGTGTGGTATCTTGTTTATAAAATTTTAAAGATCATTTGGTAATTTTTTATAATTATTTTTCATTAAACATGTATTTTTTTATGAATGTTCATGTTAAATATGTTAGAGAGAGTTTCTATAATCTATTATGGAAATATTCCCGTATGAGGCAGTGTTGGTGGTGAATGAACTGCTTCCTTAATAATTTTAGGAAAACATTCCTAAAGTAAAATTATGTTAATACAATCTTCATAAAATAAAAAATATTCGAGAAATGATTGATTCAAGTTGAATTTGTACATTTTTATAAAAATATTGAGACGTATAACTTTTTAATTATTCTTACCTCACTGAAAAAGGATAACTAGACATAGATAATGAGATAGTTGAAAATCCATAGAGACACAGTGGTATAATGTCCTTATAAATAAAAGTAAAAAAATACTACATAGTGAATTTTTGAATGATCTTATTATTTATGAGTTTATACACATTCAAACAAAATATATAATTTCATAATTTCATTGGTCATGAAATTTACTAGATGAAGTACTAGATAGAGCTAAAATATTCTGAATGAAAAAATATTTGTAAGAAGTTAATGTTTAAACAATAATAAAAATTTTAATCCATTGTTCTAGATGGACCAATGATGTTATAATTATATGTGGAAATTCTTTAGTGAAATAATTATTTTCATGTTTCAAAAATATTAAATAACATCAATTTATCGGGTGAAATTGATAGAGGTATGCGGTGTTTTCAAATAAATAATTTGTTCCAATTTCATTTGGCAATGTTTTAGGTTACATATTTTATAATGTTTGACTTTATGAACAACATTGAGTTATTATGGAATTGGTTTTAGTCAATGAAATGATGAACCATAAGATGGGAAAATACGAATAGATTCAAGGAGTTATAATTGATCTATAAGGATCCATTAGACATCTAAGAATAAAAAAAATTCATGATGTCGCTGGATGGATGTTTTAGATATTTTATACAGTAATAAGTTTTATAGTCCAAGAACCACATTAATTTTAACTAAATTCATACATAATTCTAAATCAATGAAACAAATTAATAGACTAATGGAAAGAATATCTTGATGAAGATGTATAAAAAATTTATCTCACAAACATCTGACTGAAAAAAATTAGAATATTTCCTTAACTTTTTAAATCCCATTATAAATATGTTGTGATGTTTTTACCATTTTTTATTATATATATGTGATTAATAAAATCATATATTTTTTAATGCTGATTTTTATTATATTTGAAGAGTTAGATATGGCACTAAGATTGTATAATAAATCTAGAATACCCGTGAATGATTAATAGTTATCTATTGAGTTAAAGAAGTATGGGAGTTTTTATTTGGTGTTTTCACTAAGTAGGAAAGTGAAATTTATTTCCCAGAATTTTCTAATAAAAGTACACCTATAAAAAGGATAAAATTAAAATAAGGAAAATTGTTCTATTGATGCATATTATAGATTTAATGTTTTTTATAAAAGGTTTTAAACTGAGATATCAGACAAAGATCTAAAATACAAAAGGTAGAGTAAGGAGAGTTTACATCCAAATTGTTTAAAGAAGAGAGAATAAATTATAGAAATCAAATAGTAAAATAAGATACAAGATACTAGATTGAGAGTTAGTATAGAGATATCAGACATAATAATTATTTATAGTTAGCGAGAGTGATAATATCAGACATTGATTTGGAATAGTTTATATGAATAAATGGTATTGTTCCACATATTGGACAAAGTGTTAAGAACTAGGAATAGTTTCAATGAGGCACATTAGATTGGGAATACTTAAAAATGGCATGGAAACTAGATGAACATCCATAGGATGGATAAAATTAGATAGTTCCTAATGAACTTCCATATAGTTGATTGAAAATATGATTAATTTAATTGTGGGTCATTTTCATTTTATATTTTTAAATTATGGGATTCAATATAATAATTTATATTATGATTGATAAGGAGTTTTATATGATTTGTGTCTTGTTTTATCCCTCTTTTATTAATAGTTAATTTCTATGACTGATGAGAGTGTCTATAGAAAAGTTAATGGTTCTCAAATTTTGGTCGAACCTTGAAAATCATCTTTGTGTTGTTTTATGTTCTTATCAACACATACATGTGATGTTATAATATAAATTTGATAAAGAAAATAACTCTATCAAGTTATAAGGTTTAATTTATAATGAATTGAAAATTTTAAAGATCACTACTAATTTGACCAGCCTACTTCTCAATGGATATCATGATCATAATGAAATTCAATTGGAATCAGATCCAAGGTTAGATTATTTGATCCTCATAATATCAATTATAAACACAGATAATTTTATCTGTATTCCAATGTTGAATGGAAATAATGTTCATGTTTTGAAAAATAGATTGAGACAGAATCATTTATCTATATTCTTATATGTAACTGATGCTGCTACTATTGGGTGTCCACCAATTAAGAAAGATACACCTATGAAATTTTTTGAAAAAAATAAATCTTAAGGATTATGGGATGTCTAGAAATTATATTCTTATTTCATTATTATATAATTATTAAATGAAGGTGATGGGTCTAAATTCATCTAATGGAATTTGGGAAAAACATGAAAGTATCATCAAGGCAAACAAAAATGTGAAGGTTGTAATGCTACGAATATGGAGAATCAAGTATGAAGATATCAAAATTGAAGATGGTGAATCCATTTATGTGTACATAACCAAAGGTAATTATTTTTTTATCCTTAAAGTATTTTTAGATATCTTAGATGATTCTACCATTATTAAGATACTTATAATAAATTTAAAGTCATTTTTCATTCAAAAATTTATTCTTTTGAGGATAAAGATGCTTTATCTCATATTGAATTATTTAAAATTATTGTCTCTTATAAGATGAAGAACACTTTCTATTAAAAAATAAGATCAAGGATAAAATTTCATTTGATACTATGATAAAGTTGAAAATCCACAATCATGAGATTATTCAACTCAATTGTTCGTTATATATGGTAGATGATGAAATGAAGAAAAAATCATTTTTATTATATCCAAAAATCATTGAATATGTAGAGGAAAGTATGGAGTAAAACACTCCCTTAAATGATTATATTGTGTATGAAGTCTTAATTCTTAATGATTTTTCCTAATAACAATGTTGGATAATATTAAGGTTATTCTGAAGTAAAATCCCACTAGAGGAAGTGAAAAAAACATCTCAGGAAGGTAAAAAACTTACAGGGAAAAAACATTACACAAAATATAATAAATATGTAATATAATAAAGTGGAGTATGATTCTACTAATTAATATTCCTAATAAGATGATATTATAGATAATATAAGATTTTTTTTTGAAAATTTTCGGAAAATGGAAGATTCCCTAAACATTAAGGAGGAAGATGGTGAAGAATATTAAATAAAATATCAGTTGAGATCAAAATATAGGCCATATCGTGATATAAATAATACAATTCTATAGAGAAATTAGAATTTTGATGAAATAATATGTGAAAAATAATGAAGGAAATGAATAGATTCTTAAATATAATGTTGTGTACATTTAAGAGATTAAGAACCTAAAACTAAAAGATGAAGAACAGGGAAATCTGGTGGATGACCATAGTAAGAAAATTGAAGCTAAAGAAGAATAGGAAAAGAAAATAGATATTATTAGACTAAGTGAGTTACTCAAGAGGGGGTGGATTTAAATGAGTTCAAAATAATAATTTATGTTTAAACAAGTTTAAATAAAATCCCCCAATTTAACAACAAAACTCCAAGTTAATCAAAAAAGTAGTTTAATATAACTTTTATCTACAAAAAGATTCCTTACCGCTTGATTAGTTATTAGTTAAAACAATATTAATAATACATTAAATTTTGATATAATTTTACTTAATTAAATACTTATATAAACACTGATTAAGATTAACTATCAACGAATATGATTTTTTAGAGTTTAAAACAAATCAAAATTAATGATTTTAAGTGAAACAAAATAAAAGAAAAAGTAGAATAAAAACATGGGGATAAGTGTCAAGATAAGATAAAATCCATTCCACTTGGAAATTTACGAATTCCAAGAATATTATATAAATATTATCTTAATCCACAACCTAGATCAAGAATAAAAAATAACTAACTTGCTATACAGGCCATACAAGGACCTCTTCCACAATAAACACAGAAATTAAACAATCATATTACACACAAGGAAATATTCTACAACATGTAGGAAAGAAAAAAAGAAAAAAAGTCAAGGGAATATCAATTATTCATGAAATAATGATCTGGTGATAGTTTGTGTATATAAACAGGTTAAACAATACAGTACTCAATATGTAATGTCAAAAAATAGAATGATCATGTTTATGTGTTGAGAAAATATACAGTTTCCCAGTTTTATATTTTCTAAAACCTCTAGGCTCCTCATATGTAGTTTGAAAAGAAGGTCGAGATGATTCTATAAAAAATTCATCAACACAGAGTATCATAAGATATATTTTCTATGAATATAGAGAAATGATTCATATGTTCTGTAAGCTCCTCACTTTCATAGTGTAAAATTATAAAAGATTCATAGTGTAAGATATACTCTTTTAGTAAGTGTCCCAATTGATAATATATTATAACTAGACTAATCTATATGCATACCTTGTATATAGGAATGAGAAATTCTTCCTTTAAATATATAGAGAATCATGAAAGATATTCATTTTAAGTATAATCATCATGACCACATGAATCCACATATTGAGATCATAATTCATTTAATGTTTCCATGTTATAGTTATGAATAATCTATAAATGATCCTAAAAATTAAATTTAATAATATATACATTAGAAAAATTTATTTAATATATACTATATTAAAAATGTGGATTCAGGATCATGGTGACTAATGTATGGTGGTTATTATGGCACAATGGTGAGTTCACATAGCAGAAGGTCATCTGATTGGAGGCCATATGGTGATGAATCATCCCAGCAGTGACACATTATTAGTGGTGGATTTTCTTAATGGTGAATCATCTCAATGGTGACTCGCCTCAACGGTGACTTATCTCAATGATGACTCATCTCAATGGTGAATCATCTCAACAGTGACTCTTTGGATGGTAGGTGATCTTCATGGGTGATTCCTACCTATCGGAAAGTCACTCTCATAGGATACTATTTTATAGAGATGAATCTACCCAAATGGTGAATCTTTTCTGGTGAAGATTTAAACCTGATGGCCACTCATCCTCAATAGTGACTCATGTATGGCAGTCGGGAATTTATATAATTGTCTAAAATTTCATCAAATTTTCTTACATTATAAAACTATATCATGGAACATGAAACCCATAAATAATATAAATACTATGATTTTGATATCCTTGAAAAAAGGGTTCCAACAATCTCCCCTATTTCATGATTACAAATCATGGAATTTTGTAAACCATGTATGAACTAAACATTTTCAAACAATCGATATTCTTAAAACTACAAAAAGATATTGTGAGATATTGATCATAAAATTTGACACATTGAAACATAATATGATTATATTAATAAGGTATCAATGGTATGAAATTAATGTGGTATCAAAGCTATTTAAAAAATTATTTAAAATATATTTTAAAAGCATGGTATGAGAGAATAACATAAACAAAAAAGCATCCTTAAGTAATGAACAATGTATGAGAGGAATAAATTAAATACTTATGGTACAATAAAATAAATGTAAAATAAACATAAATGAAAAAGAAATATAAATTAAAAATAAATATAAATGAAAAATAAGTAGAAATGAAAAAATAAGTAGAAATAGATATAAATCAAATAATTATTCTAGGAACAATCGGTTCCTTACCCTCATCATATGTAGAGGGAATAATAGTAGAGGATGTGGTTGATGTATCTTTGGTAGTGTTTGTAGGAAATGAAAGAATAGAGGGAGTAACTTAGAGGATAATTAGTCAGAGATGCCAAACTTCTTCCATTATTGACAATGTAAGAGGCTGAAACAAAATAGTAAGAGGTGCATTTGGATTCCAAACAATATCTAGTATGAAGTAATCTGGTGCAGTAGCTGGAGAAGTCAAATAATGATTCACTAGAATGGTTTCCAGAGCTACCATTGTTGTCTGAGACACATGTACGATCAAATTAATGATAATTTTGAAGTCCATAATAATTTTCCTTCCTTGTTCCATGGAATTAAAGAAGTCAGACTTTTCCTCCATAAAATTCCAAATCAAAAGTGTCATGTCCTTTAACTGAATGACATGTTCACTAATAGATCTAGTTATAGGAGGAAACCGAATTTATTCTTCCAGATATATTAAGTGAGAGTTTATATCATGTTTCATGTTTCCCCTAGAATGATACTACTTAATTTACATTATAATTTTTGTATCAATAAGCTCTAAATTAATCCGTAAATTTCCTTAAAATCTTGTAAAAATGATCATTTTTATGAATAATATTAAAGAAAGATCAACTAAGGTATAAAAATAACATAACCTAGAACAACACAAAGCTCCTCTATAACAACCAATCTAATCAACTATATGTGATGAGGATAAAAGGGAGGTAGAACAATAGTATTATGATTCACTAAAGAAAAAAACTCAAACATCTCTATCAAACCACCCAAATTGGAAGTAAAATATGTTCTCATCTCATAAACTATATGCTGAAATGTTTTTATCTCATTTTAAAACAACCTAATCTATATCTCCACTTATTGGATATAATGTATCATATTGAGATAATTTTTTTTATCAAAAGATCAAACAAGTATCTAGAATCAATTCCACCGAGCTTT
Organism: Viscum album; assembly: GCA_963277665.1. Classification (NCBI taxonomy): domain Eukaryota; kingdom Viridiplantae; phylum Streptophyta; class Magnoliopsida; order Santalales; family Viscaceae; genus Viscum; species Viscum album. Next base: position 241,603,362 of record OY728166.1, read on the forward strand.
GTGACCAAAGAATTTAGATTCCTTCGAATCCTATCAAATTCAGAAAGGATTATTTCTCTAAAGGACTCTAGATCAACTAGGGGAAAAACTTTATTGGTACCGAAGGACCAAAATAAAGTGGAGGTGTAGATACTCTCTCAGAAGAGGACTCTTCTGTCTTAGATTTGGTGGGACCCTCTAAATAAAAACTACACTGATATCATATAGAATCAATTTATTCCACCATCTATCCATTAGGATCTATCTCTACTCAAACAAGAGCTGAAGGTCCACCATTATATGGTGGATGAATCTCATAATTAGAGATCGGGTAGTCTAGGAATAGGCTCACATAACATAGATACCTTTACCATTCTTCAAGAACTGAACAACTACTCTAGAAGAAGATACTACAACAGGCTCATCAACTATATGCTCAACAACTATAGGCTCAACATGGTTTCTAACCGGAGACGGGGATTCCTCACCCTCAACCGATTCCCTCAACATGTATCTATCATCCACAAAAACACATAGAACCAAGACCAGTCTATCCTCATGTCTACAAGAAATTTAAAATCCTTGAGATGAAACATCTACATGATGCATCCTGTGATCATCAAGACTCTCAGGTTGATAACAACCATCACATCCATTTCCATCACCATCTCCTTCAATTATATCATTATCTTATTCTTCATTTTCATCTTTATATACTTATTCATATCAATTATCACTTCAATTTTCAGCATTAGACACATCTAAAATTTCTTTGGAGTATTTGGAAGATGAACTCTTATATTGTTCATCTCATGATTATTCGGTTCTAGGAATTTCATCAACTTTTTCCTTAAAAATCATATATCTACAAGGTAGATAACTAATGGGAATAAATGGTCTAAAAGTTATATCTGAGCTCTTAGGTATGTATTTTTCACTACCCTCCTCAATTGAGAAATATTCATTATTTCCAAAAAAATAGTCTCATCTTCTTCTTATTCCTCATTTGAGTAAACAACCACCTTATCTGGCCCAATTCTAGGATTTAAAAAATCTTTAGTTCTAGAAGGGTGATCCACTAGACTGAACCATTTATGAATCTTATCGATATCTTGAATCCACTTCCACATAAAGGGTTTCTAATTAATCGCTATTATACTGAATATGACTTTGGTTAGAAAAAACCACCCCAAAACACATGTGTTTCTTCTTCCCCATCCACCAAACCATGGGCCTATAGCATGGCCGAGATAAACATTGGTTTAATCATTGAGATTTAATTAGAATATACTTTTAACATCTCTATCATATGAACCATCAATTACCCAAAAAAGTAGTTTTTTCCTCTATTTTCACAATTTAATATAAATATATATATATCTTCATATAACAATGTGTTTGAATCACCTTTCCTTGCGCACACCATGTTTTGGATAGACACTATGAGAGAAAAGAACTCACCATCTAAATCAGTTGTAGATGGTCATGTCACAGCCCCAAATACAGGTGTCTCAGCTAGTGAATTATCATATTTAAAAGAATATGATTCAGTCAGAATCAATAAATTAAAATCATTTTAGGATTATTCCTGAGGCACATTAAGACATCTAACCCATTGACTTGAAGAGAATTAAAATTTCTTTCTGTTTATCTTGATTTGAACCCAATCTTAATATTCCCCCAATATAAGTTCATAATTATGATAAAACTGATACACTAACATAAGATAGAACACAATCTCATTATTTGAGAACCAATCTACCCCATCCCTGGTCTTTAATTACATTCTACAACAATGATCTGCTCGATATAAACTAGTCAGTATTCACTTCCTTCTTAGGTGTCACAATATGATTCACAAGATGTGGGTTTTTTAAATTGACAAAAGGTATACTCAAATATACTTTTTTGATTCTTTAATGGATGGGATACGTCATGATAGGACACAACAACATGCTTCACCCTAATGATTTCAAATTTCCTGGATGGTCTAGATGAGGTAGTGGGAAGGTGAAAATTTGGGAGATAAATTTCATGGAAATGTTCAAAGGGAAATATTAGAGAGAGCGAGTGTCTGTAAAAATTAGATTAATGGGATAATTTATATCATTTAGGGATTTAAAAAATACAAAAAAATAATTGAAATTAAAATGAAATAAAAACTAACCAATAATTTTTTTTGTAATGATAGATTAATTCCAATAGTGGTTCATTACCAATAGGGGTATATAACTAATGGTGGTAATTGATAAAGTTGGGTCATTACCAATGTTGTTTCATTACGAATGTTGTGTCATTACCAAAGATGATTAATTTAAAATGGTGTATAATATCTAATGTTGGGTCATTACAAATGGTGGTCCATTACCAAAGGTGGGTACCCTAAATTTAATTATAACCTAAATTTATCATGTCTAATTCATGTTTGGTATAATTTAATATAATATAATTCAATGGGATAGTTAATATATCCTAAATATGTTAAATTCAAATGTTTTCAATAGTTATATCACACTCTTGAAAACGGTCTCCCAAAAAATTATGTCTTGTATAATTGTTTTTTGTTCTAGAGTGAGACATATAATTTTTAAAGGTGGCTATAAATTGTTTTTGTCAAATATTTTAGGGACATTCTTGAATTGATATAAAAATTCTATTAGAGTGTGTCTCTTACACAAAATTTGAACATAGAAACTTTCTATAGCTATATATCCAGCTTCAACATTAGATAGTGATATAAAAGTTTACTTTTAACTACACCTAAAAACTACTGAGATTCCAAAAATATGACATTTTATAGCAGTGATTTTTTATCTGACATGCATCCTCCAAAATTGAAATTTGAATAACTAAAAATGTCAAATGAATTTCCCCTAGGATATAAAAATCCTAAATTACTTGTATATTTGAGTTTTTGAAAACACCATTAAAAGTACTTAAATGTGACACTTTTATATTTTCTTGAAAACAAGCACACATAAACACACTAAACATAATGTCACTCTGACAAGTATTTTAGTATATATTTATCCCAAACATGACTCTATAATAAGCTTGATCCGCTATATTTCATGATTTATTAAGATTCAACGTATAGGTGGTACTCATTGCAATTTCATAACTCAATGTGAAATCAATATCAAAATGTACTAAAAGATATTTAGTATGCTTAAATTGTTTTAAAATAACTCCTTATTTATTTTGATATTAAAAAAAACAAAAAATAATTTCCATTCACCCATTGAACTTATTTTAAATTCGTTGTTCATCATCAATGAAAAATAATTACACAAATAATTTTTAAAAGATTCTGAATATAATATAATCTAGAAATATTAAAACAACTGAAAAATCTTTTGAAATTCATTTTATAAAAGAGTTAGGGTCATTGATTTTTTTAAAACCCCTTTAGAAATAAGATAAGAGTTGACCTATGATACCATGATTATGGAGAGTTTCTTAAACCAAATAAAGCTTTTTTAAATTTAAAACATGATTTCCAATTTGAGGAATTTGAAAACTAGAGGGTTGTTAAACAAAAACATCCTCAACTATAAAACCATTCAAGAATTCAATTTTGGGAATACATTTGATATTGTTTGAAATAAAAATTAGCTTAATAATCTAGAAGTTTTATTATAGATTCATGTATATCTACATGTGAAAAAAATTTCTAATAGTAATATGCTATAATTGGCTATACCCTTTTGCAAAAATTCTAGAATTATTTCTTTCTATTGTCCCATATTCATCAACCATATGTATAAATTTATATTTAGTTCCTATAGTCAATGTTTCCATAGGTCTTTAAATAATTTCCCAAAAATTTATTTCATTCAAAATAATTAAGTTTTTATTGAAATCACATTACCCATAATTCATCATTAATTTCAACAATTATGTTCTTATGATCAAGCGGTGATACGAATGTATGATGTTCAACATGGATTCATAGAGAAGATATAGTATGTGTACCTCAATATAGGTTACCTACTAATACATATATAGGATGTTATTTTAGAGTAATAACAACTATAAAAAAATAAGGGATGAACACTTCATGGTCATATACATGTTCTAGTTTGAGTTATTGATGTTCCTCGGAACTAGAATATTTTTATGCATTTTTTTACAGTAGTGTTAATACATTTGGTATTGATGTATATAGATGAAAAAAACATAAATGATGTATAAAGGGTTATAGGTTCCCTGTGGACCTATCACATAAAACTATATATGAATATACTCTTCCACAATCTTGATCATTTTGTTAAATACACTCTAGGATTTACAATATTTTGAATGACCAATAAAATTCCATAATCATTTTTGGAATATATTGTTTTCAAGATTATCCTTAGTGTTGTTAATAAATAATTTGTATCCAAAAAATATTATGTAATTAACCTAGGATTACTATTATTCCAAACATCATAGGGAAATTATTTAAAAGCGGTCTTATTAATACTCTATTTATTATATAATAGGTTGTATTCACGTCGTCTGACAAAAAGTAGATAGGTAAGTCTTTTTCATCAATCATTGAACTAGAAATATGTTATTAGGTTTTATTAATTATTTTTATAACTCCATTCTCTTGGGGGGTCTTAGGAATATAAAATTTTATAGTATAGTTATTTTTTCAGAAAAATGATTCAAATTCTTAATTTTCAAACTCACGGGAAAGGTTAATTCATGGGGCCTTAATACTAATTCTAGTTCGATTTATCTATATCTAGAATACATTGTAATTTAATAGAATGATTCAATTTTATGAGTTGATAATAATTCCAATGTATAACTAAACAAATCATCTACAAGGTCATAGAAATGGTGGTTACCATTTAAAATATATACTCTAGATGGTCTAAATAAATCAATTTGAAAAAAATCATGAGTCTGAGAAGCTTAATCTTATTTCATATATTTAAATAATATTTTTTTTCTATTTTTCATTATGATAATGGTTACACACATTATCATTTGATTATTCATGTTTTAGTAGATCTTTTATTATTCTATTCTTATTAGGATTTATAAGTGAGTAAATATTATATTGGCCTTGTATTCTATGCCAAAGCCTTCATTCCATATCAAAATAACATTGAAAAGAATAATTTTGAAAAATTAAAGACTCTATATCAACATTATAAAAATTTTCATTTATAAAATATGTAAATACTAAAGAAATTTTAGTTTAAAAAAATTACCAAAATTGTTTTCAAATTTTACATGAGAACCATCATCCCAATGTTGTGATATAGTATGAAAATTTTATTTTAATCCATATAAAACAATACATTAAAAATTAAAACAAAGTTATAACTAATTATTTTATAAGGACAATTATTTTTTTTATAGAATTTTCACTAAATGTGACCTATACACCATAACCCTTTATCTTATTTTTTAATTTTGAGTAATATCCCCTCATATGTTTGGAACATATGTTTTCAATGTACCATTTCATTAAACCAGATCTCTTCCATCGGGTTCTATTCAAAACCTATTTTATGGAAAAAATGATTTTGGTACCCAAATATTCTTGGGTCCATGAATGTCATTAATTAGAGACTTAGAAACCCATATTTTCTAAATTGATTTAAATTTAAAAAATCTATATGTTGTAAATAAAGAAATTGTTTGGTCTAGTTGAATAATAACTACATGTAAAAGTTTAATCATCGGATTCATGATTAAAAGTGCTCTTGTAAATTATCCTTTGTCTAGGTCATTAGCCTATACTAGAAACATAATTAGGTGGTATTTATTTTCATAGTATTTGAGTTAGTTTTTCTATCCCATTACCAACTCTCAATAATTATTTCTTCAACTTATTATTATTCAATTTTACTTAGGTTTTTTATTTTAATATTTGTGCAATATTTTATCTTTCAAAAATAAGGAAAACTTTAACACTAGCATGTATATCATGATGTTTCATTAATTATATATATATATATGTATCTATGATCATTGAATGTATCTTTATTCATGTTATAGTACTCAATAATTTCTTATTTTTTTATATTTTTTTCACTATATTCACCTCTAGAATGTCTTAAATTATGTATAGGAGAGACATTATCAACCATTGATATGTTTTTCATGAAGCACATATTATCTTTTTTATGATTTTATTCGGGAGCTAATTCTGAGTCACTAGAGTTTTCATCATAATCAATCTTGGTGGATTTCATTTCATTATTATATTTTTTATCCTTATCATCATACTTCTTTTTTTATTTTAACGTGGTACATTCATTCTTCGCATTCCATTTTCTGATATATTAATAACAAATAATGTCATTTGAAGTGTCATCTATTTTCTATTGTTTCCTCCAATCCCCTATATAATAATTCATTCCCTTATATCTTGATTTCTAGATGAATGTACTATTCTTATATAATTTTATAAAACTTTTGGATAGATCATCTATCATCTCGTTACATTCCTCTAGTGATTCCTCATCATTAGAACTTTGTTTTTTGAATTTTTCTTTTGGATTTAAAGTAGTATACTTGAAGGATACTGAATTTTTTAGGCCAATATTCCTCTTCTTGGTTAACTTTAAGATATTATTTGTAAATGATTAACATTAAATTAAATTTATGATAGGTTTTTTACTGATGTCATAGGATTTTATTATTGAAACTGAGAATTTACTCTATATTTCAGGAAGACATATCATTAGTCGCAAGATTTTTTTCAGATACCATATTTTCTAAGGAATTCATTATTTTTATTATCTCACTGATCCTAAGATACGTATCATAAATTGTATCATCGGTTTTCATAAAAAAATTATCATATGAATTCTATAATTTTTTAATCTAATTTATTTCACATTATTTTGTCTTTTCTAAGAAACAACTTTTCTATCCCAAATTTCATATAATGTTTTACAGGAAGATATCATGTTAAACTCTTCATCACCCAAAGAACACAAAAAAGCATTTATCACTTTACAGATTTTTTTTATATGAAACATTAGTGGCATAATCCCATGTAACAATAGTTATTTTAGGAAACTCATATTTATCATTAATAACATAATATATTTCAGAACCCATGCATTCAATGTGAATTTTCTACTTTGATTTCCATTGAGCACATATATTACAATTAAAAGAAGGAGGTATGTTGGTATTAGAACCTTATTGTCTATTATCCATTAAAAGAATAGCATTGAGAACTCAAAGAAATTTAAGATCATTAAAACATAACTAAAATCGCTGTTTAAAAGCTTTTCATAAAACATTGATACCAAATACTGGTCACGTTGAGTATCTCAAGAGGTAGTAGGGTGAATTTAGTTCCCCTGTTTTTTGGGTAAAACTATTTTAAATAAAATCCGCCAATTTAACAATAATAAAACTAGCTAATCAAAATAGTAGTTTGTTATCGATTTTATCTTTTAAAAGATACATCAAATCATTATTAGTGATTATTTAAAATAATATGATTATTTCATTAAAATTTGAAATCAAGTTACTTAATGAAATACTTATATAAACATTGATTAAGATTTACTATTAAATAATAGGTTTTATTTATTTTCTAAAATAGAATTAGTTAAATTATTTGAAAGGAAAACAGAAAAAAATGCACAGCGGAATAAAAACAAGCGGTTCAGTTTCAAGTTATGACCAAATCACCTCCACATTCCAATAACCCATTACAAATAAGATTATATAAATAAAATCTTGATCCTAAAACTAGATAGGGTATACACAAAAACTAACATGTTATGCGTGGTTTATAGGGAACTCTTTCACATTAACTATGGGATGTAAATAATGACATGACACACATGGACCAGTTCCAAAACATGTGGGTATGAAAAATGAAAAGGGGGTAAATGAAATATCATGTATTTCCTAGATATATTTCAGGAGATAGTTCATGTTGATTAAAATGATGAAAAACACACATCCATATATGTAAAGAAAAAAAGAGAAATGAAATGTTTAGATATAGAGAAAAGATAGCATTTCTTGGTCTTATGTTCTCTAGATAATTTATACACCTCAAAAGTAGATTGGAGAGAATATTCAACCAATTCTCTAATTTTTTTGTGTAAAACATAGTGTCATAATTTCACATTATTATGACTATAGAGAAAGGATTTTTATGTTCTGTATGATCTTCTCTTTCACTGTAAAAATGTTTGTAAACTTTATCTTGTTACCTCTAATTTTTCAGTATGTGGAACACTTGATCATATGTTCACCCTTGGCCAAGCTATCTACATACCTCATAAGCCCACAGAAGAACGAAATACTTTTAATATATGGTGTATAATGAATGATATTTGCTTGAAGAATAAGCATCACCTTCTTTTTCATCCTCATATTATGCTATAAAATTATTTAATGTTACCCTACACTAGTTAAGAACAATCATTAATATAATACTTTCCATTAAATTCAATAATATATATTTAAAACATTTAAATTAGATGTCCTAGATTATAAAGAGTGATTCAGGCTTACGGTGATTCATGTCTAGGGGTGAGTGAGGATCAATGGTGTTTTCGGATGGCAGAATGTCATCCAAAGGTATGTCATCTATTTATAACTAAGATCAGTGGTAACGCGTTATCAAAAGGGACTCATATCATCGGTGACTCATCTCAATGGTGACTCATGTTAGTGGTGACTGATCATAATGGTGACCCCTATAAATGGTGACTTGTATCAATAATATCTTATATAACGGTAGGCCATTTTCATCAAAGAGTCATTCTATGTAGGGAGTTCTTCTCAGTGATGACTCATTTCTAGTGGTGATTCAACTATAATAAAGATTATTTTTTTGTGGTGATTCAGTACACATAGTGAATCATCTTCAATGATGAATGAATTTTGGAATCATGTATTTTTAAAACATGTAAAAAATTTCATTAAACACTCCTACATTATAAAATTCCTTCATAAAACAAAATACTCATTAAAATTATAACAAATGATATTTTGATCATTTTAACTAGTGTTCCAATAGATATTTCATGATGGTAAAGTGACCTTAAAAAATATATTTGAAAATTTTCGTAAGGATTTATAGATAAAATTTAAAACATCATGAGTTTTTGACAGTACTGTTTCCAGGAATAAGAAGAAATTTTTCCCACTCAAAATAAAAGTTAAACTGCTCATTCTAACTATACTAGTGATATAATCATTATAGAGAAAATTTGGTTTCAGAACGGATGATATAAATCTATCACATCCATAAAATATGAAAAAACCCTTCATAAAAAGGTTTCCCCATTATAGTGAAAATAATGTATAGAAAAATTTTATGAACCATAGAAAAAATTCTATAATAAAAAATCATACTTCTGAAGAACATAATAATTTATTATATATTACTGGTGTTGTGGTATATTTGGGCATAAGGAATATAAATATTTGCACAACATGTACTCCTTTAAAATTAAAATGAACATAGGGGTGAAACAACAAAAAAATGAGAATAAATTTCCTATGTTACAAAGAGAAAGAAATTAAAGATAATCATATTCTATGATATTTCAAATAGAAAACCATTTTGTGTACTAGGAGGAAGTTTTTTGGATTTTATAACCAATCAGGTCACTTTGCTGAAGTTTTTATGATAAAAATCCCATTATTGGTGCCCTATAATAGAAATGGAAATGATTCTAGAAGAAATGATAGTTTTAGAAATAGTTTTTGTTGTTGATACGACTCTAGAAGCTAGAAAATAGAACAAATCATGGATTTTAAATAGTGTTTATTCCCCACATAGGATTGTTTATATAAAAAACACGGATGATATTGAAAAATATGATGGAGGATTGGTAAATTTTGGGAGTGATAGTTCCTTAATAATCAATGGAATATGAACGACTATAATTGAAGCATAGAAATTGAAATATTTGTATGTTTTATATGTTTATAGGATTAAAAAAACTACTAAGTGTTTCCTGACATTGTGATAATGTAAAAGAAGTGACCTTAAATAAAAATTCGTGTATCATCAGAAGAACCGTAGATGAAAAAGTTGTTACAAAGGGAGAAGGAACCCATGGAAATTTATTTCGTGTTGGAGATCTATGTAACCCATGTTAATTATGTTTAAAGGATGTAAATAAGTTGTGGAATCAAGGACTTTGGTATCAAGGCTATAAATTCATGAGATCTTTTTCTATGGAATATTAGGTAAGTAACTTACCATAACTATAGAGAGAAAATGATGCAGTTTGAAAAATATTTCATAAAGGGAATATAGTTAGTGATGGGTATTATAATGTTGAAATCCAATCCACTAGGCATATTATGTTTATGAACACTAATTATTTTGAGATGATTAAAAGTCAATTAAAAAATTTGGATTTATGATTTATCACATTTATTGATGACTACAATCACGTGAAAAAAATATATTTGTTAAACATAAATAAGAGGTTGTAGAGTTTCTCAGATATTTTATAATGGAAGTAGATAGATAGATGGGTGATTATATACTAGAGTTCATAAAAAACAATGTAAAGGATTTAAAAAGTATTTATTTTGAAATCTATATAGTGAATCATGAAATTTTTTTCCAATAATATGATCTATAGACTCCTTAATAAAATGGGGTGGTGGAAAGGAATAAAAAAAATAGTGTAAATTTCAAAATGTATGATGGATGAATTTAATATTTTATATATTTCTTGAGATAATTATTCCCTAATATTGATCATGTACAATGTAGATGTTTGTTTTGGTCAAAATAAAAAAACATTTCAGTGAGATGTTGTAGAGACCCGAAGCTTAACGTACAAGGACATTACATTACTTTTGCGGAATACTTATTACATAACAAAAACACACACACAAGGATCGTAATAGTTTAGTGTCTTTGGAAACATGGAACGTAATCTTGTAATCATGGTGAAAGATCTTCAACATCTCCCATAAAGATCTTCCATTTTTTTCTTACCTAAAACCTTTCTTTATATACTGGGGAAAAGAAAACATAAAAGGGTGAGCTCAAATGCTCAGTAAGGGTAAACAAAAGAAATATCAATCACATCATATTCATAAGAACATATCTTTTGGAAATCTTAACCTGCAAAAATAGATCATAATTTCATAACATGGGATAAATCAAAGTAGTGAAATATAATCCCAATAATCATAACATAAAACATGAAACTTTGTGGCATACACACATAATCATAGAGAATCATTTCTTATTAGTCAAGACTCATTTCCAAGACTATCTTAGTGGACAAAGTCCATTTCTGAACCGAGTCACCCTCGTTTCAATCCTGTTTCACTGAACCGGTATAACCTACCATTCCAGCCATGTCTATCTCATGAGATATAAAATCTTTACCCAACGAATTGGAGGGAGATATAGGTCCCACCCATCTCATAATGATACCATTCTTATGTTTTCCACAAAATCATAAACCATACATCATACCATAACCCATGTAATAAAAATGGGAATCTTAAACATCGTGACATCATAAAAAACTTCATATAAGATAAAGGAATTCATAAAAATATTTTCATCAAAACATATTTGAATCCATGTCATAATAGGGATAGAAACAAAACCCTATATTATCTTAGATGGAAAATAATTTTGATAAAACTCTTGAACTCCATTCTTGAGAAAAATATCCTTTCTTCTTCAAAAACATTTTTCCTTTCTTAACATGTCATACAATTCTAAACTAAAAGAAGTTGATTAAAAATAAACATGAAATCTTGTAATGGAATATTCTTGGAAGTAATGCTTTAAAAATCCATTCATGCCGTATAAGTTAAAATAAAACATTCTTCTCGTACTTTTGTCGGAAAAGTCAAAAAAGTACCTCGTACGAAAAATGACAAAAGATTCCTTTCATATCTTTTACTAAAAACTTACCGAAGGGTAAAATAGGATTTAAACAATTTTAGGTGAATGGAAATAATATTACATATTGAGGTAACATGGATTTGAATGATAAAATACACCCCAGTAAATACTAAAGTATAAACAAATTCGGATAAAAATGAGATTGTGATATTCCCCTTAACTTTTGTCTGATATGCTCTGTACGTATCCGAACCTCCTTTATAATGATTTAAATAATTTCATTAACTTATTACAGAATCATATTCGTTGTTATGATATCATATATGGTTCACTTATGACTTTATATTACCCGTTCTTTTGTAAATTCCATGTTAAAGAAGCCTTTTGGGCAAAATAGTTTCATTTATCATAGGTGTTTGGACTTGTTGCTCTTGACATTATTATTACTTATATCATGATTTACTTACATAAAGAATATAAAAAATGATTTATATATCATATATATTCAGTATATATATATATATATAATAGATAGATAAATTAAATGAAACACACCGTTCATGGAGACGGTAGTCCGTACGTACGCAAGAACGCTGTTTTCCTTTCCTTATTGTCATCAATGGAAGTAAGTAGATGAAATACATATATATATATACATAAATCCAGTATATTTAACATGTAATATATTTCATTATTATTCATTATATATACTTTATAATCATTCATGAATGGTTAATGTGGAGAATGAATCTCATCGCGTCGTGGTGACGGTAGTCCATACGTACGCACGAGCGATGATATCATTCTCATGATCATGAACTTGTGTTTAAGTGTATGTATAATATTTCAGTATCAATATCACTTTATAATAATCATATATAGTTACTCATTACACCATTATACCCCTCCAATTAAGGTGGTGGCGGAAAATAGATTACACCACGGCGTGGAGACGGTATTCCGTACGTACGCACGCGCGGTGATTTCCTTTTTCCGTAGGATGGATAGAAGGTTAATTAGAGTTGTCTCATATTTATAATAACATATCAGTATATTATAAATACTGATGTTATTACTTTATCATGAAACAACTAAAGAAAAGATGTTGAAGAAGAATGAAATTGAAAATGATCGGTAATGGATATTACCTCTTTTTGACGCGCCTTTTCTTAACCTCCACTTAAAGAACTAAGGATGGTCTTTGAAGAAGACCAGGACCTCTAGGATGATACTAGGGAAGTGGAGAAGAGATTTTGGAAGGGGTTGGCCGAGCTTGAATGCTCAAATTGGTGTGAGGAAGAGGGGGAGGAGGTTCCCTTTTATAAGGGAGGAGAGGGGCACCTTAGGAAAATCTCAAAATATTATTTTATATTAAGGTCAAATTCGGTTTATAAAGGTTCCAAAGGGTCTTATTTCGAAGATAAAGTGGTTATGGGTCGAAATAATCTCATCAAATTGTATTTAGACAAGTTTAGGTTATTATTTGAACCTTATCAATTAGATTTAACTCTAAGTTAAATAATTTAACTTTTACCGTGTCTTTTTGTTTTCTTACACTATATGGTTAATAATCTTACTATATCAAGCCAAAATAACCCCAAGTTGTTTATTATTAATATATATAATATTATATAAGTCATTTGGCCGAACCATAGATTTTTAGGAAAAAAATAACAATTAATAATATCATAATTTTTTTAAAAACTAATTTATGTCAATTTTGACACTATTTGGTACATGATTTTTATGAAATTCATAACAGAATGATAAGTTCAAACCAAGTTACTTAAATCAACAATAACATGTCATATTAACCTATAAAATTAGTTTAAGGAATAAAAAGTCTCAAATTGCATTTATTTGGGCATTTATAACATTAATTATGTCAATATTTCATTAATAAGACAATTATTGCATCATCTTTATGTCATAATAAATGATAATTATTTAATCCCTAAAAATTCTAAATAAATTCCTATGATGTAGATAATTGTATTATATTTCTGGATACTATTCATGTTCGAAGTTTCATGAATTTTATCACTGTATTAAAATTATTATACTTATAAGATTTAAGAAAGTGACATGTGGTCACATTATTTGGTTTTTATAATAATTAAATTATTTTCATTGACAAAATTTAATTAAATGAATCTAATCCTACCCTTAGGTGATATGGGTCGACTTTTAGTCATCCAATTGGATTATGACATTTTTTAGGGTAATTTTAAAATATTATATTTACCCTTAATTAACCGATTTACCTTTAACTATGGTAAATAAAATTTACCGTAGTTACTATTCATAATTCCCAAAAATAAAAAGTAGCTTATTAACATAACTTGGATCCCCGGATTCCAAAAATGGAATACATTTTTCCAAATTAAATACACAAAAGTTGCAGAAATTAAATTAAAATTAATCTCGTTGTCGAAAGAAAACGGGTTTTTCTTTAAAACATTGGAAAAGATTGAATTGATTTAACCTATGAATTCAAGGTAAAATCATTGCTAATGACCTAAATTATATTAAATGGTAAAAATATATTCAATTTATACTTTAAAACCATTCAATATGATAATTTAACCACATAAGATATTACGATGAAAAAAGTTGTTTTTAATTACAATATAGCGTGTTTTTACTATTCATTAAAATATGAAAGTTATCGGAAAAATATCAAAACTTTATCTAATGTAAATTTTTATATCCTGATTCAAAAGAAGAATTTTATTTTTTCAAATTGAACTTATAAACATTTCAAAAACTAGATTTAAAGTGGGTGCTCCATCAAAAGGCGGCAAAACTGCATTTTTTGAAAAATACTTATTTTACCCGAAAATTTTATTTCGTTCTTATACGATGTTATAGAAAATTTGTAATATAAATAATAATGTTATAAAATTCAAAATTTAGTTAATAATATTCATAACGGCTATTTCATGACAATATTATAATAATATATCGTTGTTTATTAAAATCTGGTATTGCGTACAACACACGCTATCGAGGAAGGTCGCGATTGCTTGTAATGCAAGCCAAGTCAGGGTTGCATGTTGTGAAAGAATCCTTCATTTTTTGGTATAACAGAATCCAACCATATTTCATTTATACATTGAATATATATATATATATATATATATACTCAATGTTGCGTAGAATAACTATTATCAAAATTGTGTGTAACACGATCCAAGAATAGTGTGGCGTATACTGCAAGCTAATACGGTGTTGCGTATAGTGCTAGGTAATCTTGGTGTAGAATACAACACAAGAAATTAATGAAATTAGAAGAATATTTTTCATAAAATCTCGGGGTGTTACATTCTTCCCCCCTTAAAATGAATTTCGCCCTCGAAATTCGTCGGGGTTATAAATGGTTTACTACTCGAAAGTTTGTTTAATAGAAACCCACATCGTAAAAAGGAATACCAAAACATGGCTTTAAAAACTAAAGTATGAAATGTAACGGTTACCCAAATTAACTTATCACTGGGTTTCCACGTAGGAGAACATAGGTGAAAATATGGATATGGAAGAAAAAGCTAACCATCAAGTCCTGATAGAGAGTGGTAGAGAACATGTCTATGAAAAAGCCAACAATCGCAAAGCCATAAATTTGTGATGATCTAGGGTACCATCTGATTCATCATATATAAGAGCACTAGGACAACATTTTTGGTTTTCAAGATCGTTTCCCTAAAGTTGATGAAATTGGAAATAGAAGAAATACTTTCGTGATTTTGGTATAGTCTCACTGTTGGTCGTTCTTTGCACAATATCCACTTCATCTCTTAAATAAATGAATTTGAATTTTTCATTCGTGATGTGATAACAGGTCATGTGATAGAATGATGGGTCATTCCATCTGTCTCAAACAAAATCTTAAAAAATTTATCAAAAAATACATAAGTCTATCTATAGTGAGATTAATCGTATATGGTTCCTAAAATGGACTTATAATATAAAAAAAATAGATTCTACTAAACATGGACTTCCTGTAGGCCAGTGGTAGGCGATAGAGGCCAGTCGCACTTAGATTGTGGGTTCGATTCCCATAGGCTTGTCCGACGCGATGGGCTGTCGCCCGTCCTGCAGGTTGTCCTTTTTCTAAAACTATATTACTATAACATCCCATCAATAATATCGAAAAAACTTTTATCCTTAAACAATACTAACTTATGTCCAACATAGTCCATTCCAATCTTTAGGCTTATATAAAATACTTCGGTCCAGGATCATAGTATAAATAAAATGATCACGTGAATGCAATAATTTATCCCCCATATATCTTGTTTGTCACATTCCAATCATGTGAATACAATAAAATGAATACCCATTGAATCTTAGTGAAAACATGAGTGATGTAAAAATTTAACTCTTTCCACATACCAAAATCCTCAAAATTCTATATACTCAAACCATGATATCACTTAGTCCTTATATCAATCATGAGGTCATGAATACTATCAAACATATTATATTCTCTTTATCCCTTCATTATGTGCATATCATCTTCTTTCCAAAAATATTTCAATCACTTTTCATGGTTACCGATGCCATAAAATTATCAATACATAAATATTCCAATATTCCACGATACTATATACAACATTATTCTGGAATCCCATTACATAAACACTTAATCATTCCACCACATCGTTGTCATATTCAACATCGCCAATGGTGATCGCATGTGACTTCCCTTTGTCTATTGCCTTAAGTGGTTGCTCATGTCGATAATCACTAACCCTTGGATTAGGGCATTTATTAGCATAATGCCCCATTTCCTTGCACTTCAAACATTGAAGTGTAGTAGGTTCATTCTGTGTATCCCTTCCTTTGTTTGCATCATTAGTCATCTTCTTCCCATCATTGCGGCATTCAAATGCCCGATGACCTTCCTTTCCACATTTGTAACATTTACTTGTCCCTTTAAGACAATCTCCACCATGCTTCTTTCCACACTTTGAGCATAAGGAAACGTTCATCTTCTTTTCACCATTATTCTGAGATTTCTCCTTGAACTCCATCTTTCGTTTCTTGTCAAAACTATGAGATGGATAAGTAACATTAACTTCCATTTATACCTTGATAGCACAACGCACAATTTCTTCATAGCTACTGATGTCTTTTATAGCTAATTCCCTTCGAAGACTTGGTTTTAAGCCACTGAAAAATTGATCAACATTACTTTCAGGTTGGATGATAATGCCAGATGCATACCTTGCAAGTCTTGTAAAATTCGCTTCGTATATACCAACAGATTCATCATCCTTCTACCTCAGCTCAAGAAACTCCTTTTCCATCTTTGTTCGAAGAATACGAGGGAAGTACTTACTGAAAAACAAGTTCTTGAACTCGTCCCATTCCATGGACTCAATTTCATCTCATGGCCTCGTATTCTTGATAAGATTCCACCATTGATAAACTTCACCTTCCAAATGATATACTGCTAAGATGACTTTATCATGTTCATAACATTGAAGAACTAAAAATATCTTTTCAGTGGTACTGATCCATTGTTCAGCAACAAGTGGATCGGAAGACCCACTGAAAGAAGGTGGACGTTGCCTCATGAAGGACTCAATATAATATTGTTCCCTTCTCTACTCATTTGGAAGTCCAGAATGATTCATAGCTTGTGTAAGTATAGCAATAAGATTTTGCACTCCATCTACCCTAACATTTGTTTGTTCCGGAGGACAATCTTGGCATTGTCCATTGTATTGATCAACACGGTTCCTTCGGGTTCCAGCCGTTGTCTAAAACCCAAAAAGAATAGTGTGAGAGGAAAAAATCATGCTAGTGAAATCAACATAATAAAGGGGGAGTACCTTCAATATCTAACATCTTAGGTTTAATTATATGATCGTTAGTGTAATTCTAGTACTATAACCTATATGTATACTTAACCATAGGGACATAACTAGACATACCTTAAAAATATCTCTTGGGATATCACTAAAGTTCTCGCATCCTAGTTTCAAACGGTTGACTAAACCTCCCTCTGATACCAACTGTAGAGACTCGAAACTTAACGTACAAGTACATTACATTACATTTGCGGAATACTTATTACATAACAAAAACACACACACAAGGACTGTAATAGTTTAGTGTCTTTGGAAACTCGGAACGTAATCTTCTAATCATGGTGAAAGATCTTCAACATCTCCCATAAAGATATTCCCCTTTTTTTCTTACCTAAAACCTTTCATTATATCCTGGGTAAAAGAAAACATAAAAGGGTGAGCTCAAATTCTCAGTAGGGGTAAACAAAAGAAATATCAATCACATCATATTCATAAGAACATATCTTTTGGAAATCTTAACCTGCAAAAAGAGATCATAATTTCATAACATGGGATAAATCATAGTAGTGAAATGTAATCCCAATAATCATAACATAAAACATGAAACTTTGTGTCATACACACATAATCATAGAGAATCATTTCTTATTAGTCAAGACTCATTTCCAAGACTATCTTAGTGGATAAAGTCCATTTCTGAACCGAGTCACCCTCGTTTCAGTCCTGTTTCACTGAACCGGTATAACCTACCATTCCAGCCATGTCTAACTTATGAGATATAAAATCTTTACCCAATGCATTGGAGGGAGATATAGGTCCCACCCATCTCATAATGATACCATTCTTATGTGTGCCACAAAATCATAAACCATACATCATACCATAACCCATGTAATAAAAATGGGAATCTTAAACATCTTGACATCATAAAAAAATCATACAAGATAAAGGAATTCATAAAAATATTTTCATCACAAAATAATAAAATCTATGTCATAATAGGGATAGAAACAAAACCCTATATTATCTTAGATGGAAAATAATTTTGATAAAACTCTTGAACTCCATTATTGAGGAAAATATCCTTTCTTCTTCAAAAACATTTTTCATTTCTTAACATGGCATACAATTTTAAACTAAAAGAAGTTGATTAAAAATAAACATTAAATCTTGTAAGGGAATATTCTTGAAAATAATGTTTTAAAAATCCGTTCATGCCGTATAAGTTAAGAGAAAACATTCTTCTTGTACTTTTGTCAGAAAAGTCAAAAAAGTACCTCGTATGAAAAACGACAAAAGATTCCTTTCATATCTTTTACTAAAAACTCACCGAAGGGTAAAATAGGATTTAAACAATTGTAGGTGAATGGAAATAATATTACATATTGAGGGAACATGGATGTGGATGATAAAATACACCCTAGTAAATACTAAAGTATAAACAATCTCGGATAAAAATGAGATTGTGATATTTCCATTACCTTATGTCTGATATACTTTGTACGTATCAGAACGTCCTGTATAATGATTTAAATAATGTCATTAACTTATTACAGAATCATATTCATTGTTATGATATCATATATGGTTCACTTATGACTTTATATTACCCGTTCTTTTGTAAATTCCATATTAAAGAAGCGTTTTGGGTAAAATCGTTTCATTTATCGTAGGTGTTTAGACTTGTTGTTCTTGACATTATTATTACTTATATCATTATTTACTTACATAAAAAATATAAAACATGATTTATATATCATATATAATCAGTGTATATATATATAATATATATAGATAAATGAAATGAAACACACCGTTCATGGAGACGGTAGTCCGTACGTACGCATGAACGCTGTTTTCCTTTCCTTATTGTCTTGAATGGAAGTAAGTAGATGAAATAAATAAATATATATATACATAAATCCATTAGATTTAAAATGTCATATATTTCATTATTATTCATTATATATACATTATAATCATTCATGAATGGTTAATGTGGAGAATGAATCTCATCGCGTCGTGGAGACGGTAGTCTGTACGTTCGCACGAGCGATGATATAGTTCTCATGATCGTGAAACTGTGTTGAAATGTATGTATACTATTTTAGTATCAATATCACATTATAATAATCATATATAGTTACGCATTACACCATTATACCCATCCAATTAAGGTGGTGGTTGAAAATAGATTACACCACGGCGTGGAGACGGTATTCAGTACGTACGCACGCGCGGTGATTTCCTTTTTTCCATAGGATGGATAGAAGGTTAATTAGAGTTGTTTCATATTTATAATAACATATCAGTATATAATAAATACTGATGTTATTACTTTATCATGATACAGCTAAAGAATAAGATGTTGAAGAAGAATGAAATTGAAAAAGATCGGTAATGGATATTACCTCTTTTTGACGCGCCTTTTCTTATCCTCCACTTAAAGAACTAAGGACGGTCTTTGAAGAAGACCAAGACCTCTAGGATGATACTAGGGAAGTGGAGATGATATTTCTGCACGGTTTGGCCGAGATTGAATGCTCAAATTGGTGTGAGGAAAAGGGGGAGGAGGTGCCCTTTTATAAGGGAGGAGAGGGGCACCTTAGGAAAATCTCAAAATATTATTTTATATTAAGGTAAAATTCGGTTTATAATGGTTCAAAAGGGTTTTATTTCGAAGATAAATTGGGTATGAGTATAAATCCTCTCATCCAATAGGATTTATACAAGTTTAGAGTATTATTTTAACCTTATAAATTAGATTTAACTCTAAGATAAATAATTTAACTTTTACCGTGTCTTTTTGTTTTCTTACACTATATGGTTAATAAGATTACTATATCAAGCCAAACGAACCCCAAGTTGTTTAGTATTAATATATATAATATTATCTAAGTCATTTGGGCAATCCTTAGATTTTTAGGAATAAAATAACAATTAATAATATAATATTTGTTTTAAAAACTAATTTATGTCAATTTTGACACTATTTGGTACATGATTTTTATGAAATTCATAACAGAATGATAAGTTCGAACCAAGTTACTTAAATCAACAATAACATGTCATATTAACCTAGAAAATTAGTTTAAGTCATAAAAAGTCTCAAATTACATTTATTTGGGCATTTATAACATCAATTATGTCAATATTTCATTAATTAGACAATTACTGCATCATCTTTGTGTAAAAATAAATTATATTTATTTAATCCCTAAAAATTAAAAATAAATTCCTATGATGTAGATAATTGTATTAGATTTCTGGAGACTATTCAGGTTCGATGTTTCATGATGTTTATCACTAGATTAAAATTATTATACTTATAATATTTAAGAAAGTGACATGTTGTCACATTCTTTGGTTTTAATAATAATTAAATTATTTTCATTGACAAAATTTAATTAAATGAATCTAATCCGACCCTTAGGTTATATGGGTCGACTTTTATTCATCCAATAGGATTTTTACATTTATTAGGGTAATTTTAAAATATTATATTTACCCTTAATTAACTGATTTACCTTTAACTATGGTAAATAAAATTTACAGTAGTTACTATTCATAATTCCCAAAAATAAAAATTAGCTTATTAACATAATTTGGATCCACTGATTCCAAATATGGAATCCATTTTTCCAAATTCAATACACAAAAATTGCAGAAATTAAATTAAAATTAATCCCGTTGTCGAAAGAAAAAGGGGTTTTTCTTTAAAACATTGCAAAAGATTGAATTGATTTAACCTACGAATTCAAGGTAAAATCAATGATAATGACATACATTATATTAAATGGTAAAAATATATTCTATTTATACTTTAAAACTATTCAATATTATAATTTAACCACATAAGATATTACGATGAAAAAATTTGTTTTTAAATAAAATATAGCGTGTTTTTACTATTCATTAAAATATGAAAGTTATCAGAAAAATATCAAAAATTTATCTAATGTAAATTTTTATATACTGATTCAAAAAAATAATTTTATTTTGTCAAATTGAACTTATAAAAATGTCAAAAACTGGATTTAAAGTGGGTGCGCCATCAAAAGGCGGCAAAACAGCATTTTTTGAAAAATACTTATTTTACCCGAAAAATTTATTTTGTTCTTATACCATGTTCTAGAAAATGTGTAAGATGAATAATAATGTTATAAAATTAAAAATTTTGTTAATACTATTCATAACGGCTAGTTCATGACAATATTATAATAATATATCGTTGTTTATTAAAACCTGGTATTACGTACAACACACGCTATTGAGGAAGGTCGTGATTGCGTGTAATGCAAGCCAAGTCAGGGTTGCGTGTTGTAAAAGAATCCTTCATTGTTTCGTATAACAGAATCCAACCATATTTCATTTATACATTGAATATATATATATATATATACTCAATGTTGCGTAGAATAACTATTATCAAAATTTTGTGTAACACAATCCAAGAATAATGTTGCGTATACTGCAAGCTAATACGGTGTTGCGTATAGCACAAGGTAATCTTGGTGCATAATAAAACACAAAAAATTAATGAAATTAAAAGAATATTTTTCATAAAATCTAGGGGTGTTACAGACGTGGTATTTTAGTGATATTCCCTACTGGGGTTTGTGCCACAACTACCTAAGGCCACCTCTAATATTCTAGAGGAGGGAAACTAGCACAAGGTAGGCATATCACTAACATGGTAGGACATAGACTTAGAAACAATACACATTCACACATCTCCAAGACAATAAAATGATGAAATGTAAAAAAATTAACAAACATGCTTTCCTAATCTAATCCCACAACCAAAGTATGACCAGAAGTATTAGAAAGTAAATAGGGCCAAATACAAGCCCCCTAAAAAGACTCTGAAATCAAGTCCAACCTAAATGTAATGAAAGGTATTACTGTCAAAGTACCATTGGAACACACCTTGTTTTGTGTGGTTTCACAATAAACTATAAGGTTTTGGTCCATCTAGGAATCTGATGAGTGGTCGATCGTCTGTACATGACATGAAACATGCTGGAAAATCCAATGCAAGGGTGAGTATAAAAATACACCTAAAGAAAACCTAATTCCACACAGAATATTACAAAATTATAATAGTTATCTCTACATTGTTATATGTATATAGTACATATAACAAGAATATCCAGATATTTTTAAAAAAGACACATAGTATCTGGGTAAAGTCACGATAGTAATTCCATCCTAGGATTCTATCTCAAAGGTTCCACATATCACTCATCTAGGAGAACAGACATCACAATTAAGTTATCACTAATGAAAACTATACACTAGGTAGTGCTCATAGGGTCTCTAGATTAAAAGTATAAAATGGAATTATTAATAGATGGTATACACAACTATGGATCATTCTACGGACATAGAATATACCAACAACTCAATCTAGATTGACCCACTATATAAAAGATCGTAGCCCATATAGTGTTGGTCATAAAAATATCTGGAAAACCACCTAGGGATAAATATGATAGAGGATGTCAATCAGAGTCTCATAAAAGGATTTCAATAACTCTAACCAAGAACTGCAGTGGAAGGGATTGTTGTACTATATGTAGGATATGATTCCATTCTTACCCTCAAGGAATAGTTATAGGGAATTCATAATTAACAAAACATTTCGAATGTACAGAAAACAAGGGATTCATCTTAAATATGAATGAGTATAGAGTGTGTACATGGAATACCCTTACAATCCCCTTAACTCTGGGTCCTTCCTATGTATAATGGACCATTCTCATGTCCATGTAGAAGCACAAACCAGGCCTCTTCCTATCTGTTTGTACCCCTTTCCAAGAATATGGATATGCTCATGTGAATCAATGCTATAAATATTATTGGTGTATTTCAAAAGATTCCTCTTTCCATGTACTGACAGGCCATGTTCACGTACCCTATGAGGTACACATCATTCTATATTGGATGGGTTACACACAGTATGATCCTTAACTCCACCAAAAAACCCTATCTGCTTCTAGGAGGGCCCAACATAGCTTTTAGCTCTTCCAAACATGTCTTATAGATATAAAACATCAAGAAATCCATATTTTCAACAACATATCTCCTTTTATTCCACTATTACCCAATCAAAAAAACACCCCATATCCGAATAATGGAGGGTCATCAGCCATACCTTTAAAATATTGACTCATCAAAATCTATCCATTAAATATATTTAGATTACTCATTCAAACATTGTTCTTCATTGTGCATTAAAGAACAAAAAATATAGGAATCTACATAATATGATCCAATACCATCTCTTTCTTTACATGATGGAATCATCCCACAATGCCCAGATCAATGATATTGAATTGTTATTCCCTGATATGGGTGTGTAACATTTGATTCTCTAGATTTCAATGAACCACATGCTAAGTTAATTTTTCCACGATGATTGAGAAATGGGACATAAATAACTAGAAATCATCCATGAGGAATGTACCTCATCAGATGTTCATGTCCACCTCAATTAATTTCTATCATAATGATATAAATATAGATAATCTAATAACCACATAAATGTTTCCCATTTCCAAAATAAAAATAACTCATCCAACAATATGCCTGATCTCCAGATCAATGTATAGGTTATTTGATCAATTATCATCATATATAAGATACAAAGAAAAAATTAAAGAAATAAATCATTCTACCTGAATTAACATTGAAGCCTAATAATGAATAGAACATGCACCCTAATCATTCCATAGATCCTCAGATTCTGTCTCACTTTAGTTGTCAATCATAGAATCGGTTTCCATCCACCCATTGAATATAATTCCACACTCTCCCATGGATCTCCAATAATTTATAGGGTTATGTGGATAAACATAAAAATTATCAATAAGAATGATTATACATATAATCATTATGTTTTTGCATAATAACAGATTAAATAAATTTATTTTATTAATTTATTTGTTATCCATGCCCATGATGTATTTTCCACAAACACTCCTCGTCGATGAAGGTTAATCTTTTCCTATGGTAAAACCTATATTCTAAACTCAATGGTGCCCTCATATTTCTAATTTATAATTCATAAATTATTCATATTTTTCTATAAAATTGTTCCTTCATGATATTTAATTGATTTAATTTATTTTAAACATTTATCATAAGCACGTGGAGTTTCAAAATCTCAAACCTTCACAGAATATGGTTTTAAAAATAATCCATAAAATATCTAAAAATAATGCATTGAAAAATAAAATTCATTACATGATTCCTTCATTTTGTATTTGAGTCTCGAAAAGTCAAAAAAAAGTGGATACAACAATATATGGGGCTACTAAGCATGATTTTTGGCCTCGTTCTTGCATGTTCTCTCCTAAAGATTCCCATGCTACCATAAGATTCAAACTAAAGGAATCACTTTCCCATCATGTATCATCTCCTTATAATCCACAATCTTTACCATGTACTCAGAAAATATTGATCTATACATGATATATATATGACCCTAGTTGATAATGTGTGATTGTTCATGCAAATATCTCCTCAATTGTGACACATGGAAGACATGGTGTACCTAGTTTAACTATGGACCTAATGATAAGCAGTATGCCACCAAAACCAACTCTACGAAGTATCTAGAAAGGGACAATGAAACACATAGATAGATTTCAAACACTAAAAATATCTATAATCCATTTCGATATAAATCTCATTTTGAAATCATGGTCTCCCTCATTAAACTCCAATAGACTCTTTAATTTATCCTCATATGAATTAAGAAAAATTTTTGCAGTCTTTATCCACTCCTAGATGATCTTCATCTTCTTAGAAGTGGTTCACACAAACTCTTAGCCCATGAGTGCTGACTCTTATAGGTTAGTCCTGAAAATTGGGGACCTATAGGGTCACACATAAAATAACAACAATGGTGTCGTACCATTTGTGGAATGATAGATTTTGTTTTATGAAAACTTCACCAGTTTTAGGTGATCCTCCCAACTATGACCAAAGTGTGAAAAGAAATCTCACATCATGTACTCTAGAAGCCGAATGGTTTGCTCAATTTGGTTGTTGTTATAGGGGTGAAAAATTATTCTCAAGGGTATCTAATTGACCAATGACTCCTAGAATCCCTTCAATATCTGATATGTGATGCATGAACCACTAATAGAAACAATCGTCAATGGAAATTTATGGATTTGTAATATCTCTAGCATGTAGAGGCATCCCATGCTATCTACTGAAGTATGATCCTAAATAGATAAGATGTGTTCTGAAATGGTGATTCATACTGTGATCCCCCAAATGGAATCATGTACCTTAAAAGTTTGTGGTATACCTGTCATGAATTCCATGGATATCAGATCCCTCTTCCACTATGTGATCTCAAGGTGTGAAGCTAAAACTTTTATAACTTCATACATAGCGTTCACTTGCCGAAAATTAAGGCATTGAGAGACAAACTCTAAAACTCCATTCATCATCGTTGGCCACCAAAACTGACATCAGAGGTCCTAGTAATTATTTCCCAAAACAAGATGTACCTATATAGTATACATATGAAAATATCCTAAAACATTATCCCACAACATAATTGGTACAATCATTCATCCTCTATAAAGAATGTCATATTTCCCACCTTCATAAAATCCAGTAGGTGTATTTTCAGTGGATATCATAGTATCTAGGGTCTCGTAGTTAGTATCCCCAAGTTGTGGCTCCCTGTCTTCCTACAAATGGGTGTGGGTAAAAACCATCTATTGTAGGTAATATTAACTACCTATATCCAAAAATGATAATTTCAATGAGACTAACTACCCGGAAACCTTGTTCAAAAACTATAATCAATATCTCATGATAAGAAAATATTATACAATATACCCATTTATAGGATTATAAAAAATATAGAATTCATAGTCCTTGAGGAATTATAGCCATCACCTATATATCAACTTATGACCCTTATGAGGTAATATGTACTTTTAACTATTGTGAATACTGGATAAGATAAACCACCCACCCATTAGATAGTGTCGACAAATCTTTACTGAAAATAATACTACTACACACTCCAGATCATGGGTCATGTACTTCTAATCATTTTGGAACAACTAGAATGCACCATAATAAATAGTTTCATACCCCTGTATACGAGCACAATCATTCCTAGTTCTAGATTCATCATAAAACAATATATTATTTGCACCCTTATATGTAAATATCAATATGAGAGTGCTTGTAAATCTATGCATAAAGTCATAAAAATATTTGTGAAACTTCTCTTTCCACATTAATGGAAGCCCCTTTTGAGTTAATGCTATCATTGTAGATGAAATCCAAGAAAAATTCGTTTTTAATATCTGGTAATATCTGGCCAACCTAGAAAAGTTCCAAACCTCCATCATGCTTTTTCTTGACTCCCATGCTAACACTGCCTCAACATTTTTGGGGTCCACTGCCACATATTTAGCTAAGAAAACATTTCATAAGAAGTGGACCTACAATATACATAACATGATCATGAATGATCTTCCTATTATGTTAGTGCTCTAAAAGTACGTCCAACACCATCCTCGTGTGTCTTTCATGATCATCCTTGGATTCTGAGTACACGAGGATATCGTTGATGAAGACTACCATGAACTGGTCAAATAAGGTATGAAAGATCTGGATCATGAGCCCCATGAACACTTCTTGATAAATTATCATGCCAAATGGAATCACCAAGTACTCATAGCGACAATAGACACATCTAAATTCCATCATTGGTATA
The DNA here is from genome assembly GCA_963277665.1 of Viscum album. NCBI lineage: Eukaryota > Viridiplantae > Streptophyta > Magnoliopsida > Santalales > Viscaceae > Viscum > Viscum album. The sequence goes on from OY728166.1 coordinate 241,630,734, forward strand.
TCCTCACCCCGTATTCACAACATGTTATAGATGTATCGGAGGTAAACCATAGAGAACCATCGTCCCCCTCACAACTAATCAAAGTGGTAATATATAATGACTCATCCTTAAAAAATTACTTAATTATTAGTTTTACTCAATAACATACATTCATACACATTGAGGATAATGTTAGGTTTAATGTTTTAGATAATTTGGACATAAACATACATAACATCTCATAATCATACATGTGAATACTGTCAAAACAATATCCATTTTTTAAAAAATATATAAAATTAAAAATAAATAATAATATATTTGAAAAATATTCATTACATTTAAATTGTATTCCTTCTTTCTCTTACAAATCCTTATAACCTGTGAAAAAAATTTAATAACATGGGATAAGCACAAAAAGATCAGTAAAGTATATAAGAAAAGAAATAGTTATCCAAGTAATAAAATAAAAACCAATAAACCTCACTTCATAAGAACTCATTAACATTCATGGAATCATCGTGTTTTTTCTTCAGAAATATTTACAATATCTCTCTTACAATCACCCTTACACATGAAATAACCATTTGGTAAAATATCATCTATAGAGTACCAAATGTGTTGGAGGGATATAATGGGGCTCACCCATTATAAGATGAGTTATAATGGGATCAACCCATCATAAAATTTGTCAACGTAACATTCCATGGTAATATATTATACTGAAATCATGAGAAACCACTCATTCCATATATATATATATACAATCTTTTTCAATTTCAATAAAGAGACTTTTAAAATGATTTTAAAAGTAAAGTCCATTTGAAATATAATTGGAGTGAGAATTAATATAATGGAATATATATGTGTATACATGGTAAATAAGAATAATAAAACACAATATAAACAAAAATTCTTCACAAAAATAATCTCAATTCCACATAATGAATAAAGGATAAGGTTAACCTAAAGAATGGAAATTGGGTTACGGTTTCCCTTATGAAGTTTTGGCATGGTAATGGATGAACATGGGAGGAATTAATGAGATAGAAATTGGGTATCTCATCATTAATATATCTTAATGGAAGAATGGTGGAGTTTTGAAAATGTACATCATTATTAGGAATTCAATATTAAAGAGCATAAGATTGGGGTGATTCTTGAATAAAAGTGAGAAAGAGGGGATACCTTACCTCAGGTTCGACTTCTTCCAAACATATTTAAACCTAATGTATGAAGATTGAAATAGTATTTGAGTATTTTAAATACACATATTAATATTTATAACACCATTCATGATAATTTTATAACATCATTCCACTCATTCATTAATAATATTTTTGTTAATTCTATTATTTCATGTGCGTTCATTAAATGGTTTCCATGAGCGGTTCATTGCAGATTATCATGTTGGTTGTAAGAGAAACTACACAAGTGAAATGAAATGGTACTTAAATATTTAAGGAATGATAAATTATACCATTTATCATTTTATATTTTTACATGAGTATGATTTATAAGTTTAAACATTATTGTTATTTGTTTAGGTCATTTTGGCGATTTTTCTATCATAATGAACTCATTTTGTTTTATAAACTAATAAAATGTGTAAAAAATGACTCCAAAACCTTATATAAGATATAATGCAGAAATTATAATATATTTCAACCATAAAAATGTTTTCATGACCTTTCTTGATGGAAGTAAAATAAATTGGAATCACATCGTCCACGATGTCGGTAAATTGACACATCACATACGGTGTTTTCATTTCTAGAATAAGGGGGATAATAGAAAAAGTATAATAGTGAATCTTAATTAAACATGATTTAATCTATAATATGTAAGATACTAGATCATTCATTAATATTTCATATGGGTATTTGAGGAAATAATAAGAATTAAAAATAAAATTAAAAGAACAGAAAGAAACAAAATGGGATGTTTTCCACTTGGTCTCTTTCCCATGAGATCCTTTTTAAGGCCCTCGGTTTTGGTCTTTTGGTGAGACCATAAGGTCTTGGAAGCTGGGAAGTTTCTTGAGAGTGGTATTTTTTATAACATTTTAATGGATCAAGGATCGAGATGTGTGGGAGGAATCGGGGGAATGGGTTGTATTTACATTGGAGGAGAGGAGTTTTACCTTATTTTAATCATTTTGTTATGATTTTCCCCCAAGAATAAAAATAGTTATGATTACAAGAAAAAAATTAGTAATAAGTGCATGTGAGTTCTAGATAATTGTTCTTATATCAGAAAAAAAATCTTCCATGATTCCATAAATAAAGTATTTATCTTAAGTGTTAAATTACTGTATTTCATTATTCATAAAAAATTAATGTATTTCAGAAAATTACCATGAATTTACCCTATCTATTTTTCTATGTGTAAAATCCAAAAATGAACTCCATTTTATCAAAATAAATTTCTTATATTTGAGAAAATTAGTTTTCAACTAAATTAAAATTTTATTCAGAAAATAACAATTTTAGAATATTTATTTACTTATTCTATGTTATGGGTATATCATCTTATATATATACTATCATAGGTGATATTAATAACCATAAGGGTATGGTACTATTTATAAGGGTAACATTAAAATTTTTAAGGGTGTGTTAATATTTACCAAAAATTATGTTGGTCTTATCATACTCTAAATATCTACGAATTACAACAGCGTATGTCGGTTTTCCAAAATTCAAAACACAGAAGTGGGAAAATTTTGTTTAAAGACTAGTTATAAATTTCTACATAATTTTTTTTTCATGAATTTTAATTTATTCTTTAAAAACATCGGTTTTTTCATAATCAATCTATAGTAGTGGAAACTTGTTCTCCAAATTCACCATGTTCAAGCACTAATAGTCTATACATAACATCAAGCTCTTATTCTCTATCTTTGAAAAACAACTAGGGTTGGAAAGTTTGAAAATTTGATCTAAAAAAATCCCTTCATCTTTATGTCCTCCAACTATACCCTCAATTAGTGGAGTTTTTCGGGAGGTATATGATATGATTTCATAGATATTAGGGTTTTCTCGGGGTTTAGATCAATATAGAAGTCAATCTCTCGGTGTGAAGGTAGTTTTGTAACATCCTTATGAATGATATCCTCATATTTCACCCACACTATAGGAAACAATATGCTCTTAATATCAAATACCACATAGTTTATGATAGCCAATTGGAGATTAATTAGATGCAACATCTTATGTATGAGTCCATCTTGATCTGTCTATGTTTCCTTTTCACCCATAATGGAAAACGAGGTGTTATAACTATGAACACATAACATCATCCACCGAAAATAGTTAATATATTAATGAACTATAGATAACTAGTCCATTCCTATGATGTAATCACAAGGACTCATCACTACTAAAAAATATCTAAAATGAAACTATCACCTCAGTGGTCATACCACTCCGTCAGAATTAGTGTGCGATTAATGATTCATATCTAGTAGGAGTCTCCAACTGCATGGGTTGAGCCAAGGGATCAATTAGAATCTCAATTTCTGAAAACAAAGATTTGAAAATTAAAAAAATATTAGAACATGTGCCCATTAGTAATGAAAATAATTTAGAAAGTACATTGATCATAACTCAAATATTTCCTGGAGCCTCTAGTTTATAATCCTTGAATGCATGCAACTGCCCTGGTTCGTATCCTCTAACTCCTTGAGATTGGAATAGACCACCTGGGGGTGTTGGTGGTAACCTGTTAATCCATATATCACCTTAGCATTCTAGTAGAGCTCCTCTTCCACATATGAAACCCCATATAAGTTTCTACTCCAACAGTTGTATCTTCCTTTTTGGCCCATCTGTTGTATCCATGTCAGCTATACGATAGATCAAACTATATTATGAAAGATTTTCCCTACCATCACATATGTAAAAAAATAATCTTCTAGGGTAACTAGACCCATACTACGATCCTTTAAAATATAAAATCTATAATGGAACCTCCTCCTGAATAATATTTCACATCCATGTACCTTTGACTATTGTCATCTCCCTGCTGCGAAAGTCTCTACCGCAACTTTCCCACTATTGAAAACCATTGTCTGAATCTTCTCTGCCAAGAAACTCTCAACCACAAAATCTCACTCCAACTCCCGCAAAATGGGTTATATTTCATAGTGGTAAAACACCATCTCATATGCCTCTATGTATTACTATATCAATGTTTTGAGACCAGAAGAACTAACCTTGAACCATATCCATTATGTACATGGAGAGGTTAGAGAACCTTGATGAATACTCAGATACTATCATGTTGTCTTGATGGAGTGGTAGAATCTCCAAGATACATAAAACCCTTAGTGTATCTAGATAGAAATATAATATGGAAATGATATAAAACTCCGACCATGCCAGTGTCATCCCATCTCAAGACTAGGTCAAAAACCCGAAAATCATACAACCAATCCTTTAAGAAGTCTGACCTTCAGGACACCATCGGGTCTGCTGGTGTCCAGACCAAAAGGTGAACTCATGTCTCCGTCTTAATCCATTCCTCAACCCCTTTTGGTTTAGGATCACCTTAGAACATGAGGGGCCCCTGTCACTAAAAATAATGTAGTACGCTCATCCTGTGCACCTCATTGGTTGGTACTCTGGGTACCATATTCTATTATAAAGATTTTGGTATATATTGTGCACCACCTAAGGGTGAAATCTATATAACCAGTACTCGTATCGATAACTCACCACTAAAGGGGTCATCCTCACAATCTTGATATTGAATCCTTGTTGGCATATTCCATAGAGGCATCTCGAAATAAAAAAGATGTAACACAGTCATTGAGTATATCTGGAGAGATGATTGAATAATTACATGGAGTCAAAAACCAATTCCTATATGATTCATATACAATTCTCCCCTAAAAAATTGTGTTCTCATGTACTATGTCTAAAGGAAGGTGATTAGTGTATGGGTGTGTGGTTATGTCGGCCTCTGCACTAACACTAGGGTTCCTATCTTTGAATTCAAACTCAAAACACATAACACTATCACCACAAACCAATATCATGTACACTAGTCCTAAGGTATAACTAATTACCTATAATACCACTCTATCATGAACCATACCAATGGAACCAATGTCAAGACTCCCCAATCCTGCCACCAATAAGCCATTCTCTGGCATATATCACTGAGTATGCATATCACTATCATGTGAGGTATTAGCCTATGTACTTCTACACACACATCTCCATTCCCCTACAATGATGACATATAAAAAACCATAACTACCCGCGCATTGATACATCTAATATCCCATCCAAATTATGATTGAATGTTATGGAAAGTGAATAGGTAAAAAACCAAACCACTATAAAGAGTCTAAAAATGAGTCCAAACTAAATGTAATTTTTGGGACTATAGTCAAAGTACCGAAAGAACAAACCTCATTTTGTATGGTCTCAAAAATCCCATTAATTTCCTAGTTTCTCTAATAATTGTTTGATAGTTTTATCTTCTAAACATGACACTAAATATATGGGAAGATTCTGTGAAATGATGATTACAAAAATACCAAGTTGCACACCACAAAACCAAAAATCATATAACGAAAGTATAACAGTCAGCACTACAAAGGTATATGTATATAATGAGTATAAAAAGAATAATAATATATAATCAAAAAATACAAAAAGTATCTAGGTAAAGTTATAACCATAATTTAGGACTAGTATTAAATCACTATGGTTTCGCATAACACTCAACTAGGATAACACACTCCATGAGTCAGATAGTACTGATGAAATCCATCTAAGATATAGTACACATCATGTCACTCCATTAAAAGTATATGTATATGTCTAAACATATAATATATATTGATGTGGATTACTCCCATGGAAATGGGGTATAATAACAACTCAATGTAGATTAACCCTCTAAGTAGAGTATTGACACCCGTGTAGTGTTGGTCATGTAAATACAATGACTCCACCTTGGGAAATAATAAGATAGAGTATCACACTCTAGGACTCACATAATAATTACATCAACTCTATTCAATATGTTGCGATGAATAGATCATTATCCTATGTATAGGACTTTATTCCATTCTAACCCTATAGGAATAGGTATAAAGAACATACCCTTAATGAAACATGCCTAATATAAAGAGGAAATAACTCCAAGAAAACTTTGGAGGAGTAAATGGATTGTACTATGAGTACATATCATTACCCCATAACCCTGAATTTTTCTTTGTAAAATAGCATGTTACCATGTCTATGTAGAAGTAAAGGGTGTGCCCTTGTTGACGTACTAGTACCAGTGTCCATGTACACAACTACAACAGTGTATATCCAGGGTGGCCATGTGTGTGTGGGAGTACTCTATATGACCCAAGTGATGTATTCTTAGGTCGTGTATGTGTACCCTACGAGATATAGTTTGAGACATCGGGTAGGGGCCACACATCATGTGATCCCTTACTCAGCCATGAAATCCTTGTCATCAGAAGGAGGTCCCCACATGTCATGTAGCTTCTTTGTGAATGATTTGTAGATCAAAGATTTCTAGAAATCTAGATCTATAATCTATTGTATCCTTTATTTCCTTAGTAACCAATTATGATACACCTTATACAATAATCATGGAGTGTCATTAGCTAGGCCTCACCTTCATCTAATACTGAAAATCTAGCCAAAAAAATTATTCAGAAAATTCCTTAAAATGATATTCATAATTTCACACCAAAGAACCCAAAAACTAGGTATCTACCTCATTTTATCTTTTTATTCCACCATAGTAAATTTATCTATGCATAAAACCAATCCTATATCCACGATATCCGAATTTTGTGCCATGATATGGGTGACCATCATTCGATTCGCCATTGTTTGTCGAATAGAGGGCTAAGGAAATCACCCATGATGAATCAGAAATGGGAAATAAATTCAAAAACAACATCCATGTGGAATAGACCACAGTCTATGTTCATATTGACCTCTATTTTTTCCATTATAACAATATATTAAGGTATTATCCAATAACCCCATGTAGTTCTTTCAATTATAGAATAAAACTAAACCATCCTGTAATATTCATCATCCATGGAACAATTTTTTGGTTGATTGATCTGAATTAGCTGTATAAAAGTGAATGGATAAGGAATATAACCAAAATAAATGTTCTACCTTGATTTGGTCAATATATAATGATGAAAAGATTGGTTTTGTGGTCATTGCAGATATCTTATAGTTCCATATCACATTAGTAATCGATCTTTGATAAGGTTTCCATCTACCAATGGAATCTCCTTCTATGATCTGCAATGATTTTCTAAAAATTTATATGTTTATTTTAATAACCTATAAAAATTTCTATTATCCTGATAATATAGAGAATCACTAGGTAGTTGTTTCATAATTGATTAAAATAATTTAATTTTATTAATTTATTTTTTATCCATGCCCATGCTAAATTTTCAACAATCTCTCTACAACGAAAATGTTTATGTCACCCCTATGAAAAAACTCTTTTTCTAAACTCAAAATTTCTATCATAATTTATATATGTTCTTCCATTTAGAAATTATTACACTTCTTCCAGAAAAAATTGTGTGTGTTTTCAAATTAATATATTTAATATATTTGAAAAAATAATTTCATGCACACCGGGCCTCAGAATCGATTGTCCTCTTAGCTCATGGCCTTTGAAATAGTATATATAATATCAAATAATAATACATTTTAAATTTTAGTGTTTAATATTATAAAAAAAACCTCAGTGAAATATGTCAGTTTTTTTAGAGTCCCATCTTAATCATGATGAAAAATATAGATATGGGAAAACGTGATGAAAAAGACGAGGAATGAATTTCCATGGGATATTCATCTAATGGAAGACTATCAAAATGATGGAATATTTGAATCAATAGTTGGTTGATTCTTATTATGTGAATGTTTTTTTATGAATAAAAAATATTAGAAATGTTATATCTTCCAATAAGAATAATAATCATGATGGAAAATGTGATTCAAAACATGTAAAAAGCGAGTCAGATGAATCATGTGGTGAAAAAAGTGAGAGAGGTATATAATACCTAAAATTTCACAGCCAATAGAAATTATTTGACTATAAAAACATCAAAAGAAATCATAAAACTCAATTTCAAACCATATAGAAACTATGGTTAGAGAATCAGAAATCACTTCTCCAGTAGTAGGAATTAGAAACGGATTCAGAGCCAGTTGAGCATAATTCTTTGCTATAATCTCTTAATTAATAGTTAGATTAGATATAGAAAAATGAAACATGGGAATTTTTTTCAGCACTAGAATAAAATAAATTCATAATAATTAAGTGTATTTATAAATTTTTTTTTAATGAACATGTGGACATTTAAATAAAAAATTCCAAACTTGTATGAAAGGTTACTCATAAGTTTAAGGTTTATAATTTTAGGAAACATTTCCCCTCTTGTGAGATTAGAAACTATGAGATTATACATGGTAGGTTATGCACATCATTGTCACAAATTTAATCAACTGGAAGTCAATTCCACTTTCGTAAATGGAGAAACTGAGGAACAAGTTTAAATTGTGTAACCTAGTGTGTTATACATGAAAAATATATAACCATGGATTGTAAGTTATATAAATATTTGTATAGGTTGAAATATAATCCTCATTCATGGTACTCTAAAAATGTTAGTTTCTTATAATAGTTAAAATTTTCTAAAGGAAAATTTTATAATAACTTTTAGGTAAAGTGGGTGATTTCAGGAACCTTGATTTTCATTTTTTATATTGATGATATAATTTTTTTGGTGATAGGGAGAAAACATGTGAATATTTTTTTGATAATAAATATTAATTATGAAATTTTTATACTAGGAGAGTTAAATTTAGTTTTATAGTTATACATTATATAGAAGACAAGATATATCTTTTTATTATAAGAATTTTATTGCAAGGAGTTTCTAAAAATGTTTTCATGGTTGATTTCAAAAAATATTCTACTCAAATTTTTATTTATCGGAATGTAAGTAAAGATGATGCTAGGAAAGGTGTTAATTAGAATTATTTATAGAATTTATTAGGAAGCTTACTCTATCTTATAGTTTCATGATAGGGAATTTTTTATTATGTCACCTTGTGTAAAAGATATTAGAGTGATCCAAAAGAATAAAATTTGAAGCTAAAAAAGAATACTCAGTTTTGTAAGAGTTACATCATATGGAAGCAAGTTTTTTAAATGAATGTTGAGATATGAACCTTCATACACACACTTATTCATATTATAATAGATATTATAATGATAGAATGTCAACATTAGGAGAAAATGATTTATTGAAAGTATTTTGTGTGAGGTGGAATAGTGGGAAATAATGTTCTGTTACATTGAGTATGTCATAAAAAGAATATGTTGCTACTGCCAATTCGTTTTCAAAAATTATAAGGATGAATGTTCAAGTACAAAATTTGAGAATGAATTTTCAAAATCATTGATGACTTTTTGTGAAAATAAAATTTCCATTAATCTTTCCAATTTTTTTTTAATATTCATGATAAAAAAACATTGACATTAAATATTAGATCATAAAAGAGAATGTTTATGGTGGAGATTTTATCCTTCAGAACATTTTGAAAAACTATCAAATTTATGATTCTTACCTGGAATCTATTCCAAGAGAATGATTTCAAGAATTGAATATTTAACTATATATTTAGTATCTATAAAATAAATCCTAATGTTCTTAAGAATATCCCCACTATTCTTTGAATTATATATATCAATTGAGGGAGAAGTACGGATAATTTTTAGGATAATGTTAAAAAATTATTATATGAATCTAAAGCTATGGTTTTCAAAAGATGTGAGGGAGATGTAAAATTGATTGTGGGTTTATATTAAAATGAACACAAAATTTCTTTTTTCATAAGGGAATATAATTCCTTAAAATATTATTTTATTTAGTAGTGTGGTTTCTAAATATTCACTTTGAGAATGAATGTGGTTTGATAAAAATTTGAGAATAATTTAGGAAATTGTTTTTAATGGAGATATTATGTTGTTGGGAATTTTTCCAACAAATCCAAAGAGTGTGATTAAATATCATTTAAGATGTTATTATAAAAAGTACTATAATTTTTAAAAATATATTTTTTTAGGAATTAATTTTTAAAAATTGATATCATATAGTTAATGAAATATTTTGTGGAATTATTATCTAATATTGTTCTGTAGGAGGATAAAGAATGTTTTATTTAACTATCATAAAAAAAGTGTCTACCGTCAAATGAATCTATGATGTTCTTCAATGTTTCAAATAGTGTGAATAATTTAATTATTTAGGTATAATATTTACATCTTCATACAACATAATATATGTATAAATTCCAAACAGGAAAAACTTTACTAGAAAAAGATCCCAAGAAACAGATAAAAGAACACATAAAATTGGATAAAGATAAAACTGTATAAATTATATGGTGTGAGAAGTAAAAAAACATATTCTAAATATATTTTCATGAAGATATCATTTTTGAGTTTATACAAACTTGTAAAAAATGTATAATTTAATAATCAGAGCACACATATAATGTGCTAGATGAAGCACTAGATAGACAATGCTTATTATTAGTAGATAGAGATTTATAAAAAGTTAATGATTGAGCCATAGTAAAATGACGAAACCACAATTCCAGAAAGAGATAAGAAGCTGTAACCATACATGGAAGGTCATATATAATAAATTCAAATAGAATTTTTTATAATTTTCACGCATATCAATGGATCAGGTACAATGAAAAAATGTAGAGACTTTTTTTGTACGGATAGTTTATTCACTGTTTTGTTAGAAAAATATTTATGTTGCATGAAATATAAAGTTGGATTTTTTCAAAATCATTGAGTTATAAATGAATTAGTTTCATTACAATAGATGATTTATGACTAGACAAATAAATCTGAACATATGAAAGGTAGTAAAATAGGTGTAGATGGATCCATAAAAAAATAGAAATTATAAAAGAAGTCATGAGGTCATCATATGGAAGATTTATTGAAGTTTTACCAGGATAAATTTTGAAATCAAATCACAATAGGATGTTCGGTTGAATTCACCCAACAATATTCAGCCATCTAAACAAATTACGAGAGAACTGGAAGAAATATCCTAATATAGAAGTTTTAATAATTTAATTAGACACACATCTAAAAGTTAGAGTTTTGATAATATTTACATAAATTTTGTAAATCCATTTACAAGGAGAATGTGTTGTTGTTCTGTCAATGTTTGTTATCTTACTGAGATAAATAATACTTGAGAAGTTCCTTAATAATGAGGTTATAGAAGTATGAAGAGTTAAATATGGAACTATGTATGTAAGAATATTATAGAATACTCTATAATTATTAAGAAGTGTCCATCGAGTTTTAGAATAGGTGGAGTCTTGTTTTTGAGTTTTCATTGAGAGGTAAAAAGATCATGGTTTCCACCATTTTCTCCCAAAATAATACCTATTAAAGGGGCTAAGGTAAATTTTAGGAATTAGTATTATTCATACATTTCAGAGAGTTAAAGTGATTCATAAAAGTTGTTAGACATAGTTATCGGCTGAAGATCCAAAATCCTAATATTTTTGTATGGAGGGTTTCTATATGAATTGGTTGAAAAAGAGAAAACAATTCATTATTATTTAATAAAAAATCATAGATTATATATTAGATAGAGATTCAATTATGATACATCAAAAGGGTCATTGTTCAGAGTATACCAAATAGAGTGTAGTAAAATGAGATTTAGAGCAATTAAAAGGAAAGATGGCTTTTTTCATTAAAAAATCATGTTAAAAATTAGTCATAGTTATAGTGTGCCACACTATATGGAGAATAATGGATGAAGGAAGGTTTAACTGAATATACACATACTAGATGGAAAAAATTAGATGGAGATCTTTGTGGAGGACTTTCATAGAATTTATTGATATGTTTTTTTTATTGGATTAATTTCATAAGATTTTTTTTACATATAACAGGAGATAATATAATCATTTTTATCTTGTGATAAAAAGGTTATAATGGGAGATATCTCATGGATTATTCACCAATTATTAACAGTGAATTTCGATGTGCTAACAGGAGTTTCCATGGTAATGATGTTGGCTCTCACAAAGAGGTCAAACTTTATAAACATTTTATCCCTTGATTTAGTTTATTATAGTTGATTGATTTTATGGTTTTTATATAAAGTTGATATGGGTAATATCTTTGACGTGTTTATGGAATATAATTTGTAAAATGCCACCCTCTTATTCAACCCATCATTCTTAATGGTTCTCAAAATCCTAAGGAACATAGAGTTTAAAATTAATCCCAAACCACTTAAATTAAGGACAACCTTAGGTCTTGTGAGGGAACAAAATCCTTGTTTCATTATCCCTTTTGAAAATTTTGTATATATTATAGTTGTGGCTAACCTTCTCAATTTGATTTCCTGCATATCTAAAGTGAAGGAAATTTTCAATGTTTTAATGTCGATGATATACATGATGATCCAAATTCATATACTCTCCATCGAGGGAAAATAATTAGAACCCAAAAAAAGCTTAAAATTAAGTGACTATGAAATTTTTTGATACATGGGAGAAAGTGTTTCATAATTGGAGAACTCAATTGGTGAAATTTATTTAGAATAATTTTAAGTTATAGGAGAAACATGGGAACCAAAAGAGGAAATGATTTACAATTAACCAAATTTTTTTATAAGCTAACGTATATCAAACTTTAGGGATGTAATTATTTATGTCTGTAGAATGTAAAACAATAGACCCATCTAAATTATGTAATAACTATATCCATAAATATAACACACAATGCATTGTCGATCACAACATAAAGATCATTTAATAATGTTTAAAATTTTAATTTCTAAATTCCAGAACACAAATTTGATTAAATTGTGGTTTTTTTGAATTCACCCAGAATAAATTAGGTTAGGGTGGATTTGTGAGATCTCTTTTTAAAAAATTGATTTTTGGGTGAATTGTGAAAAATAATAATTTTTATTGAAACCATATATATTTTGAATATATCATTAAGTATAACATAAATACCTATAAAAAATTTTACATTATAAAATATATATTTAATGAATAAAACAATTCATCTTAAAATATCATTAAAATTTGATAAAATATATTTAATATTTTATGAAATTTTGTAATTTTTTCAACAGGATTAATCCTTTTTAGTATTTTATTTTAAATAAATTTTACTGGTAAAATTTAGTTAGTAATGAATTTTAGTAAACAAAAAATTTCTTATAAATAAATTTATAATATAAAAATAAAAAAATTGATAATTTTATTATACATGTAAATTTTAAATTTCAAAATATAATTTTTATAAAAATTTGTTTTTACATGTTACATGTTCTAATGTAAAATTTAATTATTATTATATATATAAATATTATATTATAAAATGGATCTAATTTTTAAAATCAATAGAACCAAATTATTTAATATGTTCTCATTTACTTTTAGGCATGAAATTTAAACCACCTTGGGAAAATTTAATTTCTATGGTAAAAACCCAAACATTGTACAAGTGAAAAAGATAAGGGAAAAGGGATTGAAACATGTTTATAAAATGTGTAAAATGAATGATAGAGTATTTATCCAACATATATCACTAGAAAAATCATTATATCCCACTTACAATCCATCAACCCTTGAATATTGTATTATCATCATTGAAATAAGTAACAGGTATTTACAGAAATTACATGTTCCTCATTTATAATGAGTGATCCCTTCCAAAACATTATGTAGACCCATTAAATATATTTTACCCAATAAATAAATTGTAACATCAAATGATGTTATCTTAGATGGAAAACTATTTTGAAATAAAATCACATGGAACATATTTTTGAGGAAAATAACCTTTCATTGAAAATCACCTTTTAAAAAACTAAAAATTTATAAAATTATTGTATAAATAATTTTCACTAAAAATATTGAAGGAAAATTATAAAGGAACATTTAAAAACATTTATCATTAATAATTCCAAAATATATCGTTCATTTTTTATGCAATAAAATTATAATTCATTTTAAAAATTCAGTTAAATTCAAATGGATCTTGTTTGGAAAATGACATGAATATTTTTTTAAAGTATTTTTTAAAAGTTCTAAAATGGGTTAAAATGAATTTAATATTTTTTTTATTTTAATACTTTTTAATAAAAAATTATAAAACATTGTTATGGAAGAAATAGTGATTTCAAATGAAGAGAGAAATTAAGATGTTTTTTCTAAAAGATATTATTTTTTCCTATTTCATCCTTTTTGAGAGAAAAATGAAAGTGAGACATGTATTCTCCATAAATAACCGAATTATAGAAAAATAAATCCATTTATTGAGATATATATCATTATATTTCATCATTGTGAGTATAATAATAAATAATACTCATAAGAAATAAGATTGTAATATCAAGCAATTACACCTTTCATAACTTTTGTATCCTAATACCTATGAAATAAATAAAAATATATGGTACTATAAATTTCTGCAATATTTATAAATATAATCATAAAATACATTCATGGTTAATATATATATATAAAAAGATACATTTGGAGAATATATAATGTGTCTCATTGACGGAAATGTGAGACGAAAATCTCATACATTAAGTCTTAACATCCTCTATACATGTTCAAAACTCCTTTATAATAAAGATAAGTTTATTATAAAAATATTATAGAAACATTATTATATATATTTAAATAATAAAAGATTTAAAAATAAAACATTGAATTTTATTGCTTATGTGGCAAAAAATACTGATCATAAACCACCCATGGAATATATTCCATTAAATTTAATATCATAAATAGCTTGCAGAACACACACCCAATCCAAAACGAACTATAATAGAGTATACCATTATAAAATAGACAAAAAATTCAATTTTATTATTATTAATAAATAAATTATGAAAATTATGGTTTTTGGTTGATTATAAATAAAATAATAATCATTTAAAAGAAAAAATGTTTTCTGAAAATAGAATTTTTCTAAAAAAAATTGTTTAGTTGTTCTTTGAACACATAATTTAAAATTCTTTTTTACCAATTTTATAAAATTTAATTTAAAAAAATAACTAATTTGTTTAAATCATCATATAAAAATTATCATAGGGTGAATGTTAATAATTTTTTGAAATCTTTCATTTTTCATTCAATGGTGAAAAAATACAAAATGTTATTGAAAACTGCATTTTAGTTTAAATATTTTTCAAAGAAAAGTTATACATTAGATTGGTTTTAAATTGAAATTATTTCTATTATATTATTATATAACTTATTTAAGTCACTCTTATCAATTTTATATTAAATGTGGAAATTAAATCCTTCAATACTTATGAATATTTTCTCTTCAGAAACCCTCTTTCTCGTCACATCTATCAGTATAATTTTAGATTATATTCTACCAATTATGCATGATCATTTGGGAAAAATTTATTCCATATTTGGAATTTGAATAATTTATAATATATAATAAGGTTAAATAAATATTGTACCATTACAGAAGGTAAAATCAATAAAAATTAATTACCATTGTTAAGGTAAAAACAGATTTACTAGAGAAATAAACTGAAATGATAAGGGTTAAAATGAAATATAAAACTGTCAAGATCCATTTTATAGATGTATATAGACATTATTACATCTTAGCTTCAAGAATGAACCATATTAAGGGTTTTGGTATGATAAAATCAATAGTGTGATTGAATATTTTTAAAAATCGCATTTGTGTCCTTCCCCCCACTTATAAAATATAACCCACTATCATTCCCGTTTTACAGATACAAATCTATTTGGATAAGAAAATAAATAACTTAATAACTTAATTAATAAACTATAAAAATCCTATAGCCATTTTTTATTATAAATCCAATTGAAGTAGGATTTTTATACAATCTAAAAGAAGTTTTCCAAAAAGAGATAATGTTCTTAAACGAGCATTTTATACTGTTTATTACTCCAAATCCTTAAAATATTATTAAACCATCATAATATAATAACCATATTAGATTTTATACATTGATATATTATTATATTATGTTAATTACCTATATCTAACTTCTCTTCCATAAAATGGGGAACAAAACCATTGATCATGTGTACAAAGGACGACTGCCTCACATACTGATGTTATTAATTTTCCATAAAAAACATTAAAGGAAGGAAATAAAGATGGATTTAACAAAATAATATGAAATTTATGATGTTATTATAAATATTGAATTATAATATCCCATATAATTTCTTACTTTCCATGTATTTCAAATTACTATAAAGTCATTTGTGTGTGTGACGAACTACCGTGTCATAAAGCACTATGATTCATTTTTCACATATAATTTTCATGTAATTTAATTAGAAAAAATGTAATAAATATATGTGTTATTTATGGAATGATATTAATTAAATAAATGTGTTATATCTTCTACTTCTTGACCCTTTTAACTATTTAATAAATGATAATGTCCGTCGTTCATAGGTATGGCTTGCCATTTCCCTGAAGTGATGTGATCCGTTCTCCAAGATCAAATTCACATAAATATTCTAAAATTGTATCTAATTAATGATAATTATATTTATAAAATTAATATGATTATTTTTATTTTGTATATATATCTTATAAACAAGAACTGGAAGAGTCATGGAAAAACACAGATGAGAAAGCAAAGAAATGAACAACAGAAACAATGAAAACACTGAAAGATTACAAATAAAGGGGTGATAAGATGTAATAAAAGGATCATATTCGATATTATTAATATGAATATAACTATATTATGAATTAATAAAAAAATTAAAGACATTATACATGAGTTTAATTCATTGTCCACCAAAATTATGGGTGAGGTAAGAGACATTATCTCAATTTCCCTTCCCTAAGGCATATTGTAATGTTATGCACCTAAATTATTTTATAAAGTGTATATAATTTCCCATTTACGTATAATATAATGATTAATTCTTAATTCATGGAATTTTATATATATATTTGAACTGTTTCATAAATATAGAATATACATCAAAATTACAAAGTGGTAATTAATTTCATAACTCAATTTCATTTCCTTTGGTTGTTTTACTTCTTCATTATCTTTGGTATTATAAGATTATGTCTATAGTGAAATTAGACTAACTTATTTTTTATTTACAATGTTACAAAAATTATTTAAATAGGATACATGATATCAATCCATTGGTTAATTCTCAATTCAAAAATATGTTAGTTTTAATGGTTTACTTCATAATCTCATTTTAATTGGGATTCATTATGCAAGAATTTAAATTAATGGGAATTATTTGATAATTGGATAATAAATCACTTTTATTCTTGTCTCCTATATTTATTCATGATTTTTTTTCATATAATAGTACTATCTCTCTAATATACGGACATAAAGAAGGTGAGAGAATGTTTTTATGAAAATATGACTTTATTCATGCCTTCAGTAGAAAATCCTATTTCATAAAAAACCATATTCTATAAGAATTTTTTCAAAAATGTTTTTAAAAATTTTCCAAATGATTTTTTAAATAATTTTCATCCATTTTTAATTTTTAAATAAACTTTTTATGGGAATGTCAATGTCATTTTCAAAACATGTCTAGTAAGGGATTTTACAGAAAAAGTGAAATGAATATTTATTTTAATGAGTATGACATGAATAGAATTTATAACCTTATTGACCAATAATTTTTTTAAAGATAACTTTGTTATATTCAATGGATATTTTCAATGAAAATTATTTTCAAATTTATTTTGGAAATTATATTTTTAATATAATATTTTAAAAGAGAAAAGAAATTTTCCTTGGTATTGTTTGAAATGATATTCTAATGAAATTTATATTCATAAATGATTTACACCCTTATTATTCACATGAAACACGAGGAATATGTTGTATTGATACCATAATTGTTAAATATATTGATTTCCTATGATCATTTTGACCAGGTTTTGTGTTCTCATCCAATTTATTGATTCATTTTTTAGTCATTAACTTTCCATTGAACTATTCACCTTACAATGATCATTGAACATTAAATGTATTCTAATTACCAATATTATATATTACATATGTGTTAATTGTTAAAAACATATATAATTTATATATGTGGTTTTATATATAGAATTTTATTTTGTTATCTGGATAAATATTTTTTAATCATTATTCTTAACTCAATATAGAAATTTGATGATAAGGCACATTATTTCGACATTAAATCAATTATTTGATATAAGAGGAATGTTTTGGTCATACAGTGATGGGTGGGGAAAAGAATTATATATCATGTATATAAATGTTTAGTATCATGACATGAATCTGTAAAATATAATTATATGGTTTTCAACTTATTTTTTAATATACTTTTGAATGTTCTTAACAATAGATGTGTTATGATGCCTGAGATCCTGACATCTAATAATTAAGCATTTTGTTCATTAATAAATCAGTTATTTTTATAGACGATATATTTTCAATGATATTATATATTGATTTATTTCATTCTAAAATATTTATTAAATGGAATGTGCTTTTAGTTTTTCACTTTTTATACTGATTTTTCCTAATCTATTTATCGTTTTCAGGTTATCTAAATAGCATGTGTGTTTAGTTGCTTACCATTCTATATTGATCATTCACTACCTATTAATGAATGAATTTTTTTTAATTGGTATCTAAGTTCAATTTTTACCATTACATAGTTACAATTCCATATCTATTCATGATATTCATGTTAATTAAATAGATCATGTGTTTAATTATATTCCTTATTTTATTTATTTTTCCATATATATTCATGATAGTCATATTTTTAATGGAATGTGTGTTCATATATTTACGTGAATATACTGATTATTACTTATCTAATCATGTTTTTAATATAGTTTATTAAATGTATTGTGTTAACAGATATTTTCCTTTCCATATTGATGATTCAATATTGATTATTCTTCATTTACTCGTGATAGATTCTTATTTACATAACCATAACTAAGAATATGATATCACCCATATTTTTAACCTTTAAAATGAATCTAAGAATTTTACTATGAATTATATTCAAGGATATAATTGAGGGAAAATTTATATTCATGTAAGGAAATTATATTGTGATTTTATATCATAATGAAATGAATGAATCAAGTATATATATTGTTTACCAAGAAAAATAATCAATAAGGTCCTTTAATATGGTATTCCTAGAATCCAATTCCATTGATATAAATTTTACACCAATTATGGGTTACTATAGTTAGATTAATTACATGTATAATACCCCATATTATATACTTATTGTAGCATCATATGTTATGAACAGATGGAAAATTCTGTGGGGGTTTCAAACATTTAATTTTTTAGAGTGGATGAATCCTAAATTGAGATTTAGTATGTTAATATGAAATTTGAAACAAATAAAAGTGTTTTTATGGATGTTTTTTTAATTAATGATAGTTTTATTTGGCGTTAATATATTTTTATGTATAGTTGGTCTCTGAAATATCCCACTCTAAGAGAAGAAGACAGGGGCACATAGTTTGTTTAAATCGTGCATCCCTCTCAGAGAAATTGTTTGACACTATAAATGATGTCACATGATTTCTAAAATAGTACATCTATTTCTGGATGACCATTCCTCTATTCTATACCAAATTTTATAGGTTGCAGCACATGCTGCACACCATTTTCTAAACTATGCTCTTAGCCCGTATGGTTAATTCCCTTTAACCAATAGCATTGAATAGTTAAAATACTATGTGTCCTAACCATGTGGGGTGTAGCTCTTAGGCATTGGGAGTTTCATGGTTTTACTATGTTAAGTGAAGCCCTATGATCATACCGTGTTCCTTTTAAAGGGTAAAAATGACAACATTCCCCCATGACCCCTTTTAGGGGTTTTCCACTTTTTCCACCCTCATTTGCCTTGGAGGCATCTCACATGTGCACCCATTATTATCCTATTCTAATGGATATTATACCTCGTTTGAGATAATATTCAAATATCATTCATCGTATTGGTAAACCCCTGGTATATCTATGACACCTCATGCCTTGTTTATCAGTTTTCCTTATCAATTTTAATTGAATCTCTATGCAATATCATTTGCCATATTTTTAGGGTATTTGTCATATCATTCGATTTATTTCATATTGGATTGAGTTAAATGATAATATTAGATTATTGAATCATCCTAAGAAACAAGTTAATTTCCTATATTCTTTTATATTAATATTATATCATTTACATAATATTTCCTTGGTGATTGATGCCATAACTTCCACGTGTTGCTCCCAAATTATGTTATACTTTAATTTAATTGTTCAGAGGATGAACATGATACCATTATAACCCCATTACATGGTTTGAGGTCAATTAATTAGAATCAATCCCAATCATGGATGAGTTATTTAAATTCATTGGGACGTGTATGGATTCCTAAATGAATTAAATGAAATACATAAAGCCTATTATTCCTTTATAGCTACGTTTTTTCTTTTTAATGAAAATCTATCAATCAAAATCCAATTAATGGGACACATACTGATAAGTTATATTATTTATGAATTCATAGTACAATTCATAAGGATATGGATTGTTTTCTTTTCCACATTTTATAATAAAACCACCTTTGTGGGGAAATATTTTACCTAATGAATACGGGATGATTATTTAGAGTTGATTGAATTATTTCATGTAATGGGAGATTATCATGTCCATAATTTTTATACATTGATTTTCGTAATTTTATTGTTTTAATTGGTTATTTCATGCATGATCTCAGATCTCGTTTTTAAATAATAAAAATAATATATTAATGAAGGTCTACTATATCTTAATCGATGTTGGGTTCCTTTTTTAAAAAAACCTTAGATAAGGATACAAGTATACCATTTTAATAACGTATGAGGGTAAATTTTAGAGGGACCTTATATAGGGTTATGGATAACTAATTTCACACCCCCATGGTCGAGGAGGTTGGATATAGAATTTCACATCACATGTGTTGCTAGACATGACATTTCACACCCCCACCCCAATTAGGATGTCAAGCATTACCCTTCCCATTATTGTTTATTACACTCAACCAAAAGTACAACATCAATTATTATACTTATCACTAAGTACAACATTATTTATGATACTGAGGCATGGAATCACTTATCAATCTATCGGGATCTTAAAATTATACAAGGACGCCGGAGTTACGCCTTGGGTCTAGGGTAGTACTCAATATTTATATATAGGTCACTACATATATAGTGAATATATAAATACATATATTTATATTTATACATGGTGAATCTTAATTTGAGATATTACGGCTTAGGATGATGTAGGTATAGTCGGCTAGGTGTGCAAGAGGAACATTGGTCTGACTCGTTTACATCTATTGATTATTTTACCAAAGTAATTTTGAAATATAAGAACACTAATTTATTTTATACGAAAGTATTGGATTATAAATTATACAAAATTATTGGTGGCTTAGAGATTATATCTCACACCCTTTTTGGTAGACTGTTTGGTACCCAAATAGATATCATCTCATTTTAAGTAAGGAATTGGATGATGCTTTTTCTACATTACATTTATGGCATAGACTATATATGAAAGATTTGGTGTAGTAGTTAAGCATATATTAAATCTTTCTTCTATTGTTGGATCCTTTTATTTAATTTTTTTTATCAGTATACCCATATATATTGGATCACATTCTATATGCATATTTTTTTATAATGTATCATTTTAGTTCATGGGTATTCATTATTTTATTAATGATTCTTAGTTATCACTATCTTCCAATTCCATTATTCGTTACCAATTATACTATAATCATCCATGGTACATAGGGTATAGTATCCCTATTGTACCTTCATGAGGCACTCACTTCTTGTGGGTAGTCTTTATAATATAGGGATGTACACATTAGAACATGAGGACAACCAAAGCAGCGCACCATTTTAGTGGCTCTTAGGTCAATAAGCTACGTGTAATATCAAAGATTTTTTTTTCATTTATTGTATTACTGTTTGGGATGGTATACATGAGACTTGAAATGCGTAAACAATTTTTAAATAATTATAGTGTTGGTCCAAGAAACTAACACGAAAGGGAAAGATCATGTTTTCTAGGATGGGATTGTTTTTCAGGATGACTTGTTGTAAAAGTTGAATATTATTTCACATTATGTGATTATTTTAATTCTACTAGTTATTGATTTATGTATTTATCTGATTTACCTCTCAACCCAGTTTTGAAAGAGATGAGGTGTATTCAACCATCGTTATACAAACCTAATGATTCTGATACCATGAATATTTCATTCTTTATATATTACATGGCATGATGTCCTGATTATAAGGTATGTTTATTTGTACAACTAGTTTGTTGTTTATTTTTTATTCTTTCTTTTATTCCAATTATATCTAGTATTTTGTACTCATATGGTATCTTTTTAGGATTATTTCCACATTTAATGGAATTATTTCTATGATTGTATTCATTTTTATATTATGACAAAAAAATTGGGTTTTCACATATTTACATCACCCTAAATGGGTTTTTCTTATATTTCTTTTTGGAGGCACCTTAATTTACCAATTGTGAATTGTTTGATCCTTGGAAAACAGGTTGAATAGACTAAAAAATTATTTTTTTCAACTAAATGGGTGCCAATTTTTAAATTTATTAATTGTGTGGACTATAAATATTTATTGAATGGTGACCCATATAATTAAATTTTCATAGATGTACTTTTTATATTTTGAAAATGTAGGTAAAGACCAGGTTCTAGTTATGTATATTCGAATTATAACTTATAAAGTCAAGTACCTTTATAATAAGGAAATTTTTATTCATCTTACTTAACAATGGTTCTTATATATATATATATTTGTGTGTGTGTGTGTGTTGAATTAAAATTATTACAGAAAATGGAATATAATTTGGGAGAAAGACCCATATGAATCAACTATTAAACACACAAAAAAACCCATGTTGAGAAGTTAGTTCATGTTACTTATGATATTAACTCATTAAGTGGGTGTTAATTCTTGAATGAAGTTACTATTTTAGATTTATGTTAAATTGAATGACAATTATAAATTATAAATAATTGAAAACAAAAAGTGTAATTGACTGTTATTATAATAGAACCTCGATTGACATGATGGGACCCTCATAGGTTACCTTTACATCTCTATGTGATTAGTTCTTAACCCAATAAGTGTATGATTATGTTACATTAATGGTTATTTAATGTTTCTAGAAATTCTTATTCAGTGTTACATATAATCATATGGTGGCATCTTACATTTCCAATCCACTTATTCAGTAAATAACATTTGTCTACTTTTGAAATTTATTTTAATGATGATTTAGTTAATTAAAATTTTATTTTTAACATAAATATTTTTTTACTCTATATTTTGGTATTGGAAATTTCATAAAATAGATCCAATTTGTGATAACATTATAGATAAATAAACTATTTAAAATAAAATTATGAGATAATTTTCCTAAAATTGCATGTTGTCAGCTTGACTAAATTATTATTACAGTTCCTATTACGAACCGTTACTCGATATTCTTTATATATTATATTATTTTTGACCTATAATAAATTATAATAATTCAAATTACATAAAATTAACCTTTATATGAATTATAGAATAAAGCCTCATGTAAGTGTTGGCTTTAGATTCTATTGGGTGTTTCCATGATCAAGAACATGAGTGTTTCCCGTAGATATCAGTTGACATCCTTCTAGTTGTTTCCTGAACACAATGATTTGGTGGAAAGGCCTAGTAGATTTTTAGGAATGAAAATTTTTTAGGATCAATGTCTTGTGTGAGAAATAGGTTATTGTGATAGCGGCATGTAACGACCCGAAATTTTGAATAAATCTTGTTTCCTAATTTTGTGTGTTATTTTATTTTTTATACTCAACAAAACTATTTCATTTTATAACATGAGTATAATTAAAATGAGACCGTTGTATTTTGACTGTTATATGACCATTGGTCAATATGAGCGCTGGAAACTAAACATTTCGATTATTGTCTCTAAATACAAGTAATCTTGTTTAATTAATATAGAAAGAAGATTCGATGGCCCCACCCAGTAGTCTTGGACCGATCGAAGCCCATCTAACAGAACTTGGGAAGGAGGTAGCACCACTGGGCTTTGCTCTGGACCATACCCAAGCCGAACTTCATCATGTGAAGGTAGAACCGAATCGCCTTCGCAAGAAGTTTAACTGATAGAAATTACTACTCGTGCGATGTTAGCCGAGCCTCCCTCAAATTCTCTCACCTTAGCACACCTTACACTTAGGTCCTATGTTGGTGTGATAATGGGATATGTAAGGAGACCGTAACTACCTAGTGTAATCCTTTGTTTTAAATAAAAAATTTTATTTCTTCTTATGATGAAGTTTATGAATTTTCAAATTTCCAGATAAATATAGTATGCATATTTTTGGTGAATTTTAGAGAAAGGATATTTTAAAAAATGTTTATGTAAACCTTAAATAATTAAAAATGTGTAACGAATTTCAAAAAATGGTCTTCTACAATTATGTTCAGTACGAAATTTAGAGTCTAATAAGATCAACATAATTTTTGATGAATAGGAAACTATGAATAGTGAATTTATAATTAGGATTAGTAATGTGTCCAAATGGATTAGTAATCTCACTTAAAGAAAGTATTAATGTAATATAGGCACCATGATTAAGTAATGTGATTCAATAAAATGGTTAAATAACAGTTTCATAAATTATTAGTCAAGTATTAGTTTTTTCAGGTGAATAGTGTTTTTTAATTAAAAAATTAATTAAAAATTTTTAGAAATTATTTTTAAAAAATTGATTTCATTTTTGAACTCAGAGCATCGATATTATGTTAAGGTAATTATTGGGGATTTTTCTGAAAAAATGAATTTTTGGTGAATAGTGTATTTATTTAAAAATTAAATTAAAAATATTTAAAAAATTATTTTTATAAAATGGAGTTCATTTTTGAAATCAGAGCATTGATATTTGGTTGGGGTGATATTTTGGGATTTTTCTCAGAAAGATGAATTTTCGATAAATAGTGAAAATACAGTTTTTAAGTTATGGGTGTTTAATGACATCATTAAATGATGTATTAAGTGTGTAATAAATTTGGTCGACTAATGAATAGTATGATAAGGTATGAGGTTTCCCAAGTGGCCTATACCATGGGAAAATACCATGGGCAAGCCCATGGTTTTGCCAAAACCACTAATGAGGTGTCCCTTGGCCATAAATGCCTTGTCCCCTCACTTTCCCAATAAATATCAAGCCATCCTCTCATCGATTCGACTTCCCACTCTCCCCCAAAGAAGTTCCGGTCTCATTACCTCCCATGAAGTCCTCCCAAGGTGTCCCCAAGCCCTCAAGGTCCCAACCATTGAGTTTTAAGAGTTACGTTTACGGTAAGGGATCTGACCTCTCTCTTTCTATTCAAGTAATCTCTTTTATGTCATTCCTTTTATGCTCCATGTTCTTATGTTGAAGGATGTTCTTTTATATTCATTATACTGTCCTTTTTATTTTCATATGATGAGAGCCCCCTCTTACACTCATCATTTCATTTTATGAATGTTTAAGTGGCGCCGTTAGGCTGCCGAAATTTTTGTAATATATTCTTTCACCCTTCTCATTTTCAAGTTCTATTTTCTTGTCATGTCTTTCAAGTTCCTCTTTATTATGTTGGGGTTTGATCTCTATATCTATCATACTGATATTTTATGATCATCTGATAAGAGACCCCATTTGAGCTCTTCAATTCAGTATTTAGGTGTTTTAAGTGGCGCCGTTAGGCTGTCGAATTTTTAAGGGATTCTTTCACCCTTCTCATTTTCAAATATCTAATTTCTTTTCAAGTATTCCAAGTTCCTTTTGTAATATTTTGGGGTATGATATCTATATATATAATACTGATATTTTATTTTCATATGATGAGAGACCCTATTTCATCTCGTCAATTAATTTTTGTTGAAGTTTAAGTGACGCCGTTGGGCTGCCGAATTTTCATAAGAGAAATCTTATTTTTGTCTTCCTTTCATGTTCTTCATTTCATGTGGTATATCTTTAAAATTTCATTAACATGTTCTCAAATCCTTTATATTCTGTCCCTCTACTGTTTTATGGATCATTTATGAGTGTTTGACCCATGTCCCCTCTCTTTTCAATGTTTTCTAAAACCCCGAAACATAGCCGTTATGCTGCAGAATTTCCGTCTGAAAATGTCTCTCTCTTTTTCTAAAGTACTTTTATTTTTTTAAGTTAATACTCAAAGATAATTCATTAAAAGGGATATTCAAATATATTCCAAAATGTTTTATTTTAAATTTTGGGATATACATACATGAGACCCGCTCTCCCCTTCCGTGGGTTTAAAGTGACGTAAAGATCCTGTCTTTAAAGGAGTTTTTAAAACATTATGATTATGAAATGAAACCCATTTATTTTATGCTATATGGGTAGTTTATGAAATGATTTATGATGATATATGTGGCTCACATGATAATAAAGGCAAATTTAAGGGTGTGGCCTGATAGCGCTCCAATGCATTGGGTAATGATGTAACCACTAGAGATTACAATTTGCACGATATCTTGGTGAATAACCTTGGTAATTTTCAAATGACACCTTGGGGATGGACCTTGGTGATATGTTCATGATTGTGTATGTTAAATGTTGTCTCCACATCTTCAAGTTATGAAAAATGATATTTTTATTATGATATATCTCATGATTTCTTTCTCATGCCTTAAAGTTATTTTCAGGACCTTGTTGATATATATCAAGTTCACATGTTAAATGTTTCCCCTTGTTTCCCTTACTGGGCCTTCTGCTCACCCTTTCTTATGATTTATGTCCCTAGGTTACGAGTTGAAGTAATGAACCTAGGATGAACATAAGGAGAAGCCTTTCAAGTGTTTAAGAAGAATGTTTTATGTTCTCATGTTTTATGTTCCTAGTTTCCAAGACACTAAACCTTAAAGATCCTCAGTTTTGTTAAATGTAATGAAATTTTATGTGATAAAAAGGCGGGATGCTATACTTTCTATCAAAGGATGTTTTAGTTATTTGTGGAAATTAAGATATGAAAACTCTAGTAAGAAGCCTATAGAAATGTATAAATATTGGAAATCATCCTAGTATTTTGGTGAGTATTGAGTAAGGGGTTTCTGAGAAAATACATCCCTGTCTGGATACGAGCAGGTAGAGGTGGCTCTGGCACAGATGTACATAAGGGTAAAACCCAAAAACACTGCTTTGATCTAGACTCGAATGGGAACTGGTACTTGACAACGGGCCTTGCTGCACTCTTAGTTACGACACTCCCAGGGGATATGATTTGGTAAATTCATAAGCTTAGTATGAACCATTATTAAAGGAACAAAGATAAAATAAAATAAAGATTCACATAAGAATATATGATCATGGATAAACTTGTTTGGATCCTAGGGAATCACAAGTTAGGGTATACTTTTCTTCTACAAGGTATCCTTCTATGCTTTATGCTCTTTTTCATGATTATTGGATAATTATTTAAGCCCCTAATTGTACTTTATTTTCTTAGTTAATGGCAGGAAATGGAATAACATTTCCAGCAACCAATGAGATAGGAAATGTGACGATTTCTGAATTAATATGACAGAGATGATTAGGGGATTAAAATACGATTATTATTTTGTAAGACGTTCACTATTTTGGGGACCATATTTGATCGAGGTAAACAGATTACTACGGTATTTTATTTGAGGAGTAAGGTTGACTTATATTTTGAAGAATCGATGAATTAAAGGTGGACTTATAGTAATTTAGGTTACTTATGGAAATGATTAACCTATCTTGGGTAAAATATGATTAGGTTATCTACTTTTGTTATAAGATGTTAGGAGTGGTTGATGTTTTTTGGAGATGAACAATGATGTTTATTTTGGAAGACTATGTTATCAAATCCTTCTTGTATTCGGGTTTCAATATTAGTTTGGTTTATTTTGAGGAATTTTAAGAACCGTTATTTATGGAATGGTCAATGATGAACTTTGGGTAGTACCATGGAACCTTGAAGATTTAAAAGTAGTTTCCCTTCCTATGGGATTCTTTATTTTTGAAGAGTTGTTTAATCTTACCCTTTATGTTTTTGAGATAATGTTTAAAGATAGAAGAAATTGATAGTTAATCTTATGTGGATTAAGTGACTCTCAAGAAGATGATTCTTGTGTTTTGATGAGACCAAGTAGTTTTGAATGCTCATCGTTTGGAGAAAAGATTAGTTTTGGTAGAAACTTATTAAAGGATGAAACTCTACTGGAAGGTAGGTATATTTCCTTATGTTTTTATTCTATGTAGTAAATGAATTCCTCAAAATTATTAAAAGGAACGTAAAACAAAAACTTTGTTGGTTTAAGATTCTTGCTGGGTGATCAAAGACCATTTACACACATCATAAGTTTGGGAATTTTGTGTGGTTAACTTTCTCCTAATCATGTTATCTATCACTCTCCCTCAGAACTTGAAACTTTGTTTTCTCCTCCATGTCCATGTTTTTCTACATGGAATCCTAGTGTGGGTTAACTCAGGTGGCCTTTGTACTTCCTTTTCTTTCTTTTAAAGTAATAGTGTCACTGACTCTTTTTCTGATGTGGGACTTTCAATGAAATTTCAAAACACAATTTTTAAAAATTGCGAGGATGCAATTTCTTAAGGCGGGAAGATTGTAACGACCCGAAATTTTGAATAAATCTTGTTTCCTAATTTTGTGTGTTATTTTATTTTTTATACTCAACAAAACTATTTCATTTGATAAAATGAGTATAATTAAAATGAGACCGTTGGATTTTGACTGTTATATGACCATTGGTCAATATGACCGCTGGAAACAAAACCTTTTGATTGTTGACTCTAAATACAAGTAATCATGTTTAATTAATATAGAAAAGAAGATTCGATGGCCTCACCTAGTAGTCTTGGACCGATCGAAGCCCGTCTAATAGAACATGGGAAGGAGGTCGCACCACTAGGATTTTCTCTAGACCAAACCCAAGACGAACTTCATCGTGTGAATCTAGAATAGAATCTCCTTCGCGAGAAGTTCAAACTGATAGAAATTACTACTCGTGCGATGTTGGCCGAGCCTCCCTCAGATTCTGTCACCTTAGCACACCTTACACTTAGGTCTTATGCTGGTGTGATAAGGGGCTATATAAGGAGACCATAACTGCCTTGTGTTATCCTTTGTTTTAAATAAATTTTTTGATTTCTTCTTATGATGAAGTTTATGATTTTTCAAATGTCCGGATAAATATAGTATGCATATTTTACGTGAATTTTAGAGAAATGATATTTTAATAAATGTTTATGTAAACCTTAAATAATTAAAAATGTGTAATGATTTTCAAAAAATGGTCTTCTAAAATTATGTTCAGTACAAAATTTAGAGTCTAATAAGATCAACTTAATTTTTGATGAATAGTAAATTATGAATAGTGATTTTATGATTAGGATTAGTAATGTGTCCAAATGGATTAGTAATCTCACTTAAAGAAAGTATTAATATAATCTAGACACCTTGATTAAGTAATGTGATTCAATAAAATGGTTAAATAACGGTATCATAAATTATTAGTAAAGTATTAGTTTTTTCCGGTGAATAGTGTTTTTAATTAAAAATATTTAGAAAAATATTTTTATATATTGGATTTCATTTTTGAACTCGGAGCATCGATATTATGTTAAGGTAATTTTTGGGGATTTTTCTGAAAAAATGAATTTTTAGTGAATAGTGTATTTATTTAAAAATTAAATTAAAAATATTTAGAAAAATATTTTTATAAAATGGAGTTCATTTTTGAAATCAGATCCTTGATATTTTGTTAAGGTGGAAATTTGGAATTTTTCTGAGAAATTTGAATTTTTGATGAATAGTGAAAATACAATTTTTAAGTTACGGGTATTTAATGACATCATCAAATGATGTATTAAGTATGTAATCAATTTGGTCGACTTATGAATAGTAATATATGGTATGAGGTGTACCAAGTGGCCAATACCATGGGAAAATACCATGGGCAAGCCCATGGTTTTGCCAAAACCACTAATGAGGTGTCCCTTGGCCATTAATGCCTTGTCCCCTCACTTTCCCTATAAATTCCAAGCTGTCCTCTCATCCATTCGACTCCCAACTCTCCCCCAACGAATTTCTGGTCTCATTACCTCCCAAGGAGTCCTCCCAAGGTTCCCCCAAGCCCTCGAGGTCCCAACCATTGAGTATTAAGAGTTAGGTTTTAAGGTAAGGGATCTGACCTCTCTCTTTCTTTTCAAGCAATCTCTTTTATGTCATTCCTTTTATGCTCCATGTTATTATGTTAGAGGATGTTCTTTTATATTCATTATAATTTCCTTTTTATGTTCATATTATGATATACCCCCTCTTACTCTCATCATTTCATTTTATGAATGTTTAAGTGGCGCCGTTTGGCTGCCGAAATTTTTTTAACGGATTCTTTCACCCTTCTTATTTTCAGGTTCTATATTCTTGCCAAGTCTTTAAAGTTCCTTTTTATTATGTTGGGGTATTATCTCTATATCTATCATACTGATATTTTATGATCATATGATGTGATACCCCATTTTATCTCTTCAATTCAGTATTTTGAAGTTTTAATTGGCACCGTTAGGCTGCTGAATTTTTAAGGGATTCTTTCACCCTTCTCATTTTCAAAGATCTAATTTCATGTCAAGTATTTAAAGTTCCATTTGTATTATGTTGGGTTATGATCTCTATATCTATCATACTGATCTTTTATGTTCATATGACGAGAGACCCTATTTCATCTCGTCAATTCATTTTTTGTTGAAGTTTAAGTGACGTCATTGGGTAGCCGAATTTTCATAAGAGAAATCTTATTTTTGTCTTCCTTTAATGTTCTTCATTTCATAAGGTATATCTTTTAAATTTCATTAACATGTTCTCAAATCCTTTATATTCTGTCCCTCTACAGTTTTATGGGTCATTTATGAGTGTTTGACCCATGTCCCCTCTCTTTTCAATGTTTTCTAAAATCCCGAAACATAGCCGTTATGCTGCAGAATTTCGGTCTCAATATGTCTCTCCCTTTTTCTAATGTACGTTAATTTTTTTAACTGAATACTCAAAGATCTTTCTTCAAAATTGGTATTCACATATATTACAAAAATTTTTATTTTAAATTCTCGGATTCACATACATGAGACCTGCTCTCCCCTTCCGTGGGTTTAAAGTAACGTAAAGATCATGTCTTTAAAGCAGTTTTTAAAACGTTATGATTAAGAAATGAAACCCATTTCTTTTATGCTATATAGGTTGTTTATGAAATTATTTATGATGATATATTTGTCTGACATATTAATAAAGTCAAATTTAAGGGTGTTCCCTGATAGCGCTCCAATGCATTGGGTAATGATGTATCCACCAGGGATTACAATTTTCACGATATCTTGGTGAATAACCTTGGAGATTTTCAAATGACACCTTGGGGATGGACCTTGGTGATATTTTCATGATTGTCTATGTTAAATGTTGTATCCACATCTTCAAGTTATGAAGAATGATATTCTTATTATAATATATCTCGTGATTTATTTCTCATTCCTTAAAGTTCTTTTCATGACCTTGTTGATATATCTCAAGTTCACATGTTAAATGTTTCCCCTTGTTTCCCTTATTGGGCCTTCTGCTCACCCTTTCTTTTGATGTATGTCCCTAGGTTATGATATGTAGTAATGAACCTAGGATGAACATAAGGATAATCCTTTCAAGTGATTAAGAAGAATTTATTATGTTTTCATGTTTTAAGTTCTTGGTTTCCAACACACTAAACCTTAAAGATCCCCAGTTTTGTAAAATGTAATGAATGTTTATGTGATAAAAAGGCGGAATGCTATTAGGCATCTCCCTTATAAATTAAACAATTACTAAGTTATAACAACTAGTTTCAGAGGTGATGTATTGTTTGACTATCATTATTCTAAGTATGAATCCCATACATGATAAAAAATCACCTCTTATATATAAGATGGCTAGTTTTCTATTAGGATATACATTGAGGGGGTATTACCTTATAATGTTAATCAGTGAGTGTCATATCTTTATACGTGACATTAATTTCAGGCCTCATGTAGGTTTATGAACTTCCTTCATATTCAGTTATCTCTTCTTGAGAGATATTTTTGTAATGTTTGACACTGAGTAATAAAATCCCTTAGATGAGATATAGATACACTACAAGAATAATTTCAACTCGGTGGGAGACCATGATTCCCATTTTCTTGATGTGGGACCTAGTAGGTCGACTGTATTTTATTTGATCAAAGGTAGTCCAAAATAGAGCTTGGAGTGGGGATTATGTTTTCTATAAAAGAAACCATAATGGTTTTACCCTAGTTTTGAGATCGATTCATGTATTTTTATTGATTTAAATGATTTTTGGCTATTAAACCACTAGGATTTTAAAGAACCACCTTGAGTATTTGATATAAAAACCGGTTTATTTGGGTAGTATTTTTCATGCACCTGGATTATATAACTAGTGGTTTCACAGTTGATTATTTCTTCACTAAAACAATACTGTGGGACACGAATTCATTCATAAAATCATGGAAGGAGTAGGTGTCCAATTTATAATAGGTGTTCCATGTGATCTCATGTTGTGTTAAATACTTTCATACTATAGATCATGGTCAGTTTCAATGATGTGATGCTTATGGTCATGGTGACCCGAATCTTGGGGTAAATTAATGGAAGAGCCCAATGATGAGGGATTATTTTAGTATGAACAATATTCCATGAGATGGTTGACTGATAGATGGAATTGGACATGCAATATTATTATTCATGGTTCTATGGGTTAACAATGAGGCTAATATAGAACTGTTAGTTTTGAGCATGGATCATAGGTTTCTATACCTTCATATAAATAAAATTACTGTGTAATACTATTCTAGAGGTGACCATGCCCCTATCTTGACATCAACATTAGTATGCTGATAGAGTACTGACTATAATTTGAGTTACATGTTTTTTAAATAGCCTTTATAGTTGGATGAAGGAACACAGATGGTGATTCCATCATAGATAAATTTTAATATAATTCAGATAAAGTGTTGTACACATTTTTCCATTAAGGGTGGAGACCCTTTGTATGTTTCAAATTTCAACGAATTTCTTGGGAACCATAATCTAGAAGAAGGAATGTCTCATGGTTGAAGTTTAAAATATCACCCTAGATGAGTGTGTTCTTACACATGCCATCCATTACATCAGGGAATAGTAATAGATAGTCATTTTTATTTTCATTGGACATATTATAAGGACACTCTTATTGTGGGGAGGAGGAGGTTGATCTCTAGTGGGGAACCCCAATTTGAGAGGGGCTGTGAAATGTTGAGGTCAATCAATGGATAGTCATTACAGAACTCATATACTATTAATTAAATGAAAATATGAATGCCTAGAATCCTTTGTAAATTTTAGAAATGGGTTTGATTATGGATTTGGAGAAATTAAAATGTAAGAATTAAGCCTAAAGTAACTTATAGTGATCTATGGATGTCAGCTCAGGATAGCTTTGATGATGGTGTTATTGAATGAGAATGTTTTTTTGAAGAGATTATACAACCAGGGGAAATCACCAGAGGATGGGGATACACTATAGTGTGAATCCTTAGAATAATTTTAGTACGCCATGGGAGAAAGGAGTTAAAATCATGATTGGGGATGTGTCAGTTGTTGAAGTGGAGTTATTTCAAGAAAATCTATTAGAGGTTCTTCAACTTGAGTTTCCTTTAGTATATGGATTTATTCAGTAATTAACATCATATAGCACACCTTTGAGAATAAATGGGTTTATTTTAAAGTTCTACCAATACTTTTAAAGGAAAATATATCATAATAGTATGAGATTGATCAATTTGAGATTGATTATTTTAGAAAAATCGAGTAATGGAGGTAGAGTCTCAGTGTGTGATTTGAGAAAAATAACAAAAATTTCATTAGGAAACTAATATCTTTTTTAGATGATAATTTTTTATGGTTGGTGTGCGATGACTCGGAATTGGTGGTCAAAATATAGAACTAATGAAAGGGAGAACTATATGCCAAATTATTAGAGAGACAATGACATGATCATGTATTGGGATAGATAGGCTTGTGTAACTAATGTCTTGATGTTAATATTTGGATATGATAATTTGATCATGTTTTAATGGATTATGTACTGTATGTTTAAAATAACTACGGGAGATTCATTGGGAATTTAAAAAAAGTAGTCATTTTAGTGAGATTTCATGACCTAAGTAGGTTGGGTGTTTTTTATTTTTCCCCAATGATTTTTAAGGATGATAAGTTATATGGTGAGATTATTTTGTTGTACCATCTTTTTAAATTAGGAAACATTATAAAATAATTTGAATCTTTTTATTTGGTGGATGGGACAAATCATAAATTGAACTTCATTGTGTAAATTTGAGATATAGAACACTTGAAAACATTGTTTTTTGATGGGGTTATGGATTGATAGTAATATTAGAAGTTCATACGAGTTTAATTATTTTCTGTCTCAAAAATATCTCTTTCTATGTGAATCAGATATGGTCACACCATTTTATAAACATTGTGAACTTCTTAGAGAAACTGTGAATACCTGCAAAGTGTTTCACATAGTTTGTCAAACCATGCAACTATGGTAGATGGCAGTGAAGAAATTTTGTAAACAAAATTAGAGGTGGGTACATGAGCTATGTGGTTTTAAAAATTAGGTTCTTATCCCACATGTTTAATTCCACTTAACCAGTATTACCATAGCATTTAGAGCTTGGTTTTCCATACCATGTAGCCTAACCATGTGGGGTGTTGATATTAGGAATTGGGGGCATTACAGTCTATAAAAAGTTATCCATACAATTTGGCCTAACTATGCTTCTCTTAAAAGGGTAAAATGTCAATTTTTTCCCTCTAACCCTTTATGGGACATTACCCCTTTTTCCTCCCACATTCACCAAAGAGGCCTCCCTCACGCACACTCCACCCCATCTTCCCATGTAGGTTCTCCCCTATTTATGCTTAAAATAAAATATCATTCATCACATTGTATAGAGATCAATAATTCTATGACTACTCATACCTTTTTAATTAGATTCCTTTCTCACTTTTTATGTGATCACTATGTCAGATCATTTACCCTATCTTTAGGGAGTTTTCTAAATAATTTTATTCATTTTTATTTATCAAGAATCAAATCACAGTAATAGATCAGTAAATAATCCTAAGCATGAGGTAGTGGGTCTATATAATTTTTCATTAATGTTTCAACATTTATATAATATATTCATTTTTTTAAAGAGGTGGTGCCTCAGTCAAATACAGAGGCACAATTTAATGAAATGAGAGAAAGGGAATTACAAAAGTATGAACGAAAGAATTATATTATAATCCTTAATGAAAAAGGTAGCAAGTCATCAGGAAAATCATCCAACCAGGTAGTATCCTGATTGACCCCCTTATTGGAAAGACTATCAACAACCATGTTCACTTCGCGGTACACATGTGTGGAAATGAAGTTTAGATCCATGAGCAAAGCAAGACATTTCATCCATCGAGAGGTAAGTGGCCATGAAAGGTTCCCCACCCCCTTCCAAATAGCTTGGACAACAGTGGTTGAATCACATTCAATCCACACATCATACATTCCACACATTGATGCTAATTTGTAAAATACTCTAATTGAATTTTCTAGATAATGGCCTTGATTCCTTTAGAAACCCCTTCAATTGTATGAGACCTCAAATAAATAAAACCCTTTTTATATTTTTTAAATCCCATGAAATGTCTATGAATTCCGAAATTAATTAATTGAATTGGTTAAAAACTCTTGCTCCATGATATATTACTTTATTCTTTTCATTGTGAATGTGACAACATTTTTAATTGAATTTAATTAGAATCCATTTAATGGGATACATCATAATTAATTATATTATGTATATTTGTATAGTTAAATTGATGATTATATTTGTTTTATCCCACACTCTCATTTTATAATTAAACTACTTTTTATGTGTGTTGTTTTCCCTAAGGAATAAGGTGTGATTATTTAGATATGATTGAATTGTGTAATACAATGGGTGTATCCCGTGGACTTCTTCTGTTCTATACATGGATAAGACTAATATTATAGTTTTAATAGATAAGGGAATGTCTGATATTTAGGCCTTTTTTAAAAATTAAAGTAATATATTAATAATGATCCACTTAACCTTGAGAAATACTAGGTTATTCATTACATAATTCTTTGAATAAGGTTTCATAATGAATGAGAGGCCATCTTATCTTGGTTAATTATAGAGAGACCTTGTTTAGGATTTTTGAACATGAATTTCAGACCCCCTTTGTTGAGAATGCTGGACAAGGAATTTTACATTACTTAGTTTGCTAGACATGAAATTTAATACCACATTGATTAGGTTGTTGGGAATATCCCTTATCATTATTGAATATGATACTCAAAATTCTTTCCTAAGTTAATTACAATTATTATCATGGGGTACTACTTTATTTATGATACTTGAAATGGTTTCCTTGATTATTTATAATACTAGGGAGTCGAGTCCCTTATTACTTTGTGAGGCTCTTATGACTATACATGGATGAAGTATTTTTGTCTATGGTCTTGTGTAGTAAACCAAATATATATATGTGTGTGTGTGTTTGAATTTTGATATTTTTTTTTTACTTATATACTTCATAAGATACATATATATCTATATTTGTATATATAATAACACTTTATTAATGAAATTATGGGTTAAGCAAAACTAGTAATAGTTACCCAGTTGTCCTTCAAGAACCCATGTCTTACTTGTTTCGATCTATTTATTATTTAACAAAATTACATTTTATATACCTTCACCTTTCATTATTTCATAGTAATAGACATTATAATTCATTTTAAAACATTTTTGGTGACCTATTGAGTAAATCTCACATGCTATTCAGGCCTATGTTTGTTACCAGAAGAGAAATCATCCTATTATAGGCTTGGAACTGGACTATTCTTGTGCTACTTCACATGAGTAGATTGGAATGTACATGGGAGTTTTGGTGTAGTGGTTGAGAATGTACTAATGATACCTACCAATGTTTTATTCTTTTATTTATTCATTTATGTCATTGGTTGTGGCCAAATTTACCCCGGATTTTAGTTTTAAGCGGTTGGTTGTAGTTTAGCTTGGGTTGTCAGTTATCTTTCCAGTAGAAGCCTTGGAGGTCATTATACATTGGGTGGAATGTGTTTTGGTATTGGGTATTTTAGAAGGTTATGGAATTGACTTCATTAGGTGGTCCTATGATAAGAACACCCCTGATGGATGGAATGGTTGGGTAGTTGTCTGTTTTGCAGTCATGTTTGTAACAAATTATGAAAACAGGGTCTATAGTTTGGATTTTAGGGATTTTACTAAGGTCTATATCATCAACCATCCTAGTGAGTACTACGAGTGTGCCCTAAATATTATCTCTTCTCTAATTTTATGCATTCCATTAGTTCATTGTGACTTTTTAGAATAAGGTGATGTTCCCCATGTTTGTTTTTGGTCAATATGGATTTCAAGATACTCGTAAGCATCATTTGGGGATTGGTTTTGAAAGGTCCTATTACACATCATGTCAATTAATATTTTGTTCCCTAGGCCCAACCCTTCTAATAAGATTATCACTTGTTTAGGAATAGTAAAACCATAATGTGGAACCATGTTTAGGGTGTCTTTGAACCTCTCCCATGTTTCATAGAATTACTCCCCATCTTTTTCAAAAAAGTTTATGATGCACATTTTAAGTGCAATATTTTTTGTGGCGGGGAAAGTATTTATTGTAGAATTATCTTTTTAAATGGTCCCAATAGTTGATGGATTATAGTCTCAAATTTTTTAACTAATTTTTAGCTCGATCCTTTAACGAAAAAAGAAAATAGGCTCATCATAGATGATTCTAGTTGATGTGGGTGACACCTGGTCTCTACAATTTCATTAAACTCTTTGACATGAAGGTATAGAATTTCTGACTCAATCCCATGGAAGGTTGGAAAGTATTTTAGGACATTAGGTTTGAAAACATATTGGGATTATCCTAGGTCAGAATGGCTAAGGAAAGATTGTTCATTGGTTCAAGTAGGTGTGAGGTAATCATTTATGGTTTGGTCGACTGCATTCCCCATGTTTCGGGCTGTCTCACTTGAATTTCCATTTTGGTTCTCACCCGGGATTTTGAGTTGGTTTCATTGATGAACTTCCATTTATTGGGATCAATTTTTTACTCTATAGTATTAGGAAGTTTAGGATATAATTTAAAGACTTACCTTTATGTACTTGACTCCCCAACCCCAGGACTATCCACCCAAACTAGATGGTTTGATTAGTCATGGGTGTAGGCGGACATGCACCAAAAGAAAAAAAATGAGAAAAGGAAAAGATAAGAGAATTTGGACGAGAATAGTAGAAATGGGGGAGAATATAATGGGAGTTGAGATTAATTACCTGGGTCCCTTGAATCAGCAACAAAATTTGGTCTCTTCCAAATTTACTCATGATTTTAGGGTTAAGTGGTCTCTTGTAGTTTAACTTAGGTTGTCAAACCCTTAGAGACCTAAAAAGTAACCTAAAAAATGTACATTATATTGATTGTTTTTTGATTTGAAGTGGCCAAATTGGGCTGATTTTTATCGGATTAAGTGAAATATAAGAGACTTATGTGAATTCAAATTAAAAGAATGAGTTGATACTAGGTTATCACTTGGTGAGGATTAGATGCATTCCATTTTCAACTATTACAATTTCTTATATTTGAGATGGGTTCATTTAAGAAGATCAATCAAAATATTCACTTACTGGTTTAATACATACACACTTTAATAATAATCACCTATACACATGAATAATCATTGTTTTGAGAACTTCCAGGTATGGGGTCGTATTAGCACATGAAGTGTGTGGCCTAAAATTTAACTAGGACGAAAGAGTTTAAATATCATCAAACAAAAATATCATCTAAAATAAGGGATTATAAATTAATGGCATGATAAATAACATCCAATACAGAGCCAATCGAATCCCATGGATCAACCCATAAGTGGGTTTTCCCTCCATTGACGCTATGTTTTCAATAGAAGAGGGAAGTTGACTTGTGAGGGAGTAATTGAACAAGTTAAAAAACAGTAAAACAAAAAAAAATCACACAACTATTGTGTGAATTATTTTAAAAGGTTTGGTATGAATAAATCTGCACCATAAATAAACAGTATTAATTTGATAATTAGCATACAAGAATAAGAGAAGATGAAGAATTTTTATTGAAAACTAAGGTGATTCAAACAACATACAAATGAAGAAGAACATTACGAAGGGAAAGTGGCAGCATAAAACTATATTGAAATAAATCATCAATGATTATAAAATCATCCACCACCACTACATTAAATAGTGATTTCAAGAATATTGGGTCAGTATCCCAATATTAAAATGGATCCCACTTGACTATGGAAGGCCTAGGGTGGTGGAAAGTATGAGAGAGTGGACTTCTCTATCCTTGACCTGAAGTGGCATCTAGCTTTCATCCAATGAATAGAGGCATATAAATGTCCTTCTATATAGAATAATTTTGATGAACCATAATAGAAAAAAAATTTCAGG
The DNA here is from genome assembly GCA_963277665.1 of Viscum album. Lineage (NCBI taxonomy): Eukaryota > Viridiplantae > Streptophyta > Magnoliopsida > Santalales > Viscaceae > Viscum > Viscum album. The sequence goes on from OY728166.1 coordinate 241,670,550, forward strand.
ATGTCTCCTAGCTCTCTATAAAATTTCAGACCAAATGAATTTGTGGTTATCGAGATATGATTATATTGGTGCGCTATTTTTCTGGGCCACAGAATCTGGCCCATAATTTTATATCCAACTTGTGCCACCTATAACTCCATTCATGAATTATAATTATCTTTTTACATTACTTAATGAAATGTTTTCCATGATTTCATCAAGATTTAGATAATTTTTTATAATTATTGGGCTTGGATATTGGCTGCTTATGTAGTTTTATTGGGTTATTGCCCAGTTTACTTCACCCATAATGTTGTTTGTTCAAGGCCAAATTCGGTGGTCTTCCAATATGAATCTTAAAGTACTTAAAATGTATTAATTGTTACCAATGTAACGAGAAACCTGAAAAATATATATTATAATAAAATAACGATCATTGGGTAATTTAAATGATGTTAAAAAATGTACCATGTAATGGTGCATTGTGAGAAGGAATTACAATTATAATATGAAATAATGTTCAAAGTGTAAAATGCACTAAAATGGTGTTTATGAATAATAAAGCACATGAATAATATATATATTAACAATACATATTATCCTCATTCAGTATCTAATCAGTCATCCTAGCATGATATATTGAATAACCTATTCTATTCCTATTTCATGTATACTGTATCAAGTTAATTCATTGTCATTCATTCTTTTATTAATATCTATTATTTATTACAATCATCCACTTAATTTTCTTATTTTTTACTTTTGATGTATTCATCACCAATCTTGAGTGTAGAGGCTCTTAATCATTCCATCATGAGCCCTTTGATGATATTTGGAAGCCTCTAGAATATAGTGATATTAAATTTAGTCCTATTTTCAACCCAGGTCAATGAACCATTTTAGTGGCTCCCAAATCAGGACACATAATTTATGATCTTTTATAACCTCTTTATTAATAATTCCTTGTTAAAATCATGTTTTGGGAAATAACTGCTTTGTTTTTCAAATATGTTTTCATTTTTTATTTCAGGTCCTCTTTAATTGATCATGTTTACATAATTTTCGTAATGGTAGAAATGTTAGAAATGTCATATATATTCCATATATATGTATTTACTGTAATCCATAAAAGTTAATGATTGAAAATGAATTAGACCATTAATTGAGACGATAGGCCGTATATATGCATGAAAATTGTTTCCATTTTCATGATAGTCGAATATAATGAATGTTAAAAAACATATTACATTTATAGAATATTTTATAATATATATATATAATATTTTCTAACATTATATCTATTAACTTCCCTGTAAATAATTTTTCCAGAACTACTCACATCACTTCACAAGGTGATAGTTCACCATACACCAGAACGACATTATCGTATACCCCAAATAATAGAAATTAATATTATATATATGTTTTCATAATTATAAAAGTATTATCATGTTTTATATAACATAAATATTTGTTTATTCTATCCTTATTACCATGAAAATAAAATGGACATGAACAAAATACACATCGGTTCAAAGTGAGGTAGTCCACTATACACACGAGCAATGTTATTATTTTTCATCTGGTTGAGATGTAAAATAGTATATGTGATACTATAATTACATATGTATATTAATTTCTAAATATCATTTATATAATAAAAATCCATCATTTTATCAGTCTGAGATATGTAGTGATGGAAACAAATTACATCTGTTTGTGAGATAGCAGTCCGACGTACACATGATCCGCAATTTTGTTTCCCATTTGAGGGAAGTGAAGATGGATGTTAGTGATTTAAATTACATAATAAAATCTCAATATAAGGAATATAATGAGTTTATTATATTATCATGGTTTAATTTTATTTGTAGGATGTGGAAGAAGAAATAAAATTGAAACACTTATTTAAGAATGATACCTCTTCTTGGGAAAACCTCATTAAGTTGGCACCAAAATAATGTATTGGATTTATTTATGATCCAAAAATAGATATAGGTAATCATAATTTAAGTAATTAAGTGTTTTTTGGTAATTTATGAGGTAAATGGTTTTATAGGTGTGAGGAGGAGAGGAGGGGGTGGCCTGTTATAAGTGGGTAGAAGACACATTAGGAATTTTTTAAAAGAATAATGTGTACCCACATTTTTAACATTACTTAAGACAAAAGAATGGATAATTATCAAAACATAGTGGTGATAAGTTATAAATATATAAATTCAATATGATTTGGGGAAGCTCTTAGGTCATTTAACCCATGTATTTTTAGTTTAACCACTAGTAAATCTATTGTAACCTTAACCGTGGTAATAAATTTTTCTATTATTTACTGTTCATTATGGTAAAACTTTTAATCTGATCTTAGTAAATAATATAAATTATTCTAATTAAAAATATGGAAGAATTTTTTGAAAATTTTATTCATAGTATTGGAAAAAATTAATTTAAAATTAAACATAGAAACATGATGAAAAAGTAGTTTTCCAAAGAAAAATCTTTCAAAAGTATAACATTTCTTTTATATAAAAAATCAACAAAAAATTGGTTAAAATGTAATAAATAATATTAATAAAAATTTATTTGAGACAATAATACTTTAAATATATTTTTTTAAAAAAATGTAACATTCTAAATTCATTAAAAGAAATTACACTTTTAAATAAAAACAAGTATTTTTCTCTATTCATTAAGATAATAACATTTTTGTAAAATTTACAAAAATTCATAATATTTATTTTAGAAATTATGAAATAAAAAACTAATTTTATATGTACAAATTATTTTTTCAAAAGAATGGAAAATTTATTATAAAATAGGTGTGCGTAAAGTGATGAAAAATGATTTTTAGGAAAATGCTTTTTTTCATGAAATAGACAATTTTATGAAAAGTTTTTTACTCATACTCTTAATTGAATGAATTTAAATTAATATATATTGAAATATTATATAATTTTAATTTATATAATTATTCATTAGTGTTCATATCAGTAAATTAAAAATGAAAAACATTATGCACTTAAAACAGTCTTTAGAGAAAATGTTTTTCTCTGTATGAATATATATTTGTAAAAAAATAAATAAAATATTTGATCGTTTATTTAAAACAATTGTTTATGAATAGACTTTTAGTTAATGACATTATTTAGATTGTTATAAATAAAATTTATCATATTTCACGTTACTAAAAAAATCTAAAATACTACACTACATTAAATTACAAGATTTAATGAAAGGAGATGAATGAATTTACAAAAAAAACATTCTTTTTAACAATTTTTCAATAATTTCAAAAATATCACTATAAGCTAATTTTTATAAGTAATTTTTATAAATTCTATATTTTTTTCATGAAAAAATTAATTTTTTTTATAAACTAAATATTTTATCCATAAGGAAAATTAATAACAACCATTTTCAGAAGAAGAATATTTTATATGCATAGATTACTTTTTCAAAAAAAAATTGTTCTTATTTAATAAATATTAATAAATATATAAATATTAAATTGGATTTATTCATATATTCTATAATGTGGATTTTTTAATCTTGGTTTTGTGTGAAATGAAACTTATCAAAGAAAATATATATTTAATTTAAAATTAATATTTTAAAATATATTGATGTTAAAATAACAATCATCACTCCATTCCTAGTCTCTGAAAAAAATAAATTTGAGAGGAAAATAAAAATATGAAGGAAAGAATACCATTTATAGTCCCGACATATCTGAAATAAACCATCATAATTAAAATATGATAACTCCCTCTGATGATGTCCTGAAAAGTACATCTTGTAACCCCAACACACAAGAATGGGTTTGAACAAATATATAAATTTACGAAGTAATGAAACCCATTAAAAGAGGTTTTAAAAACACACATAAATAGAAAAAACCACATTGAATATAAATTAACTTTTAAAAAGACAAAAAACTATATAAAAATATGTTATACAAATAATACATTATAAGTAAACCACTTTCAATACACTATGAAAAACCAATAGAGGATTATATGACAACTCTTCAACTAGAAGATGAAACATCATACCATTAATGTTAAGTCATTAAAAATTATTCATTTTCATCTTGAATCACATTATACATGTTTGATATTATTTAAAATAAACCACATTTCAAATAAACTGAATTTTCTATGAACCATGTCTGTTATTAAAGTAGTTTTTATTTTATTAAATATTAGAATATTCTCATCATTTTTCGTTTTACTTTTGAAATTTTTTTCTCTCTGATATTATATGATGAAAAAATTTAAACATTTTTCATTAAAACTAAAACCCCGCCATTTATATCATTATGGTAAGAAACACTTTATTTTAAATCAGATAGTATTTGATAAAGACATGCATCAAGAATATAAAATTCATACATATAAATCATTAAACTGTTTTAAATCTGTAACATATTGACAGTTTTAACTATTAAAACCCCATTTATAAAAACATTATCTCTATAAAAAGACTCATATTACATGAAATCATTAATTATTAACTTTCCAACTAAATTTTGTTGACTCATTCTTTTCATACATAAACTGTTTGAACTAAACATGAATAAACAATTTTTTCCCCCACATTCAATCAAACTAATTCATGACATCAACTACTATAGGAACCAAATTGAATCTTTTTATATTAATTAGACTCACTTTGAGAATCAATGAATCATGAGTTGTAAAAAATGCATATGTGTAGTTTTGATTGACAAAGCCACATGGTTGATGTATAAGTTCAAGTTTTTCACAACCACAATAACATTTAAAATGTACAGTAATTGATTTTCAGATGGGTTTTCAAGCCATACAAGTTGTATTGAGCAAACCCTAGATAGCACTAATTCGATGTCTTCTACTAATTACATTGTACTGATTAAAATGAATCCATCCCTGAAGAACTGATCAGTCTAGTATTCTAAGTAAACCAGATACATACATGCATCTTTTATTACAAATTAATACACCAATTACAAATTATTTTTTCTTTTATGTAAAATATAAATAAATAACATTGGGGGGGAACTCTAATAAATTTAGTAAATCTATACTTATCTTTCATAGCATGCTTATTGGATACATGGGGAATAAAACATAATAAGGGTGATCCCAAATTCTAAGTAAGGGTATTTAAAGTAGAAGAAATAATGTATCAATAAGAATAAATTAACATTGAATGGTAAGTAACTTAAAACACATTCCATTCAAATAACATGATAAGGAAATATCTATATTAAAGTTTAAGGAACTAAAAATCATTCCATCTAAGTCAATAAAATGATAATGAAATGTATCCATAGGCATTTGAACACAAAATGTCTTGGATAAATAATAATTAATTCCTTAAAAATAATGGCACCTGTAGATATGTCGATGCAATATCACCTTGATGAAAAATAAATGAATATAAATGAGAGAAATTATTTAATATTGGATTCCATGTTCCCTAGGTACATGGTACCTTTACCATAATGACCTTTCATAAGATAGTTTACAAAAATGGTGGGTAAAAACCCATCTGATACGGCTAGCCATATGACTCATACTATGAGACTATCGATGCAACAAGGGGCTATAACAGGCCCCAATAGTGTCATACCAGTGTAAAAAATTTATTATTTATTGCATAATAAATTTAAAAATGTGTGTTATTAAATATCAGTATAGAGGGATAAATAAGGATTTATCAATATTTACCCAAATAATCAAACAATTGTCAAAGAATACAATATATGTATGATAGTATATAGTCTAGGAATTAGTAATATCCATGATTCATGAAATGGATAATTTTAGGGAAATTAAGTGTTCATTGATCATATGATATTTAATATTATATTGGGAAAAAGAAATCAAGTATGTGAATGTGAATACTATCCTTGTACAAATGATCTAAAAAATATTATTAACATGATTAAGGATGGAAGCAATACAACATACACCAATTAGAGAAAATTAATGGGTTGTATCCATTGATGAATGGAAATATTATAAAAATATCGTTTAACAACATTCTTAATGAAATATCCATTTATTAAAAAAACATTTGAAAATCCTTTTCATTGAAAATAACTTCGAAAAATATTATCAATAAAGAGGAACCATTGAAACATGAAATGTATGTTTCAAAGAAATTAATGTGGGTAAATTCGTACGAGTCGTATGTGGAAAAAAGAACATTCCTCTTACATGGTTAATGACCTTAAATATTCTCTATTCGAAAAGTGTAAAGAAGAATCCATTGAAAAATTGGTAAAAGAAAAAAATGGGTAATTTTTTTACCAAATATTTAAAAAAAATTAAATTTTTTTGAATAAAATATTATTTTTATAAGAAAACATGTTCTCTAAGAAATGTGTAATTAAAATTTACGTTTTATTTAAAACATTTTTAAAATGATTTGAGTAGAAAAAAAGTGTAAAAATGGTACTAATACTTGAATATAGTCATGAATAACAATATATTAATGAATGGGTTTATTGAAAAAATGTTTTATAATTTTCCTAGAATTGAAATACTATTTAGAGGTAAATAATGTTATTGATGACTAAATTAATCATCAAACATTCCAATGTGTTCCACACCACTATGAAGCATTTTAAATCATACACCTCATGAAGGAATAATATTAAATGAAATTATAAAAAACCATAAAGATAATTGAATTCAATATATAATATATAAAAATGTTCAGTAGTAATAAAACACAAAATATGTAAGTTGTGAACATGACCTTTATCTCACGGATTAAAAAAACATAGATGAGAATCCATTATCATGAGTTTCTATTAATGTGAACATCCTTTAACATAATTTATAATAAAATTATGTTGATTTTATACTTTATTAATAAAAATTTTCAGGTTTATAATTACTTTTATTTCACTTGTTACCATGTTCTGTACAACTACTCAATCAATTATGTTTAAATTGGAAGTTTTGACCAAATTCTGTTTTTGTGTAAATAACAACTTTCATATGTCAATAATGGTCAATGGGGTCATTATATAACATCTAAAAAATAATAAAAATGACATATTTATCATATTTAAATAGAAATTAATATTTAAAAATCAATCATTAAATATGGTTATGAGAAATGAATAAACGATTCAATCATGGAGACGGTATATCGAACATACACAAGAGTAACATTACCATTTTTGAATGATCATTATGGATAGAAGGTGAGTAACATTATCACAATATAGAATGGAAATTATATAATAAATAACATATTATTTTTTAATATATACTTATTTATATTATTATAATAATAATTTAAAATGAATCACATCAGGTCGAGGAGGTGGTAGTCCATCCAGCCTCAAAAAACGTTATCACATTTTTATTATGTGAAAGGATGATATAGAAAATGATATATATATATATATAAAGAAAGTTAATTACGAAATTAATATGATATTTATTTAATTTATGACTTATATATTTAATTATAAACATCTTTTATGCATTCCATGTATCGAGTGAACGAATCACAACACTTTGAGGGGGCGGTAGTCCACACTTCCTTAAACGATGTTATCCAATTAGAATAAAATGGAAAGTACTAAATTAATGTGTCATAAAATAATTAAAGAAGTATAAATACATAATAAATATCATATATAACATATATAATTAGGGTGTCCATCATAATGGCCACTATGATAGGTGGTAAGGGAAAAATGAACAATCATCATTTTGTGAGCCAATAGTTCATCATACAGAGAAACAATATTCTTGTTACCCATTATATAGAGGTTTGTGTATGTTTAGGATTGACCCACAGAATAAAAAATACTCTTATATTTAAAATATTGTTATTTATACAATCATATAATAATAAGAGTATGGGGATACAATTTTGGGAACGAAAATAAAAAACTTTGGAGAAGAGGTTACCTCTTAATCAGGTAACATTGTTTCATTTGAAAAAAAGAATTAATGTATTAATTTATGCACAAATAGATTCATATAGGTAGTGGTTAGGGATGTTTGGAGACTATTTGGGAAGGTATTGGCCAAACATATGAGGTTTTAGAGTTGTGAAGAAGTGGGAGAGGTGGTGTCCTTTTATAGTGGGGGAAAATGATTTACTTAGAATTTTTTGGAAACAAGTTAGGTTTACAAATGTTATTACATAAAAAAGTAATAAAAAACCAACAAAAATGAATAATGTATGGTTCATTTAATATATGTGTCTAGAAAATATGTTTTGGACAGGTTTGTAGGTCATTTACGACATTAAATTTAGGGTTTAGTTTGTTTTTATCCTATTTAAGCCTTAATCACTGTAATTAATTTTAATCACATTCACTAATCATTTTGGATAAAATAAAATTGACCACATTGGACTAAAAATATAAAAATGATTACAATAATGTATTTTCAATTTTGTAAATCTAATTCACAAAAAATGAAAAATTAAGATTAATGCTAATCTTATAGACAGATGAATTAATAGGTTTTGCTAGAAGTATGTTCCAAATATAATTATATTTTTATATTCATTTTCAATGTTAAATTAATTTTAATAAAATAAGTTTTATTAATAGGTTCATAATATAGTTAATATGTCTTTATAATAAATTTATGATATAATTTAACATTAATATTTTTTAAATGAAAACGTAGTTTTTTGCTAAAATGTAATATTTTTAACTATTCATAAAAGAATTATTGTTCACAGAAAAATACCAACAATTCAACATATGATAATTTTATAACATTGAATTTAAAATTATTGTTCATTTTGTCAAATTATATTCATAAATTTTTCAATACTCATATTTAGATTTGGTTTTTTTAAATTGTGGTAATATTTCCTTTATAAAATTATAGGTTTTAGGTGTAAAATAGGGTTTGTTCTTATATTATGTATATAAATCCTAATGAATGAGTAAAAAATATGTTTTATTGAATATATATCATATCTATCTCATTTATATAATTAACTAATTATAAAAAATAATGTTTATTAAGACAAAAAACATTTGGAAGAATTAAAATAATAATATTTTTTCCAATTTCCAATTGGTTCTTATTTTCATTTCAAATTAATTGGTAACCAATGAATTAATTTTATATTTATATAAACCATAAATTTTCATAAGTTAGTTATTAATATTCATAACAGCTAAAATAATGTCTATGTTATATCATATTACAGCAAATAATAATATTTTAATAATACAGTATTATTTGGTGAAACTCGGTCTTGAGTGTAACACAAGCTATCGAGGAAGGTCACTGTTGAATGTAATGAAAGATATATATGAAGGTATCCTTTATATTAAATGAAAGATAACTCAATGTTTTATTCATTACAAGGTACATCATGTATTGAATATATTTAAAATAGTAATTATGTAGTAGAGTCTCAGGATATTATATCCCCTTACACACTTGGTGTTTCATGTAATGCATGATATCGAATGAAAGGTAATCACATTAGAATTTGGGGTGTAAAAGTATCCACACCTTAATTAAATTGAGTCATCATAATCAAAACTCTATCTTGGTTATATATTGTTTTATGTTTCCTATGTTGATGTCCTTGATCGTGACAAGGGTTCATAAAACATTATCTTGAAAAGAGAGAATGTGAAGAAAAATGGTCACATGGAATGACTTTTAAAAAGGTCTCTATGTTAGATAAAACTAGTGGAAAGTAGAGATATATAATTGTAGGAAAAGTATAAAAATTTTTAGGTATTGAATTTGTTCATATTTCACAAAAAAGTAAATTATTTAAATAATGTTGAGGGGCCAAAATCCATAAATATTTGATGATTAGAAGGCATTAGTTCAATAAAATTTAAGGTATTGGGACAAAATTTTATTTCTGAGTCATTTTCTTAACATTGTGTAATTCTTTTAATGACTGAGAATATAATGAAATATTATTACATTATAGGTTTCAATTTCTAATGTAAAATCATAAATTTTGTTCATACTTTGATCAAATTATTATTCATCATTTTACACCGAAAAATTAATTACTAATAATGAATTTTTTTATGCATGAACAAATAAAAGAAACTTTTAAAAGATCGTAAGAACAATAAAAGAGTGAAAAGTCTAACTATTTATCCATAAATATCTTTTAAATCCAATATTTTTAATACATTAATTTCTAGACCATAAATTATTTACTATAGGTTCATCATTAACATTTATTCCTCATATTGTTTAACTAAAAAATGAAAATTTTTACAAAACCTTACGTAGGTCATTGGATGGCGCCAAAAACTTATAGTCCTTTGGTCATGGCTTCAAATCTCGTAGACTTTCCATATTTAATTAGTTGTCACCCGACTTACATGTTTTCTTATTCTAAAACTATATTTATATAAATTTTAAATAAAAATATGATTGACATCTTTGAAATCAATTTAATCACAAAATATCATTTAAAAAATGGTTTCCAACACAACCCTAATACATAAATACTTAATTCGATTTATTTTAACACAGTCCCTTCCATGGTATAATGTTTATTTATAATATCATATCTAGGATTTATAAATCAAAACACTCTATCTTTAATCTACAACACCTTAAGGTTAACACATGTTATTAATTATCATTATCTATTTTGATATTTCTTAATGGATTGTAATTAAAATGTGGATTATCCTTATTATATCCCTTAGGTGTTTCAAACTCAGTGTGCAGTATGGCCCGTTGTTAGGGATCACGTTACCCAAAGTCCGGCCTTGAACACCTTGTTAGAGTCATTACAATTGGTCACATATGTTACAGAACCATGTCAACTTTTAGTATCCAGATACAGATATATTTCTTGTTAAACCCAGTTAATCTATAATTTACCAAAATTCTAGGGGTTTCATCTATAATTATCATCAAATTCTACCTTAGGTTTATGTTATCTAATATTTGGTTTCCTTAAAATAGTTTCCACTGTTTCTACTAAACTTCCTTTAATACTATCAGAAGTGACCCAACCCCATATAGCCCGAATCTATTGGATGATAATAAAAACATTGGAAAGATTATAAGGAACCAATCCCTAAATGACAAATTAGTTTTGTATTCTTGGTAAACTAGATACATATGTTAGTATTTTATTAAAATAGAATACACTAATTATAACATATTTATTATTCTATCTAAAATTTAAATAAATAAAATTTAGGGTAACTCCATTACATTAAGTAAATAATTTCATATCATTCATTGTACACTTCATGGATACTTAGGAAAAACGTAATAAAGGTGATCTCGAGTGATCAACAATGGTATGTAATGAGGAATATACAATGTATCAATAGAAATAAATTAACATGGAGTGGTAAATAACTGATAACATTTTCCATTCAAATAATTAGATATGGAAATATCACTATGGAAAGGTAAGAAACTAAAACTCATTACATCAAAGTCAGTAAACTAAGAATAAAATCTATCCATTGATATGTCATTGAAAAATCTCATGGATAAATAATAACTAATTCCTGAAAATAAAATGCAACCATAAATATATAAATAAAAAACTCATTCATGAATAATAAATAAATATTAATGAGATAAATGCTTTATTTTTAGATTCCATGTTTCCCAAGTACATGGTACCATTACCATTAAGAACATTCACAAGATGATTTACAAAATAATGTGTAAAAACCCATCTGAGGAAGCTACACAAATGACTAATCCCATAATACTACTGATACATCGAGAGGGTATAACGGGCTCTACCCATGTCGTACTAGTCCAAAAAATTCCTCATATATCTTATAATTGATTTAACAATGGGAATTATCAAATATCACTATGTTGTAAGTGATTTGGATTTATCCATATTTAAACAAATAATTAAATAATTATCTAAGTATACACCATATATAAAATGGTAGAAAATTTATAAAAAAACAATATCTATGATAAATTAAAAGGATAATTATGAGGAATTCAATGTTTAATGATCAAAAGAGAATGAATACTTCAAAGGGAAAAATAAATCAAGGTAGTGAATATGAATAATATCCTTTGAAAAATCAATAATAAATCATCCATAGGAAGATTATGGATAGAATCAATATAACATACCCCAAGTGGAGTAAAATAAAGGTTTATTGTCATTTATGAATGAAAATATATTAAAAATATAATTTAAAAAAATTCTTGAGGAAAATATCTTTTTATTATGAAAAACATTATGAGATAACATTATGTTCAAAATATATTATAATAATATTTTCATTTGAAATAAACCTTTTAAAAATGAAAATGAATCCTCAATGAAATAATTTAGGGTTATCCCGTACAAGTCATATGAGGTAAAAATAACATTCCTTTTTCATGCTTAATGGTTATAATGATTAACTATTTGGAGGTGGATAATAATAATCATTTAGAAACAATTTTAAAAGAAAAAATCTAAAATGTATTTTAAAAATTATTTTAATTATTTTTATATTTTTAATAAAACATGGTTTTTAGAAGAAAACATGTTCTCTAACTAAAGCAATAAGTAATTTCAGGTATTATTTAAAGCATTTTTAAAACCCATGGACTATCAATGAGTTAAAAAATTGAACTAATATATGAAAATGGTCATTAATAACCAGCGTTTAATGATTTTTTTTTGAAAAAATGGTTATATAATTTCCTCTAAATAAAATACCATTAAACGATCGTTAAAGTTTTTGTTAGGGAAATTAATCATTAAACATTCCAAAGTGTCCCATTCCACTCTAGAACATTTTAAATTTTTAACCTCGTAAAATAATAATATTAAATGAAATTATCTAATAACATAAATATAATGGAAATAATGATTTAATATATAAAAATTGATATTTTTTACACCACACAATGTATGTTAGTTGTCAACATGACATTTTTCTTATTGATGTAAAAGAAGTTAGTTGAGAATCCCTTACCTTCAGTTTCCTTTAAGATGACTATCCTTTAACTCCTTGTATAATAAAATTATGATAAATTTATACTTTATTAGGTGACTTTTTAATGATTATAATTAATTTTAATTTATTTATTATATAGTAGAGTACAACTACTTAATAAATTATGTTTATATTGGGTGTTTTTACCAAATTCGGATTATGAGTCAATTTTTTTTCATATATCAAATATGGTCAAAGGGATCATTATAAAGCTTATAAAGACAAATAATAATGGAATAATTATCATATTTATAAACCAATTATAATTTTAAAATCAATCATTAAATATTGTTATAAAAATGAATCGACGTTACAACCATGGAGATAGTAGGCCGTACATACGCATGAGTAACGTTCCCTTTTTTCAATAATCATTATGGAAAGAAGGTAAGTGAAATTATCTATTTAATGAATGATCATTATATCATAAATAACATATTATTTAATAATATAAAATTATTTATATCATTATTATTATGTAAGAGTATTCACATGATGTCGAGGAGGATATAGTCCAAACATCCACGAATAACGTTAACACTTTTTAAGTGTTTAGAACGGTATTGAAGAAAATAATATATATACACATATATAAAAAATGGTTATTATTAAATGAATATAATATTTATTTTTTTGTATGGTATTTTTAATTACAACCCTTATTTATACATTCCATGTATCATGTGAAAGAATCACATCTCTTTGAGGGGCAGTAGACCACAGTTCCTCAAATGATGTTATCATATTAAAATAAAATGAATAGAACTAAATTTATATGATATAAAAGGATTAAATTAGTCTAAATAAATAATAAATATCATATATAAAATATATAAATGTTTTTCCACCATAATTGCCATCATGGTAGGTGGTAATGGGAAAATGAGAAACCATCATTTCGGGAGGTAGTAGTTCATTGTACATGGAAACAATATGATTGTTTCCCATTAGATGGATGTGTGTGTAAGTGTCGGTCAAAACCATAGGATAAAAATGTCATAGTATATTGAGGATACTATTTTTATACAATAATATAATATGAATAGTATATGGATTGGATTATGGAAATGAAATTAATAATCTTGAGAGAATATGTTTCCTCTTAATCAGGTAACTTCTTTTGGTTTGAACCAAAAACATCTTGGGATTTCATTCAGACCAATGGAAGGCTTATAGATAGATGGGGGTATGTTGGGAGAATATTTAGGAATTTATTTTCTTAAATTAACAGGTTTTAGATTTTTTATGTAGTGGGATATTTTGTGTCCTTTTATTGATGAGGAAAATAACTAACATCGAATTTTGGGATACGAGTTAGGTGTACACATGTTCTTACCAAATATAAGTCATAAAAAACCAATAAAACTCAAAAATGGAAGATTTAAGGATGATATATGTCTATAGAATAGTTTTTTTAATGTTTATAGGACATTTGGGACCTTACACTATGGGTTTAGTACCTTTTTGGCCTAATTACGCCTTAATCACTGTAATTAATTTTAATAACCTTCACTAATTATTTTGGTCAAAAATTAATTTGGTTTTATTAGACTAAAAATATAATCTTGATTACAATGGTGTATGTCTATTTTTTGAAATTCAATTAACAATAGTGGGAAAATTAAGATTAGTGTTAACTTTGTAGATAGACGAATTAACTGGGTTTAAAATAAAAATGTTCAAAAAATTGTTATGTTTTTATATTCAATTTCAAAGTGAAAATTATTATAATAAAATAATAATTATTATTATATTTATAAAAAATATATTTTTAATTTATATAAAATTTATGATATTTTTTAACATTAATAATTATTTAAAGTAAAATGTAGTTTTTAACAAAAATGATGTTTTTTCACTATTTATCAAAAAATAAAGATTATCATAAAAATTCAAAAAATTAATCACAATATAATTTTGAAATTATGAATTAAATAATTATTTTTATTTTCTCAAATTCATTTCATAATTTTTTTAAATTTCAAAATTAATATTGGTTCTCTATTAAAAAGTGTTAAATTTTACTTTATAAAAATACATGTTTTTAGGTGTAAAATAGGGTTTTCTATTATCATATTCATATCAAACCAATTGATGAATATAAAAATTTTATATTGAATACATAAAATATATAGTTCATTTAAATAAGTAAGTAATTATTATTAATTGTGTTTATGAAGATAAAACTCTTTTGGAATTATAAAAAAACAATATTTCTTTCTATATCCAATTGGTTCTAATTTACATATCTAATTAATTGGTAACCAATGAAATCATTTTACATTTATATAAAATATAAGATTTCATAAGTTAATTATTAATATTCATAACCTCTAAAATAAAAATTAGGTTATATCATATTATATTATATAATATTATTTTAAATACACATTGTTATTTGGTGACACTCAGTCTTTCGTATAACACAAGCTATTGAGGAAGGTCACTCTTGGGTGTAATGCAAGATATAAAAGAATGTTTCTATTGTGTGCAATGAATGTTTACTTGGTGTTGAATTTATTACAATATATATCATGTATTTAATATATTTAAAATGGTAAATATGTTGTAGTGTTTGGGGATATTATATTCCATTACATGCTTGGTGTCATGTGTCATGCATGCTATCGAATTCATGGTTCTTACTTTAGAATTTTGGGGTTTTACACATGTCAATCCCAAAATATGACTGTAATTTATGTTTACATCCCAAATACAGAAAAAACCCTAATGAAATAAACAAACTAAATTGAGGGTCATATGTTATCATGTCAAACCAAACCTCATAGAATTCCACAAATAGAAAATAAATCCCAAATTTGAGACGTTTCTCATGTGTCATCCTGAAATATGGTGATCAAATACATAACTGTAATGTAATCATTAAACCACAAAATGTATTAGCTCAAGTCTATTGTAACCTGGACCAATCCTAGTTAGTGTCATCATACTTCTAGTTGGGTATGGATCTATTACCATTTTGTAATGAAGAATCCTTTGTTGACCATACTCATCACCTTATATGGCCAAGTAATAGTTTTAAATCACATTCTATATCACCATTGTCGGGAGATAAACTCATGGGTATCTACATTCAAAACATTTAGAATGATTTAATGTATAAAACGTAACACAACATGTATTATTTATAAGAAAATAATATAAACAATTAGAGAACGATGTAAAAGAAAAAGTACACAACCATGATACATTTAGGGAAAAGATGAAATAAAAAATTGGAAGAAAAAAAATACTATAATGAATCTTTTTCTCTATGTGACTATGCCCCACCACCAACAGAACTCACTGGGAAGATGATATCAATCAATATAAATATCCATATAACTTGACACCATTACCTTCACATTTACCAAACAAAACCAAGATAATAATATCCCGAAGCCAACGTTAGTTTATGAGCACTAAATCCCAAAAAATATACCAACAAGAATCTATACAATTTATGTCACCATAAAATAATTATTTTTATATTTGAAACAAAAGAAATTTATACTTTCATTTAAAACATAAAACAATGTTTAAAAACGTCCTTTATTTTCCTTTAAATCATTACATATTCACAATAACCATGAATATGAAATTTACATGAAAGATATTATAAAGGCATAAATATAATTATATATAGAAATATCATATGATAAACATCTGAGATATCGAACATGAAACATAATCATCAGGAACAAAATCATGAAAAAGTGGGATATAGTTTATAGCATCCTGCCTTTTTATCACATAAACTTTCATTACATTTTACAAAACAGAGGATCTTTAAGGTTTAGTGTCTTGGAAACCAGGAACTTAAAACATGAAACAACAAAAAAACATTATTCTTAAACACTTGAAAGGCTTATCCTTTTGTTCATCCTAGGTTCATTACTGCAACTCAGAACCTGGGGACATACATCAAAGGAGAGGGTGAGCAGAAGGCCCAGCAAGGAAAACAAGAGAAACATTTTACATGTGAACTTGAGATACTTCAATAAGGTAATGAAAAGAACTTTAAGGCATGAGAAAGAAATCATGAGATATATCATAATAAAAGTAACATTTTTCATAACATAAAGATGTGGCTACATCATTTAACATAGAAAATCATGAACATATCACCAAGTTCCATCCCCAAGGTGTCATTTGAAAATTACCAAGGTTATTCACTAAGGTATCGTGAAAATTGTAATCTCTAGTGGTTACATCATTACCCAATGCATTGGAGTGCTATCAGGGCGCACCCTTAAATTTTACTTTATTATAATGTGATCCACATATATCATCATCAAACATTTCATAAATAACCCACATAGCATAAAATAAATGGGTTTCATTTCATAATCATAACGTTTTAAAAACTGCTTTAAAGACATGATCTTTACGGCACTTTAAACCCACGGAAGGGAAAGCGGGTCTCATGTATGCAAATCCCAGAATTTAAAATGGAACATTTTAATATATATGTGAATATCCTTGTAGAAATAAGAGCTTTTAGTATTCACTTTATAACATAAAATAATTTTGGGAAAAGAGAGAGATATTTTGAGACGAAAATTCTGCAGCATAACGGCTATGTTACAAGGTTTTAGAAAACATTGAAAATAGAGGGGACATGGGTCACCCACTCATAAATGATCCATAAAACAGTAAGGGAACAGAATAAGAAGGATATATGGACATGGTAATGAAATTTTAAGGACATACCATTTGAAATGAAAAACATGGAAGGAAGATAAAAATTAGATATCTCTTATGAAAATTCGGCAGCCTAACAGCGTCACTTAAACTTCAATAAAAAAGAATTGAAAAGATCAAATAGGGTCCCTCATCATATGATCATAAGAGATCAGTATGATAGATATAGAGATCATACCCCAACATAATTAAAAGGAACTTGAAATACTTGACATGAAAATCAAACTTGAAAAATTAGAAGGGTGAAAGAATCCCTTAAAAATTCGGCAGCCTAACGGCGTCACTTAAACATTCATAAAACGAAATGATGAGAGTAAGAGGGGATCTGTCATCATATAAACATGAAAAGGGAAGTAAGAGGAATCTAAAAGAACATCCTCTCACAATAGAACATGGTGCATAAAAGGAATGACATAAAAAGGATTACATGAAAAGAAAGAGAGAGGTCGGATCCCTTACCTTAAAATGTAACTCTTAAACCTCAAAGGATGGGAGCTTGAGGGCCTGGGGGCACCTTGGGAGGACTCCTTGGGAGGTAATGAGACCAGAAATTCGTTGGGGAAGAGTGGGGAGTCGAATGGATGAGAGTAGGGCTTGGTATTTATAGGGAAAGTGAGGGGACAATGCATTAATGGCCAAGGGACACCTCAAAAGTGGTTTTTTCAAAAGCATGGGCCCTCCCATGGTACATCCCATAAAGTTAGGCCACATGGGGAACCCCACACAATAATTCATCACCCATGGCCGGCCAACCCTAAAAAAAAACTCATGACATCATCATGACACAGTTATGATGTCATTAAACATACCGAAACCCTAAAATTGTATTTTCACTATTCACTGAAAATTCAACTTTCTCAGAAAGATCCCAAAATATCACCTTAATCAAATATCAATGCTCTGATTACAAATATGAACTCCATTTTATAAAAATAATTTTATAAATATTTTTAATTTAATTTTTAAATAAAAACACTATTCACCGAAAATTCATTTTTTTCAGAAAAAACCCCAAAAATTACCATAGCATAATATCGGTGCTCTGAGTTCAAAAATGAAATCCGTTTTATAAAAATAATTTTCTAAATATTTTTAATTTAATTTTTAATTAAAAAACACTATTCACCCGAAAAAATAATACTTGAATAATAATTTATGAAACCGTTATTTAACCATTTTATTGAATCACATTACTTAATCAAGGTGCCTATATTATTTTAAAACTTTCTTTAAGTGAGATTACTAATCCATTTGGTTATATTACTAATCCAAATCATAAAATCACTATTCATAATTTACTATTCATCAAAAATCAAGTTGATCTTATTAGACTCCAAATTTTGTACTGAACATAATTGTAGAAGACCATTTTTTTGAAAATCATTACACATTTTTAATTATTTAAGGTTTACATAAACATTTTTAAAATAACCTTTTTCTAAAATTCATCAAAAATATGCATACTATATTTATCCGGTCATTAAAAAATTCATAAACTTCATCATAAGATGAAATCCCAATTTTTATTTAAAACAAAGGATTACACAAGGCAGTTATGGTCTCCTTACATAGCCCCTTATCACACCAGCATATGACCTAAGAGTAAGGTGTGCTAAGGTGAGAGAATCTGAGGGAGGCTCGACTAACATCGCACGAGTAGTAATTTCTATTAGTTTGAACTTCTCACAAAGGAGATTCCGTTCTAGCTTCACACGATGAAGTTCGTCTTGGGTTTGGTCCAGAGCAAAGCACAGTGGTGCTACCTCCTTCCCAAGTTCTGTTAGATGGGCTTCGATCGGTCCAAGACTACTGGGTGAGGCCATCGAATCTTCTTTCTATAATAATTAACCAAGATTACTTGTATTTAGAGACAATAATCAAAACATTATGTTCACAGTGGTCATATTGACCGATGGTCATAAAACAGTCAGAACCCAATGGTCTCATTTTAATTATAATCATGTTTATAAAAAAAACATTTTTGTTGAGTATAAAAATAAAATAACACATGAAATTAGGAAACAATATTTATTCAAAATTTTGGGCCGTTACATAGTTTATGGGAGTACATATATAGACATATGAAGGAACACTATGATTCATATACCAGGATATCGAGTCCTAACATAGTATATAAATATCAATAGAATACTCCCTAGTGATTCCAAACTCACTATGGTTTCATATGCCCGTAACCTGGAACACCAAAGGTTCCTGATATTTTTTGTTAGTCAAAAACTTTTAATAAACCATTATAAAAAAATTTAAAAAATCATATCATAGAATCATTACTCCCATTCTAGAAATTAAGTATTTATATTAAAATCACATTTTAGGAATTTCATCAAAAACATAATGTTAATAATCTATTTTAAATAAAAATACGATTTAAAACCCTCTTTAAATTCAACCAAATATTTATTTCCATAAATATTTTTTCTTTGATTTAAAATAAATATATTTCACTAACCAAACCAAATTAATTTAAAATAACATTAATTAATTCAAGGGTTGTCACTATTGAATAGAGACAACTTCCCCACCAATAGAGGAAAATAATTAGCATTCAAAAAAGGAGACTCGGGATGAAGATATCTGATCCTTAGAAGATAAATCTCTAAATTTCACCTTCAATTATTTATTTTCACAATATATTAGATCATCATAAACCATATTGGTTTTCATGATAGATAGAATATGATATATTAAAGGTATATCTTGAAATAAGAGAATAAGATAATTAGAAAAACATACATAACGTCATGAAATCCATATAGATTAATGTATATTCACCAAGAGACCAAACGAGAGCCTCCTATAGTGTTAAGGTGTGGTTAGTTTGGGATAAAGTTGAAAAGGGTGGGGACTATAGGTTAAATCACGTAAGGAAATCATATTAAATATTCATTTTAAAATGTTTTGATCTGGGCATAAGATTAGGTCATATGATTAACAACCAATCCACAAACAATGAAGTGGAATATATCCATTGCAAATTGAGGGTCACAATAACATGGGTAGAGATGTAAAATTTGAAAAACAATTATCAAACCATGAGACTAACACAATACCAACTCTCGAACAATTGTATGGTTTGTTTGAATGTGGCATCCCACCGTTTTATTACATAACTTTTCATTACATTTTACAAACAAAGGATCTTTAAAGACTTGTCTCTTCGAAATCAGGAACATAATACATGAAAAAAACATAAAAAATTCTTCTAAACCACTTTTAAGGATTCATAATAGGTTCATCCTATTTTCAATTACTGCATCTCATATCTTGGAGACATACATCAAAATAAAGGTTGAGCAGAAGGCCCAGTAAGGGTAAACAAGGAAATCAGTTAACTTGTGATATCAATAAGAACTTGAATAAAAACATAATGACATGATTAATTGAATTATATCATATAATAATTAGAATAACTTGAAACATATATCGAATATGTGGATACAACATTTCATTTATACATTCATGATCATATCACCAAGGCCCATCCCCGATGTGTCATTAAAATTACGAAGGTTATTCACCATGGTATCATAAAACTTGTTATCTATAGAGATTAATTCATTAACCAATGCATTGGAGCGTTATCAAGGCACAAACTTAATATTTATTTACAAACATGTGATCAGAATATATCATAATCAAACATTTCTTAAATAACTCATTGAGAATAAATTAATTGGGTTTCATTTCAATATTGTGACGTTTTAAAAGTTCTTAAAAAAAGATCATTATGTTAGATATAACACATGGAAATGGAGTGAGGTTTATACGTATGTCAATTACAGAATAATATAAATCATATTTATATAATTATTAACACACAAATAAACTAAATAGGTCTGGGTATTAACATAAATAAAATAAGAGAATTTCGGGAGAGAAAGAGATAGAAATTTTGAGGCGAAATGTCCACAACATAACGACTATATAACATGGTTTTAGTAACATTGAAAAGAGAAGATAAAAGCGTATAACACTCAAAAATAACTTATAATACAGTATAAGTACTTAATAATATGGAGATAAGAACATTGTATAGAAATTTTAATGACATACCACATGAAAAGTAAACATGAAAAAAAGAGAAGATGCGATTCCTTTTATGAAAAATTCGGCTGCCTAACAGCGTCACATAAAAACTCAGAAAACAAATAGACGAGAGTTTAAAGGGACTCTAAAAAATTATAAATGAAATTATAATTAATTATAACATATATGAACATACCATCAACAAAAATATATGGAAACTAGAATACACAACATAAAGGAAGTCATGGCTTTAAAATAGGAGGGTGAAAGGATCCCTTACCTTGAAGAGTAACATCGAAAGCATAATGGTCGGGACCCTGGAAGGATTGAAGGATCCTTGGGAGGACTCATTGAAAGGTAAAATAACAATAAAATTGTTGTAGAGGATATGGAAATGAAATGAACGAGGTAATGGCTTGGTAATTATAGGAGAAGTGAGGGAACAAAGCATTAATTGCCAAGGGACACCTCATCGGTGGTATTGGAAAAACCATGGGCATTCCCATGGTTTTTTCCAAGTTATTGGACGCATGAGACACATAATATGTTATCTTACTATTCATAAGTCTACCAGAGTGATTTTATAATTATTACATCGTTAATGATGTCATTAAACACCTGAAACTCAAAATTGTATTTTCACTATTCACTGAAAATTCAACTATTTTAGAAAAATGCCAAAAATTCATCTTAACTAAATATTGATGATATGATTTCAAAAATGAACTCCATTTTATGAAAATAAATTTCTAAATATTTTAAATTTAATTTTTAAATCAAAATCACTATTCACCCAAAAAAACTAATTCTTAACCCATAATTTCTGAAACAGTTATTTACCACTTTTATTGAATCACATTACTTATTCAATGTGCCTAAATTATATTAATACTTTCTTAAGTGAGGTTACTTAATCCATTTTGTCACATTAGTAATCATAACTATAAAATCGCTATTCATAAATTACTATTCACAGAAAAATAAGATGATCATATTAGACTCTAATTTTCATACTGAACACAACTATGGAAAACCATTTATTGAAAATAATTACACATTTTTAATTATTTAAGGTTTACATAAATATTTTAAAATATCCTTTTTTCAAAATTTATCAATAATATACATCCTATATTTATCTAGACACTTGATATTCACAAACATCACCATAGAATGAAATGACAATTTTTATTTATATTAAAGGATTACATAAAGCAGCTAAGGTCTCGTTACATAGCCCCTTATAACACTAGAATAAGAACTAAGTGTAAGGTGTGCTAAGGTGAAATAATCATGGGGTGGCTCAACAATCATTACCCAAGTGGTGATTTCTATCAACTTGAACTTCTCCCAAAGGCGATTCCATTCCAACTTCACAGGATGAAGTTCGGCTTGTGTTTCGTCCAGAGAAAAGCCCAGAGGTACTACCTCCATCCCAAGTTCCCTCAGATAGGCTTCGATCGGGTTGAGACTACTAGATGAGACCATTAAATATTCTTTCTCTTTTAATTAACCAAGATCACTTGTATTTATAAAAAAAGTTAAGGTTAAGAGTTTAGCTTTCAATAGTCATATTAGCCAATGGTCATATAATAGTAAAACCCCAACGGTATCATTTAATTATACTCACTTAATTATGTAAAGAATATATTTTTGTTGACTATAAAATAAAATAACACAAAAAATTAGGAAACGAAAAATATTCAAAATTTCTAGTCGTTACATTCTCCCCCCCCCTTAAGAAGTTTCATCCCTGAAATTTTAAACTCGTACCCTCAAAAGAGAAAAGATGTGGGTAATTCTACCTCATAGAGTCCTCTGGTTCCCACGTGGCTTCTTCATATTTGTGGTTCCTCCAAAACACCTTAACAAGGTGGGTAGTCTTGTTACGTAGAACCTTGTCTCCACGATCCAAGATCTCCACCGGCTTCTCCTCAAAAGAGTGTTCATTTTCCAGTTCTACCACCTCTGGGTTTAGTACATGTGAAGGGTCAGATATATATTTCCTCAATATGGATACATGGAAGACATCGTGAACTTGTTCTAGATTAAGAGGTAGTGCGATCCGATAGGCCACTTCTCCTACGCGATCAAAAATTTCATAGGGTCCAATGTACTTGGGGCTGAGCTTCCCCTTCTTCCCAAACCTCATGACTCTCTTACAAGGTGATATTTGAAGAATGACCTTGTCACAAAAATCAAACACCAAGTCCCTTCGATGATTGTCAGCATAACTATTTTTTCGACTTTGAGCGGCCTTAATGTGTTGTTGGATAGCATGGAATTTTTCTGTCATCTCTTGCACAAGATCATGCCCAAGAATATTTCTCTCACCAGATTCATCCCAACAAGTATGAGTTCTACATCATTTCCCATATAGAGCATCATAGGGTTCCATTTTAATTCTTGAGTGGAAGCTATTATTGTAAGAGAACTCAACATAAGGGAGATGTTGATCCCATTTGCCTTTAAATTCCATTGATCATGTTTTTATCATGTCCTAGAGTGTATGAAAAGTCCTTTTATATTGGCCATCAGTTTGGGGGTGATAGGTCGTACTGAAATTCAATTCAGTGCTCCAAGCATGTTGAAAAATTCTCCAGAATTTTTATGTGAACCTTGGATCACGATCAGATACGACTGAAAGTGTTTCTACATGAAACCTTACCACTTGCTTCACGTAAATCATGGAACATTGATCAAGAGGGAAATATTCTCGGATAGAGATAAAGTGGGATGTCTTGTTTAGATGAACCACAACAACAAATATCACATTGTATCCTTTGTAGTTCCCAGAAGACCAGTTACAATGTCCATAGTGATATTGTCCCACTTCCATGCTGGTATGGGTTGTGGTTTCAGTACCCCTTTAGGAAGTTTTCTCTCTACATTCACTTACTGACATACCAGGCACCTTGAAGTGTAGTAAGCAATCTCCCTTTTCATATTATGCCACCAAAAATGATCACAGAGTTATACATTTTTTGTGCTTCTAGGATGCAAAAAATAGGTAGATCTATGAGATTCATCCATCAGCTCCTTTATTTTTAGAATAGATGGAACACATAGTCTTGTATGCAATTTCAGTACACCTTCTTGAATAATATTTAACTCATGAATCTTCCCATCCTTTATAGGGTCCAACTTCTTCTGTAACAAAGGTTCTTCTTTATGAGAATTCATGATGTTATATAGTAATGATGGTTGAGAAATCATTTGGTTTAGGGTTGATGGTGTCCCTTGGCTTATAATTTCCATGTCTAGTTTTACTAGGTCATTGATGAAGGGATCAATTTGAATCCTCATCTTGGAATGAAAAACTGGGTCTTTCCTACTAAATGCATCAGAAACTTTGTTTTCTCTTCCGGGATGATAACAAATTGCACAATCATAGTCTTTAAGAGGTTCCAACCATCTCCTTTGTCTCATGTTCAATTCCATTTGTGGGAAAATATTCTTCAAACTTCGATGGTATGTGTATATATCACATTTCTCCCCACAAAGATAGTTCCTCCATATCTTCAGTGAAAAAAGGCCATATCCAGCTTCATATCTTGCGTAGGATAGTTTGGCTCATGAGTCTTCAACTGTCAAGATGCATAAGCAATGACATTGTCATTTTGAATAAGGACTCACCCTAACCCTTTCTGAGATGCATCACTAAAAATAAAAAATCCTTCTCTACTTGAGGGCAGTGTTAACACAAGAGCAGTAACCAATATCTTCTTCAGCTCTTAGAAAAATTCCTCACACTCATTTTCCATAGAAACATGACCCCTTTTTGAGTTAACTTGTTTAAAAGAATAAAATGTCATGAAAAGTTTTTCACAAACCTCCTATAATATCCTTCCAGTCCAAGGAAACCTTGAATATTAGTTATTGTTGTAGGGTGAGGCCACTCCTCTACAAATTTTGTCCTTTAAGGCTCAACTGTGATTTGTTCATTGGTAACAACGTGACCCAATAAAGCGAATTGTTGTAACAATAATTCACATTTACTAAACTTTCAAAATAGCCTCTCCTTACGTAGTGTTTGAAAACTAACCCTTAGATGATCTTCATGCTCCTTGTGGATTCTGGATATATCAGAATATCTTAAATAAAAACTACTACAATTTTATCAAGGTAGTCCTTAACAACTCTGTTAATCAAATCCATTAAAATATTAGGTGCATTAGTCAGTCCGAAGGGCATAACAACAAACTCTTAATGACCATATCTTGATCGGAAGGCAGTTTTTGGAATATCTTCTTTCTTCAACCTCAATTGATGATAACTAGATCAAATATCAATCTTGGAGAAGAATTGAGCCCCATGAAGTTGGTCAAATAAGTCATCAAATCTTGGAATATGGTATTTATTCTTTACAGGGATCCCATTTAGTTTTCTATAATCAATTCATAAGAGCATTGATCCATCCTTCTTCTTCACTAAGAGAACTGGTTCTCCACAAGAAGACACATTTGGTCGAATAAACCCTTTCTCCAAAAGATCATGGAGTTTTTTCTTTAATTCCTCTTGCTCCACATTTTCCATCCTATAGGGGGTCTTTGATATTAGATGAGATCCAGGTACGAGTTTGATAGAGAACTCTACATCTATTTCTGGGGGAGGTCCATGAAACTCCTCAGGAAATACATCAACGTGTTCCTGGATGATGGGTACATTTTATATCATCAAACTCACATATTCTTCTTCATCTTCACTGATCAACTCCACAAAGAAGGATATAGAGGGTTTTTCTAGACACATATCAGGTTGGGATGACTCTCCTTGAAAGATAACTGTGGGTTTTCCATTTAAGACTATTGATATTTCCTAGCTTATGCATTTTATCTTAGCATTATACTTTTAGATCTAGTCCATCCCTAGTATAATGTTGAATTCTATAATGGGAATGACTACTAGATTTTTGATAAGATTATGCTCACTAATGTAAATACTAGAGTTTCTAAACACCAACGATGATTGGATAGTCCCACCCAGATTCGTGATTGATAACTCTACTTTTAGAAAATCAGGGGTTGATTCTAAATTTTTTGCAAACTTGGAGAAAATAACGGAATGCATAAAAAAGGAATCAAACAAAGTAATTTCTAGATTTGAGAGAACAATAAGAGTACCTGCTACCACATCATTTGGAGCTTCATCTTCAGCTGTCGTGATAGAAAAAGCATGACCTTGATCCCTTGGCCATTGTTGAGGCTGATGGTGGTCCCCTCCACTTTCCTCCGATTTGAACAGTGATTGGAAAAGTTCCCACGTTGTCCACACTTGAAGAAATATATATCATGTAGGTCCTACACCATCATTCCCTTTTCGTTTTTGTTTGGAAGTTTAGGTTTCACCTCACCAAGACAATTACTCGCAATGTGGCCATCTCTACCACACTTGTATCACTTCCCACTCCTGAAAAGATAGTTCCTTGAATACTTTTTAACATATTTATTACATACGGGATGTTTTACTTTCTTTCCACCTCTTCCATGATTGAAGCTCTTCCCTAATCATGGCTCTAATGATCTCTTCTTGTATTTTTATTTATGAGACCAATGTGTCTCACTAATCTCGATCTTGACTTTCAACGCACTCTACACGATCTCCTCGTAGCTATCATTATACCAGTTGGCTAGATTTTTCCATAGATGAGGTCTCAATCCACCGAAGATTCTATCAACCTTACCATTTTGATCAATGGACAAGATAGAGATATATTGTGAAAGCCTTTTGAAATTCATCTCATAGCCTCCCACAGATTCATTCTCCTTCTGCTTCCACTCGATAAAATCCTCCTCCATTCTTGTTATTATGGAACGAGGGAAATACTTACTAAAACTGATCCCTATGAACACTTCCACTCCATAGCTTCAACATCCACTATTTGCCTCGTGTTTTCTACCATTTCTCACCACTGAAAATCTTCTCCCTCTAAGTGATAGACAACCAGGATGGCCATCTCTTGCTCTGAACAATGTAGCACAAATAAGATCTTTTCTATAGAGCTGACCCATTGTTCATAAATCAATGGGTCAGTCTATCCACTGAAAGTTGGTGGTCGTTGATGCATAAAAGACTCAACAGAATGCTGTTACCTTCATAGTGAGATTGGTCTCTTAGCTTGATTCACGTTATTTCCCATAACACGAGTCAGTTGGTTCATCATTCACAAGAATTTTTCCATTCCAGCTTCCATCATAGGGTCTTCAGCTCATGGTCCATTGCGATCACCATTTTCACGGTTCCTCCTATTTCCCACCATTTTCTAAATGAATAAAACTGTAGTGAGAAACTTATTTCATTTAAGAATATTTTAACTAAAAATAATTTTATGTCTTAAAACAGCATGCATAAACAATTATATTTATCTATTATTCCTTCATAATGATTCATAAAAAGATTGTGAATAACCAAACATATCCCCCGGGAGTGTCGTAACCAAGAGTGCAATAAGTCCTGTTTTCATCCACCAGTTCCTGTTCGAGTCTAGCTCAAAGCGGTGTTTTCAGGTTTTACTCCTATGTAAATATTTACTAGATCCTCCTCTACCTGCTCGTATCCAGACAAGGCTGTTTTATTTTGATAAACCAATAAATCTATACTCACCAAAATACCATGATGTTTTACCATGTTTAAACTTTTCTATAGGGTTCTTCAAAACGTTTTCACAACCTAATTTCAATAAATAACTAAACTATCCTTTGATACCAAATGTGGCATCCCGCCTTTTTATTACATAAATTTTCAGTACATTTTACAAACAAAGGATCTTTAAAGACTAGTGTCTTGGAAATCAGGAATAAAATACTTGAAAACAACATAAAACATTCTTCTAAAACACTTTTAAGGCATCATAATAGGTTCATCCTATGTAAAATTACTACATCTCATATCCTTGAGACATACATCAAAGGAAAGGGTGAGTAGATGGCCCAGTATGGGTAAACAAGGGAATCAGTGAACTTGTGATATCAATAAGAACTTGAATTAAAACATAAAGACATGAGAAATGGAAGTATAGGAATATCATAATGAAAAACACTTGAAACATAACTTGAATATGTGGCTAAAATATTTCATTTATACATTCATGAACATATCACCAAGGTCCATCCCCAATGCGTCATAAAAATTACAAAGGTTATTCACTAAGGTATAGTAAAAGTTGTCATCTCTAGAGATTAATTATTTACCCAATGCATTGGTGTCATATTAGGGTGCACCCATAATATGTATTTAAATTCATTTGAGCCACATATATTATAATCAAACATTTCAAAAATAACCCATGGAGAATAAAAGAAATGGGTTTCATTTCAAGATCGTGACATTTTAAAAGTTCTTAAAAAAATAACATTATGTCATTTATAACCCATGGAATGGGAGTGAGGGTTAGATGTATTTCAATTCCAGAATCAAATACATCATCTTTAAATATTTATGAACATACAAATAAATTAAATAGGTCTGGGAATTAAAATAAATGAAATGAGACAATTTCTAGAGAGAAAGAGATAGAAATTTTGAGGCGAGATTTCCACAGCATAATGGCTATATAACAATGTTTTAGAAAACATTGAAAATAAAGGATAAAAGAGTAACCCACTCATAAATAAATTATAATAAAGTAAAAATAATTAATAAAAAGGAGATAAGAAAAAGCTTTGGAAATTTTAATGACATACCACGTGAAAAGGAAACATGAATGAAAAGGGAAGACGTGATGCCTTTTACGAAAAATTCAGCAGCCTAGCGACGTCACATAAAAATTCAAGAAATACATTTATGAGAGTGGAAAGGGTCTATAAAAAATTTGATATTAAATGTACTGTAATTAAAACATATATTCACATACCCTCAATAAAAAGAGATGTAAACTAGAATACACAACATAAAGGAAGTCATGGCTTTAAAAGAGGAGGGTGAAAGGATCCCTTACCTAGAAGAGTAACTTCGAAAGCATGAAGGTTGGGACCTTGGGAGGCTTGAGAGAACCTTGGGAGGACTTATTGAAAGGTAAAGAGACCAAAAATTCGTTTCAGAGGATTTGGATATAAAATTAATGAGGGAATGGTTTGGTACTTATAGGAGAAGTGAGGGAATAAAGCATTAATTGCCAAGGGACACCACATCGGTGGTACTGGAAAAACCATGGGCATGCCCATGGTATTTCCCATGGTATTGGACACTTGGGACACCTCATACCTTATATTACAACTAACAAGTCTATCAGAATCATTACATAATTATTACATTCTTAATGATGCCATTAAACACCCGAAATTGAAAACTGTATTTTCACTATTCACCGAAAATTCAACTATTTCAGAAAAATCCCAAAAACTATCCTTAACTAAATATCAATTGTATGATTTTAAAAATGAACTAAATTTTATGAATATAATTTTTTATATATTCTTAGTCTATTTTTTAAATAAAAAACACTATTTACCCGTAAAAACTAATACATAACCAGTAATTTCTTAAACAGTTATTTACCTCTTTTATTGAATCAAATTACTTTATCAAGGTGCCTAAATTATATTGATACTTTAATAAGTGAGGTTACATATTCAATATATTCATATTACAAATCATAAGGGTAAAATTATTATTCATAAATTAATATTAACCCAAAATTAAGTTGATCTTATTATACTCTAAATTTCATACTGAACACAACTGTAGAAGACCATTTTTTGAAAATAAATTCAAATTTTTAATTATTTACGGTTTACATAAATATTTTAAAATATCATTTTTCCAAAATTCATAAATAATATATATCCTATATTTATCTGGACACTTGAGATTCACAAACTTCACCATAAGAAGAAATGACATTTTTTATTTATATCAAAGGATTACATAATGCTTCTAAGGTCTCGTTACAAAGCCCCTTATAACACCAGTATATGACCTAAGTGTAAGGTGTGCTAAGGTGATAGAATCCTGGGACAGCTCAACCAACATTTCTTGAGTGGTGATTTCTATTAGCTTGAACTTCTCCCAAAGGCGATTCTGTTCCAGCTACACACGATGAAGTTCGGCTTGGGTTTGGTCTAGAGAAAAGCCCATAGGTGCTACCTATTTCCCAAGTTCCATCAGATGGGCTTAGATTGGTCCGAGACTACTGGATGAGGCCATCAAAACTTCTTTTTATATTAATTAACCAATATCACTTGTATTTATAAACAAAAATTGTAATGTTAAGAGTTTAGCTTCCAATAGTTGTATTGACCAACGATCATATAAGAGTCAAAACCCAATGGTGACATTTAATTATACTCACTTAATTAATTAAAGAATATTGTTTTCCTGAGTATAAAATAAAATAACACAAAAAATTAGGAAGCAAAAATTATTCAAAATTTCAGTTCTTTACATTGAAGACGCACATGGTTTGAAAAAACATGCTCAAAACATAAAAAATTTCACATTGAATAATAGTTTCATGTCGCATGGTTACCACATGGTTAATATTAACCATTTTTCTAAACCATTTTTCAAGCATAATATTCTAGAAAACTAAAATTTTCAACCCATAACTCTGAAAGTCCTAAAATTAATATACAATAGATAAACCAAGAACAAAATAAAGTATACCTATTGAATGGAGTGTGTTACAGATATAGTTGCGATAAGATATATCATGTGGAGACATCATGAGTTATATAGTGAAAGAAGTTGAACTAGAATAAATGTCAATTCCTTTTTAATGATTTTTTAAATAATATGGTTTTATACATTACTAATTTTGATGATAAATTTTGTCAATTCCATGACTCAATTAGCCATTTAGTGAATAGAGAAAGATATTTTTAGTAGTGTTTTCCATTGAGAGATGCCCATAACTAGAACTGAAGTGTCATGCTATGAATAATTGTTTTTCCATAAAATGGAAAATTATTTTAATCTTATATAAGATTAAATGATATTCTCATAAGATTCGTTCTGAAAATAATAAGATCTATCTAATAAATATTACGACTTCTTTGTCAAAGTTTCAATTCTCTGCTACATTTTGTGATTTATATACCAAACCATAAAAAATTCCATGAATTAATTTAGTGTTTCTAGAAAAAAAATTTAATGTTGAAAGATTTTAAATCAAACCATGAATCCTGATTTGTTTATTGAATTGTCCGAACCATGATAGAAAATTCACAATATGACATGTTTAATTATAAAATATGCTGGAAGAGGATATGCCCTAACTACTAGTTATTTTAATTCTAAAGGATGATAATTTATTTTTTTAGAGATATTTAAAACTATAACAAGTGAATGTGTCATGAAATATTGTTACACATAGAAATCCATATAGTAGCTGAATATAGTTAATGATTAAATTAACTTTCTATGGCCTTTGGTACATTATAATATTTTGATTTTTGGAAACCAAAAAATTCAAATATAAATAAACGTGTGGAAATATTATTATTAATTGGTTTCTATTTCAGAAACTAATAAATTTTTATTCTAATTTTAACGGTTAAGATTCACTAGTTTACAATCCTATGGATAATATTAATTTATAGATTTGTGGTTGTTTATTAGAGTTTTGAATTTGAAATTTATTTTTTTTAAATCTATAGTGATATGTTTAAAAGGAATAAAGGTGTGACATACAAATTGAAGAAATAGAATATTAAATATAATAAAGAATAGTGTATTAGTAATGGAAGATCACTGAATATATGGTTCTTTAATCATAAGTGTGGGTAGGATAAATTGAATTTATAATTTACCATAGATGATAGAATTGTTTTGAACATCGTAAGAAATAGATAAGTGAATACTAAATGATCCTTAAGAACACCCATTGACGTATGTTGTTATACATTTTATTAAAATACATGTGGTTTAGACCTATGAAAAAATTATATATTTGTAACTCTGTTGAATATAGTGAGTGGGATAGAGGAAGAGGCCATATACCTTGTATAAAAGCTGATCATGTCCTAAAGTTGTAATGACATACTAGTGGTGTAGTGGCTACATTTAATATCAACACAATCATGATACACGCTCCTTATATATATCCTAGTGAAATTGAACCAAGTAAAAATATATTTTTTCATGGATATTTAATTCTACAAATTGATTAAGCTATTGTGTGGCTATTTAGATATATTAATGGAATATTTTACAAAGAAAATATATTATCAAATTTGGTTTCATGATTAGAAGATTTATTAGATGCTCTAATTCATCCCCCTCTTAGAGTGCCCAATGGTACTATGGGTTATAAAAAATCAGATCAAATCCACTAGTTGTTTTGTAGGTAATCATTCAAAGGAGGTTACCATATAAAATATTTTGAACACAATGGCAATTCCATTATTTGATGGTTGAAAATATAATATTTGTGAGAATATAATGAGATCTCATTTATGATATGTTAGACTTGATTTTTATTAGACAACCATATATCAGATTCAATTATATCAATATAATTTATTTTTAATGATTTAAACATATAAGATATTATTGGATAACGATTATATACCATGTATTATTTGGTGGGAGATTTTCCTAATAAAGTATATATGAAGCTGATATATTATACAACAAACAAAAAGTTTTGGATAAAAATTCTAACATATATGAAGGTTAAAAATATGATATAATTAAAACATCATGTTTTTAAAATAGTTTTGTTGATATGAATATGAGTTCTTGTGAAAATGAGGATATATTATTTAGATTTATATATAAAATTGGTGAAATACATAGATCAGTCATGAAATAATATATTTCTATACTCTATAGAAAATAATTAAAAGGTTTCCACCACTGTATAGATAAAAATTTTCAGAACATAAAGAAATGAACCATGTATAATTATCTATTAATGATTTACATATTAAAATTTTCACATATGAAATTATATTCAATTCGGGTAACTCTTAAAAAAATATTAAAAAGGGATATTATTCAAAGATGTTGAGAATAAAGTTGCTAATAAAGATAAATAAATATGATATACATGATAAATTTTCATAACATACTGTGAGGAACTTAAAAAAATAAGAGAGAGTTTGGGGGAAATCTGTATATTACATTTTTTTCATTATGAAAATATTTGGGTCATCACTTCTAAATTTAAAAAACATGTTATGAATATTGTAGAGACTTTAAATTCATACCAAAAAAAATAATAATCTTCTCATAGAAATAATTTCAATTTTTTAAAATTTATGGGGAATGTCATTTCAGAGTAATGTTTTGGTAAAAAAGCGGAATAAAATTTAGAGAAATATCTATTATAAATCATTGAGACAAGTTTTTAAATGATATAACATATTTTATGGTCATTTTGTTGAATATATTTAAATATAATTTAGAAAATAATGATCAACTAGAAATATTTATAAATATTTATGGGAAATGAAAGGGGTTATTGGGGTGTTGGAGCAATAGTTAAAGAAGAACAAAAAAGTATTTTTTTATTGATGGAGTTTTTAAGTTATGTTATTAAAACTAAAGTAAATATGGATTATATTGAAAAATTTACCTTGGAGTGTGAGAAGAATCAAGTGAAATCTAAAAAATCTACGATATAAAAATTAATGATTGAATAATAAACCAAGAAAATTTTAAATATCAAAGAGTCATTCAAGGAGAAAATTTAAAAATATAACAGTTTGGGTGTATATTGTATCCTTGATAAAGAATATTTATTTTGAGATCAAAATTGATGCTATGATGAACAAAATCAGTTTTTAAAATTCTTAAATTATTTTTGGAAAAATATTATATTTATGAACAAATTTTTTTGTAAAACTCTTTTGTTTTCAAAGACATAACTATACTGTAAAAATGGTATTTGTTATGGGGATAAAATTTAAAAAATAGGTCATTCCAATATGAATATTAATGGAATTTATGTTAATATAAAATGTACATAACCATTAATAACATATCAACGAAGTAGGAATTATAAAAAAATATCGATATATGGAGGGGTGAAAACAATATGAAATTTCCATTAACAAAGATTAAGTTTTTGGTTTTGATGTTCACATTATTTACAATTATGGAGAAACATATTTTATTATTGGATATGATATTGGATATTGGAAAAGGAAATATTGAACATATCCTTTATATTAGAATATTAATTTAGTTTATGGTTATTATTTTAAATACTCAAATTATGAGCATACATAAAAATTTTGTACGAAGAGAAGAGGTATGTTATATTATATAATTTTAAGGAAATCAGATGAAACGAAATACCATTATATATATTTTTTTAAAAAGGGTTTATCCCCATAAATAAGGTCAGTTATATTTGATTATATATACTTATGAAAATAGGAATAGAACTAAAAAACTCAAATGAATTAATAATATCATGTAATGAATGGTAGATTGTTGAGAAATAAAATTTGGAAAATATTTCGTCAAAATAATCAAATAATTGAAAAAGAATGATTTTTATAGAGTTTGATCATCTCTTATGACATATAATATAATAATTTTGGAAATATAAAAGGCCAAATTGGTGGAATGATGTGTTTTGGAAGTGATGGAGAAATAAATATTAATATGAAAAGACCTATTTCGATAAAGATGACATGAGAAATTCTAAATATTCCTATATTTATGGACATCATGATAATTTATTGACTGTAAGTTAGCATTATGACTCAAACATAGAACTCAAATTAAATAAAAAATTATGTCATTTAAAAGGGTAGTCAAGGAGTTAACTTATATAATGTTGGAGAAAAAGTGGAAATAATTCTCAATTTGAAATTAAATATAATACATTTCATCCTTGAATTAAATAATGAAACAACTTGGGTCACTAGTCATTAACCAAAATTAATAAAAAAATGGAGAACATTTCCATGTTTAGATTTCTATTAGATATTCCTAACATGAATCTTGTTTTCAAAAAGACTTGTGAAAATAATATTCTTTGAAATATTCTTCAAAATTCATAATAAAGAATATATTTTTATTAATATTGTTCACACCAATTTATATTTTCAAATTTCTAATGATGAAACATATCGTGATATTTAATTTATCTTATTTTTGGACGATTATAAAATGATAAGATGTCCCATTCCTATATGATATAAGTGGGAAACTTTTTATTGTATGAAAATGTGTTTAATATGAAGGGAAAATGAGAATAGAAGAAAAATAAAGATTATGATATTAGATAATAGAACAGAGTAAACATACTATGAGTATGAAAATAACCTTGAAAATATTATTAATGAACATGATTTATCTTTAGTGAGAACACTCCAATAGAACATTTTTGTTGAATGGAGACACCATATTGAGAAACATATTGAGAATATATTATTAATAAAAATATTAATGTCACATCACTACAAGAAAAAGTAGTGAAAGTGGTTGTGTGCAATCATAATAGGGAACTATGTAGTCCATTTTTAGATAGGACAATATAAAAAATGTTTCATTAAAGTAATCCCCTAGTAAATAATATAATATTATTATGAATTAAAGTATTTATTCATAATAAATAGAGTAATGAATTAAATATTTTTATGCTACCAATAAAGGTGTTTTTTAGAATAAACATCAACGAGTAAGGCCTATAAGGGTTTCAATAAAATTCTAAACAAGATTGTTTAAATAATTGATGGAATAATTGTTGAGTACAAATACAAAGAAACTTTTGGAAATAAATTATTTGATGAATTGGTTAATGAAGATGAAAATATAAATATAGGGTTGGTTTTAAATCAAAATATTTACATTGATGGTGATACAAACATTGGATTAGTATAATAATAAAGTGAATAAGATATTAAAATTTTGACCCAATCTAGAATGAAAACAGTTCATGTTGATTCGAGCAGTATTATTAGAGAAAAATATGATCGAACATAGGATTTATTTGAAGAATAATAATTCAAATTGATATATTATAAAAAATAAAAGTCACATTATTCGATGATGAAACAAAGGAAAATTAATTGGTGAAATCAATGAATGAAGGAATGGAACAGATTGATAATAATAAAATAATTGAATATATTAGTAGGCTAAGATAATAAAATATGATTATAAAAAAATGGGTGCTCAAAAATAATATTTATGAAAATTATTGAGTGATAGGGAATAAAAGTACAAACATATATAATTTTTATGCATAGGTTGAAGTTGTTTATATTGAAGAAACATTCTCAGTTATTGAAATAATATATTCTATATAATTATTACTTGAATATTTTATTAAATGTAGGATTGGTTTAATCCAAATGGTAGGGAAGACAAAATTTATAAATAAGATCTTTAATGATGATTTTTATATAGAATAATTGGTTCAATTTGTTATTTTGAAATATGATTTCAAAGTATATTGATTGAAAAATGGATTTTTATGACATAAAACAAGAATCGCATGATTGATATTCATTATTTTGAACTTTATTAAGGATGTTGTAGATAAATATATAAGGGGTTGGTCATAACCACGATATAAAAATTTCAGAAGAAGAATAATTTATGGTGATGTTATATATAGATGACATTATCATTAGAGAAAACAATGAGAATTAAGTTGATATTTTTTTCTCAATCAGTGATTTTTGAATTTGAGAAATCATTGATTAAATAACTATATTACCTTATTTATTAGAAAATGTAACAAAAAGATTAATGTTAGAGAATATTTTTTCTCTGATCCCCCTTTTTGATATTTTAATAACATAGTTTTGGGGTTAAGTGTGATCCCTTACAAAACTAGAACCAACACATGGATTAAAACAAAAAAAATAGACAACCACCAAGGAACCAAAGACCAGATACACGTATATTATAAAATTAAAAATTTAATGAAACTACTTTGTATGGACACGACCTGTATCACTAGATCAAAACTCAAAATTCTTTCTAGAATCATAATTCCTAAGAAATAACATTCTCAATCCAATAATGTTTATGGGATCTCAAAACATGGACCCATAAACCCATCCCATCATACCATCACATGTTTTTCTATGATTATATGAGCTTTAGATAATTTATACT
The DNA here is from genome assembly GCA_963277665.1 of Viscum album. NCBI lineage: Eukaryota > Viridiplantae > Streptophyta > Magnoliopsida > Santalales > Viscaceae > Viscum > Viscum album. The sequence goes on from OY728166.1 coordinate 241,708,246, forward strand.
AATATAATATGTCATCGAACATTACGAAACCCATACAAGAACAATCACTTAAATCATTAATATTTAGCAACTCTTCAAATAAATCATCAATTATTAACCATAATCACCAAACTAAAAAAACAATAGGAATTAGAGCATCAAATTTGTTCATAAAAATTATAGGAAAAACTTTATTCACCACAAACATAATGAGATACATTTGTCAGCTAGAAGATATACCTCTATATAGTTTATTGATGATCAAAAAAAGAAACCAAACAGTCTAAAACAGCATAAGAAATAGTGTGTAAAAAACAAAAGTCACCAAAATTAAGAACTTAAATAGATCTAAAACACCCTAAAATAAAATATTTTAACTATCAACAATAAAGGAAAATATTCTCTTCGATGAAGAAATAGAACCATCATGGATCATGCATCTTGTAACACCGAGGAAAAATCAACATATGAACCAAAAAATAATGAAAACTACCCAAGTACACAGAAATATGTCTTAGTTAAATATTCATGGATGAAAGAGTGTATTTTGATTAAAAAATAATCTACATAAATACCTGAAAATAGAGAAATAAAATAGATATGACCCCGAATTTAACAACCAATATATCACTAAAAACATTGAAAACAACAAAATACGACCAAAATTTGTTTCTAACAAAGTGAGAATGATGGATAGGGTTGAATTAATGCATTAATCAAGTTTCAACAACATAAAACACACACCAAAATGAAGAAATAGAAACAAGTAGGGAAAAATATTGATAGACAATAAAAAATAATAACCATACATAAGGGGAGTGGGATAACATCATCACTAAATGTGTGTATCAAGACCCTAATGGGATGATGAAACCGAGAGAGAGAGAGAGAGGATAGGGGAGTGGGGAACTATCACCAATTAATCCATTCGATGTATAATAATCTCATTGGTAAAATGTGAAAGGTAAGTGTAGAAGAAATTAAATATTCATGTGTGAAATCAAGATTTAACTATGTTGGTAGTTATAACTAAACATGGAAACAATCCGAATAATGAGAGATTATACCCTAATATGTGTATAATAATCATTGGTAGATTAATTTATCTTATTACATCTTAACTATACATTTTCAATATTTTGTGATAAGAAGCCCAGTTCTAGAGTTGTACTAATAAGTAACACCTCTTACTAGTGAAGGAAATAATGTGGTGTATTTATAAGATACTAAACTATGATCGGGTGCTCAAGAGTGGATAATATTTTTGATTTATTATCATATTAATAATAATAATAGTATGGTGTATATGTGGATGGAAAATCTACAGATGGTGGATAATTTTACATTGGACATAACTGTGTTGGTATCTTAGTAAGAAGTATGATTATGTTTCCTTGAGTATAACGGAAGTAAATTATATTTCTATTACGAAGTCTTACACATGGATAATATAGATGAAACAGTAATTGAAAGATGTTGGTGAATTATTAAAATAACCAATGTTGATACATTATGAAAATAAAATCTCAGTTGAATTAATGAATAATATGTTTTGATACATTCATAAGAAACACCTATAAATTCATTAAAACGTTATAATTGATAAGGGGGGAAATTGTGAAACTGGAATTTCATGGAACATGACACTCGGTGGAATCTATTTTAACCAAACCATTGGATGAAAAAATTGTTTGGAAGCATCAGTTGAACAATAATGTTCAACTCATTCCTAAAAATTAAAGAAGGTAATGTACCCATCTTCCGATTTTATTTAATTTTATATTTTATTTTTGTTCATAATTATGAGAATTTTAATTTAATTTAGCATAATATGATAGGGGGGATAATATACCAAGGGATTTTGAATTTGTTTAATGGTTTGATTAGTTTATAAGATAAAATTTAAAAAATAATTATTCCTCATGTTTCTTACGTAGATCATTTACTAATGTTGTTTTAGAGATTAGTTAAGTTATCTTTTTATGAAATGGAATGGCGGTAGTTTCAAGTATATATGAAATAGATATTAATTATAGTTTATAAAATTATTTGATGTTAATCTTAAAAGAAATATAGTAACTCATATGGGGGAGAATAACATAAGGAAGAGAATGAATCACAATGGTTGATTACATGGGGGACTTCAAGACAATGTTAAGGCTATCATGAAATCTTGGAAGAAGTTAAAAAAAGGGTTGACAACTTAATCGGCAGTTTATAAAAATGGTAATATTATTGAAACACAAGTTGATATGGTGGATTTTTATTCAATTAAATGTTATTTGTAATCATATAAAGAATCTACATGTATGTGGAATTGATTAGAAGTATGGTTGAGATGACTAGTAGTGATTTTCGATTTATTAGTAAAATGATAGGTCATTACACATAATTATGAGTCAATTAATAAAGTATGTTGACATGAGAAAATGGAAAATGACGGTTTTCATTCTGATTTTACATGAAAATAAAAAGGATTTACCTTTTAATAATTTTGTGAAGAAATATTGCCCACACAATGACTCTATAATATTTTCAATGAAGAGTGAAATGATTTTTTTGTAGTAAATGATATTGGATTATACCCACTCCATGAATGTATTCATCATTCCAGGATATAACATGATGTTATAAAAATGATAAATTCCATTTATAAGATCCCTGATACCCATTAAGGTATATTTTTGTTTATGTTTTAGTTTATGTTCCTTATTTTCATTAAATAAGTGTTTCAACAAGTTAATGAGGAGTCTTGGGGGTGTACCAGTGGTTCAAGTCATGAAAGCTGAGAAAAAATGAATTTGTGGGTATGCTGAATGGTTTTCTCACATTTAGTGCAAACCTTGTAGAGCATCCCAAGTAAATGTACAACCTTGGATAAGGGATTGTTCACAGTTACCACACAGTTAAGCTAACCATGTGTAAATACCATGTAACAATATGATTGGTTTTTTTAGATAGTATAAATAGAATGATTTGGGCACAGTTTGGAAAACCACACCTCTAAACCGTGTGGCCCAGAAAATTTAAGTGATTTACAATATTGAAATTACTATATTTCTTATACAAACTCATGATTTCTCCCCTTATTCCTCCATTAAACATAATGTTGAGCCAAGATGTCTAAAAACACTCAAGGGTGTTTCCCCCTCATATTGAGGACATTTTGAGTTCCATCAGTTACATATCGAAGATCCGAGTATGTGTAATCACTTAATTGCCTCCTCTTTTCTATTATAGTTTTTATTTTTATTTCATGTCCATATGAGGCTCTAAAATCCATATTTTTTGGTCAGACATAGGGTGACGATTTGAATGGGGTTTTGGTCCAGATATAAGGCCTCAATCAATGGTGTGTTGTCCAGCAGATTCAAGTTTGTGGGTCTATAAGTTATATCCCTAGGTTTTATTATATATTTCTACATGTAGGGGTATGTTCTTGATTCTCCCTTGTCTTGTTCTTATTTTTCTTTGAAATTTTCCACATAGTGGGTGTTAAATAAACAAATTGAACCCCTCATGATCCACATGGGATTCATAGAGGACAACAAGACCAATTAGAGCCACCCATGGGGTGCTTTGGCCCTCCCAATTGGCCTAACAATATTGTAAGGTGTGAAATCGACCAATAATGATGCAGATCCATAGAGAATGTGTTAATAAGTTATATAATGAGCTATAAGGAAATTGTGGGTAGTTGTGTCTAATATGGTTAAGAGATAATGGATTTTTTGGGTGGAATGTAAATGGGGTTAACATGAATATGATAAGTTAATTTCTTTACATTTTATCATTATTAGTGACATGGGTATGGGGAAAAGGGAATGGGGTTAAAAGGTATATAGTAGGAATGATTAATGTGTTAAGGGATTGTGTCATGATATTAATTCCCTAGATGATATTTTTTTAATATTGTTAATGGTATTAGTTATGCTTTGTGGCTAGTTGTGGTGAATGATAAATAAGAATGCACAGATGGCTTGGTAGAGTGGGGTATAGACGTGAGGTTCTACACCCATGGGTCAATTTGGACTGATGTTATAGCTCCAACTCAAAATGCACATGTTAGAGAAGGGGACAGAGTTCTTTTCCACTAACAGTTGCATTCCTCCTGGGCTGAGGTTACCAAGTGAGTATTATGAGGTTGTTATAATGTGATGTCTAGTTATATAGATCATTATTTTTTTCTTATATGCTTCATAATATTAAAAAAATCATTATCCATTAAACACATGAAAAGGGTAGATTAAACCATGGGATGACTAGTTATTATACCTGGATTCAATGGTAGTATAATTTAAGGGAACATGGTCTAGAATGGTATATTAAACTATTTACATTTACTTTACATTATTTATCACATTAATGCACTATTTAATTTTACAATATATTTTATAGACCCCATTAGTAGTGGCTTACTGAGTTATACTCACACCCTACATAGGAAACAATTAAGAACCCAAGTAGATTTCGTGATTTTAGGTCAAGAAAAGGGCAATGTCCCCATTCATGGAATGTGATTTCGTTTGGTATATGAATGGATGAGGTCTGGGACATAAATCCATGACTTATTCTGGGATTCCACTATTTTATTTTATTTTGGGTTTTTGTTTACATGGCACTATAACATGGAATGACATGTTTTCTATTGGATATGGTTTGAACCCATTACGAGGGTTGGTTTTTTATCCATGTTATTGTTTTTTTCTATTATTTCCATTATTTATATTGTTTTTGGTTTTGGATTACTGTGGTAAAGAGGGTATAGTATCCCTACATTTCATATTAGTCACTCACTACTAGTTGGAAACGTATGGAATATTGGGAGGCATGCTTGAGGTCATGTGGTGAACTGACAAGGTGCATGGTTCAGTGGCTCCCAGGTTGGGGATGTTACAATGTGGTATCAGAGGAGTTATTTAATCTTTCCTACTATTTTTGGATGATAGATAATAGTTTATGAATATATCGTGACTTGGTAGTGATCTCGTTCCTTGGAGTATCTGACCCATGTATGGGGGAAAACCCAAGTTACCCTTGGATGGAATTGTTGTTCTTATTATGTGTTGTTATATATGATGATATTTCACTATTTTATAATGAACTTGTTGTGTGATTTAATGGTTTTTTGATATTTATCTCGTGGATGGAAGGGTAAACGGTTGAGCATTCATGCATCATTTTAGGCACATTTTTAGATAAGTGACATGCATCATGGTAGGAACACACACGAAAAGGGTGTGTGGGATATGAAGGTTAAGATGAGTTTGTTTTCATTAAACGTAATGAAATTGTTCTTAATTAGATGGTATGAATGGGTAAAAGGGAAGTTAAATTGTTAAGTGGTAAATATAAAATAGTTATTAATTAAGATGTAACAGTGGATTAAATTGTTGTAAGAGTAATTAGGAATGTGGAATTGTTTTTCCAATTGGTTTAAAAGATAAGTCTAGTAAATGTGTGATTTAGATACCTATGTTAGACATGTTCTTATAAGAGAAGGCCAAGGGTAGTTTTCTGATTGTTTTTGGGGTTCTTTGGGTAGTGTATGAGAAATTATTTTGTTATGGCAGGGGATGAACCTAAATTTATCTTTTCCCTTTTCATAAAAGTGTTATGGTAGTGTTCTAAAACTAATGTTCGACATTGTTGATAAATTCCACCTCGAAGACGTGTTCATATTAAGCGATAGAAGAAAATTACTGAGAACAATATTTCAACAGTTAGCAAATAGAATGTGGTGATCCAAGAAAATATGGAAGATCTGATTCATATGAACCTTTCTCATTTTATTCAAATAATGGAATGGTACCCAGGGCAGGCTGCATCACGTATATTTGAGATGACTCGGGAGTTTCAGCTTCTGAACCCTCCAACTTATACCATAGAAGGTGGGAAAATGGTGGAAGAGTTCTGGATACAGTCTATCCAGTCTATTCTTGGCCATCTAAAGACTCCTCTGGAGAATCAAGTCATGTAAGCGACATATATGCTGAGAGGTCAATCAAATTGTTGGTGGTTCATCATGGTTCATAGGGAGCAGACCAAAGGAATGATGGGGAAAAAATTCCATGAAAATTTTGTGTAAAAAATTTACCTAGAATCCTTGAGGAAGGAGAAGTTTGTGTATTTTATGAGGTTGAACCAAGGGACAATATCCGTAATGGATTGTGCCATTCATTTCACTGATTTTTGATGCTCTGTTGCGACTTTGACAGGAGACAAGGCAGCTGTGGGGAAATGCTTCTAGGATGGTCTGAGACATGAGATCAGGTCTCATGTGAATATATTTTTCCTAAAAGGTTTTCATAATTGGTTGACCAAGACATCATATCAGGGGGTACCTAAAGGGAGCATCATGTAGTGAACTTGTGGTGCGAGTTGAGTGGACATGTGGTGTGGCTTCTGAAAGTAGGAAGTTTCATTTTAGAAATTCTCAGTAGTGTGGAAGTGCATAGTGTGGTCATAAGCGGGGGTCATCTTCTCAGGGTGGTGACTAGGAATTCTGTTTTCAATGTTGTTGGCTGGGGAATAATCATGACAAGTTTCCCAACTCACTAGTTGAGTACCTAGTGTGCGGGAGGCTAGGATACATTCATAGGTTCTTCATAAACCTATGACAGTCAGGGAATGATGGATATCAGAGGTAGATATCGAGTGTAGGAAGGGGTCAGTTACCCTATATCAGGTAGGTAGTTTGATCTCCATGGTTCATAGTAGTATAGGTGGTGGACGTGGAACTTGGGGCGAGATCATCTACAGCAAAAGGGTAGTGCAGTGCAGGGTACTCAAGTTGGAGATCAGGGTAGAGGGTCATGTCATCTACTTATAGTTTTGACTACACCTGAAGGTGTTGAGGCAAGACCGTCTACTAACTGAGGTATGATTCTCATAGATTCCATGCTCGCTAATGCTTTATTAGATACATTTGTTATACATTCTTTTATTTCTTCTCATTTTTTAGTTGGGTTGGGAATAACCATGGAGAGATCTTGTCAAGTAATGTCACTTGATACTCTATTAGGGGAACACTGTGAGGATATCAGGGAGTGTAATGGTTGTGCTATAGAGGTTTGTGGATATTGGTATCTGTGGGATCTATATGTTTTCGATTTTTTAGGTTTTGACCTAATCTTGTGGATGGATTAGTTTGTATTATTTTAAGGACATATCGAATGTTACTGACGTTAGGTAACATTCACATCTATTGATGGAAGAACATATATCCATCATGTGAAGTGGGATTGTCAAGAGGGTTGTGTAGGGACGATATGCCATTAGTTACGATAACTCAAAGATCGTGTGGAAAGCATTATGTTAGATGATGGGGATAAAGAGTAGAAAAACATCCCTCTTATTGTGGACTAGTTTCAGGATGTATTCCCTGAGGACTTATTAGGGTTACCCCTCGAGATTTATATTTAGTTTACAATTGAATTGTTGTCGGGGGAAGAGCCAATTTCCATTCTACCATATTGAATGGAATTTTCATAACTCCCAGAAATCATGGTTTAGATTTAGGAGGTTGAACATAAGGGGTTTATTCATCTTATTACACCCCCGTGGTGATCTTCTGTGATGTTTTATAAAAATGTTGATGGAACACTAGGGATATGTGTCGATTATAGGAAGAGGAACCATATATAGGTTAAGAGCTGATGCCCTCTTTCTAGAGTCGATGACATCTTTAACTTGCACGAAGGTTACTAAGTTTTCTTTAATATATATTTGAGATCATAATACAATCATGTGAGGGTGAGAACTTATGACATACCGTAGACAAATTTTTGATGTAGGTATGAGTTGTTTAAATTTCAGGTGATATCCTCTGGATTGACCAATGCACCATCTATGTTCATGGCCTTGATGAACTGTATATTCCACCCATACTAGGATTAGTTCATAGTTTACATCATTGATGACCTCTTGGTATACTAAAAAACACATGAAGATTATGTTAAACATATTGATATCATCTTGAATACACTAAGAGATCATAGATTTTATGCCAAGATATGAAAATTTCAGTTTTGGATTGTTAATGTGCACTTTATAGGGCACATCATTTTCGAGTCAGGTGTGTTAGTGCATCTAGAGAAGGTGATGGTTGTGGTGTGTTTGGAGAAACCCAATAATGTTTCTGGTGTTTGAAGTTTTCTGGGTTTGTCCAGTTATTAGAGAAGGTTGATTATGGATTTCTTGTCATTTGGCATCACCACTCATAGTCTTAACCAGGAAGTGGGTTGAGTTTGAATGGGAATAGGCTTGTGAGAATTATTTTATTGAGCTAGAGAATAGGTTGAATAACACACCAATATTGATCTTACCTGAAATAGGTATGATGTACATTGTGTTCTTTGATTCTTATAGTGTTGGAATTGGGGTAGTGTTGATATAAGATGATTTTGTAGTAGGTTATGGGTCAACAATGTTGAGAAAACAAGAAAAAAAAATTACCATACTCAAGACATTGATATAGCCAATGTGGTTCTAGCTATGGAGTGTTGGAAGAATTTCTTTTTGGGAGAAACCTTCATGGTGTCTACCAACCATAAATTTCTCAAGTACATATTCTATTGGGAGTATTTGAATGTCAAATAGAAAAGGTGGGATATGTACCAAAAATACATCAATTTTTATTTAGTCACTACAATTGGGAAAGGGAATAGTGTTGCTGATGTGCTGAGTCAGATGACTCAGAATCAGGTTGTTCCGGAATCTAGTTCAGAGTGGAAGATGATGACCTTGTTCGTTGAAATGCATTTGGGGTACAATATGGGAATTGGAGAATGAATATCACATCAATGAATATTGAATCCACACTTTTGGGCCACATTAAAGAGAGTCATCTGGTGGATCCGGAGTGTTTTTTATGAATGAAAGATCTAAATGTGGGGAAACACTTTCCGTTGGGGATTTTTTGCTAATGGATTTTATGTATTGTGGTTGTGTTGTAGTACCGTTGGGTGCAAAGGAGGAGTTGATGCGTGAGATCCACGTATCAATGTGGGTGGTGTATCCTGGTTTGACCAAGATGTACTATGATCTTTGTAGGATGTATTGGTGGTCGAGAATAAACAAATAAGTTGTTGGTTTTGATGGAGGATGCCTTACCTATCAACATGTGATGGACAAACATCATCGTCCAGGCGGGTTGTTGCATTCATTGGACATTCCGGAGTGGAAGAAGAATGACATAATGATGAACTTCATAGTTGTTCTTCTAAGGACTCCTCATAAGAATGATGCAATCTAGGTAGTTTTTGAATATTTGACAAAAATATCTCATTTATTTCTGATCTGGGAGGCCTATACAGTTGACCAGTTGGATGATTTATATGTTTGAGAGATAGTGCAATTTCATGGTGTTCCTAGAACCATAGTTTCATATTTTGACCCACGTTTCACCTTGAACTTTATGATGGGACTAAAAAAGGACTTTGACACCCAACTATTTTTTATTACCACTTTTCACCCACAGAATGATGAGAAATTAGAACAAACAATTCATGTATTAGATGATATATTGAAATCACATGTTCTGTATTTCATTGTTTTGTGGGAAACATACTTTTCGCTCAATGAGTTTTTTTTCAACAATAGTTTTCAAGATACAATTCATATTTCTCCAATTTAGGCACTCTATGAGAGACCCTATATATCCTCAGTATGTTGGTTAGTGACTGGGGATTCTGATATATTAGGATCGAGTCTCATTACAGTGATGTCAAAGAAGATTCAATTGATTCAGAATTGTATGAATAAAACATAGAGTCGACAGAAGTCATATGATGATTGATATCACATACCTATTAGGTTATGGTTGGTGATAGTGTGTTTCATTAGGTGACGCCATGGTTCGGTCACTATTGTATTTGAAAACAGTGCATGATAGTGCCAAGTTATGTGGGGTTTTTTGACATTTTGGATCATATCCGACTTGTGGCTGATCGATTAGCTATTCCACATTGGTAAAGTGGGATGCATGATGTCTTCCATTTTTCAAAACTCTAACAGTATAACCCTTATCCCTATAATGAGATAAATGACGATGATATCATGATTTATTTTGATGCATCCTTTGAAGAGATTCCAATTCTTATTGTGGATTTTAGAGAAAAGGTCTTGTGATGAAAGGTTGTTCCATTGGTTCAAAATATATGGCAGCATGGAATATTTTAGGCGGAAACTATGGAATGGTAATCTGATATGAAGCCCTATCAGCGCAATCTCATTTCCTTTTAAACTCAATCATGTTCTGAAAGAACGGCTTGAGGTTGAGTTTTCATAAGGTGGAGAGGTTGTAAGAACCTGAATCTACCTTAAGGTTTTTTTTCTTAATGTTTAGTTGTGGTTCCTTTTTTGGTTAAATAAGTGTTTTCCAAAGTTCATGAGGAGAAACGGTTTTTCCCGAGGGTCCAGGTCAAGAAATAGAAGGATAAATTAATTTCTTGGCATGCTGCACAGTTTTTGCACGGTTAGTGAAAACTGTATGGAGCATCCCAAGTAACTTTGTAGCCTTGGAAAGAGGCATGTTCACAGTTACCGCATGAGTAAGCTAACTATGCAGAAATACTAGGTACAGTGTGAGGGGGATGTTATTATATTGTATCATCTGTAGGGTTTGTGAATGGTTTGGCAAACCGTGCAGGTAAACCATGAAACCTAGAAAATTTAAGAAATTTACAAAAATTAAATTTTGATATTTCTTATACCAACTCGGTATTTCTCCCCCTTCTTTATTCTTCAATCCTAATGATGATACATGGTGTCCAAGAACTCCCAAGGTTGTTTCCCCATCATCCGGAGGCTTTTTAGAGTCCCATTAGTTCCATGTCATTGATTCGGGTAAGTGTAATATCCTCATTTCTTCCTCTTTTCGATTTGGGTTTGTATTCTTCTATCATCTCCATTTGATTCCCTAAACACCATATTTTTCAGTGAGATTGAGGGTTAATCTTGGAAGGGGTTTAGATCATGATCTAAGTCCTTGATTAAGGGTATGTTCACCAACAAATTTAAGGTAGGTGGTCTATAAATTATATCCCTTGGAATTATTGTAGATTTGTGCATGTAGGGTAATGTTCTTGATTTTCATTTATTGTATTCTTGGTTTCCTTTGAAATGTTTTACATATTTGGTGTCTATTAAACCAATATAACCCCTCATGATCTTAATATGATGCATATAGTATGACTTGACTATATTAGGGCCACCCATGGGGTGCATTGGCCCTCCCAATTGGTCTAACGATATTGTAGGTTGTGAAAATGACCAATGATGAGGTAGATCCCTAGAATACGTGTTAATTGGTTATGTAATTAGATATAATGTAATTATGGGCAGTTATGTCTAATATAGTTTAAGGAAAATGGATTTTTTGGGTGTCATGTAAATGTGGTTAATGTGAATATAATAAGGTAATATGTTTACATTTGATCATACTCAGTGAGATAGGTATGGGGGAAAGGGAATTGGTTTAAATGGTATGTAATATGAATGATAAACATGTTAATGGATTGTGTCATGATATTAATTTCTTTTATGTTATTGTATTATTATTTTTAATGGTATTGGTTATGCTTTGTGGTTAGATGTGGTGAATGATAAATATGCATGTGTGCATGGATTTGTAGAGTGGGTTAAAGACATGTAGTTCTACGCCCGTGGGTTGAGTTATACTGAGGTTCTAGCTCCACCACTTGTTGCACTGGTTAGGGAAGGGGACAATGTTCTATTACCCTAAAACATTCATTCCACCTGGACTAAGGCTTGAGGATTGGATTATAATGTTATTTTAATGTGACGCCTAGTGAGATAGGTCTTGATTTTATTCCCATATGGTTAAAAAAATTGAACATGCCTAATCCATTGAACAAATGAAATGGGTATATTGAACAATGGGATGCCTAAGTAGTATACTTTGATTAAATGGTTTCATAATTTAAGTAAACACAATCTAGAATGGCATATTGAACTATTTACATTTACATTCCATTTGTTATCACTTTCATGCACTATTTTCTTTTACTATATATTTTGTAGACACCATTATTGGTGGCCTACTGAGTTATACTCACTCCCAGATTAGGTTTCCATTGGGTACCCGAAAGGATTTCAAGGCTTCAGGTTAATAAAAGGGCATGGACCCCATTCTTGGGATGTGATTCGGTTTGCTATGTGCAAGAATGAGGTCCGGGACTTGGAGCAAGGACCATTTTGGGGATTCCACTATTTTTCATCCTTTTGGGATTTTTTTACAAGGAACTATAACATGGCATGACATGATTACTATTTGATATAGTTTGTACCCATTTGGGGTTTGGTTATTTATGCATGATATTGATTATTTACTATCATTTCCACTATTAATTTTTTTCAATTGTGGATTACTTTGGTAATGTGGGTATATTATCCCTTCATGTCATATTAAAACCTCACTGCTAGTCAACAACCTCTGGTGTATGGGGAGTCATGCTTGAGGTCATGGGGTGACCCTGCTTGGGGCACCGATTTAGTGCCTCCTAGGTTGAGGACATTACACAATTACTCTGTTATAATTTTAAATGAAATTTTCAAATGATTTAATTGGGAAATAATAAGTTTTCACTAAAAAGTAAAAACAGATATTAATTTTTTAAAACTATAATTTAAAAGCACATTATTGAAAATTTATAAAACCCCATTAAATTCATTAAAAATGGTCAGTGAAGGAGAACTACAATGCATTAAATAAATCACACAAACATACTTATGTATGAATATTGAGAGAATCTAACACGATATCTCACTGACACCACCACAGGGCCCTTTGCTACTAGGCTAAGTCATGGGGCCCCATAAATCCGTGAAAATGGTCAGGAATATTTCCATCTTTTTGGAAATTAATTTCTAAATTATATTATTTTTTTGTTTCATTATAATGGATTCCTTGGAAGAATTTATTAATTATGGTTCTTGACGTGGTCCTTCCATGATAAGAGAGTCACACTATGTGATGCTTAATAGAATAATACAATTTAAGAGGCTTTTTGTGACTATTAGACATGAAAAACCTTTTGGGACATGGGTTTAGAGCATTAGAGTATCTAAAATTGGAATAGGGATATGTTATGTGAATCCATGATATATTCTATTACAGATATAGAAGTTGATGAAATATGAATATAAAATTAAATATTAATGCCTTGAGGAATAATTTTGATATGTAATTTATTAAAACTATAAAATTCAATCAAAAACAATATATGAAAATTTCATGATGGGTTTGACACTAATTGAGAAACTAAAAACATTCTATTCAAATTTCTATTATTGGTATTTGTTGGGTAACAATATAGTGATTTGTTTCGAATTTGGTCTTGGTGGATGTTAATTATAATTTATCATTTTAAATTTAGAATTTTCTTTATATTGGGTAATATGTTGTATATGACGAAATTTGTGATAAATATAGAGCATATGATGGATATTGATGATATAGAAAATTTGTATACTAATAGTTTTTGATAATTGGATATATGGAATTATAAAGAGAGGTGTTAGTAGGTTAAAATATATTTAAGATCAATCATGTAAAATGAAATTTCTTGGTCAATAATAATAATCAAAAATTAATGACTGAAGCTTATTTGGGAAAACCCATTGTTTCATGGTTTAATATAATTGATTTAATTTCATGCGGGTTCAAATTATGAGTCGATTATATACATGTATACTACTTTATATTAGCGAGTTAAAGAGAGGAATAGATTATGGACCATGGAAATGTTTTGATATCGTCCTAAATTTCTATTCATATACATGTCAATTAGTTGTTAATTTGAATATAAACACATTATTAACATTTTCTCCTTTGATATATCCCAATGAGAGTTAACTGTGTAAAAATATTTTTGTTCATTTTTATAAATTTATTTATTTTTATTGTGATTTCATGTGATTCTTTCAAAAAAATCAATTTCCCATTACCAATTGGAGGGAATTATCCAAAAAAAATTTATGCAAATGTTTTTCACCCATCTTAGAGTGTAATGTGAAAAGAAGTATTTCTATAAATTTATAAATAATATTCAATCATGTACGGTACATACACATGTAATCATCCATGATACTACATTTATCATTCTTTGAATTACCCAGATGAATATACTTATAAACTACCATGGACATGATTTTTTTATGATAATTATATCCCTATAAAAATGATGTATATATTTTCTTCCATAAATAAGAGGGTACATATTCAATCATTTCCATTCAATAAATTCTATAAAAGTCATAAAAAATAACACAAGATGATTATAAATGAGTAAATGTATCATGATTTTCATTATTCATATAAGTACCAGAATCGTGATAAAAATGGATAATTTTCTCATGTCTAAGAATATATAAACCCACATGTATATATGAATATCTAATGACTCATTAATTATATTGTGTTCCTAGTATCAAATTTGGCCTCATTACCTCCCAAATTGGAGACCACCAAGTGAGATATTCATTACAAGAATCCTTAATAGACCTGATCGATTAAAATTTGTAGTAAAATATATTTTTTTCCTCTCATATTGATTTATCAATACTATTAGGAATATTTTTAATAATATAATCCTTGAATATATAGGATCAAATTATAAAGGATAAATATGATAAATCATTTATTGGATGAATAATATATAGAAATTATCACATAAAATATGAAAATGTCAATTCTTTATGTGATAAAAATATTAATTAAATGAAAAAACTAAAGTGTTTTTAAATTTTATGAACATGATAAAGTTGGTTATAAGGTAGAAAAATAGTTTTCCCAAAATCCACCAGGAGGGTTCCTTATATATAACTTATTAAAAATCCTTGTTTGAAACCGTAATAATTATCTCATTTTGAGACATAAAATTATTATTAGTATTTTGAATTAAAAAAATAGTTACAACATTATGTTCAATTTATTTTACAATAACTAAATTGGGAAAATTATATCATATTCAATGAATTTTGAAATACTATAATATAAAAAGGGTGATGTAATTTGAACAATAATGTAAAAAAAAATTCATTAAAAAATACATATAACAAAATAAAAAAAAACTAAAAACTCCACTATAAAATAAATTACCAAAAAACCCATACGTGGGGTGCCTCATGACTCAACCACATATTACACATCCTTCCAAGATTCATCTAAGAGTTGGTGGACTATAAATAATTAATAAATATTCTTCTACCATATATTCATTAATAAATATTGGATCTATATGCACAAATTAATTATGCTTGTTGGAGTTAGTAAATTATATTAATTAGAATATCATATAATTAACACATTGGTTTCAAATACTTATAAAATACATATATTCAAAAAATCGTTATAAAGTAATTTGTGTAACTTATCCTTGGAAAAACAATATAATATTTAGAGAATATTTAGAAGTAAAAAAGATAAATAATTCATTATATTTGAAAATAATGTATTTTAACCAATAGATAAAGAAACCATTCATATATATACCAAAAATGTATTACTAACACCAATATTTATTTCATTTTTAACCTAAATGAAGTACATTATAATCCAATTTCAATTTCAAGAAATTAAAAAATTTGATGAGTCAATGTTATTTCCCAGAGCCGAATATTTGGTCATTACCAAATAAGAAAAAAATAATTTTTCCAATTATAAAAGCATTAATTATACAAAAATTTATGTGGTGAGGTAGAGAATATATAATTGCTCAACTCAATTAATCAATTATAAAAATAACCCAAACATCATTCACTTCAAAAATAATCCACACTATGTTCTCTATGATAAATAATACTAAAATTTAAAAAATAAACCTGAAAAACATAAAATATTATAAATATATTAATTATAATCAAATATATTTCTTGGTTAATATATAAAAAAATAAAAAATTATACAGGGATACAAATAAATTTTTTATGAAATGATTTTCCATGAAACACTCAAAAAAATTAAATTGATGATTAATCTTTGTAGAAAGGTTACTCACCAACCTCCAATTCCCTATTTAATAATAAAATATAACATAAAAAATGAAAAACAAGTGGATATAAAAACATTAAATATAATTTTACAGGAATAAGATTATATAATATGATGCTACTCAGTTCTTAGAGGAAACCCTATTACAAAAAAACAATTATTTTTTGAACCCTTGACATATATAGTATTAAATCTCCATGGATTGGGTTTAACGAAAAGTGAATTGATGAATAAGGAAATAGATATGAGGTGAATAAGAAAATACATCAGATAAAAGATTTTATTTATCATTGAAAAATAATAAAAATCCTGATATAGGAATGATCAACGCAACACTTACTTTGGATTAAATTATTAATTGAGGGAACATTGGAGGGGATAAATAGTTTTAAATAACAGAAAAACCCAAATTTAATAAATTAAACACACATTATTATATATTTTAATTATTAGTGTACATTATTTTTTTAAAAAAATATTTGAAATAAAATCCTTTAATAAATATTATTAACATAATTTTAGTGAGTAGTCTACAAAATAAACACAAATCCACAATGGTCGAATTTACCAAAAGGCATTCTAAAAATAGTTAACCTTTATGATTTTTTAAACCATGTAACCCAATAGTGTATCTACCCATAAACTATAAAAAAATTTAATTAAAAAAAAATTAAATTTAAACCAATAATTACATAATATAAAACATTAGTGTCAAAATTTTAAATCATTGATAGAAAGAATTATCATTTCTAGATACTCATTTATTTTAAATATTAAAATTTTTTTGGTATAAACTATAAGAAATATTAAACTATATTAAATTTTGGTTACTTTGTTCTGTGTATTTACATTCATTATATTTTTTATGAAATTTATTTCATTCAATTTAATTAGTATAATTTTTTATGTTTTAAATGAATTTTAAATAATTGGAACTGTTTCGATAACATAGAAAGAAACGAAAAACACGTGTTAGTGGTTTTATCAACCATAAGAGGTTTTATGCGTTATTCATTAGTTTAGGTGATTCTTGAGAATATTGAGGAATGTAAAAAGGTATTGAAGATTCTACTGGGTACAAAATAGGGGAGTATGAGTAGTTAGGGTGATTCTAGTAGAGTGATATATTTTTTAGATAACCATAGAAACTCTGTAGTGGGGTAACAGTTACCCTGTGGCCCCAAAATATGTTTTTTTAAATTTTAATGAAATAATTCATTATTTAATTTAAATTATATATTACACTCTACCCCCATTTGAGTAAGCTATGAAATAGAACCTAAAAATCCCATTCCACCTTTTACCCCTTTTCCTCTCCCCCTTTATCTCCATTCTTTTTCATCTAAATGGAAATCTATCTAAAGAAACATCCACTTAGTTATAATTCTAATCTTGTAATCCATTAATTTTTTACTTCTTTTTTATTCCATATTTCTCTATATAAAATCCCTATATATGTGTGGTTTCTATTAATTTTTTAATTTAGGAGATTGATGGTTTTTCATCCCATAAAAATGACATTTTTATCTTTGTAAAGAACATAGAAGATGGTCAATATATTTTTTTAGTTTATTTTCATTTTGTTTTGTTTATTGATGCTTGAATAGGGTAGGTAGGTGTGTATGTCTTAGTATTTAGTTTAGGAGTCCTTGGGTGTTTGTGAAGGGTTGGGTATGGTACATTATAGTCATAATATATATATTTTATGTTGACATTCTTGTATTTTTCACATTAAATCAATAATTTCAAGTATAGGTAGTTGAGTTTAGTTATAAATAAAACCTCTGTAAGGTGTTGATGTCAAATAATGTTTCTATATTTCTATATGAGGTCTAATGGGATGGTGTTGTAGAATCCCTTAAAAGTAGAGAGTCTCCCTTAGGTAATGGGTTACATTAGAAAAATGGTTCTTCATTTATAACACTCTAAAGAGGAGTAATCTCACATATATGATGTATATTGTTAATAAAAATTTTCAGGTGAACATATAATTCCATTATTATAGACGTAGTGTGTGCATAATGGGTTCTTGGTTTGTTAGTGACTGGTTGTCCGGTGAATTATTAAAGGGTAATGGTATAATGTTATGGAAATAGTCTAAACAATATTGATAAAATATATTTTTATAAATGGTTTATATTTGACAAGGTCAGGCATTCCCTTTTTATATTCTTGAGTATTTCATTTTTAAGGGATTTAAATATATTATTTTTTAATGTAAAAGATTTGTTTTATATGTTAGTGAGAGGTGGACTATCTTGAGAGTGTAACCCTATATCACTTATTTACCAACCCATATTATATTTGTGCAAAAATAATACGTATCAAGACACGTTGATAAAAAATATAATTACCTTTTAAATTTTTTTTTCTAAAATACTGTTCATTTGATTTTTTCGAAAAAATACCATGGTTTTCATTTGATTACATAGTTCATAATCTATGTTTTTCCTTGCATGTTTCCATGACATGTGTTTTTTGAGCTAATCATGTTGTGAATTGTTTTTCTTCCATGTATAGATATTATTATTTTTATTATAGATGGTCTTTCCATATATTTAAATTGGGGTTTTATCATTTTTTTATAATAATGTTTATATGCATGCATCTTAGGATCAAGATGATGGTGTATAAATATATGATAAAATTCTTTCTGTTATGATTATTTTTATTATTTTTCAACTATGAAATATTTAATCATGACTACATTTGTATTTTTTTAATGTACATACCCATGATGATAATCAAAATGGGTTGTTACATGTACACAATGTTCCTATAGAGATATAGTGGTGCCTATGTACTCAATATTTGTTTATGAGGGTTTATAATTCATATATATTCTATCATTAAAAAGAAACATAATCATGACATAAGAATGATTAATTGATAATTTTAAAAAATTAAGGTCAGATCTCTTATGAATCCCAAGATCAGGCATACCAATTTTTGGTTTCATCCACTAATCATATAGAATTAATTTAGGAATGAAAAAAATTAATGCATCAAATAAATCATTTTTATATGATATCCCAACATATTAAACATGAGGAGTAATCATCATTTATCAGAGTATCGATTATATTTCCCTTCATATAATAAAAAAACTCCCTAAAATATTGGGGATCACTAATCGATGATTTTTTATACTAGCAGAAAATAATCAAGAGCTTTATGACACCCCTACCATCACCGAAAGATCACATGATCCATACAAAAACATGGATATATCCATTCATGATATTCTCTTATGTTCAAATATATATAATATAAGTTAAATGATGATATTATAGTGAATTCATTTATTAATTACATGGATTTATTTTGTTTCAAAATATTCTTTATATCTAGTTTAGTACTTTTAAAAATTATATTTTCACTTTTGAAAGTTAACCATGAAAGTATGCATAAAACATCCACAAAATAACTATTTATGATTCTTTAAATATCAAAAAAAAATTACCATCGACATTTAAAACTCTAAAATATCTCATGAAAAAACAACAACCATCAACAAGTCTTGTTTATCCCAAAATAGGTTAATAACCATGAATAAATAATATTCATTGAAAAAATGTTTTTCTAATATCCAATTTTATACTTAAATAACTAGTGAATACCTTGATAATTAAATTAAATTCATTTAATTGTAAAATTGAATAACATATAATATAATATAATTTATTTATTTAATTTTTAACATTCAAAATAATAGGCTCAATATCCCACAGACATGAGGCCCATTTCATCGAAAATTGAAATTCAAGTGATCTATTAGATGTTGTGGATACACTTGGTGTGTGACCCACTAGGTCCTTTTATCAACAGTAGTTACTCATACATAAATACCAATATTGGTTTCTAGAAACAGATCATGGTATGTAAAGGGATAAATATATGTAAAAATTATGATAACCTCCTCTGAAAACTTATTATGTAATATAATCTCATTGTCTCTTGAAATATTATTAAGAATATATCCTAAATTGTGTAATAATTCTTTTTATGAATTATTTATCTTTATTGGAAAATATTTTTTATAGTTACATTCATCTACCATGACCATGGTATTAATTAAGGAACTACTATCCTAAAAAAATGAAAAAGTATATCCTATTTCTATTTTAGAATTTATAATTCTTGTATTGACCATTAAATCTATGTTATACCACCTTTGATGCACCTACCAAAATCTACCTCACAAAAAACATAACTTTCCATGGTTTTAATATTGTATTAATGTTTGTGATCAAATGAAACACATATATAGTGATCTCATGTTGAGATACAAACACATTTTCTTGTGGATATGAATATCCAATGAAACCCAAAACATGTGGTGTTTCAATAGGATTTTCATTACTCATTATATCCACTTTTGAGATCACTAATTGAGAAATTTATAAGAATTAGTCTCAATGGTATTCATTTTAGAACCGTAAATAATTATCTATCATATTTCTGTTACGTCTTTTATCTATCATGACTATAAGATACATGTTTAAGACAATTTTCATACTATATAATGGTATTTTTTATATTTTTAAGCTTATATATTTATTAAATAAGAAAAATAATAAATGAATGTTACTATATAAATAGTTTATAAAAAATAAATGATACTGTTATGTAAAGAAACAATTATGCATAGCTATTTGTATACATGATATGGTAATTGAAAAGTAATACTCAATTTAATTCCATTAAGAATTCTCTCGTTATGCTCCCGCTTTCCCTAGATCCAACATTTTAATAAAAAATTTATCAACTCTCTCATTAAATATCATGTTTTCATATAGTTAAAATTAAATAAGTTTTCATTCCATGTTTTCTTTCATGGATACTTTTCATTATATGTATTTACATATTTCAGTAAAATCCCCTTGGGAGATGATATATGTGAAATATATATCTTTTTCTAATTCAATTCCATTTAATAGTTTACTTGAACCAGATCTAATATTTTATTAAAATAATACTATACATTATCCATTAATTTCAGGATCAATAATCATTTTTTCAATTTTTATTGATTTTTTTACTAGCATCAAAAACCAATCCATACTTGGATATTATCTAAATTCACATCCCCAAGACTTTATGAGTTTCAATTACTCATTAACTTAGTTTAACAATGATATTTCATCTATTGATCAATTTTAGAGATAACTTTTATATCCCCAAGGTAATCTACTCGTCCTCATCTCTAAGAAGCATGAACTTATCTGTTGTACTTTCAAAGTACTATTAGATAGTTTCAAAACAACCTTAGGTTGTTGTCTTATATAAAAATCATGTTTTATAATATATACTTGAACATTTTCAGAAAAAAATTGATTACGTACCACAGAATATGTGATAAAACTCATCCTAAATGTGTTTGAATGTATACTAATCATATTAATCTCTTTCCATGACTGACACACATAATCTTGGAGATATTTATTCCTTATATTATAATAAAAGAATTCTTAATTATATGTTTCCATATTTATTTTTCATAACCTTGTTAATTTATAAACATTTAATTGGTCTAATAAAACCATAGATCAAACATGATTGATTCTTTTCCATAAAACAAGAGTTGTGAACATTAATTCAATCATGGTGAAATAATTTTAACTTGTTATTATTTAAATTTATGTCCATTATATTTTTCCCATGCTAATCAATTTATAACACTTTGAAAAAAATTCATCCCTCTCTACCATTATTAAATACATGCTTGGGTTTCCTCATGAACTAGCACCTGACTCAACTATTCATTTTTCCTGAAGGGAATTCCTAATCCACCTGAGCAGGAAATAGGTGTCTGGGAAGGCTAAAACATCAACATGACAATGGTTTCACACTCAATTAATAAATGAACAATCCAAAAATGAAATTTCAAAATAATCATCTAAATAATCACAAAAAAATAAATTATTTAATTTACACAATAAACTAATAAAATATAAATAATAAAAAAAATAATTAATTTAATAACAAATATATAAAATAAATATAAACCATATCTTAAGAATATCTCGATTAAACCCCTATGTTTCTCACCACATCTCACAAACCATCTATAACCCAAGATAAAAAAATAAAATTTAATGAGGAAACCAATAACTTGTATACAACAAGAATCTGTAGACACACTATAACATCCTGACATGGGTACCAAACATCGGTTCCCCGAGCTGGTTGGCCACATCACCTTAGGCATGCCTACTTTCATGCTAGAGGATACCAACTACCAGTGAGGATCTAAAATCGATCATGGGGAGACTATACACTCTTTATCAAAGTATAACAAAAGATGACGTAAATAAAAAATAGACAAAATAAAATAACAGTAACCTAAATAATACTAGTATCCCATGATAACCAAAATAGGAATTCAATATCCAAAAATGAATTTTAGATAACCATTAGAAATACATGTCATCTATAAAATGAAAAACTAAACAAAAGACACACTAATTCTCCCAAGACAGTCCTAATTCCCTATCTTGTTCCCTTATCCAATATTCATCAAAACTCTTCCATCTAATATATGGACCATACCCTTATCATGTCATATAAACATGAAATCTATTCAGGTGATGATCAGGAAGCCCAAGTAGGGTGTGAGTATAACTTTTTAGGCCACCACCAACGAAGTACAAAATAATATCCAGTCAATGAATGTGAATGTAGTTTTATAAAGAATAAAGTGAAATTCATAATGTTAATAGTTATTACATTTAATTATACATTAATTAACGTTATAATTTCCTTTATATTCCCATGGAAATCCATACAATCAATTAATTCTTCATCCCCTAATAGACTCTTAACTACCTCACAATAACCTGGTTATGATTCATCATTTCATTTAAAATTGAATCAGAACCAATTTTTACCGTAGTCGAAGTCCAATCTCATGGGTTTAGAATTTCATTCCTAACACCCCATGATTGTTTTGATCATCTGTCCCTATCCCATACCTCAATGTCATATAAGGTTACTTGGATCCATAATCACCATCTCACACTTGCTATCACTTCTAGGTATTTGGACCTTGGTACCTATCCAGAACCTCAATGTCACATATGGGTATTTGAAGTCTCAATCACAATCCTAAAATCATTTATCTTGTATGGGTATTTGTATCCTCCGTCGCTGTCCCAAAATTGTTTATCACATATGAGTATTTGGTGTCTCAATCCTCATCCTAAACTAATTTTTCACATATGTGTATTTGGAGCCTCATTCCATGTCTGACACTCATATATCCAACAAACACACATATATCACACATATCACATCAATCATGTTTAATCAACAATAACCCTATTATCACATTTAACATCAAGTAATGTCCCAACACGTATATCAAACAATCACATATATATCACACATATCACATTAATCAAGTTTAATCAACATAACCCTCTTATCACATTTCCCATCAATTAACATACCATATAAACTATTATAACAAATCATGGTTCAATACTTAAATCACAAGGAATAATATAAGAAAATCACCATCAAACTATTTTTCAATATTCAATTCATGTAATCCATTAACCCATTATGGTGAAGTCAACCATATTATAATTACTAATTATAATTAATGATTAATCATATTAATTGTCCAATTATACAATCCCTATTACCAATCAGTTCATTAATCAAAACATTCCATTAATTAATTATCAAATTAATTAATAAAAATTCTACTAATTTCATATTAAAAATTACACAAATCAATTTTACCACATTCAAAAAATATCTTATTCACATGAAAAATGACTTAATCAATACTAATATTACATAAATTAATTAACAAATTTATTTATTCAATTCTAGATTCAATTTTCAATTGCGCCTATTGAAATTTTAGAACACATACATTCAATTGAAATTAAAGATTATAGGAACTGAATTTTTACCACCTAACTCATGATTGGTGATGAATTCTCACCAATATAAATCCTCAATTTCATGTAGAACAACAAAAATAATTTTGAAGAATGATATATATATATATATATATATATAAAACATGGATCCTAGATCCAACGAATCATAATAAAAAAATCCATGAAATAAACCTTTCAACAAAAGAGGAATCTCATCCACTTTTTAATTATAGAGAGAGTAAAGATAGAAAGGAAACCTAATAAGTAATAAACCACATACCATGTGAGGGGAAGATTTGATAATCCTTCCTTACAAGCATCATAATGGTTGTTTGAGACATATATCAATTCATTATAAATCCACCAATGAATATAGGAACGAGTTATGGAGAGGTTTGGTCACCTATTTATGAATTATTGGGGGTTAATTAATTTTAAAGCTAATTTTTTGGATTAATTAAACCTGTGTGACCATTTTACTAGATTGGGGAGCTAGTATTTCGTACCATGTGCCTAAACCATGCACTTATTTTTGTGTGGGGTGGCTCTGTACAGTTACTCTTAAAGGGGCCAAGGTTTGAAAAAATATAACAAGCCATAAAATCCCTCTCTTCAAGGGGTTTTCTGGTTTACTAGGTTAGTGCACATGGTTTGGGTAAACTATGCGCCAGCCGCACACTTCCCAAAAACACATCCCAAAACATCAAAATTTTACCTACAGACACCTAAGATAAAACTCTAATAAAGTGTACTCGAACCAAGGAAAAATAGTACCTAAAAAATCATAATAAATCTCTAGAAAATGTCAGGATGTAACAATCCCCCACCCTATAATAGCTCATACTTGAGTTGTAATCTCAAGAATATTTAAATTCCACGACAAAAATAGTGGGGAATTGAGAATTCATATATGATTTACTCTCCCATGATTCCTCCTGAACAAAAAAATGTTTCTATAGAACATGAAAAATTGACATGGCCATTCCCAGCAACACCTTCTAACTGTGATCCAACACACATAGCTGATGTTCATCAATGAATGAATCAATATAAATCTCAATGTAAGCCACAATGATCACATGAGAAGGGTTAGGGTGATACCATTAATACCGTGACGTGTGAAACAAATTATGAATTACACTATACCTTTGGGGAATATCCAAACAGTATGCCACTCACATGATTCTCTTCACACACTCTAATGGTTTAATAAACCTGGGAACCAACATACCCTATCTAAAAACGGATGATTACCCAATCTTTGTTAAACTAGAAGGAATACATGATCACCCACTTCAAACTCAATGGGTCATCAAATTATATTGGCAAACAACATTGGTCTACTCTGAGTAATATACATAGTTTTCTGAATGTCTAAATCTTCATTAATGTCTCTTATATGAGACCTAGTCCCATTAATTCTGGATTACCTTCTTCCATTTATAATAGAGGAAATTTTCATGGAATCCCATAAAGATCCTCATATGGTCCCATCTATATAGTTTCCTTATAAATGTTTGTATTGATGAAATCCACAAAGGTAAGGTGATTCTCCAAAGACCTACCAATGTCTAGGAAATATTCCTATATCATATCCTCATTCACTTGTACATAGTATTCTGACTTCCCATTTATCATTGTGTGGAATATCATATAGAGTAATACCTGTGTACCAAGTGCATTTTTAAATCCTTTCCAGAAGCATGATGAAAACTGTGAGTCATATTCTGAAACAATACCTAGTGTAACCCTATGAAGATAGATTATTTATCAGATATAAAAATCCCCCAACTGATCAACAAAAAATTTAACACAAATAAGAATGAAATGCATTACTTATTCAACTCGTACATAACCACCTAAATAGTGTAATTCTTCCAAGGTGTCATCAAGAGTCCCACCACAATGTTGAGGGTAACCTCATCTTACTACAATTCAGGAATCATAAAATACTACAGTAAACCTCCATGTCATTAATTATTGGACTTCAGTAGATGACCAGTGTAGTTATTTGTCAGAAACCCTGTGGTATACTTTTTCATGTCTTTCCACTAATACTGACAATGTAGGTCACTGTACATTTTTTCTAAACTGGGTTGTACCTCCCACATTAAAGAATGAAAGTCACACATAAAATCCTCTTGTATTCTTATTGGAACAATAAACCATTTTCTTACATAGAGGATTTCATCCATATCTATGCTCTAATCCGTAGCTGACTCCCCACCTTCAATGCTTTCCATCAAGGCCAAACAGTTTGGATCCTCATACTATCAGTCTCTAACACAACTAAAAAGATATAATCTACTAAAATTGATATGAAAGCCATCTTTTCATAACCCTCATGAGACACAAAATGCACCACATATAGTAAATCCATATTTTTCTTATTATTACTTCATTTTAGAACATCCCAATTATGATTTTCCCTTCTTAATGTTTCATCAAAACTATTCCCCATTATGGGCGTAAATGGTATCTCAAAATAAAATGGCTAAATATTCCTAACCCACATCCACTACAAATAATTCAATTCTCTTTGTTAAAAGATATACTTTAAGATCCGTAAATAATTATTCAAGGTAAATATTTCTCCCAAAAGATAATACAACAAACACATCAAGTCATAAACCACTTCAACTAATTCAAGGTCATATGTAGGTTAACTCCATTCACATGAAATCATCTTTTTTGAACCATATGACACAACTATATCTCTCTACATCAACAATGACCAAAACCTAACCCTAAAAGGCATCACAAACCATCATACGCTCCTCACATTGATTGGATAGGATCAGGATTGGTGTCGTAGTAAAACACTTATTCAACTCTTATAAAGAATTCTCACATGCTCTTGACCATTAAAACTTTACATCATTTTTGGTTAACCTTGAAAGTTGTTCTTCCAAATGGTAAAAGTCCTAGATGGTCCTCTGATAATAACTTTATAACCCCAAGAATATATGGATATTATAAATAATCATGGGTTGTTCCCATGAAACCATTTCCTATACTTTATTTGGATCCACTAAAAAACCATCTTATAAGATTATGTGACCCTTGAAGTGTACATGATCAATCCAAAACTAACACTTAGTTTTCGTGACATATAGTTCATGTTCTCTCAATATACATAGTATAACGTTAAGAAGTTGGGCATGATTTTAATGATTCTTGTAGGGAACAAAGATTTAATTTAGAAACACAACCAAAAACTAATACAAGTATAGGTGGAATATAGTTTTCATAAAGTCCATAAACACTTTCTGTAAGTTCATCAGCCCAAATGACATATCGATGAACTCACACAGGTCATAACTTCTTCTAATAGTAGTTAAAGGAATGTAATAATGATTAAATTTAGACTGATGATACCATGATAACAATTAAATCTTTCAAAACACACAAGCTCCCCAAAAAGGGTCAAAGAGTTCATCAATGCATGTAAGAGTATATTAGTTCTTCACTGTCATATGGTTAAACTTCTGGTAAAAAAACACAAGTGTAAAGTTTTGTCAACCATCATAGAATACAATACTAGAGATCCCAAAAGGAATATAATCATAAAAATAACCCTTTATTTTTAACATTATGAGTTGTGTATTGATAAATTGAAGCACTATTAGTGATATTTTTTATAGTGGAATAGAAATTGGCTTATCCTACCGTATGAGCTCAATTGTAAATTCAACATCTCAATGAGGTTGTATCATTAAGAATTATTAAGTAAATACATACCGAAATCATTCAAATATAGGTGGAAATAATTCCTAATTTACAATTTCATCATCCAAAAATAGACTAGAAACCTAGGCTTCGAACTCCCCCAATTGCTAATGAACTGGCTCTGTATGGCCAACCTTTACATCCCTATCTACATGGTGAATATATTTTCACCCTAAGGAGATTTAAATGTTACTGTCTTTAGGCAATAATAAATGATGTTTAGGAATGCTACTAACCAATCCATACCCATAATTAGGTATAATCCTAACATATCATGAATGTAATGTTACCGACTAAAATGATAGTCCCCAACCATGAGAGAACACCCCTTTCACATATAGATGTCTCTAGATCGTACTACCAAAGGTGTTTCTATCTTCATAACCCCACTCATTAACTCCACCACCAAGATCAATCCAATCATTATTTGTGAATATATATAACAATTATAGGCACCATAATCAAATAAGAAACTCTGAATCTTAGAATATACAAAAATAATACGTCTAACTATTAACAGTCTAGCCACACCGTCCACAAGTGTAGACTAAACTGCATGTAACTTCCCTACCCCTATTTCCTCCGATGCAGTCTAAGTACCCTAAGCTACAAAATTCTTCTGATATGGATGCTCCTTTCCAAAATCACCATGTCCAATTCCACTACTATCACAAACAGAGTTTGGTCTCCATCAAACAGGCACCGAACCTGGCCCATGGCAAGGACCGAAGGGTGTTCCCTATCCCCACGAGCTAGCTCAAGTGCCTGGGTATCATAAAAATTCATTTGGAAATGATTTACCTGAGTTTAGAATCATAAAATAACCAAAAACAAACAATAATCCAAATCTGAAAAAGTATTCCAAACAAGACATAATAAAAATCAGAACTGAGTATATGGGTTTAAACAATACACAAGAGGTCCAAAGGTGTATAAAAGTAGTAGAAAAACATCCCAATAGACTCCACACGACAAGGGGTCATCAACCATGATCCATCACCACAACACCACACCATTGAGAGAAAATAGCAACCCGAACCGCCATCACCCAATGCCTTGACTTTGCAAGTGTCAAACATGGTCAAGTCTACATACACCCAATGGTGTAATTAGGGTGTGAGACTAATCCCAATAGGATGTCACCCAAGGATTCCAAGTGATAGCCATTATAAAAAAACATTGTGAGAGTTATAAACCAAAAATGGTAGCATTTATTTATAAATGTGAAACTTTGAAAAGAAAATAACATTCAATGGGGATAACATTAAAAAATGAGTGAATTTTAATAAAACATGCAAGCTACTGGTTTTCACATCCCAAAATACCATAAGGAAAAGATAAATTCCAAAAAGTCCACGAGCACCAAGCATAAGAACACCCCTAGGTACTAGTTAGTTGTGAGCCCCAAATACCTTGTACCTCAATGAAAGTAACCATAATGAAATTTGTTATCATGCACGAGACACTAGTAGGGAGCATACCCATAACCTAGTGGTCTCCATTCATATCCATTGTAGTTTTGTTAGTGTTTTCCATGTCAGACTTGCTAAGTGAACCATGGTCAAAACCCCTCCGTTCACTAGCGTGCTAGTACACGTTAGCCCACCTAGTTACCCGAGTTTCCCATCTTGTGATCAAATAGTTACCACATGATACCAAAATCAATTTTCACATATAAATATTCGTTTTGGTAACACACATTCAAAACAGTAGATACACATTATTTGCACCTTTTTATATAACTCGATAAACCACATATAATTTCCATAAAACAATTTCATGAAAGGTAATCAAATATTTCACATTAAATTCATCTAAAATCCAACATTTAAAACCCAATTGAGACCAATATTATAACAAACAAGATATTACAGCATCAAAAAAATTTTATAAATCCAATCCATGAATTATAAAACAACACCAAGAGGCACAACATGGGTTGCACATGTAAAACACCCATTTTCACACAAAATAGGCACTTATAAATCAAAGGCTTTAAAAATTCTACCCAAATCAATTTTTACAATCAATATAATTAAGGAGGAACATAATCAAAACATAAATACATAATTTAAACTCATCCTACAATACCTACATATGGAATCACTTACCAAAAGTATTAAGAACCGCAAATCCTAGTGTAGAATTTAAACCGCACCACCACCGCACCACAAGGGAGTGAGATCAAACCTAAAACCATAGGATTGGACCATGAAACTAAAAATGAAACCCTAGGAATGAATCCCTAGATTCTGGAAATTTGTGTATTCAGGAAAAAATGGAGAAAGCTTAAGGAAAAGGAAGGAACTTAGAAGGATAGTCACATACTTTAGAAATCTGGACGATTTTAGCAACCAGAGAAGTTCGGCCCCAATTCACTACTAATACGATCTACAAATAGTGGGAAACGAATTTGGGGGTGTGGATAGGTATAGTGGGAGAATGTGAGTGGTGGAATCATCGAAAGAGGATACAAATGAATATTTTATGAATGAATCAAAAAAACATTTTAAAACTGGAAATGGGATTTCGGGTTGGCCCAATACCTAATTTGATCACCCAAATCCAAGATGCTAATAAATTTTTTAGGGGCCCAAATTTCATTGGTGGTTTTAATAGTTAAGTTAAGGTCATTTTGGAAGTTTAATGGGTGAAAATGGTTAAAAAAAGAAGGAGTTATTAATGAAACAAAATTTACTTTCCAAAATAGAAATGGGCTCTCAGGTTGGCCCAAATTTTTAAAACCCACCATTTCCTTCAAAAACTCATCGAAAACCCCCAAAACAAAGCAAGGATGTAAATTAAATAAAAAATAACTTTAATAATATTTCATTTATGTAACAATTATCCCCACCATGAAGGACATCCCCCCCCGTAAAGTCAACATGAAGCTTGATTGGAAAACAAGATCAAGTACTCTTCCTCGGCCAACGACTTTCGCTCCCATGTCTAATGTGTATCATTCCCAAGCTACCATAGAACCCAGACTAATGGAATAGACATTCCTCGAAGTATCTTCTCTTGGGAGTCCACTATTTTCACCGGCCTCTCAGTAACAGACAAGTCAGGCTCTATCTCCAGCTCTTCCCAACTCAACACATGGGACGGATCCAGGTTGTATTTCTTCAACTGAGAGACGTGGAATACATCATGGATGGAAATAAATTGAGAAGGTAAGGCCAACCTGTATTCCACCATTCCAATATGCTCGGTGATCTCTAAGGGGCCAACATACCGCGACATTAGTTTACCATGCTTCCCCAATCGATGATAGCCCAGACGAGGGGCCACCTTCAAGAATACCCTGTCACCCCCAGAAAACTCTAGGTCTCGACGAATTCGGTAAGAAGAAGATTTATGATGACTCTGAGCTATCAATATGGGCTTTCTGACCAACTTGACCTTCTCAGAAGTCTCCTGCACAAGGTTTGGCCCCTACAATGAAGTCTCTCCTACCTCAACCCAACATAGGGGGGACCGACATGGCCGACCGTAGAGCGCCTCAAAAGGGGCCATTAGAATAGAGGATTGGTAAGTGTTATTATAAGAAAACTCAACCAATCCCAAATTTCTATCCCAAGAACCTCCATAGTCCAAGACACATGCACGAAGCATGTCCTCCAAATCTGATTCACTGGCTCTATCTGACCATCCGTCTGAGGGTGGTAATCCATGCTCATCTTAATCTGAGACCCCAAGGCATTCTGAAGGCCTTAACAAAATAGGGAAGTGAATCAGGGGTCTCTATCTAAGACAATTTCTGATGGTACACCATGGAGTCTCACCACTTCTTGAAGATACAAATGTCCCAACTCATCCACTTTAGTTGTATCTTTTACCTGAATGAATTGGGATGATTTGGTCAGATGATCAGACACCATCCAAATGGAATTATTACCCCGAGGAGTACGAGGTAAGCCAAAAATTAAGTCCATTGCGACCTCGTCCCACTTACAGGTAGGAATGGGTAGTGGTTGCAGGAAACCGAAAGGCCTTTGGTGCTCTTCTTTAACCTACTGGCATGTGTAGCATCTCGAAACAAATTCTGCTATGTCCCATCTCATACCAGCCCACTAAAACTGCTGACAGACATCATAATACATCTTAGTGGCACTTGGATGGAAATCCCACTAAGACTGGTGGCTATACATCATCACCACCTTCCTCGGAGATAACGATACTACTGAATGGACCTTGAAGCACAAGATTCCCTCAGGAGATGAAGGCTAATTAGAGGATGTCTCCCCACCATGAAGAAACTGCTTCGACCACTGACAAAGCTCATCACTGGGTTGTTCTCGCTGAATCAACTCCAACAGAGAAGGAGTGGACTAGACGCTCGCCAAGAATTCCCCTCCACTGTGTTCCCTGGTCTCCATAAGCATCTGATAAAAGATCCCCATCAATGTCCACTCATTACTGGACTTCCTCTAATCCTACACTAGAAACCTTCTGCTCAATGTGTTAGCCACTACATTACCCATGCCTGGGGTATAGACAATGTCCATGTAAAACCCCTTAATGTAATTGATCCAGCGACGCTGCCTCAATTGAGGTCCTTCTACGAGAAGATATAAACCAAGATGTTGTGATCAGAGTAGACCACAATCTTTTCCCAAAGAGGTAGTGATTCCATGTCTTCAAATCATGCATCACCACTGCCAACTCCAAGTCATGGGTTGGGTAATTCGTTTCGTGTGGTTGAAGTTGGAAAGAGCCATACGCAACCACATGATCATCCTGCATAAGCACGCACGCAAGACCCATACCTAAAGCATCACAATAAACCAAATATCCCTTCCCAGACTCTGGTAAAATCAGCACAAGTGTGGTGGTCAACCGCCACTTCAGCTCCTCATAGGATTCCTAAAACTGTGGGCTCTATTCAATCTTCACCCCTTTCCGGGTGAGTGCGGTCATGGGGGATGCGAGCCACGAGAAGTCCCGGACCAAGCGCCTATAGTAACCTGCCAAGCCAAGAAAACACCTGATCTCAAACACATTTCTTGGTTTCTACCATGACATTACTACAATAATCTTCTCAAGATCCACTGAAACCCCATGTTCTGAGACGACATTCCCCAGAAACATCACTTCCCTAATCCAGAATGTGATCTCTTAGAGTTTTCCATACAGGTGATGGTCCCGCAAGGTGCTCAAAATGACCCGTAGGTGGTTCTCATGCTCCTCCTCAGATCCAGAATAAACCAGGATGTTGTCCAAAAATACCATGACAAATGAGTCGAGATATTGGTGGAACACCCTATTCCTGAGCGCCATGAAAACTGCCAGGGAATTCGTCAATATGAAAGGCAGGACTAGATACTCGAAGTGACCATACCGGCTTCAAAAATCCGTCTTCGAAATGTCTGCTTCTCTTACCCTGAGCAAGTGGTATCCCAAACGCAATTCGATTTTTTAGAACCACATTGACCCTTTCAGTTGGTAAAACAATGTGTCAATCCGAGGCAAAGGGTATTTATTCTTGACGGTCACTTTATTCAATTTCTGATAATCGATGCACATCCGGAGGGTTCCATTGGCCTTCTTCGGGAATAATACTGGGGCGACCCAAGGAGAGATGCTCAGGTGAATGAATCCTTTTGATTCCAAATCGTCTAGCTATATCTTTAATTCCCTCAATTCGGTGGGGGCCAAGTGATATGAGGGAAGAGATATAGGCTATGTTCATGGTGCCAGCACAATCGAGAACTCAACGTCCCGCTATGTGGGTAGGCCTAAGAAATCATCTGGGAAGACTTCTGGGAACTCATCCACTACATGAGGTAATCGCCCTGAGAGAAACCACCACTATCTTTCAGTGCGAGCGTTGAAAACTAATAAGCAAGATTCCCCAACTTAGGGTGTGGATGTCTCGTGCGACCCGACCAAGGATCCCATTATCTATGAAATAACTGAGGACTCCCATCTGGTGCCATAAAGCTAACTCGACGCCGATAGCAGTCAATATGTGCTTGGAAGTGCACCATCTAGTCCATGCCGAGGATCACATCAAACAGGTCCATATCAAGGACCAAGAAATCCCACTCCATCTCAACTCTTGACACATAGAGTGCACATGATGGGCGCCTAAGACCCTGCTCCTTTTTCTTGCCCAGTTGTGTTACTAACTCCAATGCAACAGATAAAAGCTCAGCTTGAAGGCTCAACAAGCTCACAATATGGGAGGATATAAAAGAAACTGAAGCACCAGTATAAAATAAATTTGCAACTATAGAAGTTACAATCAGAATGGTACGTCAAATAGTCGAAGGTCCTGCATCAGATCCCTCCGGTGCCTGATCCACTGCATGCAAATGTCTAGTCCCTGCCTGAGAATGACCACCCCCCTATGGCTCTGCCGTAAATTGGATCTTCCCAAAAGATGATCCAGCCCTACCGCCATGACCACCGAACCGATATCCCCCTATCCTCGATGGCTTGGACTGCGCTGGCACTCCTCCTGGAGGAACAGATCCTTCCCCACTTTGAAGTGGACATGATATCCCGCAAAAGTGTTGAACGTGTCCCATAACTCCACAATGGAAACATGTCTTAGGAGGATGAGGGAATGCTGGTCAGATGTTCCATATCTTCCCACACTTGTGGCACATGACAGTCCTCACATCTGAAGCCACTGATGAAAACTATCTGGAAGAGTGGCCTGAACTGCCACCTCCCCTCTTTCCCTGATCTTCCCGCTTCTTCTTCTTTTCATCAGAGCTACCAGTTCCCATAGTAGATACCGCTCCAATGATACCAGACTTACCGTTTTGATCTGCCTCTACCATGAAAGCATGATCGACCACCTCAGCATAAGTTCCCAACTTGAATAGGAAGACCTATGAGTAAATTCCTAGCCGCAGTCCCTTCTCGAATTTCTGAGCTTTCAAGTATTCACTTGAAACAATCTCAGGTGCGTATCACACTAATTTAGTAAAACAGTTAGCATAATCCATCACCGAATGATCTCCCAGAGAAAGATCCATGAATTCTCGAGATCAGGCATAGGATAGAACCTCTGGAAAATACTGCTCATTGAAGATGGCCTTAAAATCTCTCCAAATCATGTTTTCATGATTCCCAGATTGAAGCACTGATTCCCACCACCTACGGCTGGCACCCTCTAGCTGAAATGAGGAGCATTTCACCCAGACCTCCTTAGGTGTTTCCTGGAACTCGAACATACAGTCAATCTTCTCGAGCCATTCCTCTTCCTCTTGAGGTTTTGAGATACCTCGAAAACAAGAAGGTTTATTTTTCATGAACTCTTGGGCCTTATCCTTCCTGGGCCCAAACTCATCTTCTCTAGCTAGAGTAGGAGTTATAACCCCTCCTTGTCCCTGAGCCTGGACAGCTCAGACCATGGATTCAATCATCCTTTGATCGATTGGTGTAGTAGAACTCTCTCCGGCTTCCTCTCGTGGGTGCGTGGGAGCTTTCCGGGGAGGCATGTTGCTACAAAAGGAAATAGTCACAAGGAAAAAAATCAGTACAATAGTTCTGAAAATTTCAGGAATAACACCAGATATAAATAATCCAAACACATTACAACAGTAAAATAAACAACTACTTCACCACCCTCGATGTCCACATGCAGTCTGCAGCTGACACGTCTCCCATGGAAGTGAATATAAACAAACAATTCGGACATCCCATGTTGACTCGTAGTCTGTCACGAGGGGTATATTCTAGGCACCCTACTCATGATTAAAACTTCGAGCCCGGACAGTCCTATCTCATGTCTCGCCCAACTCATACCAAAAATAATAATATAACTCAAAAACGTTAACCTCCTCTGATACCATTTTGTCACAAACTGAGTTTGGTCTCCATCAAACCGGCACCAAACCTTGCTCATGGGAAGGCCCGAAAGGGGTTCCCTATCCCCACGGGTAGGCACAAGTTCCCAGGTATCATAAAAATTAATTTGAGAATGATTTACCTGAGTTTGGATCCATAAAATAACCAAAAACAACCAATAATCCAAATCTGAAAAATTATGCGAAACAAGACTTAATAAAATTCAGAACTGAGTTTATGGGTTTAAAAAATTCCCAAGACGTCCATAGGTGTATAAAAGTAGTAGAAAAATATACCAAGAGACTCCACACGACAAGGGGTCATCACCCACGTGCCGTCTCCACAACACCACACTATTGAGAGGAACTAGTAACCCGAACCGCCATCGCCCAAGGCCTTGCCTTTTCTTGTGTCAAACATGATCAAGTCTACTTACACCCAAAGGTGTAAGTAGGGTGTGAGACTAAGCCCAATAGGATATCACCCAATGATTACAAGTCATAGGCATTATGAAATAAAAATCTTGCGAGAGTTATAAACAGAAAATGGTAGCATTTATTTCTAAAAGTGAAATTTTGAAAAGAAAATAACATTCAACGGGGATTACATTAAAGAATGAGTGAATTTGAATAAAACGTTCATGATAATTATTTTCACATCCCAAAATACCATAAGTCAATGACAAATGCCAAAAAGGCCATGAGCACCAAGCATAAGAACACCCCAAGGTACAAGTTATTTGTGAGCACCAAGTACCTCATACCCCGGTGAAAGTAACCATGATAAAATTCGTTCTCATGCATGAGAAACTAGTAGGGAGCATACCCATAACCTAGTGGTATCCAATCATCTCCATTGTAGTTTTTTATTGTTATCCATTCCATACTTGCTAAGGGATCCATGTTCCAAACCCCTCCATTCACTAGCGTACTAGTACACGTTAGCCCACCTAGTTACCTGGGTTTCACATCTGCTGCTCAAATAGTTACCACATGCAACCAAAATCAATTTTCACATATAAATATCAGTTCTGGTCACACACATTCAAAACAGTAGCTACACATTCTTTGCAACTTTTTATATAAATCAATAAACCACATATAATTTCCAAAAAACAATTTCATGAAAAGTAATAAAAATTTTCACATTAAATTCATCTAAAATCCATCATTTAAAACCCAATGGAGACCAATATTATACCAAACTAGAAATTCCAGCATCATTTTTATAAATCCAATCCATGAATTATTAACTAACACCAAGAGGAACAACATGGGTCGCACATGTAAAACACCCATTTTCACACAAAATTGGAACTTATAAATTAACCGCTTTAAAAATGCTATCCAAATAAATTTTCACTATCAAAATAATGAAGTAGGAACATAATGGAAATAGAAATACAGCAAGACAACTCATTCTACAGTACCTACATATGGAAACACCTACCAAAAGGGTCAAGAACCGCAAATACTAGTGTGGAACTTTAACAACACCACCACTGCAACACAAGGGAGTGAGATCAAACATAAACCCAGCAGATTAGACCAAGAAACTCAAATTAAAACCCTAGGTACGAATCCCTAGCTTCTAGACATTTTTTGATTCATGAAAAAATAGATAAAGCTTAAGTAAAAGGAAGGAACTTAGTAGTATAATCACTTACTATAGAAATTTGGACGATTTTAGAAACTAGAGATGTTGGACCTCAATTCTTGACTGATACGATTTCCAAATTGTGGGAAACAAATATCGGGGTGTGGATAGGTATAGTGGGAGTAGGTGAGAGGTGTAATCACCGAAAAAGGATAAAAACGTATATTTTATGAAATAATTATAAAAACATTTTCAAACTAGAAATGGGATTTTGGGTTGGCCCAATACCTAATTAGATCACCCAAATCCAAGATGATAATGAATTTTTAAGGGGCCCAAATTTCTTTAGTGGTTTTAATAGTTAAATTAATGTCATTATG
This sequence comes from Viscum album, assembly GCA_963277665.1. NCBI lineage: Eukaryota > Viridiplantae > Streptophyta > Magnoliopsida > Santalales > Viscaceae > Viscum > Viscum album. Next base: position 241,745,643 of record OY728166.1, read on the forward strand.
GAAGTTTAATGCGTGAAATCCGTTGAAAAACAAAGTAGTTATTAAAGAAACAAAATTTACATTCAAAACTAGAAATGGGCTCTCGGGTTGGACCAAATTTTGAAAACCGACCATTTCCTTCAAAAATTCATGGAAACCCCCCAAAACAAATAAAGGATGTAAATTAAATGAAAAATACCTTTAAAAATATGTCATGTATTTGACAACTACCATCATGTCTAGTTAACTCTAGCTACCAAACTAATACGGTGTAGATTATCCCTATCCCACACTATGATTCTGCCTAGATACTCTACAATTATACGTAGTTAATGGGTTACAATAAAACCTATATAGATGTCCCATCCTTCTACAATCCTAGAAAACTACCAGTGGTTGGGGAAAATGTTTTCAAAAGTGTACTGGCCTACCACACTAGTAGAATATCACTCAAGTAGGAACCAGGTTCACTAATCCTTCCCACTATCTACCATTCCCTCCCATGCTCTGGTCATCATTACCATAGCGATGCTTCCTACTCTCTGAATAGTTACAACATGATCATCAATAAAAAACCACATGTCCCCAACTGGATGCCTCCTTCAGCTTCTCCTCAGATATGAGAGACTCATCCACCACATAACAAAACTTTTTCAGCCAAAATATATTAACATGAGACTTAATTTCACATTTAAGTCCATCCTATAAATGCCTTTTCTTAGTTGTTTCACCCCTATCTAGTACTAGATTAAAGAATTAAAAGTTATTAAAGTGGATTATATAGCCTATAATTGAAATAATACCTTGATTCAACCACATGGACTCAACCTCAATATCCATTATTAGATTATATAGATAAAAGTTCTCCATAAACTTCTCCTTAATTTCCTTCTATACCATACCATCTACCTACCATTTCCAAGCCTAAACATCCCACTAGTGCTTCACTAATCAGGAACTCAACTACCTCAGGTCCCCCCACTATGGTGAAAGATGGAGGGTGACATAACTGAAACTACCATGTCCTGTTTTACTTACTCTTTACTATCTACTCTAGATCTCTCTCCATAATATGCATGATGTGAGTAATGTTCTCATGAAACTTATCTTAGGATCTTTCACTTGACACTATCAGTGCCTCAAGTTCCACTACAAGTGGGTCATTTCCAACCATATTCCCTTGTCGACCTATCATCATGAATCATTATAGGGTAATATATCCACAATTACAAACACATATATGAGGACATATAACACAAAATCTACACATTTATGAAAGTGGCATTCACAATAATCCATAACAAGTCACTCCCCCCAAACCTTCCACATCGTCAAACTATGGCTCTTTCACTACCCCTCGACCATCCTACATCTAGTTCATGGTTAAAAAAGGTAAAATCATTCAAATATTCTTGTTTCTAATTATACACCCATTTATTATCATTTTGAATAATTTAAAAAAAATTAAAACATTAAATTACTAATTAGACACCATTTTTACTTCAATTACACAATCAGGGAAGAACATTTAAATTTCAACAATTTACCCAAAATCCTTTTTTCCCATTCATGCCTGAAAATGAGGCATGTGACAATAAATATTGAGTATCTAGAATTATGGATGAATACTCTAGTCTCATGTCATACCTGATAAGGATAAAAATCATAGAAAACCCATTAAAAATCACATCACTCAATAAGTGCATCACTCATGGTGAAATAACATTCAACTATAATAACACATATCAATAAAAACAATCCCACCCTCAGAACACGGTTTTTACCATTATACAATGTGTAGATACTCCCATGAACAATATCTTAACCATAGACCAAATGATCCCATTTTAAATTACACCATTCAAAAATAGTAATAAAAACTAATAGAAAGAAAAATACATTTGATACCGCTTTTTAACAACCCTAAATGGGTATCACACACTGCTGCCCTAATCTTATTGGTTACGTGACCTCATGCGCACCTCCCCATATTCCAAAGGCTACTAACTGGTAGTGAAATTCTAATATCAATCACACGGATAAATTAAAATATTTATCAAAGTAGCATAAAAATAGACGTAAATAATCAATGGAAAAAAGATAACAATCATGTCCAAAACATTACCGATATCATATAATGATCAATATAAGAATACTATATTGAAAAATGAATATTAGATACATCATTTCAAATATGTTTCAGGATTAAAATTAAAAACCAAAAGAAAGATTCAATGAAACTCCCAAGAGAGTCTTAATACCATGCCTTGTTCCCTTATTCATGCTCCATACTAAATCATCCATCTAACATAGGGCTCTTTCCCTTAACCTATCCAGAAAACATAAAGCTTATTTGGGTATTGATCTAGCTTCCTGAGTAGGGATCTAGTATAAATCAGTTGTCCACCTCTAACAACGTCTAATACAATATATAGTCAATAAAATTGTATAATGTTTTTTTAATTACAAAGTAAAATTCCAAAAGAAAATAGTTGTAACATTTCATAATTATATAATTAACCACATAAAATCCCTGAGGTTCCCAAGGAACCCCATACTATCAATATTGGATTGGCCCATCTTGGAGTCTAAACCACATCAAAATAAAATTATTTTCATTTATCATTTCATTTAAAATCATATCATATTTATTTATAACCACAGTCCAATGAAAATCTAATGTGCGTAGAACATCGTGTCTAACACCCCGTGGACATTTAGGGCCTCTATCCATGTCCCATACATCAATGTCACATATGAGTATTTGGATCCTCAATCCCAATACAACACATTATATCACATTAGGGTATTTGGAGCCTCAATCCCTATGATAACCCACTATGTCAGTAATGGGTATTTGGAGTAGCATTCCCTATCTAAATCTTATTTATCACATACAGGCATTGGATGCATCAGTGTAACACCCCGAGATTTTATGAAAAATATTGTTTTTGATTTCATTAATGTCTAGTGTTGTACGCTACACCAAATGGAGCTTGAACAACACACATCCTTGACTTTCCTTGCATTACACGCAATCGTGTCCTTCCTCGATAGCGTGTGTAGTACTCAATAATGAGTTTCACTAAAAAACAATATGCTTTTAAAATATTATTAAAACTAGCCGTTATGAATAGTAATAACCACTTTTTGTAATTTTGTAAATTTTATTTTTCAAAATGGACTTCATTTTTGGATTCGGAATATCGAAATTTTCTTAGGGTGAAATTTTGGTACATTTCGGATAACATTCATTTTCTGATGAACAATGAAAATTACTAAATTTTAATTAAAAACAAACTTTTTAATCGAAATAATTAATAGTGATAAATTATTAATTTGAGTGGTTTTAAATTATATTTAGAATATATTTTTACAATTTAACACAATGTTGGTCATTGGATATAATTCTACATTTAAACCAGACATAAACAAGTGTCAATATTTTGATAGTTATTATGTCTTAAAAACACGCTATTTGTTTTGACGACGGGAAGTAATTTTTTAATTAATTAATGCAACTGATATGTTTTGAATTTGGTAAAATAGACATCATTTGTGAGTTCATAATATCAAATATAGCTTAGGCCTAATTTTTGGTATTTTTCTGGAAACTTTCATTTTATGATTAATAGTGAAACCACTAAGAGGTAGTTAAAAAAAATGAAAAATGAATTTTTCATAAAAATTAATTTTACCACTTATGTGAGTGGAATTTAAAAAATCCGAGAGACACGGTTGATGTTAGTAAGTAAAATGTGGTTCAATGAGATGAAAATAATTTTTGGTGAATAGTAACTTTTTACTTTTTTTACCACGGTTAAAAGTAAATAGGGTAATTAAGGGTAAAAATGTTATTATTATTACCCTAACACATGTCCTAATTCTATTGGATAAGTGTAATTAGACCAAAAACAACCTTATGAATAAAATATGACCATTTAGGCCTACATGGATTAGATTAGGAAATTTATTATTATTTAATTCAAAGAAGAGTTAAAAGAGTTAAAATTAAATTTTATTTACTATAACATTTTTAATATAGGGTTATACATAATATAAATTAGATTGTAATTATTAATTAGAAATATAATAATATTTTCTACATAATTATATTTTATTTATAATTTTTATACATTAAACAAAATTTATTTATTTTTGACACAATGATGATGCAGTAATTACCATAATAGTGAAAAATTAGAATAATTGATATTATAAATACTAAAATAAATATAATTTGAGGCTTTTTATCAATTCCACTAATTTTCTAGGTTAATATGACATGTAATTATTGATTTAATTAACTTTTTTAGAACTAATAATTCTGTTATGAGTTTCACGAAAATCAATTACTAAATAGTGTCAAAATTGACAAAAAATAGTTTTTAAAACAAATGTTATATTGTTAATTGTTATTTTATTCCTAAAAATCTAAGGTTCGGAAAAATGACTTAGATAAGGTTATATATATTAATAATAAACAACTTGGGGTTCGTTTGGCTTGTTATAGTAAGTTTATTAACCTTATAGTGTAAGAACATAAGAAGACACCGTAAAAGTAAAATTATTTAACTTAATGTTAAATCTAAATGATAAGGTTAAAATAGGAACCTAAACTTGTCTAAATTCTATTGGATGAGCGGATTTCGATCTATCCCTACCTTAAATTCGAAATAAATCAATTTGGAGCTATTTAAAACCGAATATGACTTTATAATAAAATAATATTTTTAGTTTTCCAAAGGTTCCCCTATCCTCCCTTATAAAAGGTCACCCCCTACCTCTCTTCCTCACACCACTTTGAACCTTCATGCTCAGCCAAACCCTAATAAATTCTCTTATCCACTTCCCTAGAAACATCCTAGAGGTTCTGGTCTTCCTAAAAGACCAATTTTAGTGCCCTAAAAGGAGATCTCAAAGAGGCACTTCAAAGAAGAGGAGGTTCGGACACATACGAAGAAAATCGGACCTAAGGTAAGGGAAAATATCAAAATATCATTTTTATCCGAGATTGTTTATACATTGGTATTTAATAGGGTGTATTTTATCATCCACATCCATGTTTCCTCAATATGTAATAATATTTATATCCACCTACAATTGTTTAAATCCAATTTTACCCTTCGGTGAGTTTTTAGTAAAAGATATGAAAGGAATCTTTTGTCAATTTTTGTACGAGGTACTTTTTGGCTTTTCTAAAAAAAGTACGAGAAGATTTTTTTTAACTTATACGGCATGAATGGATTTTTAAAACATTATTTCCAAGAAGCTTCCTTTACAAGTTTTCAAGTTTATTTTTAATCAACTTCTTTTAGTTTAGAATTGTATGACATGTTAAGAAAGGAAAAGTGTTTTTGAAGTAGAAAGGATATATTCCTCAAGAATGGAGTTCAAGTGTTTTATCAAAATTATTTTCCATCTAAGATAATAAAGGGTTCTGTTTCTATCCCTAATATTACATTGATTTGATTATGTTTTGATGGAATTATTTTTATGAATTCATTTATCTTATATGTGTTCTTTTATGATGTCATGATGTTTAAGATTCCCATTTTTATTACATGGGTTATGCTATGATGTATGGTTTATGATTTTGTGGCACACATAACAATGGTATCATATTGAGATGGGTGGGACCTATATCTCCCTCCAATGCATTGGGTAAAGATTTTATATCTCATGAGATAGACATGGCTGGAACGGTAGGTTAAACCGGTTCAGTGAAATATGACTGAAACGAGGAGTGAACTCGGTTCAGAAATGGACTTTTTCCACTAAGATAGTCTTGGAAATGAGTCTTGACTAATAATAAATGATTCTCTATGATTATGTGTATATGCCACAAAGTTTCATGTTTTAAGCTATGATTATTGGGATTACATTTCACTACTATGATTTATCCCATGTTATGATATTATGATCTCTTTTGCAGGTTATGATTTCCAAAATGTTATGTTCTTATGAATATGATGTGATTGATTTTTCTTTTGTTTACCCTTAATGAGAATTTGAGCTCACCCTTTTATGTTTTCTTTTCCCCAAGATATAAAGAAAGGTTTAAGGTAAGAAAAAAAGGAAGATATTTATGGGAGATGTTGAAGATCTTTCACCATGATTAGAAGATTACGTTCCGAGTTTCCAAAGACACTAAACTATTACAGTCCTTGTGTGTGTGTTTTTGTTATGTAATAAGTATTCCGTAAAAGTAATGTAATGTCCTTGTACGTCAGGCTTCGGGTCTCTACATTTGGTATCAGGGGAAAGGTTTAGTCAACCTTTGGAAACTAGGATGCAGGAACTTTAGTGAGATCCCTAGAGATATTTCTAAGTTATATCTAGGGATGTCCCTAAGGTTAAGTATAAGTATAGGTTATAGTCCTAGAATTACAGTAACGATATTAGAATTAAACCTAGCATTTTAGATTTTGAAGGTACTCCCCCTTGATTATGTTATTTTCCCTGTATGATTTTTGCCTCTCACAGAATTATTTTTGTGTTTTAGCCAATGGAGGGAACCAGAAAGAATTCAGTTAGCATTGAATCCAATGGACAAATTGGTGACTATGAGCAACAAAATTGTGTAATGCCTAGAGAGAAAGATATTGTGATTATTCCAAATCAGTCATCGTGATATATGATTAACAAGGTGAAATTTAGTGGCATGCCTAATTCATCAAATAAGAGGAAGATAGACTTTTATGCATGTTCGCATGTTGAGGAGCATAAATAGAGGAAGATTGAGATTTCTAAATAAGGGAAGAAGAACCTTGAGGAATATCTCAAATGGAGGGACATATGTTATCTGTGTGGAGAAAAGGGACATAGAGTGACAGACTGTTATGGAGTTCAATGTCTTATTTTTGGAGAACATGGGCATTACCCAACTCAATGCCCTGACCTAAATAGTTACTTCTAAATTAAGGAAGGACTTATTCTAGGACAAATATGGAAGATGATGGTTTGAAGTGTTTATGTATTGGTAGTCAAGAATAATGTTATTGAGGCACTTTTATGTTATATTGGAATATCTATGTATTGGTCCATTGTGGTTTTCTATAAGAATATGGCATCGGTAACCATGAAAAGTGATTGAAATATTTTTGGAAAGTAGATGATATGCACATAATGAAGGGATAAAGAGAATAAAATATGTTTGATAGTATTCATGAGCTCATGATTGATATAGGGACTAAGTGGTATCATGGTTTGAGTATATAGAATTGTTGGGATTTGGGTATGTGGAAAAGAGTTAACTTTTGACAACATTCATGTTTTCACTAAGGTTAAATGGGTATTCATTTATCAAAAGAAAACATGATTATGGTATTCACATGTTTGGAATGTGACCAACAAGGCATATCTCATGATATATGGGGATCAACAATGGTATTAACAAGCTAGTTGTATGAACTCTTTGGTAATTGTTTTCACTATAATATGAGATTTGACCGCATTATTTTGGATAAGAATAAAGATTGGAATGGATTATGTTGGACATAAGTTAGTATTGTTTAAGGATAGAACTTTTTTTGATATTATTTATGGGATGTTGTAGTAATGTAGTTTTAGAAAGAGAACAACATGCAGGACGGGCGACATCCCATCGCGTCGGACAAGGCTGTGGGAATCGAACCCACAACCGAAGTGCGACTGGCCCTTATCGCCTACCACTGGCCTACAAGAAGTCCATGTTTAGTAGAAACTAGTTTTATTATATTAATCAGTATGATATATGAAGTATAAGTTCATTTTAGGAACTATATATGATTAATCTCACCATAGATGGACTTATGTATTTTTTTGATAACTTTTCTAACCTTTTGTTTGAGACAGATGGAATGACCCATCATTCAATCACATGATCTGCTAACACATCCCGAATGAAAAATTCAACATCATTTCATTAAGAGATGAAGTCTAAATTGTCCAAAGAATGACCAACGGTGAGACTATACCTAAATCACGAAAGTATTTCTTCTAATTCCAATTTCATCAACTTTAGGGAAATGATCTTGAAAACCGAAAATGTTGTCCTAGTGCTCTTATATCTGATGAACCAGATGGTACCTTAGACCGTCACAAATTTATGGCTTGGTGATTGCTGGCTTTTCTATAGCCATGTTCTCCACCACTCTCCATCAGAACATGATGGTTTGATTTCTCTTCCCTATACATATTTTCACCTATGTGGAAACCTAGTGATTAGTTTATTTGGGCAACCATTATGTTTCATAATTTAGTTCTTAAAGCCAAGTTTTGGTATTCCTTTTTACGATGTGGGTTTCTATTAAAGAAACTTTCGAGTAGTAAACCCTTTATAACCCCGACGAATTTCGAGGGCGAAATTCATTTTAAGGGGGGTAGAATGTAACACCCCGAGATTTTATGAAAAATATTATTTTTGATTTCATTAATTTTTTGTGTTGTACGCTACACTAAAAGGAGCTTGCACAACACGCATCCATGACTTTCCTTGCATTACACGCAATCACGACCTTCCTCGATAGCATGTGTAGTACGCAATAACGAGTTTCACTAAACAACAATATGCTATTAAAATATTATTAAAACTAGCCGTTCTGAATAGTAATAACCACTTTTTGAATTTTTGTAACTTTTATTTTTTCAAATTGGACTTCATTTTTGGATTCAGAATATCGAAATTAGCTTAGGGTGAAATTTTGGTACATTTTGGATAACTTTCATTTTCTGATGAATAGTGAAAATTACTATATTTTATTGAAAAACAACCATTTTAATCGAAATAATTAATAGTGATAAATAATTAATTTGAGTGGTTTTAAAGTATATTTAGAATATATTTTTAAAATTTAATACAATGTTGGTCATTGGATGTAATTCTACATTTAAACCAGACATAAACAAGTGTCAATCTTTCGATAGTTATTATCTTTTAAGAACGCACTATTTGTTTTGACGACGGAAAATAATTTTTATATTAATTAATGAAACTGATATGTTTTTAATTTGGTAAAATAGACATCATTTTTGTGTTCATAATATCAAATACAGCTTAGTCTTATGTTTTGGTATTTTTATGGAAACATTCATTTTTTGATGAATAGTAAAACCACTATGTGGTAGTTAAAAAAAATGAAAAATGAATTTTTCATAAAACATAATTTTACCTCTTCTGTGAGTGGAATTTAAAAAATCCGAGAGACACGGTTGATGTTAGTAAGTAAAATGTGGTTCAATGAGATGAAAATAATTTTTGGTGAATAGTAACTTTTTACTTTTTTTTTACCACGGTTAAAAGTAAATAGGGTAATTAAGGGTAAAAAGTTATTATTATTACCCTAACACATGTTATAATTCTATTGGATAAGTTTAATTTGACCAAAAACAACCTTAGGAATAAAATATGACCATTTAGGCCCCCTTGGATTAGATAAGGACATTTATTATTATTTAATTCAAAGAAGAGATAAAAGAGTTAAAATCAAAGTTTATTTACTAAAACATTTTTAATAGAGAGTTATACATAATATAAATTCTATTTTAAATATTCACTAGAAAGATAATAAGATTTCCTACATAATGACATTTTATTTAAAATTTTTAGACATTAAATAAATTAATTTATTTATGACACAATGATGATGCAGTAATTACCATAATAGTGAAAAATTAGAATAATTGATATTATAAATACCAAAATAAATATAATTTGAGACTTTTTATGAATCCCACTAATTTTATAGGTTAATATGACATGCTATTATTGATTTAATTAACTGTTTTAGAACTAATAATTATGTTATAAATTTCAAAAAAATAAATTACTAAATAGTGTCAAAATTGACATAAAATAGTTTTTAAAACAAATATTATATTGTTATTTGTTATGTTATTCCTAAAAATATAAGGTTCAGCCAAATGACTTAGATAAGGTTATATATATTAATAATAAACAACTTGGGGTTCATTTGGATTGTTATATTAAGTTTATTAACATTATAGTGTAAGAAAAAAAGAAGACACGATAAAAGTAAAATTATTTAACTTAATGTTAAATCTAAATGATAAGGTTAAAATAGGAACCTAAACTTGTATAAATTCTATTGGATGAGAGGATTGCGATCCATCCCCGCCTTAGCTTCGAAATAAATCAATTTGGAGCTTTTTAAAACTGAATATGACTTTATAATAAAATAATATTTTTAGTTTTCCAAAGGTGCCCCTCTCCTCCCTTATAAAAGGTCACCCCCTCCCTCTCTTTCTCACACCACCTTGAGCCTTCAATCTCGGCCAAACCCTAATAAATTCTCTTCAACACTTCCCTAGTAACATCCTAAAGGTTCTGGTCTTCCTCAAAGACCAATTTTAGTTCCCTAAAAGGAGATCTCAAAGAGGCGCTTCAAAGAAGAGGAGGTTCGGACATTTACGAAAAATCAGACCTAAGGTAAGGGAAAATATCACAATCTCATTTTTTCCGAGATTGTTTATACTTTGGTATTTACTGGGGTGTATTTTATTATCGAAATCCATGTTTCCTCAATATGTAATATTATTTACATCCACCTACAATTTTTTAAATCCAATTTTACCCTTTTGTGAGTTTTTAGTAAAAGATATGAAAGGAATATTTTGTCATTTTTCGTACGAGGTACTTTTTGAATTTTCTGACAAAAGTATGAGAATAATGTTTTTTTAACTTATATGACATGAATGGATTTTTAAAACATTATTTCCAAGAAGCTTCCTTTAAATGTTTTCAAGTTTATTTTTAATCAACTTCTTTTAGTTTAGAATTGTATGACATGTTAAGAAAGGAAAAGTGTTTTTGAAGTAGAAAGGATATTTTCCTCAAGAATGGAGTTAAAGTGTTTTATCAAAATTATTTTCCATCTATGATAATAAAGGGTTCTGTTTCTATTCCTATTATTACATGGATTTGATAATGTTGTGATGGAATTATTTTTATGAATTCCTTTATCGTATATGAGTTGTTTTATGATGTCATGATGTTTAAGATTCCCATTTTTATTACATGGGTTATGCTATGATGTATGGTTTATGATTTTATTGCACACATATGAATAATATCATTATGAGATGGGTGGGACACATATCTCCCTCCAATGCATTGGGTAATGATTTTATATCTCATGAGATAGACATGGCTGGAACGGCAGGTTAAACCGGTTTAGTGAAACAGGACTGAAACGAGGAGTGAACTCGGTTTAGAAATGGACTTTGTCCACTAAGATAGTCTTGGAAATTATTCTTGACTAATAAGAAATGATTCTCTATGATTATGTGTATATTCCACAAAGTTTCATGTTTTAAGCTATGATTATTGGGATTACATTTCACTACTATGATTTATCACATGTTATGATATTATGATCTCTTTTGCAGGTTAATATTTCCAAAATGTTATGTTCTTATGAATATGATGTGATTGATTTTTCTTTTATTTACCCTTACTGAGTATTTGAGCTCACCCTTTTATGTTTTCTTTTCCCCAGGATATAAAGAAAGGTTTTAGGTAAGAAAAAAAGGAAGATCTTTATGGGAGATGTTGAAGATCTTTCACCATGATTAGAAGTTTGCATTCTGAGTTTCCAAAGACACTAAACTATTACGGTCCTTATGTGTGTGTTTTTGTTATGTAATAAGTATTCTGCAAAAGTAATGTAATGTCCTTGTACGTCAGGCTTCGGGTCTCTACAATCAGTCTATGTCACAAACTTTTAAGTCACATATGGGTAATTATTTTATATGTGTTTATTTTAAGTCAAACTACTTTTCCCAAAATCCTTTATCACATATAGTTATTTAGGGCTTAAATCCATGTCCCACACTAATATATAAACAATCAGACATTTATAACACATATCAGATAAATCAATGTTAATTGAAATTAATCCTATTATCACATTTCACATCAATTAATATAGAATATCAACTATGAAAACAATTCATGGTTAAATACATTCATCATATGAAATAATATGATAAAATAATCATTAAAACATGTTTAAATATTCAATTCATATAACCCGTTAACCCATTATAGTCAAGTAAACCCAATAATAATTCTTATTTTTAATAAATTTACAATAAAATTAATTGACCAGTCACAAAATCCGAATTTCCAGTCAATTACTTAATCATAAAACTCCCTTACATAGTTAATCAATTAATTAATCAAAATTCCTCCAATTTCATACTCGTTATTACCGAAATCAATATTATAATGTTTAAATCCTCTCATATTCACATGGAAAATCAATTAATCACTTCTGAGATTCCATAAATTAATTAATAAATTAATATATTTGATTCAAGATTAAATTTTCAAATGTTCCAATTGAAATTTAACAACACATACACATGATTTAAATTCAATACTATATGAATAGTATTTATACCACATACATCAAGATTGATAACGAATTCCCACCAATTGCAATCCCTAATTTGAAGTAGAACAACCAAGATCACAATGATGAATGTAATATTGATCCCAAACCTTGATCAAATATTGAATGAATAAATAACCAAAAAACTAAGATCTGAACCCATCATCAATATAATAAATCCATACCCTTTTTAATTATAGAGTGACATAGGAAAGGAATTAAACCTAATCAAGAAGAAACCACTTACCTATAGAGGTTTTGATCGGACACTCTGATTAGGAATTCATCTCTAAGTCTAAACAAATGAGAGGAATGAGTTATGGTTGATATTTTTTGACTTTGTGTTTTGGTTGGGGGTTTTTGTATTTTAAAACCAATTTTAGAATTAATTAAACCTGCACACATGGTTTCCTAGGTAGGGGGGAATGGTTATCAAAAACCTAGTGCCTTAACTACGCTCCTACTATAGGGGGAATGCATAGTAATTTTTAAGAGGGGGTGTAGTCTATAAAACTATGCACCATCCATGGAATATCTCTATTCCACAGGTTTCATGATTTGATGGGGTAGGGAGAAAGGTTTGGGAAATCTTTGTACTAACTTTTTACTTCCCAAAACCCTTCCAAAAACATCCAAATTTCACCAACAATAAAACCCAAAACAAATTATACTCAAAATAAGAAAAGATAGTACCTATAAAAAGGATCATGAGATCTCTAGAAAAGGATGGGATCTTACACACACATATTTGAAGGTGCATATATTGTGTGAGTGAACATGTCGAGTAGGATCTCACAAAAAAATCTATTAAATTACTTTCATTAAGATGTTCATAAATTATATTTTAAAATACAATATAATTTTTTTTCCAAATTAAACTAATTTAATGATATAAAATCATATAACTCAAAGAACATATAAAAAATAATTCCATTTAAAAAACTGGTTTTAAAATAAAAATAATGAATGATCGTTTAGTTTTCTAAAACACTAAATGAAAAACTACTTTCCAAATTATATGAATCACATATTAAAATTTAGTTAAAAACATTTAAAAATAACTAAACTAAATACTCAGGTTAACGATTTATAAAATATATGCACCATGAGTCAAAATATAATAATCATGTAATTAGATACAAGGGTTGCAAATGAAATAAAAGTTGGGAAGAATTTAAAAAATTAATAATAATGGAAATAATATATATGGAACCAAATATCAAAGATCAAGGGTAATGGGATACAGTCTAGGATCTGACTAGAATAAAACAATACCTAGTTCTCATATTCTTTAGTCCATTATGTTTCTTATTAGAGGATGTCACATCCCACATCTCCCTTGGAGAGTGTTGGGGTCAACAAATACCAACCCCTATGTGGGTGTAATTCTATTACTATACAACTAATCTTGGTCACATTGATGTAGAACAACACACATATATATCTTCTATAAATACCAAAATAATCCCATGACATTCATATATGCATCAATATATTACTGTCAATATCTCATACCTCAAAACTGACTCCCTTATAGGAAATAATCCCTTTATTCATCATTCATGTAGAATATGGTATAAAAAACACTAATAAAGTGGAAACACATATAATGTGTTCATAAAGATGGTCTTACATTTTTCATTAGAGTTTCATTTAAAATTTACACACATGCCTTCATAATAAAAATGTGGTTCTTGATTATATGATCTTTTTCTTAATTTCATAAAACTCCAATTTAAACATCCTTTAAAAATAAATTTAAAATAGTAATAACATTTTCACATGGGGATCAACAAGATTGACACCTTTTTTAAAAAGAAAAATTGATTTATATTTGAAAAAACAATTATTCCATGAAAAATTTCAAGGGACAAAATTATAATAACCATATTAATTTGTCATATACTCATAGTTTAAGTAAAAATAGGCTTATAATTCTCAATGAGACCATAAATTATTAAATAAACTAAGAAAACAAATACACCCATCCTAATTGAATCATAATCGAGTCACAATGCATTTCCTTTTATGATGATGTCTTATTTGAGTCAATAATCACCCTCTATAAGCCAAATGTGACCAAAATACCAGGATTAGTTGAACAAAATACCTATGTCCAATATACAAAATGATTATAGATCTTAGGGAAATTAAACATAAAAGGCATTTATAGATGGATGAAAATATGAGATAAGAGGATGAATATAGGGGGGTTTAACTAAATCTAATACATCATAAATAAGATGTCACAAATAAATAGGGTAGGAAAACAATCTCTCCTAAGATCCCATGGAAGGATGATTATGATATTGAGATGAAGAGGAGGGTATACATGAATTGAAATCAAAGGGGAAAATATTTACATTTCAAATTTAAGTGAAACCTGAGTAGACTATTTGGTTTTGGTGACATGGTTTTCCAAAATGCGTGGGAGCCACTGTCCCACACACCACACCCAATAAATTTTTAAAAAGAGAACCTGATAAATATTAAAAAGATCCTGAAAATATTAATGATAAATTTTATGATCCATTATTGTGGTTTCTAAATTTTTGTTCCTAATTGTGTTGGACAACTATTACACACCTCGAAAATGTCAATAATTCTTAATTTTGATCCTAAAAATTTACTATGTATCATGGTAACCCAAAATAATATTAAATAATGAAATATAGAAATCAAAAACAAAATGGTGTGTTACAATTATCCAAAACATGCCATTTTCTATCCCTTTAAAGTCATATGTAAAATTATAAGGAAATAGCATAATAACATTTTACATAAAACCACTACCCATACAGGAACCCGAAATCCTGGAAAAATTAAACCAAAAAACCCATGTTTAAATAAAAAATAAATCACAACCATCTAATTAGATTCATAGGAAAATAAATACCTATTTCAGTTATCCCAACCAGTATAAATTCATCTAAAATATGAGACAAAGAAACTGCACTCCAATAGAGAGAAAAATAGAACTGAGGAACAACTTTAACACAAAGAAATAATGAAATAAAAACATATATAAACAATAATAATAAATACACAAGAGTCAAAAAATAATAATAAAGTGGAATCCAGCCCATGTGATCATGAAAATGTATAGAAAAGGTTTCCATAAATCCAATATAGGATCTACAAAAACATGACCAATACAAACAAATCCAAACAGCCACAACAAACCCCAACACATAGCGATATGGATCAAACCAATTTTCAAAAGAAAATAAGGGATTAATAACATAGGAATTACCATATGGAACACCCACTAATGGTTAACCTAACCAGGTTGAATCCAAACACTATCCATTATATAATCTAAATTTGTTTATCAAAAAATCTATTCACCCTGAACAGGAACCCAAGGCATTTCTAATGTCTTCACATAAACATTAAATCTCATCAGAACTATAATCCCCAAGTAATGAAACTCTAATTACCATGCATCTTTATAACCAGGAATATCTATATTCCCCTAAATTAAAAAAAGATGAATTAAAAAGAAAAATCCAATAATAACTACCATAAACGCACTAACTAAATTTAAAATCATAAGAAGAAATCCATAAATCATCGACCATCACCAAAATAGATTGCAACAATTAACTATTTATATAAGACAACATATAAAACTGTTAATGATGATATAAATGGTATAAGTAGAGGTTGGTTCAAGGTGATTTAAGGAAAAGGAGTTTACAGCGACCCAGATCCCCACATGGAAAGTACATGAATGGTGTCTTTTTACCTTGAGGGATAACAAGGTTGTAAGAAGAATGAAACTTCATCAATCCCAATTATGGGTTGTCTCCTTTCCAATATACTTCAGATTTGATATTTTCTTTCCATGTAGTAGACTCATGTAATTAACTAACACTAGTGTCTTATACTGTTCCACACCCACCCTCATATCCTCCTCAATCATCTACATAAAACACACCAGTCCAAAACCAAGAACAATTGATCCATTTTCTATGTATATAACTTCTCCAATGAAGAAATATTTATCATATTCATTTATGACTAACGTAGTAGAGAAAACCTCCAATTATGAGAATTGATCAATAAAACCTTTAACCATTCTCCCACCTCGATAAAGACTTGCAAATTCAAAATACTTATCTACCTCTACACACCCGATTTAGATCCACTGAAAGAGAATCATATTGAAAACTCTCATGAAATTTACTCAAACAAAAAAAACCATTAACTGTCACAATCCTTAGCATTTTTCTTTTTGCGAGCCTAAACAAAATTCATCACTTAGTAGTCTGGATTGAAATAAATTTCCCCATAATAATTTCTTTCCACTTATCTCATCACTTGTTTATAGTATGTGTCTTTCAGATTTGTGATAGTTTAATTTGTGTTTGATATGAGTTGGCTGGTCCCATGTGGATTAAATATGGGTTTTAGGACATATATGTACAACATGGGCTAAACCACACCATAATACATAATGTGTTGCACCTAGTGATTTTTTTGTGTACCATAGGCAGGACCAATATAACCAATGCTGGGCATGGTCTTAAGAATGGGTGTAATGACCCAAAATTATATTACAAAATTATTACATCTAAATAGATAAATATTAATTACATGACAAAATAATCCACATGATAATCATTTAGGTATAGTGGATTTGAAAACATGGACACATAAAATACATGCCCCTTAGTGAACTGTGTTATCTCCCAATAATTGTTTCATAACTATCAACCTTCCCAGACATGTACTCATAATAACATTCTTCATATCCTATGGAAACATAATTAATGGTGTGATTAGATGCTTAGTATGTTTAATGAAGGGAGATGTCATTGACCATATACAAATAACATGAGTATAATGGTATATGAACATGATAATGAAATTTTAAATTAATAACCTACATATCATGGATCATAAAACTGACTCACCGAAAAATTCCTAGAATTCCATAAGAAATGAATCATAGAGGAATAAAATAACCTAAGTCCTGAGATAACATCATTATAATAAGATGTTGATTTATGGAATACTCATAATAATAGAAAGTAAATTCCTTAGAATTCAGGGATCATTTACAAAGATAAAATAGTGGAATGGTCTAACTCAAAAATAGTCATAGTAGTGAAGGTTCATTCCAACGACTATCATAGTGGAAAATTTATTATACTTAACCAGCTTCAATTTGAATTCCATTACTATTTATCTCAGGATATATCAATATTTAACCAACTATTTAAAGGTATATATAGGTACCAACTATTATATAATTAAAGCCATACATAAATATTCTACAAGATCATAAAACAGGCATAACATCAAAAACAATAGTAAAAGACAGCTTTAATAATACATTTGTCATATCAAACCCATGAAAAGTAATGTGTTTCAAAAATATTTCATCGTAAAATAATTGTTAAAAAGAAAAATGTTTCCTAAAAATATTTTCGTAATAAAAATAAAAAATTAAGAAAAATAATAATAATTCTCTCCTTGGTTAATATCCCAATTAAAAAATAATTAACTTCCAAGGATGTCCTCTAAGATGGAAATATGTTTTTGAATGTGGACTTCGAACATTTATTGAGGAAAATAACCTACTCACATTGAAAACAACCATTTTAAAACTTAAAGTTCATAAAAAATAATGAAAATTATTTTATGTAAAAATAACCTTTTAGAAACATATTGGAATCCTTAAAACATTATGTGGTTACAATATATTGTCATTTTTTTCATCATTTACATGTTAAAATTGTGAATACATTATCATTTTTGGTAAAAACCAAATACTAATTGATTTTAAAATGAAATGAATATTATTTAAAAAAAATTAAAAAATTTAAAAAGGTGACAAATTTCGTTTAAAAAATTTATATTAGTAGAAAACCTTTTTAATTTTTTAACAAAACATTGATATGAAAAAAACTATTTCTAACAGAAGTGATAAATATTGTCTATTATTTCTTAAAATCATTTTTCGAACTCTTAAGTACATAAATAGAGGGAAGAGAAGGTAAAAAAATGTATTTCCATGAAATAATCATACAATATTAAAATTCATGTTATTTAATACATATGGTTCATAATAATAATCTACAAAAGAATAATCATAGACAATTATTAAAAACAATGTGATTGTAACATCAAACCCTTATCGCCATTTTCACTTTTGAATCGTAATCCCCTTGAAAGAATAAAATTAAATGAAAAAAATATCATATAAATAAATAAACTCAAGATGTTATATTTCAAAGGGTTTTTATATAAACCTCAGAAAATATGGTGGATACACCTCATAAAGTATTTCCCAAATAAGAAAAATTAAGACAAAAATACATTACTATAATTTTTGGCATCTTTTTACATGTTCAAACTTACTGAATAGATAGAAGGTGAATATTTTTATAAAAGTAGAGAATGGAACACCAAGGCATCAGTGGGTATATGGAAATCGTGTCCTAGAACATCACTAATGGAAATTTCTGCACCCCCAGGGAGAAGGGAACTAAAACTATCAAATCCCATGAGGGGGGCCACCTGGGAAGCCATATAAGTAAACAAAATTGGCCACCCGATTGACTTCTCGCCACCTATGTGAATGCTTGATTTCATGTGGGAGATAATATTTTCATTTTCAAATCAAATATGTCATTTACCAAGAGGTGGGAGTGAGTCCTTTAATAGAGCTCTATATAATCATTGAACCTTTCTTAATCTACAATAAAAAATCTACATGGAGGAGCATAAAACTTGGCCATTATGAATGGCCTCTTCTTCAGCCCGCAGTGAGTTGTGAGCCTTATAAAAAGAGTTGAAACCAAGAAACACCGATCCTATATGGCTTCAGACCACACCACCACCGCTCATTCTTCCTTGGATATATGATTTTTCGGTATTTATCTTAATCCAGAGAGTGTGGGGTGTCTATTTCACCCAATGGCCCCCTGATTGGGGACTGGGAGTAGCAGAACCATGCCTTCTAGTCATCAAGTTCTTAAGAAAAGGGGCACCGTCCCATTTATCCTTTGTGATGGCTAGGTCCACCACTACGGATTTAGTTCTCGCCATCAGGAAAACATCAGAGGAAGGGGATTTGTGGTGGGAGTGGTTCCTTGCCTCTTAGATACACCAGCAGTCCACGATGTGAAGGTGGGATCGTGCTCACGCCTCCAGGTTATCACCATTCGACCTGCAGAACCACTACTGCAAAAAAAATACTCAGTCAAATCCACTATTGAGTTAAATTCAAAATACTCACCCAAAATTCTCCACACATTCCCAGCCAAATCACATTGGAAGAAGAGGTGGGATGAGGTTTCCTCCTTCGGATACTTGCAGTAGGAGCATCAAGAATCCAATCATATCCCTTTACTTTTGATCTCCACATCAGTGGGTTGAAAAGAATTCTGAATCCTGTAAATACGGAGGTTGTATTTCAAATGTATGGTTTTAGTTCATATAGTATCACCCTATAAATCACTGACCTAATGCATAGAGGTTACCTTCTTATAGGCATTAGTAGAGAAATCACCCGACGTAACTCCAATGAAGCTGAAACCATCAAGAGTGTCCACCATTGTTATGTCCTCAAAGACCATACATTGGGTGGGATTCAAAATATATTGAATAAAATAAGGAAGGAAGCCGACCTACTTGAAAGTTATGTACGGGATGGGAAACCAGGATAACCTATGACATCACCCACCCTGTTGCAATCCCAAAAGATGAAGTCTCCACAAACAACAATCCAATGAGTGTGACCAAGAAGTACCAAAAAATAGACCTTTAGGGACTTTCATAAAGAGTATGGGTTAAACTTGGACTTTCTAAGATCTCTACAATATATTGCCCTTGTAAAATAGCACCATAGGGAATGGACCTCTATAACCTCCCATGAAAGTTTACCTTATAGGTGATACATTGTCTTTGTCAGATTCGAACATTGATACCTCCCTTGTCCACTGGTCTGGAATGTTTTTTCTAGGAATCCCATTGTAACATTCCATAGCCTTGTGAATCCCAAATGAAGGAAATTAAGAGTTTTTATAAAGATTTTAGGACTTTTGTTTGCACTTTGAGCATAGATAGTGTGTCCATTGGAGTAGAAGTAATCACACATTTCACAAGTGTGATCTTATCTCTGAAAGAATAGAACTGCTTTTTTCGGTTAGTAATCATATTAGTGATCTTATTAATCATACGATCATGGTACTTAATTCTGATCCATCCTATGAAAATTGAAGAATTGAGTTAATCTATAGGTAATGCCTTCTTCTGAATTCCCATCATGGAATCTAGTCTATCCCTACATTTGTGAGAGAAAGTAGGGGGAGTAACACATGATTTTTGATTTTTTTAATGACTTTTCCACTCCATCTCATATACTATTGTAGGATATTAATAAATCCACTGATAGAATAGTAGCATACATTAATAAAAAATAGAATTTCATTAGAAAAGAGCAGATGATAGACCCCTCGGTGAGCCCCACAGTGGAAGGGATTGATGATGATCCGATAGAGGGAGGATCCAACCTATCTACTGAGGGAATATTGGTCCAAAATAAAGATGGTTGGAGAAAGGGGGTCCTACAGTATTATCCCCCTACTAGATTTCATAATTCCACATTATCTCCCCATGAAGGTAATATTGAACCAAGCAAAGATGTATCATCGGAAAAGAAGGTCGACGATCCATTCTGAGAACCTCATGCTTCACATAACCTTGATGATGAAGCTCAATTCAAGGTGATAATAGGCCTTGTCCTTATCTAAATTGATGAAAAAATTGGACCCCAACACATTATTATTAATATCATCAATGAAATCATGGAAAATTCCTATTGTTCTTTGGATGGAACAACATTGAATAAAGGTTTGTTTCTCTTCAAAGATCCATGAATGGATGAAACGGGAGAGTCTTCTATTGATGATTGAGGAAAGGATCTTATAGGTCACATTACCCAAGATGATGGCCCTGTAATGAGAGATTCAACAATGATCCTTCACCTTTGGGATGAGGACCATAGTGGTAACACATGAAACTCGAGTGAGGGGACCACCCCAGAAGAAGTCTTGAACAGCCTCAATGAGATCCTTCTTGGTAATTTCTAAGAAGATGATAAAGAAATACTGTAAAACTTCATCTAGGCTCGATGCACTATCCTAGTTGATAGATTTTGTGGTTACCTAGACCTCTTCTTATTCAGGTGATTTCTCCAAAAAATTATTGTTGTTAGGTGAAACCAAGCGAGGAATAGAGTTGAATAGCTCAGCCTGACCTCTTGGGGAACTGTATGGATGACCATTGTTTCCATATTCTAGATGGATGAAATAAGAGAAATGAAAATAATATATTTAATATTCAGAGATAATTTCTATGTAATAGATATATCACATATATTCATTAAAACTATCCTTATAACATTCCATGATAAGAGTAAGTGAAGAATGAATTTCATTTATTCGAGGTGCAGTATTCCATCATACACACAGGCGATGTTATCATATTCCCATGGAATGGAATGTATGAATGTATATGTGAAATTATAATTTTTTAATACTAATAATATCACAAATATAATATATATACATATTTAAAATCTATAATTATATATATCTATGAGATATGGTGATGGAAAATGAAAAACTTTTGTTTGCAAGGTGGTAGTCTTCTTTAAAAACGATCGATGGTTTGGTTTCCCATTTGATTTAAGAGGAGGTAGATGAAGGTAAATAAATTAAAATATTAAAATCATAGTATATTGAAAACAATGGTGTCATTATATGATCATATTAGTATAATATTTTATGTCAGTGGAAGAAGAAATAAAGCAAAAAGCAAAAATATAATAATTTTAGCTCTTCTTCGGTGAACCTCTATTATTTTATACCTAAAGCCTTATTAAGAGGGTTTCCTAATAAAATTAAGGACTCTAG
This sequence comes from Viscum album, assembly GCA_963277665.1. Taxonomy (NCBI): domain Eukaryota; kingdom Viridiplantae; phylum Streptophyta; class Magnoliopsida; order Santalales; family Viscaceae; genus Viscum; species Viscum album. The sequence goes on from OY728166.1 coordinate 241,767,946, forward strand.
GATGTAGGTAAATAATTATAAAATGAATGTGTAATAAGATTGGGAAAACTAAAGGGTTTTGGAAGTGTGAAGAGTAGAAAAGAGTGGGTAGCCTTTTCAATGTTGGGGGAGGACACTCATGGAATTTTTGAATTGAATAAAGTGTACCAATGTTTTTCACAAGAAAAAGGTTAAAAAATTCATAACTATAAAATATTATAGGTGATAGGGTCCAAATATATCGATACAGTGGGGTTTTTACATTTTTTTATGAAATATTACCACTTCTATTTTTAGATTAACCGTCAATAAACCCATCATCTCATTATCTACGATAATTATTTTTTTGTTTTTACTATTCATTTTAAACAGAAAGAACCTTTAACTAGTTATATAATATTAATAATTATGATTATAAATATATAATACATTTTCCCAAATTAAATTCCAATTTTTTTAATGATTTAATTTAAAGATAAATTTTCATGTGTGATTAAAAAGTTGTTATGTAATGAGAAAGAATTCATAAGTTTAAAAAGGTTTGACATAAAAATTCAACATTAAATTAATTCCAATTAAATAAAATTCATTAGTAAATATTTAATTTATCAAATTTAACTTTTAAAAAAATCATAATACCAAATGGATCTTATATTTTTTTTAATGGAATATTTTTAAATAAAAATGGTATTTTTTACTATTCATTAAAAAATTAATCTTTTTTGAAAATTTCCAAAAGCTCTATCATAGATAACATTGAAATTTAGATTTAAAAATGATATTTATTTTCGAAACATTTTTCTAAAATTTGAAAAATATATTATTTTTCCATAAAATGAAATAAATTTTTTTCTAGAAAATAATATTTTCGAATCATAATAATACATTACTAAAAACTATGTACTTTTTATCAATATTTTATATTTATATGATATAATTAAACTTAATTTTTTAAAAGTGGATATTCTTGTTCTTACCAACATGTATTCCTTACAGATTAAAATGTTATTTTTCTTGAATAATAGTATTAGTAATATAGTTTGGTTAGTTCTAACATGGTGTTTCATATAAAAAATGGATTAAAAAAATAAATTCATTAAAACAATTTCCTAAAATCTTGGGGTGTTACAATATACCACCCTTAAAATTAATTTTCCATCTAAATTATATCACATTTGTATAATAAATCCTATGGTAATCCTACATCATAAGATCCTAAGGTTACCTTATAACTTCCCCAAACTAGTTGTTTCACCCCAAAACATTGACTATGTGAGTGGTTTGTTTCATAAAAAATTATATATTTGATCTAGAATCTCCTCAAGTTTTTCATCATAAGAAATATAATGATCCATTTTTATGATCTCTTATATTTTTAAATGTGAAGGATCATGTGTGTTGTTTATTAGGAAAGATACATGGAACACATTGTGGAATTGATAGTGGTTTACCAGAAACCCCAAGAGATATGTTTTAGCCATGATATAATCAATAATTTCAATGTGACCAATATAATTAGGTATTAGTTTCCCTTTCTTATTAAATCACATAACATTATTTTATGGATAAATTATTTACAAAGCCATATATATATATATACATATATCAAATTTTATAACATTATGGTGATTATTAGTATAACTTTTCTATCTAATTTGTGCTACCCTATTGTATTGTTTTTTGTATCTAACCTTCTATTTCATTTTTTCAGCTATCTTAGGTCTCAATATCATTCTTTATACAACTACATTCTAAAATTTTTAAGCTTTACACTTTCATATTTGGACTCATAATGAGTCATTTGAATACTGGAGTAAATGATATTATTGTATGAAACCTAAAATAATGGAAGGTATTTATCCAAAAAACCATTGAAATCTTAAGAAAATTGTCACAATATATATATATATATGTTTGTGTGTGTGTGTTTTAGATTTATCACTCAAATAGACTAACTTTTAGGATGAAATAATGTTTTTAAACTCAAATCTATATCAAGAGATTTGAAAATAATTACCCAATACATCATGCGAAAACTTAGGTCATGATCAGAAACAGTGTTATGTGATACTCCCTGAAAACATACCAATTGTATATTATATATCATGGAAATATTATCCACAGAGGAATATTCTCTAATAGTGATTAAGTGTACTGAAATTTTAAAGAAACCAACTATAACCTATATATCATTATTCCATTTTGTTGTTTTATAGAGTCCATCGACAAAATTAATGGTGTTGTTTTTCCATTTCCTTTCTTATATGGGTAAATATTTAATTATTACATTATAACTTCCAACTAAATATTAAATTTTTGACATACCAACCACTGAGATAATTTTTTTAATATGTCTCGTCACACAAACCCACCAAAAATTCTATTTTAAATAAATAAATATATCTCTCTGTTTTTTTACTTTCATCGAGAATAGAGAATGGAGAACCATGAAATTACACTAACATATAATTCATAAATTATTCTATAGAAGAAAAAAATAAATGGTTCCTAAAACATATCACCCAATCATGTCTGGGTTCTATGAACATTTGTTACCTTCTTTTAAAGATGAAAAACATCCTATTATGTCAATTTTATTTGTATATTGATAGATGGTTGAACACTCAGCTAAAAAAGATATGATTTATCTTATTAATTCAATATTTATAGATCCATGATATACAAATTCATAAATATTGGATATCTAGTTATTGTCATCTTAGATAATATTGTATGATCTTTTATACTCAAAATCATCGGCCACCTAATTCTATTTAGTAAGGTGGTAATATAATTAACAACCAATATAAATCATCATCTCTTACAATCATATATGACCCGAATTCAAATATTTCTATTTTAATACATAATTAATGATTTTGTTATCCATAAATTTAACAAAATTATCTCCATAAATATAATTCCACCATATATTTAATGAAAAAATAACCACAAATGACTCCAAATCATGAGTTGGGTAATTGTTTCCTGAAAAATTTATTTTGTTCGATTTATATACTATACCAATGTCATTCATCAAGGGACCACACCCTAATAACTTCTTGGAAGAATCATTATAGATTAAAAACCTATATCCACTATAGGTTAATGTATGTATATGTGCACTTATTAATCGTCACTTCAGTACCTTAAAAAGTTCTGTCAATATCATTTTCCTAGAGGAACATTGAATATGTTTTGAGTTAACATAATGAGTGGATTCTATACTCATGAGATATTATCCTCAAACAATCAATAATATCCAACTAAAATATGACATCTATGGATCTTAGTCATTATAGTCGGTCTACACTATCAAACAATAACCTCATTCATTGATGTATTTATATTTATACCCTCTCTTGAGATTATATGAACCAAAAATGAAACCATTAATTTCCAAAATTCATATTTTTTCAAATGTTCATACGTTTTCTAATTCTTTAGTGTCTTTATTACAATCATCAAGTGATCTTTATTCTATTCCTTATACAATGAAGAGATAAAAATATTGTCTATAAAGACTACCAAAAACATATCATGTAAATATAAAAAGACCCTATTAATTAAATCCATGAAGATAAAATTGGAATTATGAATAATAAATGATATCACAATATACTCATTACCTCATATAGAAAGTGGTATTTGGTGTATCTTCCCTCTTGAACTTCAATTTATGACATCCATAACAAAGGTCAATATGAGAAAAGTATTGAGCTCTTCACAGTTAATCAAACAAGTCATCAATATGGGGTAGAGGATACTTGTTCTAAATTTTGATTTTCTCATCTCCAAATAATATATGTAGATTTTCATTAATCCATCATTCTTATTAACAAATACAATAGATGAACCCCAAGGTGACTGACATGGCTGAATAAATCCCATGATAAGGTTCTCATGGATTTTTTTTATTCAACACCTACAACTCAATCGGTACCATTATATATTGAGTCTTTGAAATTATTGTGTCACCAGGTTTGATTTCTTTTGAATTATCAATAAAATTATTTAGTAGAGTACTAGGAAAATCTTCCATAAATCCATTAAAAAGTCCAACATGATAGGATTTGTAACCACCAAAAGTTTTTCAATGTAAATTTCATTCTTATAATTATGTCATAAAATAACATGAAAACAAAACATAATGAACTACTAAGTGTTAAGTGCCCTTTAACCACATGTTTTTCACTTATGTGTTTGGAATTTTGAAAATTTGACATACACGGTTGTGTTCAAGATGATTTTTGGAGTATAATAAAACAAAAAATATTGGTGAATAGTAACCTACCCTTATTAATAGTAACATACCCTTATGAATAGTGATATAAACTAATGAATAATAACCTTATCTTTTATAGTATAAAAAATAATATTCAAGTGAATGTATGATGTACCTATATTTTAGAATAAGTTAATGAATTTTTTAAAATTGGTTTTTAGTAATAAAACATGATTTTAATTAAATATTAATTTAATCATATTTAAAATTTATTTTTGAAAATGTACTTCATTTTTTGATTCTACACATTGAACAATGGTTGGGGTGAGATTTTGATATTTTTCTGAAATACTAGATTTTTTTATAAATAGTGAAATAACATAATTTACAAAATAAGCAAAATAAGCTAATTATAGGGTCATGTGTGATGTTCTGCTGATGTAAGCCCAATTGGTTCGGTATTGCATTATAAAATTACAATTCTTGTTCATTGAAGACTCACTATTCCTTGTATTAGGGGAAATTAAAAAACTAATTAATTTTATATTAAGGAAACCCCTCTCCCCTCCAATATAAATACAACCCTTCACACCCTCATTTACTCACACCTGTCATGCTTGAAGCCTTGTCTAAAATCTTCCCAAAAATCTTCCATATCCCCTCCCACATGACCAAGAGATTCTAGTCACATTAAAATACCAAGATTATGCCCCTAAATGAGGATCTCAAGAGGAGGATTCAAGAGGTATTTTCTCTCCCTCTTCTCCTTTAATTCCCTTTCAATTTCATGTTATTTTCTTATTATCGCTCCACCTATATTTTTACAAATGGTATGGTAACTCTAGTATCATGAATATACTGGAATTTTATCATACTAATAGGATATTATATCTTCCAACCCATTTTGTCGCTTCCTTTTATTTTATTAAAGAGAACATTGTTCGTGAGGTGTTAATTTATCACCTTCAAGAATGACATGTTTTCCTTTTTCCATTTTTACATTCATATCTGGTCATGAAACCATTTTTAAGGTTTAACCTGAATATATTATATGTATTATGTCCTATTTAATGTTCTGCAACTAACTTATGTAAATATTACTATGTGATAAATTTAAACATGTTCCTTGTGATCGATAAACCGCCCAAATTAACCCAAACAATAATCATTTAATATTTATCTAATGATTCATCCACATGGTATATAATACAATTAATTATAAGATAATTTTAAATTCTATAATTTCATTAATAATATGTAAAATCCATTCTGGATGTTTACCCATGTTCTACCCAAATGTCCATTTAAGAATACGAGTTTACCACCCAAGAAGACGATAAAACGAACATTTCATAACAATGTTTTTAAACCCTATAACTAATCAAAAGGGCCATAAAATGACATAATGAAGTAAAAATTAACCATATTCATTTATAAAAGGTTCTATAATTACTAATTAATGAATATAATGTCAATATATAGGGAATTAAAGATAAGTAAGCGTTCAGATACAAGGTAAGGGGAAATTCTCAAACCCAAATTTCATCCTTCAGGTTCTCCCTCTTTCAATAAATTTTTTATATATTTAATCCTTAAAAATCATGTGATCATGATTTTATTTCCATTTCTTGAATATAAGGTTTCACCACAATTTTTTATGTCAAACAATTTTTTTTCCAAAATAACACTTCTTCTAAGAACTTGCCTTTTACTTCACATTCAAGGTTGATGGTTCTTATATCAGTTATGTTATTACCTCTTTGTTTTGGGAACCCAAATTTTATGAATGTGTTCTTATGAGATGAAACCCATTCCTTTACATGGGTTAGTTATGTTCATAATTTATTTATGTTCTATGTGGCATGCATGATAATGATAATATAATGATGTGACGAGTGCGTCTAGAATTATATAGCTCAATATAAATGTTTGAATGTGACAGGTGCACCCTGAATTATATAGTGCTCCAATGCATTTGGTAATGTGATGAATCTTACGAGTAAATGTGAAATGATTTGGACACGATTCTAGATTTGTTCACAATTATTTCTAGTAGTTAACAACTAATACATGATGTTTCATTTTTACATATTTTCACATTTCAAGTCTCTTATTAATGCATCCTCTCATGATTCTTTGCCTATGTTATGAATATACTCACAAAATGATTTATTGTTCTTATCAATACTCTTACTGGGATTCATGATCACCCCTTTTTATGTACATCCTCAGGTGTCTATATGTACTAAGGAGAGGTTGTGTTCCAATAAGAAGATAGAGAAGAAGAAATGAAAATAAATTTATGCCCGATGTTGTAATTGTTATGTATGTTCCTTGTTTTCCCAAGACACTAAACCGTTGGATCATCTATGTGTAGTACTATTATGTTTTTTATCTTTAAAATGATGTGATAGTAATGTATTAAAAGGATTGGTCTCTATAGTTGGTATCATTGGAATGTTTTAGTTAATTTGAGAATTAGAATTAGTGAACCCTAGAGAAAACCTCAAGCATGAGACTAAGTACAAATATTCACACAATAGTATTTACATGGAGATCCAATATGTTTTATTTTTGGTATAAATTGTTTATATGAATAATTTATTCATGAATTTTTTACTTATTTTTTGATCTATCCTTTCTTATATGAGAAAATGGTGGGAACTAGGAGAAATCTGGACAACAACTCGTGCAAGGGCCAATGCATCGATTTCCCGAACGACATCCCTAATGACTTGGGAGGTGGAGTTCATAACTTCATGGCGATGATTACCCAATTATATCAGGTTATGAACAGTAACAACAATAATGGATAACATCATCCTTCACCAAAGAGGTGGAAACTTGCTATCGAATATTTTATGCGGAAAAAACCACCGACATTTAATGGATCTTCTGATCCACTATATACAGAATAGTGGGTCGACACCATGGAGAAGATCTTTTCTGTTCTTCACTGTTCTGAGATAGAGAGGGTGACCCTAGCCATTTATCATCTAGATGGAGAGGTCTATCAAGGGTGGGATTTCATTAAGAACACCAATCCAAGGGAGGAAATTGAAGATATGGAATGTGAAGACTTTAAGATAATGATTCTTAATAAGTATTTACCACAAAATATTCATATGAAGACGTAGAGAGAATTCATAGAGATTATGGAAAAAGAAGGAGAATATGTCACAACCTACGAAAAGTATTTCACAAGGCTTTCTAGGTATTATTCGTGTTTTGTTATCAACAATGATAGAAAAATTGATAGATTATTTAGTGGATTAAAACCACACATTCTAAAGGATCTCGAAATTCGAGACTTCAAGAATTATGAAGAAGTTTTTCGGTGTGATCTCAAAGTGGTGATGGAGTTTGGAGAATTTTCCCAGGGATATGGTGATATGAAAAAAATATGGAGTTTCAAGCTAGTGGATCTAATGATAAGGGTGGGAAAAAAACTGAAGGACCCACATGCAAAAAATGTGGGAAGTTGCACCATGGGAACTGCCTTAAAGGGATGGGGAAATGCTTCAAGTGTGGGAAAGAAGGACATCATGCTAAAAAGTGTCAAAAAGTCATGGAAAGGAAGGATAATGTTACAGTAGAATGGATATAACCATCCATGGTTCAATGATACAACTGTTGGGAGCTAGGGAACTATGAAATCCAGTTCACTAAACCTTGTGTTCTCGAGGGTAATCAGCGTCATCAGCCACCAAATCCAAAGGAACAAGGAAAGGCTAATTCCATCACTACTATGGAAGTAGAGAAAGATAATAAAGTTGTACAAGGTACACATACTATTCACTCCAGAATGGCATGATTCTGGTTCTACGCATTAATTTATATCTTGTAAGTTTTTTAGAACTATAGAATCGAAGCCCCGAAACCTTGAAGTAGAGATATCACTAATAACACCAATTGGTGCAATCATTTCAACCCAAGATTTTTAATCTTCTCTTGTTGGCATTTTTGGTAATATTATTCTGAAAAATATCGTAATACTTCCCTCGGTGGAATTTGACGCTATAATGGGAATGTATTGGCTCTCGTTTTATAGAGCACATATCAACAATCCAGAAAAGGAAATTTCTTTTCATATTTCAAACCATCCCATGCTCATATACAATTTCAAGGAATATCATAAATCTGCTTTGAAAATCCCTTCATTTGTGTGGATATTTATTCCCTACGAAGAATCATACCTATCCCAAATGGTTGGGTCGAAGGATATTTCCAACCTTGTGGAAATTCCCATCATAAAGGAATATGAAGATTAATTTCCAAAAGAGTTACCCAGAATTCCCCCGGATCGTGTGGTAGAGTTCTCAATTGAACTCATACCCGAAGCTATTCTTATCTCGATGTGTCCTTATAGGATGGATCCTGTCGAACTAGATGAGATAAAGAAGAAGTTGGAAGAGCATCTGGACAAAGGGTTCATAGGCCCTAGTGCATCACCTTGGGGTGTTCCAGAGCTATTTGTGAAGAAGAAGGATGGAACAATACAGCTCTGTATCGACTATTGGAAACTCAAAAAGATCACCATAAAGCACAACTATCCTATTCCAATGATTGATGACTTGTTCGATCAGTTAAGAAGAGATAAATACTTCTCAAATGTGGATCTTTGTTCTAGATATCATCAACTAAAGGTGAAGAAGTAGGATATTCAAAAGACTGACTTCCGTACAAGGTATGGGCACTATGAGTTTCTAGTGACGCCCTTCGGACTTACTAATTCCCATGTAATCATCATGGATTTGATCAATAGTTTATTTAGACATTACCTCGAAAAATGTTTGCTAGTGTTTAATGATGATACTCTCATCTACACCAAGAGGAAGGAGGAACATAAAGAACATCTAAGACTAGTGTTGGCGACATTGAGAAAGGAGAATTTTTATGCCAAGTTTATCAACTGTGGCTTTTGGATGAAGCAAGTCACATTCATGGGACATGTGATCACAAGTGGTGGAATTTCTATGGATCCATCAAAAACAAAGGCTATTGAGGAATTTCCCTAGCCCTCTAGTGTCGCTGAAATCCGTAGTTTTCTTGGATTAGCTTGGTACTACCAATGTTTATTGAGAAACTTCTCGTGATTGTCAAGCCCGCTAACTATGTTAACAAAGAAAGGGGTAAAGTATGTCTGGATGGAAGAATATGAGGGAAGCTTGAAGAAGCTAAAGAGATGTATGATCACTGCAGCTGTACTCACTCTACCAAAAAGTGGAGAATGTTTTGTGATAAACAGTGACGCTTCAATGAAAGTCTTGGGTTGCGTACTCATGAAAAATTATAATGTGATAGCCTATGTCTCATGATAGTTGAAGATCCATGAGCAGAACTACTCGACACATGATCTAGAGTTGGAAGCCGTGATTTTTGCCTGGAAAATCCTGCGACACTACTTTTATGATTAGAAGTGTGACATATACACCGACCACAAGAGCCTAAAGTATATATTCACACAAAAGGAGCTCAACATGCGTTAAAGGATATGGTTAGAGCTAATAAAGGATTATGATTTCTCTATTCGCTACCATCCTGGAATGGAGAACAAGGTAGTTGATGCTTTAAGCAGAAAGGAACCTGGTACACTATCCATTTTATGGATTGAGAAAGACCCTATCTTCTTGGATATGCAAAGCATGGATTTAAAATTCATAAGGGCAGTACATAAATCCTACCTTTCCCAAATGATTTCACAACCATCTATTCAAGGGAATACTTAAGAAGAACAAAGGGATGATGTGGAGATACAAAAGAGGGTGAATGCAGTAAAGGAAGGGAAGCTGCATGAGTTCCATATCGATGATGATGGTGTGATTTGGTTTCGAACACTACATTGTGTGCCTTCATCACCCTGGATAAAGAAGGAGCTATTATACAATGAAAATAGCTCAACATTCTCTATCCATCCTAGTAGCACCAAGATGTACTGGGATATTTGAGGACACATCTGGCGGGATAACATGAAGAAGGAGATTGCAGAATATATATCAAGGTTCTTGGTGTGTAAGCAAGTTAAAACAGAGCGACAGACGTCCAAAGGGATGATGCACCCATTTCCTATACCCATGTGAAAATGGGAAAATGTCACTATGGACATTTTCACGGGTCTCCCGAAGACGTCGAAGATAAATAATGCGATATGGGTTGTGGTTGACCGACTCACCAGTACTTCCCATTTTACCACAATTCGGGAAGCTCTCTCGCTTGAACAACTTGCAAATATATATGTTATGGAAGTTGTGAGACCACATGGTGTTCCACTCTCAATTGTCTCTGACCATGATCCAAGGTTCACATATATATTCTGGAGGAGCCTTCAATATGATTTGAGTATATAATTAAATTTCAACATGGCTTATCACCCCCAAACCGATGACCAATCTGAAAGGACTATTCAGACACTTGATGATATGCTAGGAGGCTACTCACTAGAATTCAATGGTGGATGGGATAAGAATATCCCATTGGTTGACTTCTCATACAACAATAGATTCCACTCGAGTATTCATATGGCTCCATATAAAGCATTGTATGGAAAGCGATGTAGAACTCAAACCTATTGGGACAAAGTTGGAGAAAGAAAGCTACTTGGACATGATCTTTTGCAAGAGATTCCATAGAAGGATTAATTCATCCAGAAACACATCCAAGTTGCTCAGATTCAGAAAAAGTGCTATGATGACAATCATCGTAGGGATTTGGAGTTCGACATTGGAGATAAAGTCTTCTTACGAATATCTCCATGGAAGAGAGTCATTCGATTTGGGAAGAAAGGGATGATATGCTGATGTTACATAGGCCCCTTAGAGATCCTTGACCACATTGGATATGTGGCCTATCATCATGCACTTACACCAAATATGGCTCAAGTTCATAACGTGTATCATGTATCACTCCTGAGGAAGTATATACCAGACCCCTCACAGGTACTAAACTCATAGGTGGTAAAACTGGAAGATGATCTCTCTTATGAGGAGCAGCCAGTAGTGATTCTGGATTGGAGAGATAAGGTTCTACGCAACAAGACAACCCACCTTGTCAATGTGTTTTGGAGGAATCATAAGTTTGAATAAGCTACTTTGGAATCAGAAGAGGCAGTGAAGGAGAATTACCGTCTCTTGTTTGTGTCAAGTGAAATTTTTGGGGGAAATTTCACAAGGGGGGAAGAATGTAACGACACAATATTTTTCAATGGAAATTTATTTCTGATAATTATGTCATAAAATCACTTGAAAATAAAACAAAATGAACTACTAAGTTAAATGTGACCTTTAAACATATGTTTTTCACTTCTGTGTTCAGAATTTTGAAAATCTAACTTATATAGTTGTGTTCAAGATGATTTTTGGAGTCTAATAAAACAAAAATAATTTTTGGTGAATATTAACCTACCCTTATGAAAAGTAACATACCCTTATTAATAGTGATATAAAATAATTAATAATAACCATTCCTATGATAGTATAAAAATATTATTCAAGTGAAAGTATGATGTACCTATATTTTAGAATAAGTAAATGAATGTTTTAAAACTGTTTTTTAGTAATAAACCATGATTTTAAATAAATATTAAATTAATAATATTTCTAAAATTATTTTTGAAAAATGGACTTCATTTTTGGATTCTACATGTCAAAAAATGTTTGGGGTGAAATTTTGGTATTTTTATGAAATACTTGAATTTGTTTTATGAATATTGAAATGCCATAATTTACAAAATAAGCTAAATAAGCTAATTATAGGGTCATGTGTCATGTTCTGCTGATGTAAGCCCACATTGTTCGGGATTAAATTATAAAATTTCTGTTCTTTGTGATTAAAGACTCACTATTCATTGTCTTAGGTGAAATTAATAAACTAATGAATTTTTTATTAAGGAAACCCCTCTCCCGTCCACTATAAATACCACACTTCACACCCTCATTTATTCATACCTCTCAAGCATGAAGCCTTGCCTAAAATCTTCTCAAACATCTTCCCTAGCCTATCCCCACGTCCAAGAGCTTCTGGTTTCATAAAGAGAACATGCTTAGGCCCCTTAAGGAGGATCTCAATAGGAGGATTCAAGAGGCAATTTCACCCCCTCTTCTCCTTTAATTCCCTTTCAATTTCATATTCTTTTCTTATTCTCTCCCCACCAATCATTGTACAAATGGTATGGTAACTCTGGTATCACTAATATACTTGAATTGTATGATAAAAATGTGATATTATATACTCAAACCCATTTCCCTCTTCCTTTTATTTTGTTAAAGAGCATGTTGTTCGTGAGGTGTTAATTTATCACATTCAAGAACGACATGTTTTCTTCTTCCATTTCTACCTTCAGATCTAGTCATTAAAATATTTTTATGGTTGAAACTGAATATATTATATGTATTATGTTCTATTTAATGTTTTGGATCTAACTTATGTATGTATTAATAAGTGATGAATTAAAACAAGTTTTTTGTGATAGAAAAATATCAAAAATTGACCCAAACAATCATCATTTAATTTTTATCTAATGATTCACCCACATGGTATATAATATAATTATTTATAAGATAATCTTAAATTCTGTAATGTCATTAATAATATTTAATATCATTTCTAGATGTTTACCCATGTTCTACCTGAACTTCCATTTAAGAATACGAGTTAACCACTCTAGAAGACCATAAAATGAACATTCCCGAACAATGTTTTTAAACCCTATAACTCATAAAAAGGCCCATAAAATGACTTAATGAAACCAAAATGAACCCTGTGCTTGTATAGAAGGTTTTGGAATTTCTAATTAATGAATATAATGTCATTATACCAGGGATTAAAGAGAATGAATCATTTGGATACAAGGTAAGGGGAAATTCTCGAACCCATATTTTATCCTTCAGGTTATCCCCCTTTCACTCCATTTTTTATATAATTACTCTTTAAAATTCATTTTTTCATTATTTTCATTCCTTTTATAGGATATAAATGTTCACCACTATTTTTTATGTCAAAAAAAATGTTTTCCAAAATAACACTTCTTCTAAGAACTCACCTTTTACTTCTCATTCAAGGTTGATGGTTCTTGTATCAAGTATGTTATTCCCACTTTGTTTTGGGAACCCAAAGTTTATGAATGTGTTGTTATGAGATGATACCCATTCCATTACATGGTTTAGTTATGTTCATCATTGATTAATGTTCTATGTGGCATGAATTAGGATGATAATATTATGCTGTGACAGGTGCGCCCAGAATTATGCAGTGCTCCAATGCATTGGGTAAAGTGATGAATCCAATGAGTAAATTTGTAATTATGTGGAAAAGATGTTAGCTTTGTTCACAATTATGTGTGTTAGTTAACTAATAAAACCTTATGTTTCATTTTTATGCCTTACCACATTTCACATCTCTTATTAATGCTTCATATCATTATTCTTTGCCTATGTTATGAATATTATCACCCCATGCTATATTATTCTTATATATCCTCTTAATGGGATTATAGATCACCCCTTTTGATGTATATCCTTAGGTGGATACATGTACTATAGAGAGGTCATGTTTCAATAAGAATCTAGAGAAGAAGAAATGAAAAAAATGTTTACGCTCAATGTTGTAATTTTTATGTATGATCCTAGTTTTCCCAAGACAATAAACGGTTGGATCCTCTATGTGTAATACTATTATGTTGTTTATCTTTAAAATTATGTAATAGTATTGTACGAAAAGGTCAGGTTACTATATTATTGTCATTGATTTCATGTTTCTTTTCAACCATCTAAGATAAAAACCCCTCATTAATGGATATCAACACCCATACAATGGATCTATCCTTCACAGAATTTACATACTTATCATCATATGGATATATGATCACTAGTTTGTTTTGAATGACAACAGATACATTCCTTCCAAGATAATTTATGTGGTATTTTTGTATATAAATCTTATATATGGCTTTGGTATCACAAAATTCAATTAGTGGGAGAATACAAAGATGTATAGTATTCACATTCCCACAAACTTTAAATGAAGAAGAATCAAATACTTGTGATGTGATCATTGTACCATCAGGGGTTTTCATGGGAATTTAAACATCAAATTGATAGTGTGGAATCACAATACCATTTTAAAATTATTCAATTATATAATAGTGGGTAGATCAATTGTCAAATAAAACATAAGTAGTTCTAGAGTGGATGGTATGTATACCTTACAATACATCGTTATCATAACCCACTTCAAAAATATTGATCGCATGAGAGATCCCTTTGTCTATCAACATTTGAGATTGATGAAACTGATCAGTGTCATTAACCATCATATTTGGGTAGTGGTTATTTTTGTGCCTATACTGCATACATTTAATACCCTAGAGTGTGGGTGGTTCATTCTATGGATCCTCCTCTCTATACACATCATTATCTAACTTATTTTCATAACTTCAACTATCTACTCCTAAATGAAAATCTTTCCCACACTTAAATCATCTTCCAATCCACTTAAGAAATTTTCTACCATGTTTCCTTCCATACATTGAGCAAGAGGGAAGGATCATATTATTTTCCATATGGATTTTAGGGTTTTATTTAAGTTACATAATTATTTTCTTATTAAAATCATTTGATTGATTTCTAACCATAATCTCTATTTGTTCTTTTATGACACAATGAACGATTTCTTCATATATATTGAAGTCCCTTATAGAATATTAACTTCAAAGTCATGACTTAATAAATTAAAGAATTTTTTAACAATAATTTCAGGATGGATGATAATTCCAAAAGTGTAACTAGAAAATCTTGAAAATTTCACCTCATAGGTACCCAATGATTCATCATCCCTATACTTCTAATTAAGGAATTAATTCATTTTAATTTGAGTCATATGAGGAATGTAATTGTTGAAAAAAATAAATTTTTAACATCATCCCATTCCGGGGATTCCATTTCACATTTTTGACTCTTATTCATTAAAATATTTCACCATTGATCTGTTTCACCGTCCAAATGATAAACAACCAAAATGACATTTTTATTCAATGAACGCTAGAGAATGAAAATAAATATTTCCAATGGTACTGATATATTTCTCAGCAACTAGTGGATGCACGAAACCAAAAAAATATGGTCTGAATTACCTCATAAATAACTCAACAAATTATTGTTCCCTTATTTTATCATTTTTAATTTCAGTTTGATTCATATCTTGGGAATGTTTTATGGGAATAGCGATGTGATCTTTCATTCCATCTACCATAGAATTTTGTTTCCCATGAGAGTACTTTTTTTCCATCACACACAACATTAAATTTTTTCTTTTATCTCTATCAATTGGTAAAACCCATAAAGCTGAGAGAAAGAAAGAATAATCATAGTTGGAAACCACATAATCGTGAAAGATCACTTAATGGATGTCAAAATCATGATTTTTTTTCCAATCTATGACACCATTGGTTTAACCTAGCTCAATCATGATGAATTTTAAAAGTTTTCATGATGGTTCACAATGAATTTATTAATTTAATATGTTTTTACAAAAATACGATAAAACAAGGTGTTTATTAAGGATCATTTTCATGCCCCAGGTGATGATTGAGTACAGATCAACGTTCCTTTTTCAGAGATAATACCCCTTTTTACCTATATGAGAGAGGCACATCAACTAATTTTATCTAGATATATATTTAATTAGATATAATCAACTAACTATATCGTTTAAAAAAATTCAAATACTATTTCCTATAATTTTACTCATCCTTATAAATATACCTCTGGATCTCATTAAAATTTTATCATGCACATTTCCAAAGGATAGAATAACCATTCTCTGATTCAAACTGTAAAGGTCCAGACTTCTTCTACAAAATATTACATCTCAATATATGAATATTCATTATACAGATTAAAAATCCATACTAGAATCATTTAGGTCTAGAGAGTTTGGAAACATGGACACATAAAAAATGCTATATATGTGATATTAGTTATCTCCCATTATGTTTTTTAAATATCACCCTTATTAAAGATATCATACATAATATATAACTTCATATCACAGGGAAAGGAATCATTAGAAAGTGTGAGATAATATTCTTATCAAAGGTAAACAAAGGATATATCAATGATAACATATAAATAACATGGTAATGAGGGTGTCATAAAATGATATTGACAATTGAAAACTATAACATTCATATAATGTATCATAAACATGAGTCTTAATAAAAATCTTGGTAGTTCATATGACATGAATCATAAAGGAATCAAAGAACATAATCTACTAGATCTTAAAAATTCATTAAGATATAGTTTTTTAGAATACATATAATAATAGAATTCTGTTTACTTAATAGTAAATTAGAATTACTAAACTATAATAATGGGATGATATTACTCTTAAAACGAGTTTCTAAGTCATGGTTCACTCCCAATACTATCACAGTGGCCAATATCCCATACTAAAATGGGCTCAATCTTTATTCCAATCCTGTTTGACACATTTGACATCAATCTTTATCCAATGTAATGGATGTATATATAGGTCCCAAAAATAAAATAATTAAAATCATCCCTATGTTTTAAAAAATATCATATCCCAATCATCATATCTGAATCCAAGAAAAGAAATGGGTTTTATAACATAATCATCATTCCATAACCCATGAAAAGAAACATGTTTCACAAAAAACTCACCATAACATAACCCATGGAAAAGAAATAGGATTCAAAAAAAAAATATTCATAAACATAATCCATTTAGATAAATAATAAGAAAATATTCCTTGGTTCATAACCCTAGTAATGAATTATTAACATCAAAGGATATCATCTTATATGGAAAATGATTTTGAAATATCACTTGGAACATTTTCTGGGTATAATAACCTGTTCACCTTGAAAATAAACGATTTAAAATGAATGTCCACAAAAAAATTGGGAAAAAACATTTAATTTAAAATAACATTTGAAACGTAAAAAAGAATCTTTACACCATCATGTGTTAATAGTGGTCAGAAATTCTGTTGATGTCTTACATGTTAAAAATAAGGATTCCTTTCACTTTTTGGATAAAATCCAAATAGAAATTTTTTGGTATATATAATGAATAATACTTTTAATTTGTTTATAAAAAATTAAAAAAAATTTAAAAATGTATTTAAACCATCATTGGGGAGTAGTAAGAACATACATTAAAAGAATATTTTTTGAAAACATGCATATAAAATAAAATGTGTTTTAATCAATGAGGGAGATAAAGAAAATTTATATTAAAAACATTATTTTGAACTCATGAGTACATAAACAGAGAAAAAATAAGTGAAAATAAGTATTCTTGTGAAAACACTATAGGAGGATATAATTAAAATGTTTCATGATATGTGGATCATAATACATCATTATCAAATGTATAATCATAAAAAATCCCAACAAATAATGAGATTTGTATATCAAAACCTTACCACCATGGTAAATTTTAAATAATAAACCCATGAATAAATAAATTAAAATATAATTAAAACATAGTTAGAATGAATAAATTCATTATATTACATTTCAATTGGGTTGCACATACATATCATTAAATAAGACTAGTGCACAACATAATGTATGTCCCAAAGAAGACAAATTGTGATAAAAATCCATTACCATATGTTTCAACATACTTTATACACATTCAAATAAAATATATAATAAATATAATTTAAATGTACATTTATTCTAAAATAATATTTATATATATATCTCTCTCATTTCATATATGATTTAATTATGACATTTTATTAACTGTTTATTAATAATTCCTTGTTAAAATCATGTTTCGTGTAATAACTACTTTTTTTCATGTATGTTTTAATTTCTTATTTTCAGTCCGTTTATATTGATCATGGTCTATAATATCAATATTATGAATTATTATATAAATATAATATATATTAATTATTTATTTTTTCTTTTAATCCATTAATTTTAGATATAAAAAATGAATTACAACATTCATGGAGATAGTAGGTCGTGTATATGAATAAATGCTATTTCTGTTTCATTAATGGAAGATATGTGGAAATTTTAAATAATATATTACATTTAAAAAAATAATTTTTTCACATATATATTTATATCACAAATTATCCTTGAAAATGCCACTATTTCATTCTCATGTAAACTGTAAGTGAACAACGAATGACATCACTTTACGAGGTAGTACTCTGTCGTACACATAAACAGTTTTATCATATTACCATAGAATGTAAATTAAGAAGGTATATGTGATATTATAAATCTATATGTATGATAATATCATAAAAGTCATATAAATATATTATTACTGTCATTATATCTATCCTTTATAGGTGGGGATGGAAAACAAATAACATCGGTTCAAGAGGTGGTAGTCTGCTGTACACATGATTAATGGTTTCATTTACCATTTGATAGAAGATTAAATTTATGATGGTAATAATATTAAAAAAAATAAAATCTCAGTATATGGGATATATTGGTGTCACTATATTATCATAGTTGGAAAATATTTTAAAGAGTTGGAAGAATATATAAAAAACAAAAGTTTAGGAATTCTGTTTCTTCTTTGGTGAACCAATTTAAATTTATACATAAGGCATTCATAAGACAGTATCATAATAAAAACAAAATATTATAACATGTGTGGATGGATGCATTTTATTTATTTGGGAAAGTATTTAAAAAAATGCTTTTGGAAGTGGGATCTTTTATAAGTGTGTGAAAGGACACATAAGAGAGTTTGGAAAATAATAATTTATGACCCCAATTTTCACAATCCAAAAAGAATAAAACTAGTTCATTAGAGAAAACTATATACTATAAGGTATAAATATGGATTTAAAATGGGTTTATTACAAGATTTTAGTTCATTTTAATCCTTATCATTTTGTTTTAACGCCCTGTAATTCTGTTTTAAATTCAACCTTGGTAATTAATTATTAAGGATTTTACTTCAAATTTGAAAAAAACATTAAAATTAAAATATTATTTATTGTTAAATATTCTGATTCAAAATATTTAATATAAATTCTTAAATTAAATTCTCATCATTCATAAAATTTAATTTAAAATTAAATCTTTAGTCACTACGTAAAAGTTATTTCTTAATGGGAAGATTTTTAAAAGATTAAAATTTTTTAACATAAAAATTCAATATAAAATAGAATAAAATAAAAAATTGATTAATGGTTATATTATTGAAATAATTTTACTCTTAAAACCATATTCAAATAAAATTCATCTTGTAAATTCTTTAATGGAAATGACCGTTTTTAATAAAAATCATAATTTTTTTTACTATTCATCCAAAATTTATTATCTGCAAAGAATTTTCCAAAAATAACTGAATGAAAATTTTAGAATTTAGATTTCAAAAACTATATTTATTTTTTAAAAAACTATTATGAACGTTTTTAAAAATTAAATTTATTATTTTCTCAAAAAAAAATCTCGTAAAATCATATTTTGGCGTAAATGGTATTTTCAAATCGTATAAGAACATTAATAAAAATTGAGAAAATTATTATCAATATAATTTATTTATATAAAATATGTATACTTATTATTAAAAAGGCACAATTTCTATTCACACCACTATATTTAATGGTTATGATATAATGGTCTTTTTTAAATAATAATATTAATGATTTGATGTGATTCGTTAAAACTCAGTGTTGTGTGTAACCTAAGCTATCATAATATTTAAATTTATTCCAATTTTATATTTCATTATGTATTGGGGTGTTATATTGGCGTACCAAGAGTTTCCCTATAAACCATGATGAGTTTGACCTCCTCCATGATTTGATTAAAGGTTTTGTATTCCTAAAATTGAAAATTGGTATACATTACACCATGACTAATTAGTGTGGCGATATATTTGGTGTGGCTCATTCAAGATCACCATGGTCATGGTGAAAACCTCTATACTATGGTGTCGGTGGTTTCAGAATTTTGAATTGGAAAATTATCTGTCTGATCTTAAAGGGTGAGTTATTCATAATGACGAGGTCATGTATAATACTTATAGAAGGGTTATTCAGTGTGTCCTTCGATCAATTTTAATCCTCTAATTACTCTCATTTTGGTTCATGTAAATTCATTAAAGATTATTTACCATGTGATTGGCATTATTTCCTTATTTTGGTGAGAATTTTGTGAGTCCTTTGAGTTTATTCAGTTCATGAGGTTAATTCTTCAAGGTAAGATATCCTCTTGTATTCTCCTTGTATTTTCCATCTATTGCTACTATCTTTTATAATTTAAGAAGACACTTTCACTATATCAAATATATAATGTTGTTCTTTATTGTGGGAATTATTGATGTCTTAAGGTTCATTTAGACCCATCATTATTTATAAATTCATTATGACTTTTTTTGTGGTGGAATACTTCCTCATTAATTGAATGAAACAATGTTTGAGGTAGGATTCCGATTAATTTATTTTCATAATTGAATATATGATCGGTCAAGATTCAATTATGGGATTAATATATATTCTCATATTTTCCCCTATTTTTTAGTAGCTATATCAAACAAAGATTTTTACATGGTACTTTTATAAAATTAATAAATTTTGTTTTTTTCATATCCTTTGATATAAATAACTAGTTTAAATGAATAATCCATCATGTTGGAAATTATAATTCCTACTTGGATGTTGATAAGTGTTCTTGAGATTATTTATGATATTGATTTATGAATGATAGAAAAGTATTGTTTTCTAAATTTTTGGTGTGTTCAGTACTTTTTCATGAAATCCATAAAGTAAAGTATTTATTGATATAATAAAATTGTGAATAATTAATTTATTTTTCCAAAGTGGTTTTCATGGAATTGTAATTAAATAATGATTCAAATACACATTTGGCACTTTTAATTATTTCTTTGAAAAATAAAATACCCACAGGAATTCCCCTTCATATATAAAGGAAATTATGTATGCATGAATTCATTTCAAGCATTTCCCTATTGAGAGAAATTGATTGATATTATTATGCATTTAAAATGGGATTATTCCAATGTGGTTGTTTAGAGGTAAAAGTGAGATAAATGGTTTCTCATTAAAATTATTATGTATATCTTATTGAAATCATAGTCTGAATTTCTGATATTTCATGGGAATACTATTTTTTATAAGAGGGAAAACTATGTTTACATGAAAAATAATTTAAAATTACACTATGTCTAGTGGCCCTAGGTGGGACTTAGTGCAACCTACGAGGCGTTTCCCCATGGTTAGGCCATGATGGGTAAGGATGAGTTTTTTGGTAGGGTCAATTGATTGGTAGTTGTTTTCTAATATTAAATATTTTCTTTATTAATGAACATGTTATATATATACTAGATTTTTCCACATGGGCTGATAGGATTCTATAAGGATGGTGTATATATATTTTCCAAGGTATAGGTGTTTGGAACTGGGACATGTTATATTAATAGCTTTCAATATTGGTAATAATATATATTTAACTGGAGTTGATGTATGTTTTTATAAAAGAATATAAATTTATCTTTTATTTAGAATGAACATCATATTTGTGTTAATGAGTATTTATTTAAAAAAACCATTTGATACATTCTTTATAAGAGTAAAAACTAGAACACCTTTTTTATATCATTATATTCAAACTTTTATGACATGGATTTTTTTAAATGTCTCATATTATGGGTTGAATGTTGAGGACCTACTTAGATTTTTTAGCTCATACATATATAAAAATGGTTATATTCAACTTGGATATTGAAGACATTTTTGATACTCTCTGTGCAGGTTAAGGGATATGCTAGTGGAGTTTTTCATTTTCACATAGAGAATGTCTTTTTTTTCCCTATTATCTATTATACAATAAATTGGACATATATTCTGGAATCTTTTATTCATGATAGTTTATTAATTATATTTGAGTTCCTTGTTCCTATCATGCAATTTTAATCTTATACTTCTTTGTTATTATTATTTATGGGTGAAATATTTTCTAATACGTTCTTGTTGATTTCTAGGTTCTTTTTATCATCTCATGAGGTTTTAGAATGCCCTTTGGGCCTTTTAAAGGATATTTTTGGTGTCCTATTTGGGGATAGACCATGTTGGTATGTGAAAAAACAATATCAAAAGAGGTTGTTTTTTCTTTTTTACCGGGGGTAATATGGTGTTCAGAAGCTCGTATTACTGAAATTTAGATGGTAGATCAATAATATTTACTTTATTATCTCTATTTGTGATGAGTCATAAATTTCTAGGGATTTAATAGATTTGTCTATATTTTGATCGAATTTGGTTCTCGATTTTTTCCAGATTTTGATCATTAATTTTTTGTGATTAGTGAGATTTAAAGGTGAAAGAAATGAAATCAGTGGAATATAGTATATGTACAATGTTTTTCAAACCTTTTTCATAACATGTGACATCTTTAACTTTCATTATACCTAGTATAATTTGTTTACAGTTGGGAAGACCGAGTAGTTAATCCTCACATTGTTGTGAGATTTGATGATTTTTTATTTTTCATTTCTTGTATATTTGTTCTGTTTATTTATTTATTTATTTTGAATAACGTTTAGTGGTTAAATTTTATGATTTTTTATGTTGTTAAATACAAAAGTGAAAAGAAAATTTTAAATGGGTGTTTCCATAAATTGTTTTTAAAAGGTAACTATTTTTTTAGAATTATATGGGATACTTTTAATTTTTTTTGAATTTTTTTGAGAATAGATTGGATCAAAAATGATATATGGTATTTAAAATATTATAATTTTTTCATTTAAAATGAAATATGAATTATAAAATCCCTCTATGATATTTCTTATTCGAATTTGTTGTCTATTTTTGTGAAATCCATTTAAATCATGTGGAAATGATATATTGTTTATTAATTTAATCATTTATTTGAAGTTGTTAGTAAATATTAATAGGATTTTTTTATGAATTATGCGTGAAATGTTATAATATTTTAGGTTTTGATAAATTTTTATATTAAATTCATTAACTTCAAAAGTTACAAAATAAGTTTAAATATTGGATTAAGGAATCAATGTTATTTTTGAAAAGAGTTTTGATAAATCTCTATTTTGTAAAAGAGAAAATTTTATTATTTAAATTAAAAATAAATAAGGTTGTTGATTGAAATTTTATTAAAAAGTAAATAATGTAATTTATTAAATATTTTTATTGATATTTATTATTGATTAATTCTTGTCTTCCTAGGGTTTAATTTTTTAGTTTATATGGATGATGTTTATACTTCTTGTTTTAAGAGTAGATCCCAATTCAGATCAAAATGGGCTATTTGGTTAATCAACATTCTCTAGGAATGATCGTTATATTTTTTTAGTCATTCGTATTGGTGTTATTCCTATATTACCCTACTATCATCATTTTATATGATTGTTCAAAAAGATAAACCCACATCATTTAATTGGGAAATAATATTATCTGGATGTTTTTGTTTTTATACAAAGTATTGAGGATATTTTTTGCATCTTGAACTTTATAAATTTCAAATTCTTATATTTTATACCTTTTATATTAGAGGGAATGAGATAAATGTATTGGAATTTGGTTATCCAATCTAATTCATAAAATTAACTCTCGTTCAAAACATTCAAGGTTTCAATAATTCACTAGTTGTTTATGAATGAGGAAAATATATCTAATGATATTGAATTTCATGGTCTTTAGAAAGAAATAAAATAGTGTTGGAGTATGCACATCATTTTCTAGAGTTGGTTTCAAACATACCACATATGTCCTTGGAAGATTCTTTAATGGATTGTATTTTTGGGGAAGTTATTTGAACCAACCTATGAGTAATAGTTTCCTCTCTCGACCTTAACTCATGTTGATATATTTTAGGGTAAGATGTCAATGTTGAATGAAAATTATTATATGATATCGTGATCTTTGATATTTAACATAATCCCAATTGTGATGGTGGAAGCTCTAACATTGTAAAAATAATTTCTTCCATGTTTGATATTGTCAATAAAGAAACCAAAAGTCTATATTAACTCTTATAACCTATTTTTTATTATATTAAATAACTTTTATTTATATAATTGAGAAAAAGTGAGACAAAATAAATTTTATAATTATAAGACTCTTAAGTCCTATATTGACTATGGTTTTTTGGTTATTTGAAAAGGTTAAAGAAAGGCCGTACTCTAAATAAACGTGGTGTAAAATATAAATTTTCTTAATATGTACTAATTCAGCCTTTTGATTATGAATTATATGTTATTATGGTTTGAGTTTTATTTCAATGTAATATGTTTCCCTTATTGACCTTTTAATGTTTATTCTTAAATTTTCAGGGTTTTTTCTTGGTTTCATATGTTTTTCGATTCTATATAAGTGATGTTATAATTCAATTTATATTGATTCTCATGTAATCATTATCTATTCATATATATATATATATTTTATTTTATTGATATCATTTTGAATCTAAGTTAAATTCATATACTATGGGGAGAACCCCCCCCCCCATCATTGGGTTTTCTATGTCAAGAGGGAATCTCTGCATGATTTAATGTGGTCTTTTTACACAATTTCAAATCAAGGATATGAAGGTTTTTTCTTTTGGGACCCTGAGTCCTTTATAGTGATTCATTTATAGTTTCTTTATTTTCTTTCCCTTTAATATCACCAAAGTGATGTTTTTTATATTAGGAATTATCATGCCTAAGTGATGTTTTTACTTCTCCTTTCTTGCAGTGATGTGGGATTTACCTTCATATGATAGTAGATATGAAATTATTGAATGTTTTTTTGAAAAAATGGGAACTAGTGTTGGTTGTGACATTATTATATGTTAGATTCCTCAAGAACCGATTCTCTAGAAGAATGAAATAGGGTTACCTATACATACCATGAGTTCTGAAAATGTATTTGATGTTGAGGCATGATCCTCGATGATGCATTTCTAGTTGTTATACACTTTTTATAGTTGGTGGTAATATTTTCATACCTGTTATTCTATGTGATGTTTAATGGATTAACATGAGTATTGTTTTTAGGTTTTAATTGGTTATTTTTGTTTATTTTTAGACTGAGTATTTGAAAATGTGTCAATTATTTTCGGAGAAATATTATCTTAGTATTTTTTTTGTGATTTTTCATCTTCATTGAGTTTTTTCCTTGTCTTTTCTTCGATAGAGGATAGTATTATGTGAGAAACTAGTGACCAAATGGTTTTTTACAATTGGGGTGGGGGGATACCACCATTAATTATAAAATATCCTCCAAGCGTTATATATTTTAGTCTATATCTTAGAGAGATATATTTTTCAATTTTCTTGAGTTTTGGAATGGTGTTTGGGATTCGAAAGATAACATTGGATGTATTTTTCCTATTATGTTATATGTTTATTTTTCCCTTTATCAACCATTGAACATGAATCTTTAATGGAAGAAAATAATATTTTGGGGACATTATCACATATTTGTTTTATGGTATTGGTTTATGAGCATTATTATGGTTCAATTTGGGTTTGGTATTTTTGGGTTGGACCCTAGTGTCTTAAATATGTATTTTGGAATTTCTACATGAAATACTAGCTAGGAAAAATCATGGTCCAAGATTTGTTTTTATAGGTATTTCAAGTATACCATAGAGAAGACCAACAAAAAATATTCTAGGTGAGGTCTCAAGCATGTGTCGTTGGGAGTATTCTTATAGACCACAACTAGTTTGGCCTCCATTATTCCCTCATATAGGGATCCTTGAGTCAAAAATAACTAATGAATATTATCTATTATTTGGTTAGTAGTCGATTTTGACTCCTCATAATGGGGTCTTCAATATGACCATTAGATGTGTGAACACTATAATTTCATGGTTTCAATGGTTTCAAAATATATAAATGGTCAGTGAAAAAAGTTATCTTAAATAAGGATTTATGGTGTTTATAAGTGTGTGTCTGATATTATGGTAGGTAAATTAATTTTTTCAACTCAATTTAACCCTCAAAATTACCTTTTTTTGTGTTAGTCTTAGTTCATTGGATTATTTATATTTGGTGAGTGGCCTTACTACACTCTCTTGGTGCGATTAAGGTGGGATTTTCAGGTTTATTAAACTTTTGAGGTTAATTCATCATGGTATAATCACCTCTTTTCCTCAACTTGTTTCTCAATTAAAATACTTATATCCTTCCTAAACCTAAAATCCATGGTGTCTAGATCAATGATCTATGATTTCCACAATGTGTAATTCATCATATGATATGTTTTTTAGACCAAATTTATTTCGAAAGGAATTTTGGGTTGAATATTGGTGGATTACCTCGACTATCCATGAAATCAATGTTATTTGAGGTATGTGTCCTATTTATCTATCTTTAACATAAATATATGACTTCTAGAACTTTCATAATTATATTTAAATTCATTCGAATATTTTTCTCTTATTTAAATCATCTAAATTTAAGAATGATATTTACATAATATTTTGGTAGTGATAGGGAACATGTGATATCTATATGATTTGATTAAAAAAATAATTTAAAGAAATAAAAAATTATTTTGAAAATTTAATTCCTCACTGGATCATGATAATTGTTCCATTAAATTTATATGATGCTTATTTACAAAGGATAGAGCATTGTTTTTTTCACAAATCTAGGGCGTTTTTTAGTTTTTTAAGTATTTTTAAAAATCATGTATATGTTTATTTAGTTGAATGATGTATTATGAATTTGATTTTTCAAAAGGGGTTTTTCATGGATATAACCTTAATAAATTATTCTAAGGCTATGAGGGAAATTTTAATGGCTTATATGGAAAAAACACAAAATACAAGACCCTCTATATATATGGGAAATTGTACATGGTTGATTTCTTGTGATAAATTTACCGAGTGAGGGAAATAGTCTTATGTAATTTTTAATTGGTGAAGGTGATGTGTCCTATTAGGGGGTTTAGAGGCGTGAGAAAGATAAATAGTTATTTTCAAATATTATTATGTATATTTATTTGTAATTAACACCTCCATTATTGATATATCATTAGAAGACTGATCATGATAGGAGGGAAGTCTACATGGACATGTAGACTAGTTTAGAGTTATGTTTGGAGTAGTGTCCCTAAGTGGGGATTAGGTAAACTTATGGTATGTTTTCACTTTTTTTTCAAAATAATAGTAAGATAATGTATTTAAGTAAGTCAAATTTATGTTTAGTTGTTTTCTAGTATACACAATTTTCTTCATTGATGACCATGTATGGACTATACAAGATAGTTCCCCTAGATAACCAAAGATTCAATGGTGAAGAAATATAATTATTTTCCATGTTATGGGTATTTGGTTCAAATAAATAGTATTTTTATATCTTCTTATATTTTTAATAAAATAGATTTACCTACATTTTATGAATGTTTTTACTAAAATAATATAAACTGTGGTTTTATTTGTAAAGAACCACATATTTTTGGAAATGGGTTTTTTATGGAAAATAGTTTGATACTATATTTATAGAAGAAATATTGGGAACCTTATTTTATATATTTATTTTAAAACTTGCATGAAACTGATTTTATTTTGTTTTGTTATTGGTCGGTGGGTAGAACCAAACTAATATTTTTATCTATGGTTTATTTGTTATAGTTTTTCCTCTTATTGGATTTTTTGAATGTTTAATTACCTCTTAGCTGAGGTTATAAGAGATTCAAGTGGAGTTATTCATGTTCATATAGGGATTGTATATGTTTTTCCATTTAATATACCATGTTTTCTATTGTACCAATAATCATCCTTATATTCTAGAATCTTTTGTTCATGATTTTTAATGTATTATATATGAGTTCATAGTTTTTTGTTTTTTATTTATACTTTATCTTCTTAATTATTATTATTTATGTGTCAAATTAATCCCAATAAATTCTTGTTTATTCCAAGGATAGTTTCACCAACATAGAGGGATTTGAAATTCCTTTTGGCCCTTTCCATGGCTAGCTTAGGTGTTCTATTCCAAGACGACCCAACATAACACTGATCACTAATTAGAAAGTGGGAATATTGATTCATGATTTTTGGGATGGATTTTTCATGTAAATAATTTTTTATTTCAATAATTCTAATTAGATTATGTGTACATTTTGGAACTAAAGTATCTTTCTAAACATTGTGATGATTTACATGCTAGATCCTCATCATTGGTAAGCCTTCAACTTCCCATCCTAACCTTTAAGAAGACACTATCAAATTAATACATTACAAAAAATAACCATTCAGGTCTTATGATTTATTATAAAGAAATAATATTGTCGACCAATGGATAAATAGAATTACATAAATAATCCAAATAAAGTAATAATAAAATCATTAACACACCATAAATAAACGAAAAAAAATATTCCCATGGAATGATTTTTGAAAACCAACCAATTCTTATTTAAAATATCATCTTGTAAAATTTATCAATTACTTTTAAAACTATATGAAAATATGTTTCCAATTTTTTAACCTTATAAAATCATTTCCACATTAAACCGGACCACATAAAAAATATATAGAAATATATCTTTCATTTACTAAATACATCCCTACACACCCTAATAAAAACAAGAATTTGGTTAAAACAATAATAAATAATAATTAAATTCTATTAAAAACAACCATAAACCCAAATTTTAAAGTCAACTTATTATAAAATTCCTCTTCACATAAAAAACCATTTTCAGAAAAATAAAAAATAGTAAAAATTTAAAATCCTAATAAAAACCTATCCAAACATATCAACATATCATAAGACCACCCATATTACTTTTCTCGTCTGCAATTCAGCAATGGTGATCCATGAAACATGAGGTATAAATAAAAAACTAATGAGACAAGAAACCCTTTTTCACTTAGTTTCAGGGTTTGATGGGATACGTGATTATCCTAAAATAGTCCCCACAACATGTATTAAATAATTTTTTTGGTCATTCCATGTCATATCATAATAAGAAATCCAAATTCATGTCCTTGAATATTCGTAATTTCCCCCTCAGAATTCGATAAAATATGCCCATGGATACTCAAAAAATGAAAACAACGATAAAACACCATTGTATGTCTCACATAATTAAAAATATTAAAAAAATACTAATCATGACTACACCTGGTAAACCAATTCTTAGAGTGATTAATTATTCATTAGTATCTCCCAACCTACCTATTGATTTTTATAGTCATTTTATCCATTCTACCAACATTACCTAATATCAAGATAACACTCTCAAACCTATGACCTAATAATAACCTTAGATCTGATACCATTTTCAATGATCCATCCTAGGATTCCACCTGAACTAGTACATTTCCTAAATAACAATATAAATTAAGGGTGTTCTTAATCCACAGCTAGGGTCAGGGAATCGTAGAGCATCACGCTGAGAAAAATTTCTCCCTTAAACAGTTAATGGATAATTCAATCATGGAATGAACATATAAAAAAGAATAATTATATAAATAAAGTTTTTAGAGTAAAAAATTAACTAATATGAGTGAAAGAAAAATTGAAATAAATATAACAATATAAAAAATATAAAACAAAACATGTACAACACAGAGAAAACATCTACATGTAACCCTAGTGTTTGTGTCCATATTTCACACAGTATAGAAAATCCAACATAAGAATCCTAAAATGTATATGAAACATTCAACCTCACTTTAATAATAAATTTCATACACATTTACATTAATGTTTGTGTAGGGTGTGAGTAAACGGGATCACTATGATCTCTCCCATCGAGTCTATATAATAACTTTGTTTTAGTATTTTAGAGAATCATATTTTAAATAAAATATAATAATTATATTTTAAAGTTAATATTCTATAGTGAAATAGAATTTTTTAAATCAAATTACACTTAATAAATTAAATTTGTTATGTATAACTATTTTGGGAATCCAAGGACAATAAGTTTCTTTGGATTCCTCAAATAAAATTGAAAAAATCATTTCCATAATATTTGAAACATTCGTTCAAACCAATAATTGAGTAGCATTAAAAAATGGGTGATCCAAACACTCAGATTAGAGTATTAAAAAATTAGGAACCTAAATTTTAGATATAAAAATAAATTAAAATATATATGAATTCCAAAAGAAATATAGATAGTTGGGAAGTAAAAACAATCATGAGAAACGAAATACCATACATAAAACCTCATATAATGGAAGTTGTTTCATGATATACAATATTATATCTTGTTAGAATGATGAATAACTAGGTTATTAGAATCACTGGGACCATATGGGTTTCTTAACGAGATATATTATCCAGTATAACCCTTTGGGAGTGTATGGAATTTCCAATAACAAAACCTAGGATGGTAAAACTCTCATAGAGATCTCTATATCTTAAAAAATTGAACTAACACCCAATGAATATGGGAATTACAATACATTCATAAGGAGATCATGATGTCAATACAGAAAATTTGAGAAAGCAACCAAACAAAAAAATGGATCAATATATTATAGTTAGTATCTGTCACCTGACCTCTATCTACCTAAAAAAACACTTCATTCAAAATCCATGAACCACATGTTAAACATACCAACCATTATGGGAAATAAATCACATTTAAATGGGGGTATAATGAAGGTCCCAAAATTTCTAATGTGTTTCTTTTAAAATTTATTAATGGAACTTCATAATAAGAATATGTTATGGGATTCCAAGATAATTTTCTATCATTTTAGAAAACTCAATAACAAATATCATCAAAAAAATCCTCTAAAACCACTCATTCTATTTTCAAAATGGGAAAGCAATTACTAAAACTCATTTCAAAGAAACATTTATCGTTTATTAAATAATCTTTTTATTCCATGTACAAAAGATCATGGAATCTCTTTAAAATCACTATAATAATAAATCAAATAGATATTCATTAATTTATAAAAGTTTATAAATCATATTTAAATCATGAATTAAAAAAATAATAAACAATAAAATACAAACTCAAATAAACCATAATCAATCTTAAACGCATGTCCTTCTATTGATAAATCTCAATGAATTCAAGAATCACTATCTAAAATCCCTAAATAGAAAAACCCAATTTTAGTTGAAAAAAATGTATTTCCATATTACACAGTGATTATGGTCCTTTGAAAGATGATTAATTAGAGGGAAGAAAGGAGTGAAGTGAATAATAGATGAGTGAAGGATGAGTGGTGGTATTATAATAAACACCCACTCATAAATCATGGGGAAGAAGCCACAAATCGGGAGGGGAAGAAAAATATTATCTCCCAGGAGATCATAGAGGGTTGGTTGTGTGATAAAAGGAAGCGGATGTAGTAGATAATTAAAATCAGATTTGGTAAATTTAAAATTTCATTTGTAAGTGAAATTTGGGCATATGACAAGGTTTTTCAAAATTACATTCTACACCATGTTCCTAACATACATGAGCCACATTCCCACATTCCACAACTCACATAGTTTACCTCAATAACCTACACATTTTGAAAAATCATACACTGACCATGAAAATATGTATGCTCTAGTTTTTATCCCATCGACATGGTTTTCATATGGTTAATTGTAATTATCCATGATTACTATTTGATATATAAAAAATAGAAACAAACCAAATTTCTAGCACAAATAATTACTAAATTCATTATAACCCAATATAATATAAAATACTAAAAAATATACATCAACAGTAATATGGGGGTGTTTCAATCCTGTTATTGATAACTGAAAATATAATCAATCCATAATTTAATTCCTATTATGCTCCATAAATATAAAATTGAATAATTTATATATTTACCATATTATGACATTTAAATAAATATGAAATGAAACTCAATTTTAGATCATTATTAGTAGAAATTTTTTTATTTTATCCAATATTTATAGTTTTCTTAAATCTTAAACACGAAATAATTATTTATAGGAACTAACATTACAATCCTTGTACATAAATTTCGTCAATAACAATTTTGTGATGGTGGGTTCTACATGAACTAGAGATACAACTAAAAAAAGATTTTATTTTGGTCTGTGAAATATATTTTTCAATTCAATAAACTTTCCAATTTTCATATTGTTTTCCATTTACTTATTTCTTTTAAGATAAATATTTTTATAAATAATCAAAAATATACCAGATAAAAAATAATCTCAAATTAGTTTTGTCATTGCAATATAGTATATGTGCCTCTAGAAATCATTTTTCTATAAGTTCTTATAGACATTGTTCCTATTCTAATAACCAATGCATATAAAGAATGAGTTTGTTAAATTTGATCAGTCTCCTAATATCTCAAGTAGATATGTTCAATGCCTTAGATAAATTTAATCTTTCATTCGATTAATATGTTTTCATCAGAGGGATTTTTTTAATACACTTAGTAAAAAATATGATAATTATCAATGATTATAATTGATTTTATTTATGTTATTGATTATATGATATCAATTTTTCATTTTATTTGGAATTTTGTTAGGTTTTATTGCCTCAATTTGAAAAGAATTGTTTCAAATAGAAAATGGAGTTCTTTTAAGACAACGAGGGTTATTATCAATACCATAATTTTTAATTAGTCACAATTCCTCCCTCATGAATCTGATGTGTATAAGGAAATGTGTGTTTGAATAACATCCAATAAACTTTTAATGGTAGATGAATAATTGTTTAAGATATTCATTAGCTCATTCCTCTAAATTGTCTTTTATATTATTACATATTTCATAATAAACTTTATATTTATATTACATTGACCTATTAGATGAATCTCATGATGAACATGAATGTACCTCTATCTCTTAAATGAAATAGTTTTGGTTTATTTTTGAAAAAATTACATAATTTTTGTGGTTTTATTACTTTTATTACTAAAGGGATTCCATGTTATTAAGACTTATAATCAAAAATGTCAAATACCTAAAATATTTTGGACAAATACTCTAAAAAACATTTATGGTATGTATATGACATTCTATTAAATTTTTACTTGACCACGAATTGTCATTCTGCAACTAGATATTGTTTGAGTCATGTATTTAATATTTTTTTATTAATTACCAACATATGATATCTCTGATTCATGTATATTTCCTCCATAATTCATGCATAGCATAAAATAAAAATTTTCATTTCACAACATGAAATAATTTTTCTAAACTAAACACTATGTTAATTTCACGGTGACACACAATAAATTATAACAATTCTCAAATACATGAATATATCATCCAGAAAATATAGATTTTTGATATACTATGGATGATTTAAGAGTCATGATTTATTATAAATATGAATATTCACTTACAAATTGTAATATATTTCATCTTTTTTGTTTCTACATTTGGATAAACATTTGGGAGTCAAAAATTGAATCTAACACTGAAGAAGTTAAATTGAAATGTTTAATGAAATATTTAATATACCAAAATTATATGCCTTGGTTTACTTTTTATTAAATTTCATTAAATTTATATTATATAGTCCTTGCATACTATATGGAATGTAAATATCCTTTTTTAATTATCTCTAACATTTTCATTGGATTACTGGAAGAATGTTGTGAAGATGCCTTTGGCAATGTACATGCCTTTGGATTTTTCAGCTTTCCTTTATTTTTATTCTATATAATGATGACCTTTTTTCATTAAGTTATTATTAATTGGGTGAACCTTAGAAAAAATATATTGAATTCATTTCATTATAGTATTCAGTTTATATTTCTTAATGTAACTAAAGGCACTATCCGATAAAAATTATAAAATGAGATGTGTCGAAAGATCATTATTAATCTTGTATCTCGATTTATCTAATAAATAAATATATTATATCATTTTTGGAAAATAAGGAACCACCAGGATTCCATTTGAAACAATACACATGTTAAGTGTAATGTAAATATAATTTTTTCTTACATCAATTTCTCATCATTAAATTATTGAAATGAGAAAACATTGGTTTACCATCCATTTCTTCATTTTGCATTCACTAATGACTAGATAATAATGATAAAAGGTTTATATAAACCTAAAATTATTAATCCATGATTCTTATATAATCTAGTTTTCCACACTCAAATTCCCCATATATTTCTCTTTTAGTAGTCGAGACTCAGGAACATAAAACATTCATTCATGACATAATACTATTCACAATATCCTCTATTACTCTTAGATTATTTTTTGGTAATTAAATATATCTTATAAAATATCAGTTCCAGTTTTTTATGGTATTACATTCCATTTTTTATTGAACAAACTTTTACCACAGTAGTAACTTTATATTAATGACCATTAATTTGAACATTTATGGTTTATTAATCTTAATGGAATCACACAATGATATCAAATTGTAGTATACCTAAACTATTATATTTATAATATTTAGTTACATTAATATTCTATTAGACAAGGTTCATAAAACATGTTCTCATATCTCATGATATGCCCATGACACTTATTAGATATTATTATGTTTTGTGTTTACCTTGGAAAAATTATTAACTTGTTTCTCAATGGCTTGTTGAGTAGAATAAAATCACTTATAAATACATAACTAGGATTTTTGAGATAATTTACCTCTAAAATTGAACCAATGAAGTTGTAGATACTTATTTAATTCCACTTTTAGTTAGGCTGACCCACCACTCTAATTGAAACTCCGTAAGATAATGATTCTCTATTAAATTTTAAAAAATTATCTGAAACTATGATTTCATTACCAATTAATTGATTAAAGTCACTTACTATATAGTAATTACTTTCATGGGGTTTTAAATTATTTTTTTAGCATAGAGAGTAAAATATAATTCTACTTATCATGTTATTTTATATTTGATAAATTCCATAATTTTGACCACCGATAAAGGGAAATAATTTTTCATGTTCTTATTCTTTTTAAATATGTATAATAGTTTACTATTCTATTTTAATTAATATCATCCATGTATTAAAAAAATAATCAACCATGAATGAAATCATTTAATAATGAAATGATCGTGAGATTATAACTAATTATTAATCCATTAAGTAAATGACTGGCCAATTGACACACTATGGGAATTCCTAGAGTCATTTAATGACTCAAAATTAAGCACCCCATCATAATCTCATGTATTTTAACCAACATGGGTCTACAACGACTCTCATCTCGAATTATCTAATAACAATCAACACAATTATAAATAATGTGTACTCACACATAATTGATGGTGATATAAAGATATATGATTTCATTTTAACCACTCAAATTTTAAAACATATTATATTATATAATAAAATATGGATGGTTGATTTTTAAGTAATTAAATAATAAATATTTAACAATTAATTATTTTAAACATACACCATTTGAATAATTAAGATAAATATATAAATAAATCAAACAATCACTGGTTTTCTTTGTCTCATTATTGGTATACAATTATTACCATTTCTCAATAATAATTTAATAAGATAAAATTATACTTGAATTATTATTTTTAATTAATTAACATAAAAATTGATTTTTTTAAATAAATATCAATAAGACTTCCGCTATATGAAATAATTTTAATATATTTCTAGTAGATGAAAAAAAGTATGATTTTTTTGGTAAATATTATTCTAATTTTAATGACCTGTAATGTGTTGTTAAAATACATAATCTAGATGAAATGGGATTTTTCTGGTTGTTAAGGTTATTTTAGACGCATTCTATTCTGTTTTTGAAAGAGTTAGTGGATAGAACCCACAATGAGACAGTATTCTAAAAAAATACTACAGTTTTCATTATGGGGGCCAATACCACCCTAATAATGTTGGATTTATTAATTAGTGGTGTTAGTGAGTTACGAAATGAAAGCATGGATATCCCATTTTGATAGCTAAGATTACTCACTACAAGTAATGGAGTGGGTTCATGAATGCTGCATTCTTGAAACATGAATTAGGTAATCAAACCAAACATAAACGGGACTTATTTTTTTTGGGAAAAAATTAAATGATAACCTCCTCCATGATGTTCAGAATAAACACTCAAAATATCCTATAAACATGTATGATGAATAAAAAATTATAAAATATTATATAACCAGACAATGTATAAAATAAATATAGTAAATCCAATGATCTATAAATAAGATCAAGACCTTATTAAACTCATCCAAAATAAATAAAAATTGAAATTTTATAAAATAACTAGAATAAAATGAAATGGTAATAAAATATATAGAAGGAAAAAAGTTGAAATGTTAATGTGGTGACCCAAAATACATGGAAAATCAAGAATCCCATGAACCATCACCATTTAACTAGTGAAAACCCTTCACCTATTAACTACAAAATAGTCATGTATAAAATAAAAGGATCATACACTATAACCTGGTGATACTTTAATTGAACATGTGCCACAAATAATAAAGTCTATAAACACATGTTTTGTGCTTGTAGGGTGTGAGAGATAATTACTCATTGGATTTTAAAAAATACTGCTCATATAACTGACAGAGTCAATAAATGTATTATATTTTCTTGATATTCAATTCATTATATTTCCTCACATTTTATAATTTGATGATGTTTCGAGACTATTGGAATCAAAGTATCATTTCCTTAGATTACTGTGAATATAGATTAAAATGGATGTAATTGTGAATTTAATTTATTTCATTGATTTATGAAATTTAATTATATGACATACTTCTGAATCTATATTTTTTTATGATTTTTAGGTCATGAATAAAAAAATTATTTATGTTATAGATGATTCATAATAATTTTTCATTAAGGATAAATTACTATGAAATTTACAAAGAACATTGTTGTAAGAATATATAGAAAATAGAAAACTTTTCCTAGATGGGATAGATAAGAGTACATGGCTGATACATAAGAGGTTATACTTCTCAACTGAGGTGATAATATTATAAAATATGATATTATAGATATGTGTTAACGCATACTAGCATATGATGCATATGGATATATTCAATTTCCAATGGTGGTGAAGAGATGAACATCCCTATTATATATACATATTTCCATACAGAAAAGGTGACATGATTATATTTCCAAGTCATGAAAGAGAAATGTAATGGTTCCCAAGCCCTAAAGAAGATATGTAATGGTTTCATGGATGAAAAAGTGATATGTAAATGTCAATAATCCAAACCTATACTTATAAAAGTGTTCCATTGAATGAAAATCTGACACATAAAATCCATTATAATTCAAAAAGATATATATAAAGTTCTTGTACATCAAAAAAATCTAGATTTTGTAATTTCATGTGTTAATTAAATGGTATAAAAAATTCATGGGATGAAATAGAAAACTATCCACATAGAGAATGATCATCGTTAAAGAGTAATTGAAGATTATGGAACTAGAACTCACACTTGATCAAATACATTGTGATTATCGAATGAAGGATCCTTGTTCATGTGGACGGATCCTACCTTAGAAAATATTCTCATATATACCCATTAACATAAGGTTCCCAATCTACTATAATTATATATTTTTTCCACCATTGAAGATGAGATTCCTAGTTCAAAAATTTTATTTCAAACTTGCAAGTACAATTGGGGTTTTAATGTTCTATTTTCATTTATTATTTATTTTGAATATTCTAATTACATAATGTTTAATACTTTCCCTCAATTTTTTTAAATTTACTCTAATTTAACTATCCATAATATTAATTATGGGGAGTAGGTAACCCTATTCTTGGTATTCGATGAGGTTTTATTGATGATCATAAATCTCAAATCATCATTGGTTTAGTTTATTTTATTTTTGATATGAAGTAGGGGAGTTTTTGGGTTTTTATGTACATTTTACACCCATCAATGGAATTCAATATGATTTCATTATATTACATAAAAAATATCCATTCCCTATTTTTTGTCATGTATCTATTATTATGATGCATTTTATTTTGACTGATAGATGAAATAGAAGATAATAGATCCTGGTTTTTAAAGGTGTCATATATGTGTGTTTATCCATCAAGAATTTTAAAAGTGGTTATATTTTTTGTACCAAAGATATCTCTTTAGAATTATAAGTTTCACAGTTGGAGTGGGGGATTACAATAAATATTTTATGGGATGATATATTTATAATGAACTTAGAAAAAAAATAATGAATAATGAATTATGTTGAGTGACCAATCCTAGGATTGAGACCTTTTCTAGTCAATATTATTTAGTTTTTACTTAACTGTATTTATATTCGTTATTTTTTTGAAACCCAACAACCCCAAAATTATTTTCTCTTCATTATATAATAAAAAACACTAAAAAATATTAATATTTAAATTTAATAAGAGTGTAATTGACACATATATTAAAGATAATGGCCCTTGTTAGTTCCCCCCCCCCCACAAAACCATTTTTTTTATTTTTCAAATAGCAACTTTTTTGGTATGTGGAAACCATGAAAATATGCTAGTTGTGCCAGCATACCCACAACCACATTAACTAGTACACACCACATTCAACATTAAATTTAAACATTCAAATTTCAAAAAATAGAGTTTTAAAAATAGACAAAATCTAACGAGAGCCTCGAAAAAACCCACCGCAATCCAAAAAATCAACCATCACGAGGAGGCCTCGAACCAAGAGACCGGTCACGTCACTATTGTCTGCCATCGTCAGTACCATCATCATCGCCATACACCACCAGAGAAGGTAAATAAAAAATTCGACGACATATACATCATTGGTATCCATCACCAAAAATAAAAAAATCATCACCTTGCCACTGTTGACCATCCTTAAAAGAAACCAGAAACAAAGAAAAACACAAAAACCATAAAAAAGCATCACCGATACAGCCAAAACCACCACTATCATCACTGTCCAAACTTCACCAAGAAATCCTCAAGAAGATCATTCGAAAAAAGTGTTAGGTGAAAACATAACAACATTGAAAATAAAAATATACCATACGAGGAGCACTATCAGTAGTCGAATCCCACCTCCCAAAGAATATGGGTAACCACCACTTCGAATCTGACTCATAGAGAAGCAGAAGGACATTGAGGCTAGGGTAGGGATTTAAATTCTGAGGGTTCCGAACAATCATGATGAAAAATAATGAAAATTTAGGAAGAAACAATGAGGGAACATGATCAAGAGGAAAATGGGGAAGACCCGGAATGAAACTGGGGATAAAGTCTAAACCGAGGAAAAACCGAAAAAAGGAGAGGGAAATGGGGGAAGACACCAATAAAAACCACAACTACTGAAACTCAATCCAAAAAACATTTTTATTACATCACTCTATATCAGACGTAGAGATGAGAAATGAAATGCAAGGTCAGAGTATGGTAGCGATGCCTTGGGGTAAAACTGAACTGCCTTCACCGAAGCTGAAGCCAAGGGTAGAACTTAGAAGAAGAGGAGACGTGAAAGAAAATAGGGGATGAACCCTAGGATAATCATTGATCGGTTAGAGAGAGCCTAAGAAGATTTAATTAGAGAATAACCCAGGAGTGGAGAAGGTTTTGGCTAAAAACCCTAGAGCAAAGAAAGAGACTAGATTGAGAGAAACCGGGATAGGATAGGGTCAGGGGAGTGCGGAGCCATTTCAAATATAATGTCCCTTGTTTTTCATTATGGAACACTAGGGATAAAATTAAAATTATTTACTACTATAATATGATATATGTGTAAAAATATGGTTCCATTTCCATGAATATAAATCAATAAATAATTATTTATTTTCATTTTATAAATATTTTACTATATTAAATTTAATTTTTTAAAATTTAAATCCATTCGCGACTCAACCTCACTTATAAAAGACATTTTTTGGTTGTTTACTATATATTTAAGGAGATTTCATAGATAAAATCACTTAGAGGAGGTGTTCAAGGAGGTCATTCAGGACCTTAAGGATGCCCTTGAGTACATGGTGTTAGAAAACATGACCAAAAAATTAACTAAACTCTTAATGATTACAAGTGTTTCCAATATTATGCTACATATTTACAATAAGGTACTCCTCTCCACCCTCTTATTTTCTAGAATATATCTAATAATATATGGTTAATCATAGAGATAACCCAATTTTACAACCAATATTGGGAATCCCAAAGACACTCCATGATAAAAATGGGAACCCAACTAAATATTTATAGGAGGATAGCAGACCTATAGATTCACTAGAATTTACATTCTCTCCAATTAATTTGGAAATATATAATCATTATTTAATAATGTAGACTCATTGGTTAGGGTGTATACCTTGTATGTTTGATATTAAAAGAAGGTGGTGATATTTGAGTTTTGAAGAAAGGATGTAGTTTCTATTTACCACTCTAAAAGGCAAGTTCCTAGAGGCTGTGAGTGGTGAAAAAGAGCTTGAATATGGAATTTATATTGGAGATACATTTTCTAAACATTTATATTTTTATGTTCATTGATATCGAATTAAAAAATATCACCCCTTATATTGATTTTATTGATTCCACCACAATGGGAAAGATCCTTGATGATAATGATGACTCTAAATAATAAGTTCCTAAGGGAAAAATATTGATTCTATTCTATTATACATTGGGAGAAAAAGGTAATTTCAAATATAAATATAATCAATAATTGAATAATCTACCAAAACAATGAAAAATCCACTTCATATAATAGTGTAGGAAAACTAAATGTTCTATGAAACTCCTTAAATAAAATTTGTATAGGGACTTTACATATTCATGTAATTCATAGATAAATTAATTAATTTGGATAAGGGGTACAGATTAAACAAAAATATCATAGAAATAAAATGAAGAAGTAGTTCAGAAGAGGTAATGGGAAGTTAAGGATGTGGTGATTTAAAATGGACAAATGAAATCATCCATTACATTTTTGAGGACTAAATTAATTCTTCGTTATAGAAATTAAATAATATATAACCTAGTTGGAGATCTTTCCATTATTCTTTTCTATGATTTGTTATTTTTTATATACCTTGAACAAATATTTATTGATGTTTTTATTTTCACTTTTATGTTTTCATGTATACAATTGAATTCTTTATTTTATATCATTTAGAGAAAAAAAATCTTCATTTTTTGTATGAAAGTTTATTATTAGAACCTAAAAATTATTGTACATATGAAACCATTTAAATTTATTCATTATAAATACAAGTACATTACTCATTGGGTGGAGAATTAAAAACTCAACAAGCCTATGGTGAACCCTGTATGAGTTTGGAATGAGAAAAAAATATACAAATGTATACTTTGTGTTGTGAATGAAATATTTATTGGAATGTAGTAGTAAATGAGTATAGGAGGATATATAGTATTCATTATAAGTTTTATTTTCCTGTATTTTGGACAATTAACTCAAATTGGCTAGTGATTCATAGTTATCATGGGTAAACGTTTTGGGGTTCACTTATCCAAGACTCCAATCTTTGCGCATGATGAATTTACATCGGAAATAAATGAACTATATATTTTTGAAATTAAATTAATTTTATACCCCTATATTTATTAATTTACTATTTTATAGGGGTTTTTAATTATACATTGATTTTAATATATTTTTTAATATTAATTAAATTCACAACAATTTAGATTTATTTTATTTTATTAATTTTTAAAATTAATTGAATGAGAATATGTTTTAATAAGGTTTTCATGAATTTTAGTTTAAATAGAAAATATTATGATTGGGTAATATGATACATTAGTGTGTCTCCTCAATATGAAATCGCTAAAAACCAAAAAATTTCTCTGTATAAGGCTACATAGTTGACATGTAAGAGATCAAACTGGGATATATAAGATTACCTGGCCAATAAATAAGATATTACACCTTCTCATTGAGGAGGGAGTTGTGACTAATATGATTTAATTCAGAAGGGTTACCTCATAGATTAAAATTACACATAAGGTTATTTCCATTACTGATTGAGGTGAGGATATAAAATTCCCAATGATATATAAATGTTACCCTTCCATAAAGAAGAAACACAATGGATTTAATGAAAAAAATGAGAGATGTAAATGTTTATAGGATAAAAAGAATATATATAATGGTATCTATGACACAAAAAATATACATAATATTTATCTTTCTACATCTTCACTAGTGAAAGGAGTACTTTGAATAAATGGTATGTACATAAATTCAACATTAGTATAGAAGTGTAAATATAAAGATCATGTATTTTAAAAAATTAAGATTATGGAATGCCACATGTTAATTAAATACAAAAAAACGTTCATAATAATATTAACAACAGACTCAATTTGTTGACGATGATAATATGAAAAGAGGAATAGAAGATCATTACATTGGAACTCAGTCACAATTGATGACTTTATAATAATGTGATTTAATGTTGTTTATTCACAAAGAAGTATCATAATCCTCATTATATTATAACACATTCCCATACATGTCAAGTACCCATAATGATATAAATTAAATCATCACCCCTTTAAATAGAACATTCCTTATTCAAAACATGTAATTAAGCCTTTCTATTAGTTTGTAGTTTTATTATTTTTTCAAATGTAGTTTGTTTTAAGATTTCAAAAACAATTGTGATTACATTAACCATTAATTTTTTGCATTTCCCCCATCAGAACTCTCTCTAATACCCATTGTGGGGAGTATATAATATATTTCACAGACTTTGGGGTGGTTATTTTGGTGTTCCAAAAACCTAAATATTCGTTATTTTTGTTTATTTTATATTTATAATGAGATTGGGGGAGTGTTTTAGGTTTATGATGAAATTTTACAACCCTCTATGACATGATCCTTGATCTCATTTTATTCTAAACCAAATATATATTTCTAACATTTTATCATGTAGATCATCATATTATAGATTTTATTTTAGTTGAGATATTAAATTACATATGTTTTATATGGGACTTCTTTGGAATCATGTACAAAATTGAGGAGGGTTTATAATTCATGACTATTAGAGGAGGTGATGTTTGGTTTAC
This sequence comes from Viscum album, assembly GCA_963277665.1. Lineage (NCBI taxonomy): Eukaryota > Viridiplantae > Streptophyta > Magnoliopsida > Santalales > Viscaceae > Viscum > Viscum album. The sequence goes on from OY728166.1 coordinate 241,811,094, forward strand.
TGAAGAGATGTCTAGGGAATTATAATTTTCTCACTCTATATAGGGTATAATAGTTCATATATAGTCGGTTGATATAAAATAAATTTTTTAACAATATAATGGATAATGAAGGAATACATGTATCAAATAATACAACTAAGACCCTTCATGAAAACTATTGTTTTCTTTTTTTCATTTATATTCATGAAATTTCAACAAAAAGCATCACCCTCATAATTATTCATGTTTTAAAATTTTATAGAAAAAAATTAATTAGTATAGTAGAATATAGAGTAACTGAAAAAGCTACTCCGATGATATTTCTATGGACAACTATTGTGCTACACTTGGATTAAAATAAATATTATTTTCTACAACCATATTATAGGAATGTTAATAACCATTGAAGACAAACCCATTTTATGCAATTTTGAAATTGAAATATAAAATAAAAATTTTATTTTTTATAAGATGAGACAAAATGTATTATCAAATGTTATAGTTCCTTTATAAGAATCTATGTAATTCAAAATTAACTAAGAACATACTTTGTGTCAGAAAATAAATAATTAAAATTAAATTATGTAAACATAATTTCATTATTTTTTAATGAAATATATAGTATCTTATTTTTAAATAAATATTTATTTACTTGAATAGAAAAAAATGTAATGTATTATTATATACTTATGTAAAATATAACCCCTTAATATATATCAAAATGTATGAGAGTAAATTTACTTATAAAGATCACATCACTTATTTACAAAATGATCATTCCCTTCTAAGTAATTGAATACACCTTCCAAAACTTTTGATAAAATAATTATTTATAATATCTTAATAAAATAATTGTTAAGTAATCAAAATTATTATCGAATTATATATGAATTATAATGAAAAAACCCATCTGGAAACACCTTGGAGTCTCAAATACGATCTAGGAAAACACAATCAAATAATCCTTCTTAATTGGAAGAACTAATGCAATCCAACAACATCAACATTTGGATTTACTATTCTTATCTTAGTTGAGAAGAAAACTACCTTATACAATGTATTGTCCGAACAATGATATTTTAGATAATGTATCATCAGGGGTAATATTGATATCATCCCTAGTTTTTCCACATATCATCCAAATTCATTCATGATATATAAATAGGGTTAAATAATATATTTCAATATATGTCAATATGGAGATAATAATTTTTAACTATAACTCACCCTCACCTATGTGAAATCATCAATGAAATAATCTATTTTTTCAAATATATGAATATCATAACAATACCCATTATCCATGAGTAATGGATCAATATCACATAATAATTATATTTTCAAATAAACTATAAAGACTAGAACCTGGTAGCCTAGAGTTTGTAGTTACTTTAATCAATTGGAAATAGTTTACAAGGAATCACTTCTCAAATGTTGGGATATTTTAATAGTTTTTCAAAACTAGATACATACATGAAACTAATATAATAATTGAAAATATAAAATAAAACATAGAAAATCATTTGAGAGAACCATTATTCTCCTAGTATAACACTACATATCAACTATAATAAACTTATTAGCATCCAACGGAATGGTTAAAAATAATAAAGGGGTGATATCAAATACTCAGTAAGGGTGAAGTAAAGGGGAGTCCATCAAAAATAGTAAATAAAATTATTGAATCGTAAATAACTCAAACACATGAAATTTAATCAATAACTTGAGCATAATATTGTAGGCATAAAATATGATCATATAATGTCATATAAATAATCACATGAGCTAAAATAGACACCCATTGATATTATACTAATCAAATAATCACTTTTAAATTTCTAAATAATCTCATAATGAAGTAATTCAGAGTGTTGGATATCCTAAACATACCATCAAGGATTTGGCCATGGCACTATACAAAAATGGGAAAGACATAAGTCGACTCCTAAAATAGTTTGTCTCATTAGACCTACAAATTCATCAAGGGGGTATAAAAGTCCATACCCAGCTCTTACTATGTCCAATGAATTATTCAAATGAAATGAGTGATACATAATAAAGTATACATTTTTAATAAAACTAGAATAAAAAAGTAAATTTCATTCCCCAATCTGTATAGATAATCCCAAACCATTCAATGTAATATATTGAATGGTATCAAACTATTACATTTCAAATCAAATTGATAATAAATATTTAAATAAAATATAGAAAATGAAATCATAATAAATTAAAATCAATAAAGCGTATGATTCAGAAAATGATGCTGCCATACATGAATATACATTATTATGATCGTTGAATAATTATTCAAGGAAATATATCCTTTTACATTTAAATCACTTTTTTTAAAAAAAATATGAAATTATAAAATAGAAAACATAATTTGGAAATAACCATATAAAAATATATAGGAATATTTAAATAATTAATGCTCCATTATGGAATAAAAATATTCTCATTCCATATTTGTTAGAGAAACAAAGCTTCCATATTTATTGTTGGAAAACTCATAATGTACTTTGAAAGGAGACAAAAAAATTATTTTCAAAGGATTTGGTAATAAGTCAAAAATCTGTTAAAATTTCTTGAAAAATAAATAAGATAATACTAAAAAACTGATGTTACTTTTAATAAACATGGATATATAATATAAATCTTCCCTGGTGAATACATATACATAATCATCCTGAATAATACCTATATTGTTAAATAAACCCTTACCACTTTTTATTTGTCGAATCTTATTCTTCATGAAAGAATAAAGTTTATGAAAAAATTAAATATAATATGAATATATAAATTCTTGATTTGCATGTCAATTTGGTTTCATATACACCTCATATAAGATTATAGGGTCATAACATCAAAATTTATCTTAACGAAATAAAATTGAGGTGAAACCCTTTTAAAATGACATATCCTTTAAGTGAGCATTCCTATAATTAATATATTATGTGTATTAATTTTACATACATATAAAAAAGTGAAAATATAATAAATATATAATCATAATTTATGTCATACATTGTCATAAAATGTAGTAATCAATAAGGTAGAAGTTTAATCTAATAAAGGGAAATTTAGATAAGAAATCCATTAACTCATGCTTCCCTTTTGTTATTCATACTCTAGTATTATGTATAATGGTTTAAATAATGTTATAAAATTATTTTAGAACTATATTTAAATTTATTATAATTTATATGAACTTTTTATAACATATTATCACTTGTTTATTAAGAATATTTCGTTATTTTCATTATTCTTGGTGGGTAAGTTTCATGGTTTCATGTTTAGTTTACTTGCATATAATTATAGATGTTATTATAAAATGGGAATAATACTCAAAATGTGAAATGAAATGGTATTAATGAACATATATAATTATAATGTTTACAATATAGCTTTTATTGTTCATACATTATTATGATTCATTTGATAAAACTTTAATGATAAATGTTTAGTTTATTTTTGCAGTTTTTCTAACCACCATAAAGTAGTTTCAGTTTATTTATTATTATTATATATAAATTAATTCCAAAATGTGACATACATTATAATATACCAACAAAAAGATTATTTAACTATAATAATACTTTTATAACCATCCATGAAGCTAATAATTGAAAATTAAGAAAATCATTATCCATGGACACGGTTAACCGACATAATTTAGAAAACAATTTTGTTTCATTGAAAACAAGAGAAAAGAAGAGGGGTGGGTAGAAAATATTTCATTCTAAATATGAAATTATAGCTTATACATGATAATGGAGTTTTTATGAATAAATATATTAAGTATTTGAGGATAATGTAGAATAAGAAAATAAATTGAGAGAGTGTATTTTAAAGAAAGGATACATCTTAAATATCTCCTCCTTGAAAGACCCATAAAGGAAATTTGAATTGGTCTTTGGTTGAGAAAAATAGAAAATAAACATGGGAATAGTGGGTAAGAGAGTGTTTGTTATATATTTGAAAAGATTTTATTCTAGTGATGAGAATTTGGGTGGTAAGGTGTGGAATTTATATTTGAGGAGGGGTGGTTTTATGTAATTAAATAATGATTATTATATATTTAAATCTAATAAAAATTTGGTGGAATTAATTAAAAATAATTTTATAGATAATTAATTTTATAATTTATAGTAATTTTCAATAAAATCATCAACCACCCATTTAATTTTGAATGTTTTAGGTACTTTATCTTTTTCCTTTTAAATTATACATACTACATTATTTTACCAATAGTGTGGTCATTTTTTTACCACATTAAATTTTTTTCCTAAAATTATTTACCTTATAACCTAATATGGACCTCATGACTCCAAATACATATCCCATTTTATTTTATTCAATGTATATAAATTATAAAAAACCATTCTAAAAACTTTATGTGTATAACTTGTAAAACCCATTTTTGAGGTCATAAAATGTGGCTTTCAAAATTTCTAAGAATGCGTTTCTGATGTAAATACCTATGTATTATTTCATTCATTTAACAAATTTTGATCCGAAATAAGGGTTAATAATTCTTCAATCAAGATCATATAATAATTATTTCATATGTGTTTTGGTATTTCGTAAAAATATTATTTTTAACTTTTTTGCATAAAAATGCACATTTTTTTGAAAAATTCCAAAAAATTAACATAAGATAATTTTGAATTGATAATTTGAAAAATGAATTTTCCATTGTAAAATATAACTTATTAATTTTTAAATAATTACATACAATTATTTTCATAAAGAAATGAATAAAAATATTTTTTGAAGAGAACATATTTTTTATGAATAAAATTACATTACTAGAAATTATGTCTTTATTACCTAAGAAGAAACAAATTTACCTTGAACATTAAATTCATATATATTTAAAAATATAGGTAATATTATTTACACCATAAAAATATAATTGGTAGTTTATAATGGTCTTGTTAAACTAATGATATTTTGTAGTATGATTAAGCTTTGTCTTCTGTACAAGGTAAGCTATCGAACATAGTGTTCTTTTAAAATTTTAGGGCATTACATTATCCCCTACATAAATAAATATCTTCTTAGAAATTATAAATAAATAATAAAAATTAATTTTCGATATTTTAAAATTACATTATGCAAAAACCATATTATAATAAGGTTTAATAAAACATCCTCTTAAAAAGAGGGAATACAAAATTTGAAGTTCACCAAAAAAATTGGTTTCTGAATAGGAATAATATTGGGGAATGTACATAAAATTACATGTAAAAGAGATATAAATATCATATTCCAATGGATAGTGATAGAGAATACAATCACTGGAATGTTTACCCTCACAAAACCATAAATCATTGATGGATTAAAAGACCACTTATTTCTCATTATCTAAATTAAATAAATAACTCTTTTATTAAAAAATTAATCTCCTATAGTTCATGGATACTTTTACTTCATAAATTATGAATATAAGGATATATACATACATTATATGTATAGTTTCATCCTTTAATCAATTTTCACAACAAAATCATATTTTTCCCCAAAATATAATAACACCATAATTACTCTAATAGAATTCCAAAATATTCTATTTGTCTTAATCATTTTGTGTTCACCAAATTAATTTATCCATTTTTTATGATTCTATATAAATATAGAAAATAATTTTATACTGACATAGATATCTCATAGACCAGTGGTTGGCAATCCAGCATTACCGACCTTCGGTTATGGGTTTATGCCGCATGGACATTAGGATGAAATGAGTTGTCTCCCAACCTGCACATTGTCATTTTCGAAAACTATATTAACATAATACATAGGAAATTATAAAAATAAACTTAAATTTTATCTCATACATTTCATTTTTCATGCAAAAAATAAATATATAATAACCCATATTATATAAGTATTTCTTAGATTTTTTGGTAATATTGTGAGAAAGTCCAAAGTAAAATAATATCTTACTCTAATAAATGAATATTCATAAATGAATATTTTCATAAATCACTAAAAGTAACATTTAATGGATCATAATATCCATAAATTGTGATAATTAATTTTATATATCTTGAACTATTTTCTAAACCCAATATGGAAGACACAAGATATCAAATATTCATATACAAATTAATCATTAAAACCACATCCAAATTTCAACATAAACCATTGCATAAATGCTTAAACATATGAGACTTCCAATATATCAAGATCAAAAACATTATAAACAAGGTTACTGAATTTCATAAATTAAAATACCATTAATCTCTCAAACAATTTAAATTATATATTACATATCACATAATAAATATGTGAATACATTCATCATGTATTCCCCTAAGACATAATAATAATATGAATTAGCACTAAACCTTATTTAAAAAATTCATGCTTCAATATTTATTAAGAACAATAATAGATCAATAGATATTTCAATTATATCAAAAAATGGTTTTGACCCCATTAATGGTTGTGTAAACCACTTTTTCAACAAGTTATTAATCAACTTCAAGGTAGTTGGTACTATAAATTTTATTTGATCCCAAGAAATAATTTATTTATCCCCACATTACTATCTAAAAATTAAGAACATATTAAGGGTCTTTTTTCCTTCATACATGTGTTTTTAAATTTATCAAATTTCCACTGAATAGCTTTTTTTAGAAGTTTTTAAAATTCAAAAATTCTATCAAATCATAAAGAAAAAGTCTTGTAGTACAATCATTATAAATTTCATAATTATTAAAATTGTTATTTCATAAAATATATTTATCTGATCGAAAAATACATGAATTGAAAACCATCCTTTTCAAATATATCAATATCATAATATTTTCCTTTATCACATAGCTTATTCTAAGGTATATTACCTCGATGCTTTGAAAATTAATTTTTATAGTTAGCCATCACATTATAGTAAAAAACATCGCACATTTACAACTTTTTTCATTACCTTACAATGAGGATCCTTATGTCCCCTCTCTCCACACATATAATAAACTCACATTCCCTTTACGTAAGTATTGAGGTGTTTTTTACACAATTATCAAATGTGCTAAAATACTACTTTTTCTTGTTACATTTCTCGTATTTTTTCCTATCATCCACTTATTTTCTTTTATTTTTTAGCCATAATAATTATAAAATTAATTCATTATCATGATGGAACATGATACTATATCCTCACATGATAGGAATGTTTGGAAGACACGTTCCCCATGAAGAACTAGAATAATCCCATTAAAGAAACAATATATTATGATCTTTTAGTTATGTATGTAGTTTGTGGAATGAATTTATAACATTTAAGGTGTCTTAAATCTTATAAATACTCTCATCCTCCTTCTCTATCAGATTCAAGAATTTTCTCTCCATATTCTCTTATTATTCACGTGGAAAATATTTTTCCAAGAAAATTTCCATAAAATCCTTCCATTAAGTGTTTTATATTTTCTCATATTCCAATGTTTTTTGGATAAATTACCACCATTGATCCAAATATCCTGAAAGATGATAGACTACCATTACAAAAATATCCATTTCATTACATACAAGGTGATAAATATCTTCCCTAGAAAACATACTAATTAATCAACTATAAATGGATTCATAGTTCCATATAATAATGGAGGTTTTTATTGCATGAATACGTATAACAACACTACGCCATGTTTTTAATAGCATGATACTTCATACGGGAATTTTTTTTGTCATAATCTACGTCAGTGGTCCCAATATAGTTTTAATTTGTTCAGCTCCAACTGTTTCTCTATCTATACCTACATCTCTAGTTATAACATCGTTATCATTCGAGGGAAGAAAATTCCTACAAGGATTATTTTCATTGATATGGTTCCCATTCCTTCTATAAGCATCCATTTATAAATAGTGTAATACACATGATTAGATATTAAAATTATGAAACATAACTTTTGGTCTCTAAACTATATAACGTAAATTGACTATTTGGATATAAATAACCTATAAATCATAAGTGTGATTTTTTTGGGAGTACATTAAAATTATATCATAGGGGATCATTATTTATTTTATTTTTTCTAAAATGTAATTCCAAAAGTTTATACTGAAAATCCATTGATTCCAACCATAAATACCCTAAGCATGCTAGCCCAAATCTAGGGGATGTTTATTACATTGGAATAATATACAAGGAATTAAATTTTTAACGACATAACTGTTTAATAGTTTTGGAAAACTAGATCCATGATTTAAACATACTTTACACATGAATATATAAAATACAATATCAGGAATTCATCAAGAACATCATTCTTCTTCTATGTAAACCATGCATATCAACCATAATAATTTTCATGGAATCATGTGGGAAAATAAAACAAAATAAATGGGTGAGTTCAAATGATCTGTAAGGGATACGTATAGGGGAGTCTATCATAAGTTAGAAAAAATTTATGTCTTGGTATGTTTCTAAAAAAATTCCATTTAATCAATATATTTACCATAATATGGCCCTAATAAAATATGATCAAATAATACCATATAAATAAACACATGATCTAAAAAACAAAACCATGGATATTATAATAATTGAATAATCACATGTAAATCAATAATTTATCTCATAATGAGGTAATTCATAATGAAAACATCATTAACATACAATCAAGGCTTCAACCAAGACACCATACATAAATAGGAAAGGAATCATCCAATACCCAATCTAGTTTGTCTCATGAGACCTACTGATGCATTGAGGGGCCACAATGGATTCTACTCATCAGATAATAACTCTAATGATTTCATTATATAATAAATGTGAATCAAATTTACTATATACATTTTTATTAAAAACAGAATACATGATGTAAATAACATTCCCTAATTAGAAAAAAACATTAACCACCTAGATTAAAATGGTTAATGGTATCTAAATATTAAATTTACAATAAAAAAGGTCACATATAATTCCATAAAATATGTTAGATGAATTCAAATTTTTGTAAACTTAATGAATCATATGACTTAATAATTGATGTCAGCATGGATGAAAATATTTTATTAAGATCATTCAAAAAATATTAATGAAAATATCTTTCTGTACATTGATATAACATATTTTTTTTAAAAACGATGCAACTATTATAGAAATATTTTAATTGAAAAAAAAACTTATAAACATGTAAATGAATCATGAAATCCATAATGTTATATAATGAAGTGAAAGGATTATCAAGTTGTATATGTTAAAAAACATTCATAATATATATATATATATATTCAGAAAATTTAGATAGTTCTTCATTTGTAAATAGACAAAAATATTCAATCCAAAACATTTTTCAATAATCGAGAAAAATGTTAAAAATGATTTTGATTATTCTTTGGATAATAGTAACAAATTGAAAATATTTTTATGAAACATTGACATTGAATAGTAACATTCCTAAGTGGAGACATAGACATAATCAATCCTAAATAATGAAGTTATATAGAAATAAACCCTTACCACTTTGTAATCAGTATAATTGTATTCCCAATGAAATAATAATAATTAAAAAAAATATAATATATGACCAGATAAAGGAAAATTGAGATGAAGTCCTTTACAGAGATCTTATCACTAAAGATATCATTAATATAATTGATATATTTTATTTATTCACTATAAATACATATAAAATTTTAAAATAAAATAATAGTATAAAAAATACAATTCACACATAATCATATAATGACATAGGCCTCAAAGTATAAGTGTATCACATTGAATGGAAATTGAGTTATGAAATCCCTTACCTCATGCATCCCTTTAATTTTTTCATACACTATCCTCTAATATAATGTTGTAAAGAATATTACTAAGTTGTTATTGCAATATATAAATATTTATAGTTCCATATATGATCCTTTTATAGCACATTATCCTCAATTTTTTAATAATATTACATTATTTTTATTCTTTTGTGTGCATTAGTTTCATAGTTTCATGGTGTGTTTACTTTTGTAAAATTATGGATGCTGTTTTGAATTTTAAATAGAAAACCACAATTGATATCAAATTGTATTCATAAACTTATAGATGTTTTAACGGTTCTATATATCAATTTTCATATAATAAGATGATTTATTTTATAAAACGTTAATGAAAAATATTCAGTTTATTTTACCAGTTACTATGAACATCACAACGATGTTTCATTTTATTTTATGCATATATATTAATTTAGTAAATTAATTAACTTATAATATAACAATACTGTCTGATTTATCCATAACAATACTTTTATGACCATCCTTAAGTGTTTAACGTAAAATGAACAGATTCATTATCCATAGAGGCACTTAACCACTGTAATTTAGACAATGATTTTGTCTCATTAAGTAAGATGATATATTGAAATGGTTGTATAGAATATATTCCATAGAAATATGGAATTATAGTTTATATATCATAAACGATATATTATGATTTTATGGATGAAGGATGTCAACAGATGGTAAATAATATAAAAATAAAGAGAGGTTTTTTGATAAAGTGGTCTGTGGAATATCACCTCCTTTAAGGATCCATTAAGGAACATGGAATTGGATGTTAGGTGAGACCAGAAGAACATAGAAATGGGTAGAGTTTCAATTCGATAGTTTTAAATATATTTTAATATCTTAAAGTATTTTTCCAATAATGCTCGTGGGGATGGTGTTATTTATACTTTAAGTGGGTGGTTTTAAGTGATTAAATAATGATTATTTTATATTTAAAGCTGAACACATTTATGTGGAATAGATTAATATAATTTTTGTTGATAATTAATTTTTTAATGGATGGAAAAATTCTATAAATACATAAACAACCCATTTAATATTTTTTTCCACGCATTTTATGACTTAATATTTTAACTTTGACCCCCTAAATTATTTTAACTTTACTACAATAACTGTTATTTACAATAGTAGCATTTTTATTCTTAAAAATAAACATGGAATTGAAACAAAAATTTTTCCACTTAATTTAAAATATTCTATCTATTTTAATCGATTAAATTTATAAAAGTGGTAAATTTCAATTCTAAACATGTTATGCATATAACTCATTAAAATAGTTTCTTTAAGTGAAAATCATGGTTTTCAAACATTCTAAGCATGTGTTTCTAAATGTGAAAAATTATGTATTATTTTATTCACTAAATAAAATTTCATCAATAATAAAGGTTAATAAATTTTAAATCATGATCTTATAATAATTATTTCTTGAGACATATTGTATTTTGTAAAAATATTATTTTCAAATTTTTACCCAAAAATTAATTTTTTTAGAAAATTACCAAAATATATTACCCTATGATAATATCACCATGATGATTAAAATATTTAATTTAATTTTTGAAAATAATTATTATAAAATCACCGAGAATTACTAATATTTCTTTCATAGAAAAGAATACAAATTTCTTTTTGAGGTGAACATTTATTTGATAAATAAAAACACATTACTATAAATTATGTGTTTATTTAATAGGAATAAATAAATTTTTATTAAATGTAAATCTCGCATATACTAAATAATATTGTAAATATTATTCACACTCTCGAATTTAACATTTATCTTATATTGATCGTGTGAAAATAGTGATATTTTGGATTTTGTTTAAGCTCGTTGTTTTGTGAAACGTAAGATATTGATGATAGTGTTACTTTTAAAATATTGGTGGGTTTTATAAAAAAACTAATAAAATATATTTAATTATTTTTCACTGATAAATCACAAATAAATTCAAAAAACACAATGAAGATTTTTATACCATTTATGGCACAATGAATGAATTAAAATTAAAACTCTTATAAAAAAATATACATATGCAATGACAATAAAATGACCAATTAAAAAATAATTCTCTAATGGAAGGTCTATTTAAAATATAAAAACATGAATTTATACCTTTAAAACACAACTAGAATGAAGTAGTTACTATGTTATAATTTATAATAAATTATTTCCCAAATTACACCCAAATCCATTCATGAAAAAATAAACATAAAATTTCCTTAACCAATATGTGTGTATTATTTCCAATAAAATTGGTTTAAAATATCAACACATTCAAAAATTATACTTAAAGAACAATTAAATTTTGAAAAACAATTTTAAATCCTAAAATATTCAAAAAAATATACCTTAGAAATGATTTTGATCAAAAAGGATTAAAACGTACAATCACTCATGGTTCTATAAATATATGAAATAAAAATAATTAACCTCCCCCAATGGATGAAATTTATTAATGGAACTCTTAATCCTCTTAAAATATGGTAAACCACTTATATCAAGGTGTAGAATCATTTGAAATAAAATACCCCTAATGATTTTTTTCATAAATAATTCTGAACCCACCATAGATATGATAAAGAAAGATAGAGGTAAGTTAATGGAAAAATAAATAGGTATTAAGGGTCATAATTTTATGCACCATTGAATCAGATTGATATTTGATAAGTAAATTCAAGGCTAAAGATGATAGATTCAAGTTGTCGATGTATATATAGTATCCCATGATAATGAGGACCAACAATGAAGACCATAATTAAAAATAATACATCTTCTTAATTCATTATGAGAATAACCATTATAAAACCATACATGAGACACTAGAAAAGAAAAAATGACCCTATACAACTCACATGACTGGTTAGGGTATCTATTCACCCTTACTGTGATTCCATGCAATAATTATAAAATTTTAAATACTCAATTTAAATCACATAAAACGCATAATATAAATGTATAATGTAATTTATATTATATAATAACATTTTGGGTGTTATAATTGTCCCTACCATATCAATTTACACCCTCATAAATTATTTATCACAAATTTCAATCAAATAATCGATAAGGATAAATTTCCTCATTTTATATACAAATAATATAATTAGTAAGGTTGAATTACTTTTCTAAATAATATGATTATCGAGAAATACAATTATATAAAATGAGATGTTAATGTAAAATTCTATAATGGAATGTTATAATCATTAAGAGTCCATTATTCAAAATTGATCATCATTCAAACGATAACATTTTATCCATTAATCAAATTCCTACACCTATAATCTCTTTCACAATCAAGGATAGCATCTAGAAAATATTTTGTAGATATAAAGTTCAACTTCACAATATGCTAACCAACTTATTGATGCATGAACAATAATATAATACTCAATGTCATATTAATCATGATGAAATTTAGGATGATTCATTATTAATATTAATAGACCCTCAAATCCTATTTTTGTTAAGGATATAATGGGAAGAAAGAAATGTACTCATTGATAAGAGGTGAAAAGAAATCATAATCTTCCTTCTTTCATCTTATTAAACACTATCAACTATAATTGTTTATGGAATAATACATAAAGAATCAGAATAATGAATTTATTATATAAATGAATGGTCTTCATACACTAATACCTTTATAAAGGATTCAAAAATTCAGAATGATACATTATAATTCCATGACCATAAAACGAATGGGGCTATTATTTGGGTGTTTCCCCACTATTAAAATTTCCACTCATTGAAAAAATCAAGACTAAAGGATAAGGCTCAAATAGTTACAAGTACATTTGATGTTTTTACTACATGAGTAAAACACTATTATTAGAATAGATCAATGAAATCATATGGTTGATGAAAGTTTCTCTATTAATCTCTTCAATGACGCAACAAACCTATAAAAGAGTACTATGTATTAATAGGATTCAGATATACCAAAAGACATACATACCTAAATATACAATATAAATGAATTAAATTTATTTAATTAGATATAATCCCTGAGATTATTATAAATAAAACGACAAAATATATAATTAGAGAACAACATTATAATTTAAAAGTAATTCTTCGAGCTATTGAAATATCATCTCTGGGTTCAATCAGTTTAGGATCCCTCAGCAACACCTGCACAACATCCTGATAAAAAAGAGGATACATTAGGAATATAGAACTAGTTTAGCATTTTTTCCATGATGATCCTCTAAAAATATTACAAATCATACAACCAACAAAAATGATGATGGGTTTTAGGAGCTTCTCAACACAAAGTCTTCTTAGGTATCAGATTAAGAAATCGATAGAATATGTAAGATTAATTATTAAAAGAATCATAAGAGATAAAAAGTGATGGAAGTTTATTTACACAACCACATTTCAAACTGGACCCAACATTATCCATATATATCCTTAGAGAATCACCATAGTAACTTCCATGTGTAGAGGAAATGTCAACCATATTAGGTACTCCTACCATAATCACATCAACTCTAATGGTCTACATGAACACGAACACATAGGAGGTAAATAAAAACCATTAATTTAAGATTATAATATGCACATATTTCCATGAACTATGTTGATTGACCATTATATAAATCTATCTCAGGAAGATTCAATTTTAGATTTGTGAATCAATTAGTGTACTACAAGAATGAATAAGTATTCTATATGAGGTAATAAAATTCTATAACGTTTTCCACATTTACTATTTCAAGGAAAAATTATTGATTAAAAAATTACATAAAACCTTCTCATGAATCATCCTCCTCTGGATTAGTCTACACAACTGACTTCCACCATATCCAATATGGACCCTCAAGTGTAAACTAGGTGAATTTGAATTAAAGAGAAACATGAATATTGAGGATGTTGATAATACTCTCAATTTTCATCAAGTGTTATTCCACATCAAAGGATTCATAAACTACATAGAATAAATGGGATTAAAATTCTAAAAATACAAAACCATGTCTCTGTATTAATCTATATAAAGAGGGTAACTAACTTTTGTAGCTACAGAATAAGGAAAGAATGATGTTGATATAGTATGATCAACTAGAGGGATCAGTCATAAATAATCATCTATATATCCCTCTTGAGAACCCATAGTCTTGTATTGTAGTGATAATATAATGTAAGAAAACATAAAAAACATAATCAAAATAAACATCTAGAATGGTATGAGAATGATTCATATAACAAATAAACAAATCACGTCTAAATAACTGTGAAATTATTATATGTATACTACAATAAAAACCATTAATTTTTCTAAAAAACATATAATAAAATAGAAAAAATAAAAACAAAACTCACTCATAACATAAGGAAATTATTTCTATTATTATTATAGCTTTTTAATGGGAAAACCAAGAAATATAATTTTTATGAAATTATCCTAGGAAATTTTAAAATATTTTTAATATATTGTAAAATCACTTCTAAATAAGAAATTATTTAATCCAAATTTTTTTAGCGTTACTTATTTATGTCTCCATAAATACTTTGAAAAAACATCTAATAATTCATCATTTTCAATACAAATATGGAAATCAATCACATTCCAAAACCTTATATGTAATTAAAATAAATCTATTTAGTACCCCCTTGTAATATGATATTTTATATTTTAGAAAACAAACATTGATGACTTCATTATAAGATACTAAACCCAATCCATTTAATAGTTTTAATTAATCATAAATATTATCAAAATAACCTCAATATTATTATGTTAAAGAGGGAAAAAATTGGGATCATAAGAAATCAAAATATCATAAATTTAGAAGCATTATAATTGTTGAATGTTTGATTACACATCCTATAAAACCAGGAACTATCTATGATAATTCTACTAGAAGTTTCCAAAAATAAGTTATGCGACTAGAAATTTTACTTATACCAATGGACTAATACTAATTGTTGGGTAAAAACAGTTGGTGTGGGAATGATAGAGAGACCCTATACTGATAGTTTTAGAAAACATTTGTATAAGTCATATATATAACAAATATGTTTACAAAAATGTTGTAATAGCTTCATTAAAATACCATATACCAACAATTTTAGAGAAACCATTTGTATAAGTCATTAATATAAAAACGGTTAGTCAAAAATTGTTTGTATCGCTTTCGTAATAAGACACTATACCAATGGATTTGGAAAAACCTCTGGTATCGTTCATAGTTATTCAAACAATTTGTAAGAAACTCTTGGTATATCTTTCATAATAAGGCCATGTACCAACATCTTTTTAAAAATCTTTTTTATAGTTCCCAAAACTTCAAATACATATACCGATGGTTTCCAAAACTATTGGTGTAGGTAGTCATATTTTTTATGTTTTCTTTTATCCAATAACAATGAATACATTAAAATTAAAATTACTTTTTAATATATATATATATATATATATATATATATTATGTACAAAAATGATATTGTAGCCCAGTGGTTAGGAAGTGATATATAAGCCAGGGTTCTGGGATTAATTCAGTCAAAAAAATTTTATTTTAAAACACATTTAACAATTGTTATGAAAACTATTAGTGTAGACCTATAGAACAAGTTTTCAAACCTATCAGTATACCCCTGTACTAACAAATTCCCAAATACATTGGTATTGGTCTCTACCAATGGATGATAAGACAATAGTCTTCCAAACCAATGGTATATACTTTTTTCCATTAGTGTAGCATGTCATATGAATGTATTAGAATAGAATTCAAAAAATCCTTACACCCCTATAATTCCTCCCACATTCATACCATGTCATATTGTTTACCAAAACAACTCAAAAAAATTCAAATAATCGAAAATAATATCTAAAAATATAAAAACATATAAAAAATAAACTATGACTTAAATTCAAGAAAAAAATCCCAATATCACATGGTACTTCATGTTTCTATAATAAAAGTGTTGGATATAAACTTACCAATACCTATATCTTTATATTTAATGATCCTATTATTTGTGTACCTTATTATACCAAAATATAATTAACTAAAATAATGATCCAATAAAATTTTGTAATGAATCAACTTAGACTATCAAATTATAATACCCAACCAATCATTCTACAACTCTCAAACAATATAATCAATCACCATGATATATAAACCAGTGTCGAGGTATCAATTAATACTCAATTGAGAATGATTTAACCAAAGAAATATAAAACAAAAAAAATCTCTACATGAAAGCCCCATGGAACCACCCCATAAGTCAGTGAATCATTCATGATAAAATAAGTTGATTTGAAATATTAAACAATCAAAAAATGAATACAAAAATAATGGAATGCCTAAAAATCCTTCAACAATATTAGAACCAGAGTTATTATATCCAAATTTCATAAAGAATAAAAATTTATTCAATAACCAAAATATTACAAGACGAACTTCAATTCCTATAGGTTAGTAATTCTATACATTAACAAGCATCAGAAATCCTCAAGTATATATACACACAGATTTTTTTATATTTGATTTGAGTGGAAATCAGTGATATGATTCAACAAAATAATCTACACATAACCCCTAAAAACAAACCACTTCTATGATAGTTTAACAATATATATAAAAGTTCCACTTTAATTTTTTGATGAAAATTAACAATTGATTAGAATATTTATGTTTTTATCTTAATGTATCCATTTTATTTTTTCATAATGAATAAAAGACATTAAAATTTAACAAGAAATGATTATAATAATATTATAAATTTTTTTAAAAATATATCTTTAAATACAATATATTTTTCTTTAATATTTATATAAATAATTCATTTCCATTAATAAAATCATAAGTAAAACTTGATTAATCTGATAGGGAAAATATTATAAATAAATGTTTAACAAATAGTAAGAAAATAATATTACTTCTATGATACACATATCTACTTCATAAAATGATCATCCCCTTTCAATGAAGATAAAATCCAATTCAAAATATTAATTTAAACCAATATTTACAAAATCGTAATGAAATAATGAATAATAAATTAAAAATATTATTGAAGTAACCATAAAGGACAACAATAAAAAACAATCATTGAAACACTAAAGTGTAAAAAAAATATAATATATAAAAACCCAATTGTTCAATCCATCAAAATTAAAATTCCTTTTATGATTAAACAAAATTAGAACATAGTTTTACTCTTCCAAGACAGAATGTGATAGAAACTCCCCTAGATAGAGTAATTATCTAACTTGGGCCACTATAAAGAGTTTTATTATGGTTTCTAGAGTATTTATCTCCAGATTTTCACCCTATCAATCCAATTATTCACAAGATATATAAATGGAGGTGGAAAATACAAATCAATATATATCAACATATAAATAATGAGTAATAATGATAATTAATCCTCACTTATGGGAACCACTTAAAGAAACAATGAATATTTTAACAGTATATCTGTCATTATAATATCTATTATATATATATATATGATTAACCAGTATCACATTATAATTCCTTTTTCACATAAAAACATCAAGGGACTCATCATTAATGTATTATCAAAAATAAATTTGAATTCATTTGTAAAACATTGAAATTTATGTATATACCATTCAAAAAATGATAAAATACATGAAATTAAACATTTAAAAACTAATGAATACATTTACACAATAGAAATTAAATGAAAATAAAAATATAATTCATTAATGTAAATCATTTTTGATGTATATAAAATTAGAATTATCCTTTGGAAACACTAAAAACGTGATTTTATTTCATTAAATTAAATAAAAATGTTTTCTAAATGGAAACACTAACTAATTAATAAAAAATGTTTTAATTTATTCAGTAATAATGATTTTATTTTTTCCATGTAAAGAGGTTTATATAATCAATATATAGAAAAATAAAATTTAATGAAATATAAAATTGTTAAAAAATATTCAAACTATAACGCATTTATAGATAAGTATTACAGAATTTATTTTGATTTAAAACAATGATTTAGAAATTTCATGTAATAATGGTAAGATGGATAAGTTAAAGGACCTAGGTTTACCTCCCAAAATAGATATAAACTATACGTCGAAATATTAATTCACTGAAGAAATGTAAGAATAAATCATAGATTAATGTTTAGAAAAAATTAAAATTCCCAATGAAATTTGGCCACGATAAACCCTATCCACTATGGTCCTTGGAAAGAAAGGTTAATGTGGGAGTATAGACTATATAGTACTTTTGTGTAACATAATCAAAGGAATCACCAACATTAATTGATATTTGATAAAGAAACTCAAAGTTGAGGAGGAGATATTCAAGGGGTTAATTTTTTAAAGGGTGAGTGACAGATATAGGTTAAAAATTAAAGGATACCACATTTAAATAAATTTATAAAAACTAAACAAATAAAAAAAAATAGAATTTTTTTTACAAAAACATGGAAAATTGGTTAGAAAATACTAGATGAGAATGCATTATTTAGGTGGATTATTAGAATAAATGGTCTCCAACTAGGCTTATGCCACTAGATTAGAAAATATTTCCATACATAGACCATATTCATGTTTTAGGGAGAATATGCATCCTAAGCATTCATTATGTCAATTTTTCAAAAAAAAAATTAAATTTCCCAAATATAATTTCATTAAAACGTATAAAAAAAGTGGAAAAAGTAGACTACAAATTTACATTAATTATGTTACAGGTTTCAACTGCAATTTAATTTTTAATTATTAATTTCAAAACCTTTATCTCATTAATAGTGTATGGGACACGACTCCACTATATATCACCCATTTAATGTTGAATGTACGGTTGGTGGGTTATAAGTGTCTGGAATTCCTACCAAAAAATTTTCAAATAATTCTTTTTAAAAGAATGATAATGTCTGCGTACTACATGAAACAACCCCTCTAGCATGTGTATCTAACACAATAAGATGTTTCTTCCCCTCCTGAAAACCTTCTCCAAATTTGAGTGTCTATTTATATATATATATATTTTTTTGAAAAATATAATCAATTTGGAGACTATATAATTTACCTCTAATTTAATTATAGAATATAAAATTATCATTTAAATATAAAAGTTATCACTTTCAATCTGATATAGCATAAAAGAACACATAGATAGTATAACCAGAATTAACCATTATTTTAAAAATATTTATACAATATTTGAAATTAAAAACCATATCTAACATACTTGATTTCATGGTTTTCTATTTATCCTCTGAAAAAAATTACTAAGAATGAAATAAATGAAATGTTAAATCATTATTTTTTGGGATCCTATCATAGTCTTCTTGATTTCAGATCATCTTAGATCACAAGATCCAAGATAAAAACTCTCTATATCATCCAAAAAAGATCATAGTATTTAATTATCTTTGATTATTTATTGAAATAATCAAGTGGTTTATGCCATCCATAGGATATTCAGAAGATCGTATGATTGATAAAAAATATAGAAAAATATATTTAAATTTTCACTTTGGTGCATCTATATAGAATATGATTGGATAGTGTAGATGAGAGAAATTTTATTAAATATACCCATGGATTTATTTTGGTCATAAACATTATTTTATACCTATATTAATAGTCAAATATCTTATTTCGGTCCTTATGAATGTTATCATATGAAATAGACCAAAACATGCCTCTAAAGACCTAATTTAATTTCTATAAATGTCTTTAATATTTACTAATATGTATATAACACAATATATTGTCTCTCTTTGAAATATGATTCATAAAAATATATCATTCCAATAAAATTATTTTAACAAACATCAAATAAATAATATTCCACAACAAACTATTTTTTATCTTACTCACATTAATACATAAGAAACATTTTAATATCATGAAAAATAAATTCTATTTTCATTAGTCTAAAAATTTGTAATATATAATTTGTTGGGCGGAATAGAAAAGGAAGTGATGGAAAGAGGGGGGGGGGGAATTTCCTTTTAAAAAATTAATTAACAATTAAAAAACAAAGTTAAAAGTGCAGCGGAAATAAAGAGGAAAAACACAAAAATTGATAACGGAGTTCGGCTTAAACCCAAGCCTACGTCTCCCCTCCCAACTCAACCGTTGAGAGATTTACTACCGCTTACTTTTTAATGGTTTTAGAAAGAAACCCACTAGACTTTAAGGTTAGTCTAGAACCTATTACAGCTTGCTTTTATTGGTTGAGCAAGAACCCACTAGCCTTCTTACAGGTGAAGGCTAGCTCACCTTTGATTCAAGCCTTTTAAAAGGGAAGGCTTGACTAACCTCTTCACACCTTAAAGGTGATGTGAAAACCCAAAAGAATGGAGGATGAGAGAAATGGGAGTTTGTAGGAACATACTCAATTTAAAGCTCAAAATGAATAAAGCAATGAAAAACCGTAATGGGGGAAGTCTTGGGCGCCAATGGATTGAAGGAGTTGATGAAGAGCGGTGGGGTTCCCTTGGAGGAATGCGCCGGAGGTTCGCCAAATGATCCAAATGTGTCCCTTGGGCTTCCTTTGGCTTGGTTATGGTTCCGGTATTTATCCTTGGCTTCCTAGTCCTTTATTTACAGAGGGGGAACCCTCATATAGCCTTTGGAGGTCTTCGGAGCCGTTGGAAAAGGCTTCAGAGCCGTTGGGAGGCAAGTGGACCAGCCTGGTCAAAGGCCCAACGGCTAGTTTGACTGGCTCCACAGGCTGGCCGGTGCTAGGCCACCGGTTGGCCGGTGCTGAGGCAGTGGCTGACACTGTTCTGGCTGGGTGCCACCGGCTGGCCGGTGCTGAGGCCACCGGTTGGCCGGTGCTGAGGCAGTGGCTCAGCCTTCTGTCTGGGTGCCACCGGCTGGCCGGTGGTCTGGACAGAGGGATGCCTTCTGTCCAGGCCTCCATCGGCTGGCCGGTGCTCTTCCATCGGTTGGCCGGTGGACTGAAAATCAGTCCACTTTGGCTACTTGCTTTCTTGGACCAATTCCTTGGCCACCTGAAATCATGCCTATTATCCAAAAACACTTAAAACAAGATTAGATAAATAAGAGAGTGATTGTGATCATGAAAATTAAACCACGAGGGGAACGAGAGGTACAACAATCTCCCCCTATTTTGATGATCACAATCACCAAAACAAACAATGTAGAAAATGAAATGAAAATCATGCTTTAAAGGATTTCTCCCCCAATCAACCAAGAATTTCTCCCCCTTTGTGATTATCAAAATAGCATGGGGCATAAAACATGATTGAGGGAAATGGATTGAAAAACAAGATAGAGATTTTTAAACCAATTGAAATTTTTGAAATTTGATTTGAAAGTTTTGAAATGAAAAATTGAATAACAGTTTGAATTGAAAGTTTTGAAAAAAAAAACTTAAAATTTTGAATTGAAAGTTTTGAATTGAAAATTGAATAACAGTTTGAATTGAAAGTTTTGAATGAATTTTTTTTAAAATAAAGCAAAAAGGCTTAAACAATCCTAACTCCCCCTAAATAAAAACAAAAAATCACCGGGGAGAGGTTTTTGAAACCGAAACAAATTTTGGCCCGGTGAGACTCGCTAAGAGGGATTTTTCAATCCACACTTGTCTAGTGGCGGGTCTTCTTCTATAAAATTCATCATTGAATGAAATGGTTTTGGGTCTACCATACCAGGCATTTTTGCAATTGCACTCATAGATTAAGTGCCCGGGTTTTTTACAATAATTGCAAAATTTAAATTGAGAGATCCCCCTTACAAAAATAGTTGGACCATGGGAAGAGGAAGCTTGCTTGGAATATCCAATCCCTTCGTTGGTTCTAGATATGTGTTGAGAAAAAGCAAATTGTTCAAATTTTGTTCACCATGGGTGAACTTGGCAAGGGATTCCCTTAAATCCATGATTGTTGATTCCATGGAATCAACATCGGGAAGGTTTTGAACTTTGAGGGACAACTCCACCTTTTCTTTGAGAAGTTGTTCCTTTTCGGAAGAAAGTTTTTTGAAATTCATTTTTAAAGAAACAAATTTGGAAGAACGTTTGTGAAAACCTTCCTCCAATTGATCTCTAGCATGTTGGAGATCCTCATATGATAAATGATTAAAAGAATTTGAAGAACTAGAGGATGAGGAGTTGGAAGATGTTACCTCATGAAATGCCATTAGGCATTTGTTACCGTTGTCACTTGAGGAGGAGGAGGATGTGGAGCTATCACTCCATGTGGACTTGGAAGCCTTCTTCTTTTCCTTTTGCTTGGCATTTTTCTTGTTGAGTGGACAATCGGGCTTGTAATGACCTTTCTTGCCACGCCCATAGCATGTTACCTCGGGCTCGTATTTTTCGTCGTGTTTTTCCTTTCGAGCCTTGCGGGATTTCTTCTTCTTGTGCTTCTTCATGAACTTGTGCATTTTGCGGGAAAGATTCTCCATTTCGGAATCGCCGCTTGAAGAGGAAGATGATGAGGAGGAGGAGCTTTCTTCTTGTTGAACTTTTAAGGTGATGTTCTTTGGAGTTTTGATCGGTTTGCCTTCCTTTTCAGCTTGCCTCCTTATGGTGATCTCATAGGTCATGAGAGATCCGATGAGCTCTTCTACCGGCATGTTCTTGATGTCCTTTGCTTCTTGGATTGCCGTGACTTTCGGAGCCCATGAGCTTGGTAGGATCCATAGGATCTTCTTGACCATTGTTTCTGCAGAAACATCATCACCAAGGGACATTCTTCCATTGAAAAAATCAGTAAAACGTGTAAACATTTCAGTAATAGATTCGGATGGATGCATGGTAAAAGACTCAAAATCTTGACGGTACATGTCCAATCGAGTATCCTTGACTTTGTTGGTCCCCTCATGGGTAACCTCCAAAAGTTTCCAGATTTCATGTGAGGAGGTGCATGTGGAAACTCGATTGAACTCATTACAATCAAGGCCGCAATGTAGAGCATTCATGGCTTTGCCATCAAGCTCGAAATTTTTAATATCGGCTTGGGTCCATTTGGATTCATCGGGAGAAGAGAGAGTGTAACCATGCATGACAATTTTATAAATAGGATAGCCAATACTTCTAAGAAAAGTGGTCATGCGGGTTTTCCAATAGTTATAGTCGGTTCCATCAAAAAATGGAGCACGACCCAAAGAATAGCCTTCGGGGGCAAAAGAGGTTGAAGCCATCACAATGGATCTTGAATTTGAAACCGGTGAAGGTATTACTCAAATTTTCTTCTGATACCAATTGTTGGGCGGAAAAGAAAAGGAAGTGATGGTAAGAGGGGGGGTGAATTTCCTTTTAAAAAATTAATTAACAATTAAAAAACAAAGTTAAAAGTGCAGCGGAAATAAAGAGGCAAAACAAAAACTTGATAATGGAGTTCGGCTTAAACCCAAGCCTACGTCTCCGCTCCCAACTCAACCGTTGAGAGATTTACTACTGAGTGCTTTTTAATTGTTTTAGCAAGAAACCCACTAGACTTTAAGGTTAGTCTAGAACCTATTACAGCTTGCTTTTATTGGTTGAGCAAGAAACCACTAGCCTTCTTACAGGTGAAGGCTTGCTCACCTTTGATTCAATCCTTTTAAAAGGGAAGGCTTGAATAACCTCTTCACACCTTAAAGGTGATGTGAAAACCCAAAAGAATGGAGGATGAGAGAAATGGGAGTTTGTATGCACAAACTCAATTTAAAGCTCAAAATGAATAAAGCAATGAAAAACCATAATGGGGGAAGTCTTGGGCGCCAATGGATTGAAGGAGTTGATGAAGAGCTCTCCCAAGCTTCTTTGGTGGTGCTCCTTGGATGTGGAAGTGTGTTGGAGCAAGTGGGGTTCCCTTGGAGGAATGCGTCGGAGGTTCGCCAAATGATCAAAATGTGTCCCGTGGGATTCCTTTGGCTTGGATATGGTTCTGGTATTGATCCTTGGCTTCCTAGTCCTTTATTTATAGAGGGGGAACCCTCATATAGCCTTTGGAGGTCTTCGGAGCCGTTGGAAAAGGATTTGGAGCCGTTGGGAGGCAAGTGGACAAGCCTGGTCAAAGGCCCAACGGCTAGTTTGACTGGCTCCACCAGCTAACCGGTGCTAGGCCACCGGTTGGCCGGTGCTTTCAAAATGGGAGAGGGATCGGGCTCAGGCTCCACCGGCTGGCCGGTGAGGAGGCCACCGGTTGGCCGGTGCTGAGACAGTGGCTGACACTGTTCTGGATGGGTGCCACCGGCTGGCCGGTGCTGAGGCCACCGGTTGGCCGGTGCTGAGGCAGTGGCTCAGCCTTCTGTCTGGGTGCCACCGGCTGGCCGGTGGTGGGACACTGGTTGGCCGGTGGTCTGGACAGAGGGATGCCTTCTGTCCAGGCCTCCATCGGCTGGCCGGTGCTCTTCCATCAGTTGGCCGGTGGACTGAAAATCAGTCCACTTTGTCTTCTTGCTTTCTTGGCCCAATTCCTTGGCCACCTGAAATCATGCCCATTATCCAAAATCACTTAAAACAAGATTAGATAAATAAGAGAGTGATTGTGATCATGAAAATTAAACCACGAGGGGTACGAGAGGTACAAAATAATTGAATTTATTTATTTAATTACATAGATCATTATCACTCACACTTTCTCCAACCCAATAATATAGGGATTATAACTCTAATTCATATGAATTGGTGGGACATGTGGATACACATTTTAGGTGACCCTATAGGTCATTTCCTTATTAATTGTTATTCATACTCATAGGCTAAGAGTACTCTATATCAAAAATGCAATGATCTAAAAAATATAAGCGTTAGTCATAACTATAAAAACCCCCCTATGAGAACTTTTTCTATTATATAATCTCTTTGTTTTGATATATATTATAAACATGATGATTACATTTTTTATCATTTTTTATTCTTTATATATCATTCTATGAATATTATATATATATATATATATATATATATATATATATATCACATTATCTAACATGTCCATGTGTTTATTCAATGCACTAGAACTAAGTTAAGTGGATAAAAATGTCTTTTCTTCATTTACAAAAATGAAAAACAACACCTTCATAATTCAATCATTTCTATGCCACTAATTATACATTTAATGTAAGCTACCTCCCCCAAAAAATAAAATTCCATGTTTTGTATCATGTATCAATGTATATGATGAACTAAAATATATCCTTAAGGGTATCAAGTTGATTAACAAATATATATAATCATAGATAAAAACATGGAATGACACATATATCATGTGGGAGCATATTGGTGTTATATTCCCCAAGATCTATATTTTTAATATCACTACATTTGATCTCCAAGATAATAAAACTAAATTATTAATATCCACTTGCACATGGTAGAAAACCATTATCTTTCACCCATCAATATGATATATCTAGTCCATAAGATTTTTTTTAATATTACATTAAATATATATATATCTTACCATTATAGCTAATAAATACTACATCTTTTTTATATGAAATATTTTCAAAGGGAATTAACATAAAAAAAGTGTATTAAGAAGTAGAAACACTATTATCGTAATAACGAATCACACATAACTGATATGATAAATGATTTTTTAATTTAAAATTAATTCCCAAGTATATTTAGGGAATCACTCCAGCAACACCCTTGATATGATGGTTTTCCTCTTACAGAGGTGTGCTTAGTTTCTCGATATTAATATACCAGAGTTAGTAGAATACTCAATTTTTTATACCCCTTTTCTTATGAAAGACAAACTATGGAACTCATTAAATGTTTTTAGTTTTTACCAATGGTCATTTCTATCATGGATTCAGGTAGGTGTAGTTGAATATCAAGTGAGGATCAAATTAGGTATCATAGTTTCTATGGTGATTGAGTATGCCAATAGAAAAAACACAAAGAATATGTGTTCTATTTCTTTATAACTATAAAATATAAATGGTTAACTTTTATTTTATAAATGAATGAAGGTATAAAAACGTTATTTTTGTTTGGAATACCATTTCACGCCATAAATTCACTTGTGTATAAGACAAATTATGTAATGGAAACCATTATTGGTAGCCTATTGAATTATGAAATCCAACCCTGAATATGAAACATGGTGAACCTGCATTTTCACTTATGGATGTTCTAGTAAAAGTAATTATTAACATAAAGATACTGGTATATTTGTTACGTTTTGACTATTTTGGTTATATGGTTAGGTTTACATTATGACATGGATTGCAAAAGTCTATCATTATTAACAGTATTATTTAGTACATATCTATTTTAGTTTAGTTTATTATTTTCTATTTTTCTACAATGGAATTAAATCAATGGACATTGTATGATTGAATTCTTAATATTTTATGGTTATGTTTTTGTTTCATTAATGTAGATGATTAATCATATATAGTCATGTAGGAAAATCATGTACCCAAATAAATATATGTTTTCATTTTCAATTTTGAAAAATATTTGATATATGGATTGGTCATATAGATTTATAGAAGAATTTAACATTGACCCTAATTATCCCCAAAATATGGAAAATCATTTACCAATGAAATTTTTTTCCATTAGTGGTAGTCCAAACCCCTTAGAAATTAAAAATCATTATCTGGGAATTTGGTAGTATAAACCATTCAATTGACGATTCTAGTTGGGTCTTTACAATTTCTCTATTGGTGGTTAAGGAATAGAAAATCATTAGTGGAAATTTTATTATAAAATAATAAGCCAAGAGTACAAGGATGTGTATCTAATCTTTATATAAATTAAATTTATCGGAATCTCTTTTAATTGGAAATCATGTATATAATTATTTATAATTTTATCATTTAGTAATTCATTAATAAAGAGTGTTATAAGGGGAGGATATCTAAGGTAGTCAGGATGATAAAATTTGAATAAAAATTATTATTCAAATTTTATAAACAAGTTTAAATATGATTCAATTTAATTTATTTAATTTTTATATAAAAATATTTGGAATAATTTATATAGAATAACTATATTTGAATATATTAAATTCAATTATTATTAAATAAACTTTCAACAAATTGATTCAATAGAATTATGAATGAATGAGAAATTTAATTTTTAAGGATATCTGTCCTTTGAAATTTTTTTCTTATTCCTTTCATCATAAATTGTTTTTCACGTAATTCTATTTTAGATTTAGTAGTAAATTTCAATCCTCTATAATATTGTGATTAAGGGATAATAATTGTTAAAAAATTCATGAATAATTCTTATCATATTTTTCTTGGGGGTTTTAAATTTTAATAAATTTTCACAAAACATATATATATATATATAGTTTTTAATTGAGGGTATTGTTTCTTAGACATTAATATTTTTTGAATTAATGATTCCATAATCCATGAAATTATTTTTAAAAAAGTATTGAGGATTATGGAAAACATAAAATTTTAACATTATTAATTCAGTAAACATTTAATTTTTTATCAATTATTCTAATATATTTTTATTTTTATGCACATGATATTTTTTTGTCTTTAAAGATTCATTGGTGTGTGTGAAAGACATAAATCACTCAATCTAAAGGTTCATATTTGAGAGAGACTATGTTTTTTAATTCAAAGACTGAGAGGTAAATTTTCAGTCTTATATGATAATCCCAATAATATGTAATCAATCTAGTATAAATGATGATAATCCTCAACATTTTATCAATGGGACAAAAATAATTAGATCAAAATTTCAACTAAAGGAAGCATCATGTACTACAGTCTACTATCCATCAATGGAGACAGAATATGGATTATTATAACCCCCCATTTGATTGAATTATTTTGAAATATATTAGATCATTATTCAAAGTATATAAAAAATAAAATAATTTAGAGGAATGAGACATGAAGATACTAATAGAAACTGGTCTAATTTTTTAGTGACATGTGATACATTTAAACAAGTTGGACTCTAAAAAAGTATTGATTCTAAAAACATATATATCCACATGAGATCAACTCAATGAAATACCTCACAAAGATATACTTTGTTAATTTCATATATTACCAAAAAGAAGATAAATTAACCAAGTATGGGATACAACACATTCTTAATCCTAATTAGAGAAAAACTCAAATATGTTAGATATACTTCAAATTAAACCATATATAAATCCTATATCAATTCAAAATTCTTAATATAGTGGTTTTTCAATAGGGATACATGTAATATTATATTGTTAAACTGGTCTAGAAGAATACCGACCATTGGATTATAACTATATCATTTTCAATAATCCTACCAATAAATTTTAGAAATGTTGCAATTATTTCTTAGAAATTAATATATTCTTCAATTTAGGTTGGAATCAATGAAATAATGGAAAAATATTAATTGAAACCAAGTTATAACCAAATAAACCCAAAATGGTATAAAACTCTTTATGTATGGATTTTAACCTCTATGGATTCAAACCAATCATCCTATATTGGAGTTATAGATATAATAAAAAGGCAAAAAAACATCTCTTGAAGATATGATTCCCACTAATATTCAATAATAAAATCATTACATGGAATAAATAGAATTCATTTATGAATTGGATAGTCACTCTTTAAAATGTTCAAGTAAAATGTGGAAAAAATGTTCACCATATTATTAGAGGGATTATCGAGTATAATTTAAGGTATCAAGTAGAAACACCCAAGGGTTAAAGTGAAGCAAATAACACATCACAATAAAAATTATATGGAGAAATTTAACAATAATGATGTTAAAATAGTGTAGTAAATTTCTTAAATAAAGGAGAATATATCATGAGATAGTAGAGTATAAGGAAATCTGTAATTAAGGTATAATCAATATGAAAATAAACTTTTTAAACTCTAAATAAATATATTCATCTAACATTATATAAAACCCTCTTACATTCATATAGGGGGTGTGGAATGAATGTTCTATAAGTAAATATAAAATTTTATTCATGATTATAAAGGAGATCCACATCAGTATATTATTCAATAATGCAGTGTCAAAAATTTATACATATGTAAAAATGATAAATGATCCATTTTCAATTAAATGGAAATTGGTGTATATTAGGAAAATATTCCAATGTTAGGTTTATTCTACTATAGTTCCATATATTGTATCCAAAACATAGATATTTTGGAAGCTTCTCCATCCCATGAACAATTTCATCATGTATATTAGGGAATGGATTGAAGAACATGGGATAAAGAACAAACATTATTCCACTTAGTGTATTTTAGAAAATAACACCGGATGAAAAAACTATTATAATATTAATTGCAGCTCACTTGTTAATTAGTGAAATATCACCCTATAATTCCTAATTAAATAATAATCATGTTTGAAAATATTTTGTTTTCCAAAAAAAAATATTGAAATTAAAGAAGAAGTGGTTTCTATAATTATCTATGAAATTCAATTTATTTCTATAATGAAGGCATTGATTCTTATAAATCATAGATTATTTATATATAGTGTTTGTAGGGGATTAAAATCCATTTGAGCTCGTAAAATTATTCTAGGATAAAGAAATAAATTTGGACTAGCATGGTATTTTATTCACTAATGACAATTTAAATACAAATAGTATAAAAAAAAGAGTAAAAATGATTGATAAAATTGACGATGTATTAAATAAAAAATTTTAAAACCATAATTAATAATATAAGAATTGGGATAGATATATTTAGTTGAAAAAATATATATTAATGATTGTTTACCGAGGGATGATAACATAAACATAGAGTCCACAAATGTTGATGTTTTGGAAAAACATTAATATAACAGTTTATTTATTTTTATATGAAAATGAGATATTACTATTGTTGATTACTGCATGATTTCATGTATCGTGAGGAGAAATATGTTATCATACTAAAGAAAATAATGTAATTTATTGATTCATTAATTTCTTTCATAATTTAAATTTACAATATAATATATATATATATATATAATGAAATAAAATAAGTGTATTGAAAAACTATCCATCAAATTTAATAGAGAATTAGTAATTAATGAAATAATCTATGACAAATAGGCATTGAGTCTATAATATGTTAGATTTGTTTTTTATATTTCAGAAGAGTATAGAGTCTGAATATTGTAAAAGTGGGATGCCTAGACCCTTCATGAGTAGTAATTATCACTTAGAATATCATTGATAAATTGAGTTTTTCATGATGTTAATTTACTAAAATATTTTTTTTACGTAGACATACAATATTTACATGGTAATGTAATGGGATTATTTGGTGTTCCAAAATGTTATAAATTTTACCAACTATTATGAGAACCTATATCTACTATACAATTAATCTTAGACATTTTTTACTTTGGACAAGATATATCATATGAATAGTCATATATTTTTTACAATCGCTTTATTTGGGGCTTATAGACAATGATTCCTATTCTCATGGATTTTTCACATAGTGATATTGAGTATAAGGGATTATGATGATTGAACTAACAATAAGAAACCCAAATTTTTTGGTTATTATTTAATATTCCTATCATTGAATTAGTTTATTTTTCTCTTGTATTTAGTTCATTATCAATGGTATTCATTTAATTGTATATATTGATGCAACATGAAAACAATAAAATTTATTTTTTATGGTAATATAGCTTACATCTAGTGCGTCATGAGTGGTGTGACATTGGTTAAATTATTAAGACATTGTTTATTTCTTTTCTAAAGGAAGATATATCATATACCCATTGATTAGGGTTTTAGTACCTTTATTAAATCCATTCACATAGTTTAACAATGCTAGTATATCTGGTATCATCATTAAAACAATAAATAAGAAAATTAAGTATGATGACTCAAAATATACACATTTCTTTATAATATATTTTTTTGATAATGTGATTATATATATATTCTTCATAGGTGATTTTTACTTCTATGAATACATATCTGTATAGAGGCCTTGGTGTGTTTCTATACACCACTCCTAGTTTTTGATTGACACTCACTACTATTGATATAGTTCATGGAGGTTCAAACAAAAAGTGTATTTATAATAATGGAAAATTCTAATGAATTAATGTCTAAGATTTAAAGGTACCAATGACCTTGGTTATGTAATTTATATTCATTAATTATCATGATAAATATATAAATTGAATATTATTTTAGTTTATAAAATTATGTTTTCGATTTATTAACTCAGTGTATTCATGTGTTGTTAATTGAATACAATAAAAATAAATTGGAATGAATATTTTATGTTAATAGTTTGTTATATATTTTATGGTAGATAATCATGTTGAGTGAATAAATATTATATTATAATGTAATTGTATTTGGATGATATAAGTATGTAATAAAATATTAATTACATTAGTGACATGTTCTTTAGGTTATAAGTATTGATTGTGATTTAATATATAATGATAAACTATTTTATTTGACAAAGTGTAATTTTATTAAGTTAAACATACCAATATAAGAAAAATTAAGGCATAATTTATATGGGATATAGGTGTTTCTAATTATATATCCTCTTTATAATAACTCCCTAATCATATAGTGAGAAATCAGAGTTTTGAGCACTGTGATCTGTGTTTGTTGTGTCAGATCATTGAAATGGCGTTCTCAGAATCTGGTGGATGTTTAAATACACATAGATTCTCCACACATGGTTTTTTATAATATATGTTAAATTAATTTTTTTATCCACATGTGGATTGCCTAGAGGGTCATAGCTTCAATTCCATAAAGAAATGATCATTGGAAATAAGAAAAACAATCCTTTGATCGAAATCAAATGTGGTATTGTTTCAATTTTTTTATTTTACCTATTAAATTCACATGTTATAATACAGTTTATAACAATGTGATTACACACCAGATATGGTGTTTCTGTATCAATTTGGTTTATATTTTCAAATTTCACCCAGTTTCATGCTTTCATTACACACCAATTATCAAAACGTGGAATTATAGTGATCATGTGACTTTATAATTCATAATTAAATTTAAATTTTATTGAATTAAATTATACGGAATTATTATGGTCCTAACACCAATGATGACGCTTCAATTATAGGTTTGGTGACCGAGTTATAGGCATCAAAAGATCAATGAACATGTTTTTCGTGGTACAAATTAAGGAAAATAATATATCTACAGATATATATATACATATATATACATATACATATACATATACATATATATATATATATTTATGGGGGTCATTCCATTACCAACCAATAGATGCTGATCTATTTAACCAATGACATATGTGAATAGAATTTAGTGATTCCCCATCAACAAAATATAATATAAGAAGTTATAAATACAAAAAAAGGAAGAAGTGGGAAGATATTTCCACCCATGATGCCCCTTACCTCCCCAATGGTTTGGGGGTGAGAAAGATATAATTACATTAATAATGTGGGTATTTACTCATTTTCAAATAATAAATTATTGTTTATATATATGTGTGTTTGGTGACACCTTTGCGAGATGCATGTATGAAACTAATTGGTCCATAAGGGCATGATGTACAACCTTTCTCACTACCCATTGGTTCATCCAAACTTGGGGGTGACCAAGTCCAAAAATGTCTGAACTGTATTGCTTTTAAAGGATTAATATGACCCTATAACAACATATCATGTCTTTTAGAAATCTACGGAAGCCCAAAAAATATAAAATAAACGCTAATTTTTTTACATTATATATTTAATTTGATAAAATAATTTTGGGGTCCATGTAACCTATAAATTGTGAACAAAAATTAGTTTAATTTATTTTAATTTATAATAAATCCCATCAAGTATAATTATTTTTAAATTTAACATTATTATTTGAATTTGTTTTATTTCATCTGATCTTGAGAAAGACCAACCAATGTATGACCAATGTATATGCCACATTTATTTGAATATTTATTTAAATATTTCAATGGGTAATTTTTTTATAATTAATTTTTATAGTGAATGTATATGAATCTTCCATTATCCTTAGTATATGTATAATTTTTTGTGTATTTTTTATAGATAATTATTTTACTGTATCCCACATTCCTAGGACACCCCCCAACTTATGTATGATTATTTTTGTATAATGTGGAAGATGAA
The DNA here is from genome assembly GCA_963277665.1 of Viscum album. NCBI lineage: Eukaryota > Viridiplantae > Streptophyta > Magnoliopsida > Santalales > Viscaceae > Viscum > Viscum album. The sequence continues at coordinate 241,844,871 of OY728166.1, forward strand.
TGTTGACACAATGTTTTCCAATAAATGAAGTATAACTAAATGAGAGTAATATACAAGGAACTGGGTGGTAACATCAACATGATTTCAATATAACTCATGAATTCAACACTAGGGTTAATGTTGATCCATTATTTTCATGATGGTTCATCCATTATACAAGCTCATGATTAAATTGTTTGTTTTTATTTTATACTTTGTTTATGGTTTTTCTGTTTGTGTATTTTATATTAAATCACATATAATAGTTAGCAAGAATAAATAAATAAAAATGAATTGATGATTGATGATTAATTTATTTTTATGAATGGTTAATTTATGAGTGATATCAAATAAAATAATCCTACCAATTAAGAAAGGTAATATTTTATAAAGAAAAACTAAAAATTATTTATATAAAATATTTATTCAAATTAATTCCATCACATGTTTTTTAACAAAAAACATAGTACGTTGTTCTTGTGAGACGTTGTTGAGGGTGTCTCCTCATATTGTGGGGTTTTAAAAGGTCTGGTGGGTTAATTTTACTATACTTAGTATTAGATAAATAACCATAACTATATTCCATAGATTTTAGAGTGAACCATTGACTGACTAATATTTAAGTAATCATTATAGATAATAATCCACTCAATAGCTCAGAGATCAATGAGTTAATATTGTTAGCTAACCAAAGTAGAACATATAACTGTATGAGTAGCGGTATAACCATATAATGGGTTATGAAAAGATTTTTTGATTGAATATTTCAACTAGAATACTAAAGTGATTGAATAATATAAATATATTAGTCGGGAGCTATTAGGATTTGAAAATATATTAGGTGATACTAAATATTAAAAAATAAATAATATAAATAATATAAGTAATCTATATAAAATAACTAATATTAATGTTTATTAACTTATTTTATTGAGTTTGGTCATTCTAAATTGCTATATAAATGTGAATAAGGGAAAGTGGTGAGTGCCTTTTATAGTATAAGAGGAATGTCATTCTTGTAAATTTTTTAAAAGGGAATTTCACCAGTGTTTCTCTTAATTAAATTCCCTCCAATGATGGTTAAAATTTGATAAAATGGATAATAAGTCAAAAATATGTACAAAGAGTGTTTTGTGGACAAGTTTTTAAGTCATTTTGGGGCATAGGTATTAGGTTTAGTCCACTATTAAACTAATGTTTCTCTTAATCACTGTAATTAATTTTAATCACATTCACTAATATTTTTTTTAATGAAATATATTTACCTTAACTTAAATGATAAATTATTATGATTCCAATTATGTAATATATTTTTCAATATTTAATCATAGAAGTGGAGGAAATTAATTTAAATTTAATCTTGTAGTAAGAACGACAAAGAAGCTTTATAATATAAGATGTTCAAAAGTTTACTGTGTTTTTATATTCAATTTCAATGTTGAATTGATTCAAATTACATAAAATTTATTAATTAATATAAAATTTATCAAATTAAATTTTAAAACCAATCAATAATATAATTTATTATTTTAAATAAATAAGAAAAAATAGTTTTGAGTTATAATTTTGTATTTTTTATTATTCATAAAAAAATAAAACATTATAAAAAATACAAAAAATCATTTTAAGATAATTTTTATCTTAGTATTTCAAAAGGAATTTTTATTTGAGATAAAATATTTATAAAAGTTATAAAAAATGGATTTTAAATTGGTTTTCCATTAAAAGGTGATAATACTATCTATAGATAAATATAGGGTTTTGTGTAAAATTGGTTTATTTCTTATATTATGCCTATCAAGTCTTTTCGGATAATGTCAAAAATATTTTATTGAATATATATAATTAAAATTTTATTAATATCATTATCTAAATTTAATTAATTTAATTTATACATCCAACATGACTTTGGAAACATAAAATATTTACTTTATATTCAATCAGTTTATGTTTCCATTTTAATTAATTGTTAACCAATGAATTCATCTTATATTTTTATGGACTATATATATTGTTAAACTATATAATACTATTAAAAAGCACTAATTTAACTTCTATGATATGTATTATTATACTAAATAATATTTTTTATTAATATATATTTGGTTCGATAAAACCTGATCTTACGTGTAACACATCCCATTGAGGAAACTTGTTGGTGTACATGACACACACTAACATAGTGTCGCGTGTATTAAAATATTTATCATGTATTGATTTTATTTGAAATTTTAAATATACTATAACATTTCAGGATATTATATACCTTTACATGCTGGTTATTGCATGTCATACACACTATCAAATACAATGTTCTTAGTTAATAATTTCAGGGTGTTACATAATATGTCCAAATGAATATTAATTTATAATATGGGTATAGGTGCTTCTGCAAAATATTATGACGTGATAGGAAATTATATGTGAAGGATTACCTTAATATAAAATAGGTATGTATCCAACACTGACATGGTGGTGAATTAGTGTTAATATAATTTTAATTTTTATCCCATTACATGTAACAACCCAAAAAAATTCAATAAAATTTTCCTTCTTATAATTATGGTATAAAACACATAAATAGTATAAAGATCCAAATAAATACTTTATTATCATAAATTAATAACAAAATAAGTTGTAATCATTGAAATTAAGGAACCTATATTGATAGAATAGTAACATGAACCATGGAATAGTAACACGACAAAGAGGAATAGTAATCCAGCCAATAGAATAATAACAATACCTTTGAAGTTATAAATAAAAATAATCCATATTATAAATAAAACTATGATTTATGTATATCATAGTATAAGTAAATAACTTTTTCATAAATCTTAAAATAAGTACTGGAACTTTTGTAGAACATAAATGCTTAATTTCAATGTTAAAATTAATGTAATTATTTAACTGAAAATTTATTTTCATAAAATATATTCATAAATTTATATTTTTTCCTATTATTATAATACATTTTTTTCAGACCTTAATTTTGTTTTTAATTTTCCCTAAAATCAGTTATAATTTTATGATTGGTATTTTTGTAATAAATAACTATTTTAATTTAAAATTAAATTTATCATATTTGAAATATTATTTTAATTAAATTGAGTTAAATTTTGAATTATAAATTTTGAAAAAAATTTAGGTTTACTTTTTTTTACAAAATAGTATAAATTTTGTTTCATAGTGAAATACGATAATTTATGCTATTTAACAAATACATTAATTATTGATTAATTGATGATGTATGGTTGATGTAATCTGCTAAACTATAAATATCCTTAATTATGTAATATATTTGGTGATAATGTTCAATCTTTTGATAATATTGGGCAAAACTAATAAAATAATTAATAAAATAATAATAAAACACACCTCTCCTCCCCTGTAAATACCACCCCTCTCCATCTATTTTTCACACACCTTTCAACACATAAATATTGTCCAAATTATTTCCAATACTATTACCAATCCCCTACACCTTATCTATGTTCCTTTTTTCTCAAAGAATACAATACCAAACTTACCTAAGGAGGTTTCCAAGGAGAATAATTCAACAGGTAAATTCCTCATTCTTTTTCTTTTAATATATTTTTAATTTATTTTCTTTTGTTATTCCGTCTTATCCTCCAATTATCCATGTAGGACTATAACTATATTTGGATATATGTAATGTAATTTTTTAATGGAATACTACATCTTTAAACCCCTTCTCATCAGATTTCTATTCTAAAAATAAAATCATCATTTGTGATGTGTGGATTTTCCACCACTGTAGACGATGCATTTTTATTTTTAATTAATTACATAAAGTACACTCATAAAAGCATTATAATGGATTAAAAATATTTTAAAATATAATTTTTATCCTTTTTATGTTATGTAACTATCATTTATAAAAAATATTAAATAATAAAACAAAACAAGTTTGTTATGATGTAAAAATTGTCAAATTAATCTAAATGATTATAAAAATGTTTTATCTAATGAAACATCATCATATATAGAAAAAAATATAAGACCATTTAAAATTATATAGGTTCATTAATAACATTTTAAATCAATTATGGATAATATTATCATTTTACATGAACTTCCACACATATATACAAGTGTTCTGATCCTAACAACCAAGAAAAAAACACTCTCGAACGAAGAAATGGAACTCTATAACTCATGAAAATATATATAAATGAAAATAAGTTAATTATTTAGTAAATAAAGAATCTAATTTTATTATCTTTGATATTAACATGAATAAATAATTCAGACATATGGTATGGGGATTATCGAACCCAAATATTTTTTTTCAAGTAATTCAAATTTCTTGAAAAATTAATGTGTGTATATTAATTTATTATTTAACATTTATTATAACATTTTACTTACATTTTCATTTTCTGGATATAAATTTTTATACAATTATTTCATCAAAAATATAAATATTTGCAAATTTTTTTTTCAAAACACATTTTTACTCCTCTTGAGTTGTTCCTTTTTTCTAATGAATGATGAATCTTATATTGTATATGATTATCCCATTTCAGTCAAGAATCAAACTATTAGTAAATATTTTTTAATGACTTTTGAAACTCATTCCTTTATATTTGTTACTTCATGAATTCAATTGACAAAAGTTTTGTGTTTCATGAATGATTATGAAAATATTATGAAGTGAGGGGTGCACCCAGAATTATATATTGATTCAATGCATTGGCTAATGTGATGTATCTCATGTGATAATGTGAAATATGAATTAATATGAATCTATATTTGTTGAAAATTATTATTTTAGGATTATTAATTCACTAATTTAATGATTTAACAAGATTTTATCTTTGATCACATCTATATGTGGTATTTGGCTACTATGATGTGATGTTTATGTCTTATGTATTTTCACATTTCATGGATTTTTATAACGATTCATCAAATTTTTATGATGGAGATACCATAATTATGTTATTATTATGATGATTATAATCACCCATTTAATATTGACTTATGTTCTTATCTATCATATTCCTTGGATTTAAGCACACCCATTTCATTGATTTATATCCTCATGTTATAACTTATACTAAGTAGTGTATGAGGGAAAATAAGAATATAAATAAGAAGGAATTATTTAATTTTTATTTTTTATTTCAATTTAATCTATGGTGTTAATTTTCTCATTATAGTAATCCTTTTTATCATGGATTGTAATTCATATAAGTTGTTTATCTTTAAAATGTAGTAATAGTCATGTAAGAAAAAGCAGTGCCTCTATAGTTGGTACCAAAGAATGGTTTATTTAATTTTTCAATTAGGATTAGAGATAATTATTTAAAACCCTTATCATGAGACTAATTATATGTATGCATCAAATAATTTTTTTAGAAAAAATGTAAACATTGTTATTCCATAAGATATTCTATTAGGGTTCATTACATAGAGGAATATAGTATTTATTCATGACTTAATGAATTATATTTTCTTCAAACCATTTCTATTTTATAATATTGTGGGAACTAGGAGAAACCAATCCAACAACCCAAGTGAGGTACAATCCTGTGAATGCTCGAATGACACCCCTAATTCCATGGGAGGAAGAGTTTGGAATTTATGGCAATGCTTACACAAATATCATAGGATATGAACAATAACATGAATAATGTGGAACATATTCTTTCCCTTAAGAGGTATAAAATGGATATAAAATCTTATATGTGTTAGGAACAATAATTTTTAGTGGAGTTTTTGGTCCACTCGACATAGAATAGTTTGTCAACTCTATGATGAATATCATTTTTGTGCTTCTCTTTTCTGATATAGAGAGGGTAAGTCTAGTAATTTATCATTTAGATGGAGAGTCCAACCAATGGTGGGAGTTGATTAAGAACACAAATATAAAGTATTATATTGAAGACATGGAGTTGGAATAATTTAATAAAATATTTATCAATGTATATTTCCATAGAACTCTTTGGGAAAATATAGATAAATAATTCATAGATGTGAAGAAAAAAGAAGGTGAATCTATCATAGAATATAAATAAAATTTCAAAAGGCCTTAAATGAAAGACTTAGGTATTTTTTTATCAAAAATTGTATAGAAATAGATTCATTACTTATTGTTTGAAAACAAAACCTTTTAAAGTCTCTATAAATTCGATACATTTAGAGTTTTGAATAAGTTTTTTGATACGATCTCAAAGTGGAGTTGGAGTTGGGAAAATGGTCTCATCGATATAGAGATGGTAAATGAAAGATGGTGTTTCAAGATGAAGGATATAATTAAATAGTTGGAATGAGATATCAACCACTCAAGTTTCAAAAATGTGGGAATAATCATCTTGGGAATTTCCTCAATGGGATGAAGGAATTATTCATGTGTTGGAGAGAAGTCCACCGAGCTCATAAATGAATATGATACATAATGAATTTAGCCAAGGTGATGGGCATAAGGAGAGTATCACCCATGTTTTAATGATTCGTCTATATGGATTAAGGGCACAATGAAATCCAGTGCACTAAACATTGAGTCTTAAAGGTTAGTCAATTTTATAAGACACAAAATCCAAAGGATAAAGGGAAAGATTATTCCATCAGTACATATGTAGTGGAGCATGAAAAAGATATCGTATAGGGTAAACATCATTATAAATAAATAATGGAAAAAGTATTATTTGATTTTAGTTCTAAAAAACCATTTATATCATACCATTTTTCTATAATGATTGCATAAAATCCTGGATAACTTGAATTATATATATCAACATAATCACCAAGTGGTGTGTTCATTAAAACTCATGTTTTTTACTCATCTCCTATTGGAATTTGTGGTAAGATTATTCCATAAAATCGATTAATCCTTCCCTTGGTGGAATTCAAAACTATAATGGGGATTTATTGGATATCTGTATATAGAGTGCACATCAACTATAGAGAAAAATAAATATATTTTAAGATTATGAACCATATCATTCACCTCTATAAATTCAAAGAATATCATGGATATAGTTTAGAAAATATTTCGATGGTGTGGGATTTGATTCTATGTAAACAAGAATATGTCACTCAAATTAATGGATCAAAAGAAAGTATCAACCTATAATAATTTTCCATTATGAGGAAATATTGTGATGTATTTGTTAAAAAGTTTTTTGGACTTCCCCAAATCGTGAGGTAACAATATCAATTGAACTCATACTGAGAGTCAATATTACCACAAAATTTCCCAATTGGATAGACACTATTGATTTCGAAAAGTTAAAAAAAATATCCACAACATCATTAGGATAAATGTTTTATACACCCTAGTTCATCACGTTGGGGTGTTCCAGATCCATTTTTCAAGAATAAGGATGGATCAATGTGTCTGTTTATCAATTATTGGGAACTAAATAAGATCAATACGAAGAAAATGTATCCTCTTCCAATGATTGATGAGTTATTTGATCAACTATGAGGATATCCATAATTCTCAAAGGTGGATCTTCATTTAGGATATCACGAGCCAATGGTGAATAAGGAAGATATTTATAAAACTTCTTTCCGCACATGGTATGAGAACTATGTGTTTCTAGTGATACCTTTAAAACTTACTGATGCCCCTAAAATATTAATGGATTGGATGAAAAGAGCCTTTAGATACTAACATGAATAATATATGGTACTTTTTACCATTTATATTATCATTTACTACAATTCAAATTAAGAACATTAGGAACATCTAATAATTTTTATGGTGACATTAAGGAAGGATTAATTTTATGCCAATTTCAGTAAGGTTTAATTTTTGATGGAGCATGTCACATTCATGGGAAAAATGATCATATATGAGGGAATTTATATGAACCCTTCAAAAATAATGGGAATTGAGTAATTTCGTAAAACAACCAGTGTCATGGGAATACATATTTTTCATGTCTTACAATGGTACTACTGATGTTTTGTGAAAATATTCTCTTGATTTTCTAGCCCACAAACTAAGTTAATAATGAAATGGGTAATTAATGTCTAGATAGAATAATTTGAGGGAATATTAAAGGATATGAATAAGAGGCTGATCACAACACCTATACAAATATTTCCAACAACTAGAAAAAGATTTGTGAAATTCAATGATGATTCAATGAATGGACTGGGTTGTATACTTATGCAGAATAATAATGTGATAGTCTACACCACAAGGAATTTGGAGATACATACGAAGAAATACATGAATCATGATATTGAGTTAGAATATATGATCATCACATTATAGATTTTGCGGCACAACATCTATGATAAGATGTGTGAAATTTATACCAATAAAAGTGCATGAAGAATATATTCACATAGAATTAACTCAACATGTGTCAAGGGATATGGTTATATTAAATCAATGACTATGATTTATCTTTTAAATATCATATTGGGAAAGAAAATAAGGTTTTTCAATATCTTTATAGAAAATAACCTTCTACTATATCCATGATTTTGATTGAGTAAGACCCTACCTTCCTGGTTATACAAAGGATGGATATGGAAATAATAATGGAAGGGAATACATTCTAACTTTTATTAATAATTTACAAACTGTCTGTCTAATATAATTTTATGGTGGCCCAAATGGATGATCTAGAGATTCAAAAAAAAAGTTGTATTGGTAAACGAAGGTAAAATAGACGATTTAATTATTGATAATGATAGTGTGATTTGTTTTGGAAAAAGGATTTATGTTGAATCATCACCTGAGATAATGATGGATATATTGGATAATTCACATAGCTCATCATTCTCTATCAATCCAAGAAGTACTAAGATTTATTGTGATCTCAGAGAAAACATCTATTATTGAAAAATCAATAAGGAAATTGTAGAGTATATTTAAAGTTTCATGATATGTTATACAGATAATGTGATGTGATAGAAGTACAAATGGATGATTAAACCATTGCTAATTCCCAGGTAGAAATGGGAGAATATAACCACGAAGTTAATCACTTTTTTCTTGATTACATACCAAGTAAAAAAAAATGAGATATGGGTTTTGGTGGATGTACTAACTATGACTTCCATCATTTTCACTATTCTAGATGATTTATCACCTCAAAAACATTCCAAAATATATGAGAAGGATGTGGTGACACTAGATGTTATTCTTCTTTTGATCGTCTCGGATCATGATCCTAAGATCACATCTAAATTCAAGAGACATCTTCAACTTTATTGTAGAACTAAATTGAATTTAATCCTAGCCTATCACCACCAAATTAATGTGAAATCTAAAATGAATATGTTGATGCTTGAAGATATGATAAAACCTTTCTTGATAGAATTAAAATCTTAAGGGGATAAGTATCTCCCACTATTAGAGTTCTTATACAACAATATCATTCACTCTAGTATTTAGATGGATCCCTAAGAATCTATATATGGAAAGCGATATTCAAACCCAACCTATTGGGATGAAGTTAGTGAAAAAGTTTTACTTAGACATGATCTTGTGAAAGAGATGATAGAGAAGGTTCATGTTATCTAGCAATACATAAAAGCTGCTTAGAGTAAGAAAAAGAGATAAACTAATAATTATCAAAGAGATATGGAGATTGATGTTGGAGATTAATTTTTCTTTGAATATCACCATGGAAGAGAGTCCTATAGTGTGTTAAAAGGAAATATAATCCCTAGGTACAGTTTCCCATTTGAGATTCTTGATCACATATGATAAGTGTCTTATTTTATTGCACTTACACCAATTATATATCAAATTCATGATGTTTTCCATGTATATATCATAAGGAAATACACACCAAACCCATCAAATTTACTATACGTGTAGGCGGTACAATTGGAAGATGATCCCTATTATAAAGAGAAACTAATAAAGATTCTAGATTGGAGAGGTAAGGTTTAATTAAACAAGACTATCCAACATGTCAATGTGCTGTATTGGAACAATAAGCATGAATAATTGACTTGGGAAATGGAGGAAGATATGAAGGAAAAATACCCTCACATGTTTATGTGAAAAGAGATTTTGAAGGAGAAATTTCAAAAGTGGGGAAGAATGTAATAACCCAAAAAAAATCAATACAATTTAAATTACTATAATTATTTTATAATACACATAGACAATAAAAAGAAACCAAAAACATTATTCCCATAAATTAAAGAATGAAACAAGTGATATTTATATAAATTAATGAACCTATACCAACAGAATAGTAACTTGACCCATGGAACGGTAACATATCTATTAGGATTAGTACTCTAGACAATATAATAGTAACATTTTCTATAAAAGAATGAATAAAATTTAAGAATATTTTAAATGAAAGTTTTATATTTTATGTCATATTATAAGTAAATAGAAATTTTAAGAGTGATAATTTTAGTTTCGTTATTTTTTTAAAAAATAAAAGTTTATTTAAACATTTATAATTAATATAATTATTTAAAAAAAATATTTTCATAAAATATATTTATAAATGTATATTTTGTTATCTTATGATTACAAGATAATATTATGAGATCTTAATTAAATTTTCAATGTGTTACTAAAATAATTATAATATTAAATTCAGTATTTTTTGAATAAATGATAATTTTAATTACTAATCAAATTTATCATATTTAGGAGTATATTTTATTAAAATGGAGTTCATTTGTAAATACTACTCTTTAAAAAATGGTTATCATTTGTTTTGACTTTTCTAAAATAGGTGATTTTTTGTAAATAGTGAAATATGGTAATGTACAGTACTTAACAAATACATGAATTATTGAGTAATATATGATGTATGTATGATTTAAGCCCATAATATCTAAGTATCCTTAATTATTTAATATATTTAGTAAAAAGTCTCAAAATGTTGATATTGTTGATCCAAAATAATAAAATAATGAATAAAATAATCCAAAAAACACCACTCTCATCCCTTATAAATACAACCCCTAAGTACCTCTTCTCATCACACCTTCTGAGCCCCAAAGCATGACCAATTCTACCTAATACTCATCCCAAGACCCTCCCCATTAACCAATATCCTTTTTCCTCATCAAAATAACAATCCCAATTTCCATATGTATGTTCTCGTTGAGAAGAATTCAAGATAAAATATTATATTTATTTTTCTTTTAATTACATTTCTATTTATTTTCATTTATTATTCTCACCTTAGGCCCCATTTTCCAAGTTTCATGATAAAAAATATCATATATATACAATAATGTTTAACTGAGTAACCCATCATCAAACCCCTTCTCTTATAACATTTATCATAAAAATGAAATCATCATCCATGATTTGTCAATTTACCACTATCATAAATGATCCATTTTAATTTTCCATTACTAACTTCATGGAAGGTCATAAAAAAAGTATAATGGTTGAATAAGTTTTTGAAATATATTTCGTAACATTTTTTTGTTTTGGAACTATCATAAACATAATATTAAATACGAAAACATAACTAGTTTGTGTTGATCGAAACCCAGGGAAATTAATCTAAATATTTATTGTTAAAGTTTTATCTAATGAATCATACTCATATAAAGAAAAAAAAATACAAAACCATATTAGTTTCTAGAAGTTCATTAATAAAATATAATTTCAATTTTGGATAATTATCAATATTTTTAATGATCTTCCATTAATATATACAAGTGAACTGATCATGAGGACAATGAAAATGAACACTCTCAAAGGATGAAATTAAACGCTATAACTCGTCTAAATGGATAAAAACAAAAATAATAAAAATCTAATAAATCTATTATATATAGAAGATGTTTTGGATTTATTAATTATTGACTACAATTTTATAATCCATGATATTAAACTCAATACTTCATTGAGATGTACGGTAAAGGGATTCTCGATCCCAAACCATTTTCTTTGGGTTATTACTCTTTCACACCAAATTTCCATGTAGATATTTTTTTAATATTACTAAAATATAATTTCATTTCCTTAAATTTTAATTTATTGGATATAACTTTTTCCAATATAGTTTTATGAAAAAAAATTATTTTCCAAAAGAAAACCTCTTTAAAAAACACAATTGGGCTCCTCTTATGTTGTTTCATTTTTTATTCAAGAATGATGAATATTATACCAAATATTTTTTTTTACTTTAAATTTTTGAATCCCATGTATATTCATGAATGATTAAATACATTTGAAAACCACTCCTTGAAATGGGATACTAAATTTCTTTGATTTATATATATTCTATGTGGCATGTAGGGATATGTAAAAGTTAAGATATGACTAGTACACCAGGAATTATATAACACTGAAATGATTTGGGTAATGTGATTTATTTCATGAGATAATTAGTAAAATTCATGAAAAATATGATATGGTTTTTTCAAAATGATTATTTTATTATTACACACAAATGTTATTCATGAACATGATGCTAGCATTGTTCACCACTATGTGTGGTATTTGACAACTAAGACATGATGATTCCTTTTTATGTATTTCCAAATTGCATGCCGTCATCTAACGCTTCTTCTAATGATTATTATTATAACACCAATATATGTTATGATGATGATTATTTTGCTCACCCATGTTATATTGATTCATGTTCATATTTATCCTCTTATTAGGATTTTACCTCAACCATTTCTTTAATTTATATCCTCATTTGATTTATATTTCTAAAGAGTGAATAAGGGAAACTATGAATATTGAGAAGAAGGAATTAAAAACTGTTTATGAATTATTATGTGAATTTTATAACTCTTCCTAATTTTCCCAAGTCAATAACCTCTAAATCATGGATTATAACACATTAATTTTTTTATCTTTAAAATGATCTAAAATTCATGAAATAAAAAGGAGCTTCACTGTATTATAAATATTTACTTATTTAATTATTGTATTTGTATCTATTCATATCTATAATGGTAAATATTAAGATGCACAAATAGAAATAAACAAAAGATAACAACGATGTTTTTAACAAGGTTCAACTCTTTAATGATGCAACATCCCAGGTACATCATGGTTACTATACCACATGGATATATTTATTCTTATTATTAATGAATTAATAAAAAAGGTTATTAATTTGGACTCACTTTCCTAGTATTGACAATGTACAAAGAAATTGAGGTTCTTCTATTCCATTGTACAATATAATGTACATTCACTTCCTTGAAGTAAGATTAGTTTTATTAGATATAGTTCCCCCTACACTATGTAGATAGATCTTATTCCCCATTTGATTTAATATTTAGTGGGATTACTTAAGATATTTAGACTTTAATAACTAAATAGAATAGGCTCAATACCTCCAAACCTATAACTTTATACATTAATTAGATGTATACCACACATAATCCCTTCATCTTCATCCTTTTATTCCACTTATTTTTCCTATTGTTCTTCTTTAGTACATGATATGAATCCTTTTCATGTTACACAGATTTCCTCTTTCTTAATCATTAATACTATAAGGTCTACAAATGTGTTTTTTATCATTTCTTTCTCTCCCTCTAACATATAGAATATTTTGCAGTATATAGTCAATCCTCTATCTCTTCATTCTGATTCATATCATTTAAAAATGAACTATATATTGATATTACTCTTAATATTCAAAATTAAAATTCCCATTAGTCTTGGAATTAAAAACCACATATATCCCATATTTGTATTCTATAGTCTTCTGAAGTATGGAAATTCCCAAATTCTATCTTTTATATAGTTTCCAATAACTTGAAATCCATTTCTTATATTCTTCCATGAATATTTAAAACTCTATCTCTATAAAATTATCTTGAAAAGATAGTACCTAATTCTATTATTATATATATATATATATTATCACATACCACTTTTACCAATTCCATGGAATCTATATATTCATATTCCATATATGCATGGGATATCCATCTTTGTCACATACTTACAGTATGATATTTTCAAACTCCATGAATCATATCACATAGATTCTCTAAATATATTAATTAATTTTATTTATTGTTAATAAATAATAATGAAAAATTTCTATTTAAATCCGAATGTTCAGAAAAATCATCACCATATTTGGATACCGTATGTCCTTAAAAGGTTTATAGACTAAATTCTCACGATCAGATGATATCCAATCAATGAAATATGAGAATAGTCATATGCTTAATAAATTTTCACCAAAAAATATTTATAATGTTTATTATTATGATGAAATACCATACAATCAAATATGTATACATTTCATCACCAATTTCATATTCAATGAAATTTTTATGCTTGTATTTTCCTTTAAAACTACCATGGGCTCCCCTAAGAGATAAATAAATTTTTGTTCCCATTTTTCAAGATCCCAAAAGATTATCTATGGAATGGTATCCTCCCCTTTTTTGTGTATTATCCTTAGTTTATTGTACTAATTTTAATGTATAGATCTTTATTCCTCATTATCCACTATCGATATTATCCTAGATTGAATCACAGATAATTATCAACATGATATTTCTTGAATGAAAGATAAATAGATTGTCTTCTAGATTCTTCCTAAAATTAAAAAGAATTAAAATTGTGGAAACACTCTTAATTATGTTTACAAATGTTGATAAATTCATGGATTAATTAAATGAAACCATTAGAATTATTGGACAACCATTATGCTTGTCATTGATTACTCTCACATTGGTGCTTCTATTATGAGTTACCTTTAAATATGTATCTAAATAACATTAAACTAATTATTTTTTTACAATAATATAATAATTATATATTATTGTTTCCTTTAAAAAGATATCAGATAACAATTATGTAGCTAACAAAGTTTCATATTTACCATAATTTAGTAATATAAATTTAAAAATTACATTTCCACAAGTTTTTGTACTTACGTATCACCTTTATGTAGCTATATAACTTTTCAAAATTAAATCACAACAACCTCCACTGAACTCATGGAATTATTTTACTTTTCAAATGGTCACAAAACATCAACCAATTAACATGTTTTCTATGCACTGCACTGAATGTAAATTATTTTTTTCATTACATATTCTTTTTATTATATAACTGGAACTCCTAGAACCACGAGGTAGAAAACAATATGTTTTGACTTAAATAAATAATATATCCATTTATAAATTTGAAAAGATATCAATTCTTAGCTTTGTCAGTTATCTTCCTTAGGGTGTTAACATGTTTCTAGGATATTACTACAGGTTGACATAAATTTTTAGAAATTTTAAAAAATAATTTGGAAATGAATTTTCAAATCTCATAAATCTCATAGATTAAAAACATTCAAGTTCAAATAGTATGGTATGATCTCAAATATACCTATAAATCCACAAATTTTAATAATTTTTTTAATTGATGAAATAAATATATCTAAATTAACTATTATGTTTTATTCTTATAAACTTAATAATATAAGTTATCAATAAATTTGTTTTCAAAGATAATTTCTCAAGAACCTTCTAGTAATTATATAATTATTTAATGTGAATGGTTCTAGTAGTTTCTCAAGATACACTCCCCTTAAAAAGATGATATCCTCATTAAATTCCTCAAGAGTGATCTATTGATCAAATAAGTTATATGACTCATGTTATCAAGTTTATGACAATATGGAAGTATTCATTATTTATTCACCAAGGTAGATTTATTTCATTAAATAATATTCAAATATCATGTAATTAATTTCTGCCTAGACGAGTACTTTTGTCACTATACAATCGATTTGTTTGAGAGACTCTCTCCCCTTATTTAGATTTTCCATTTGTTATATGTTCTCGGCATTTATATTTTTTATAATGCCATATTGGTAATTTTTGTGGATCTATAATTTCTATTCCACCTTCTTTTAGTTTATAATTTCTTTATTTGATAACTAACATCACCTTAATTTCATAATATAATTAGAAGAAAAATACAATATAATTTATTAGAGAATATTGTGGAACCTCATTTTCATTAGTTTGAGAAAAAGGACATGAATCTACTCTCAAATATGATTCACATTCCTTTTAAGTTCCATATTAATATATTTTATTCAAACTAATTTTCATATATTTCATAGAAATATTAAAAAGGATAGATACAACATCTCTTTAACTTTTCCCTCATGTGGGAAATTATTCATCTTGTAGTACATCTCAGTATATTCATCAAATGGTGAAACATTCATGTTCATCGTGATTTATGATTTCATTAGAATAATTTTTTCAATATCATTTGAGATATTTCCAATATCCTCGCACCTCTCACATTTTACTTCGTGCTATCTATGATTTTTATCTCATAAAAACTCCTCTTGAAATTTAAATTCTTATTTATGTAGAATCATTCATTTAACTTTTTCCCTTGAAATCTATTGTACTCCCATTTGTTTTACATCCTCCAAAATAGATCTCCAAATAAACAAACATTCCTTTTGTGTGTGATTATGATTCATGGTTCTTCCACATGGGTCCTCACGAGGGTTCATCACCAAGTCAATACTTCATTTTCGTTACAACATAATATTTCATAATTTAAAACACACATATACATATTATCAGTATGTATCTGGGATATATAAATTTCATTAACATTAGAAGAATATGACTATCCTTGGATTTTTATTATTATTTATATTATTATGATTATTTTGAAATAGCTTTTTCTTATGTATATCTGAAGGAAGACATATCATTCTTCTTTACAAACTTCTTAGGATTATTCATTTCATCATTCTTTTCACTATTCTTTCCCAATGTAGGTTTTATTATTTTATTTTGTTATTTTAATTTTATCTTTTATTTTGTTCTGTATATATTTTTTAATGATCTATAATTTCACACATATTCAATATTACAACTTCCTTTGTAAACACCACATATATCATTAGTATTTCTAATCCTCTTTGATACAGGGAGGTTTATCTTTTCCTCATGTTTTATTTTGATTATTCTCTAATTTTCGCCCCCACAGTATATAATTTCTTGGTTCTTATGAAATTTATGGATTATTACAATGTTTCAATTAACTATAACCAAATATGTCATAGAACAAACAGTTAAAAAAACATGGTTTCCTTCATTGAACTCAACGTTATCTAGATTTTCCAGAATAGGAATTTTGGTGTATTTCATCTAGATTATTAAAAAATAGATGTGCTTAAATTTGGGTAAAATAATTATTTGATTTACTTCCGAAACCATTCATATAGTTGTGTTTTTTTATCATATTCATCAACCAATATTTTTATATTTTTTGGTATTAAACCAGCACTACACATGTAAATAGATATAGAATATATAATACTTTTGCAAATGGATGAAAACACTTTATTTATGGTTTCTATATTTTTATTAGAATATTATATTATGAAATTTTTCCATTAGGTAGAGTCATTTCATCTTAATAATCTATGTTATTCATTTTTTTTTGGAAAAACATTACTTTCAACATGTTGTGAAGATATACAAGGGGTAATTATAGTTTTTTAAAAATAACACCAAGATCTAAGAATTTCATGATGAGAATATATTTTTCAATATCAACTATCTTCTGAATTAATATAATTTATTTTTTCATTTAATAGACCTAATCATCAATCATTATATTCATCTATTATAGAGGATGGAGAAACACATTAATTGTAACAGCCCAAGATTTTATAAAAAAAATATTCTTTTTAATTTTATTAATGTCTTGTGTTGTACGCTACACCAAAAGGAGCTTGCACAACACACATCCTTGACTTGCCTTGCATTACACGCAATCGCGATCTTCCTCGATAGCGTGTGTAATACGCAATACTGAGTTTCATTAAACAACGATATGCTATTAAAATATTATTAAAACTAGCTGTTATGAATAGTAATAACCACTTTTTGAAATCCAGTAAATCTTATTTTTCAAAATGAACTTTATTTTTGGATTCGGAGTATCGAATTTATCCTAAGGTGAAATTTTGGTACTTTTCGGATAACTTTCATATTCTGATGAATAGTGAAAATTACTAAATTATAATTAAAAACAACTTTTTTAATCGAAATAATTAATAGTGATAAATCATTAATTTGAGTGGTTTTAAAGTATATTTAGAATATATTTTTACAATTTAATACAATGTTGGTCATTGGATGTAATTTCACATTTAAACTAGACATAAACAAGTTTCAATCTTTTGATAGATATTGTTTCTTAAAAACACGCTATTTGTTTTAACAGCGGGATTTAATTATAAAATTAATTAATTCAACTTTTATGTTATGAATTTGGTAAAATAGACTTCATTTTTGAATTTGGAATATGAAATATAGCTTGGGATGAAATTTTGGCATTGTTCTGAAAAACATCAATTTTTGATGAATAGTGAAACTACTAAGTGGTAGGTTAAAAACTGAATTTTGCATAAAACTTAATTTTACCGCTTCTGTGAATGGAATTTCGAAAATCCGAGAGACACGGTTAATATCAAGGACTAAAATGTGGTTCAATGAGATGAAAATAATTTTTGGTGAATAGTAACTTTTTATTTTTTTTACCACGGTTAATAGTAAATAGGGTAACTAAGGGTAAATATGATATTAACATTACCCTAACACATGTTCTAATTCTATTGGACAAGTTTAATTCGACCAAAAACAAACTTAGGAATAAAATATGACCATTTAGGCCCACTTGGATTAGATTAGGACATTTATTATTAATTTATTTAAAGAAGGGTTAAAATAGTTAAAATCAAAGTTTAATAAGTAAATCATTTTTAATATGGGGTTATACATAAGATAAATTCGACTATAAATATTCATTAGAAAGATAAAAATATTTCCTACATGATGGTATTTTATTTGTAATTTTTAGACATAAAATAATTTAATTTATTTATGACACAACGATGATGCAGTAATTTTCTTATTAATGAAATATTGACATAATTGATGTTATAAACACCAAAATAAATGTAATTTGAGATTTTTTATGAATTCCACTAATTTTCTAGGTTAATATGATATATTAATGTTGATTTAATCAACTTGGTTTGAACATTTAATTCTGTTATGACTTTCACAAAAATCATATATCAAATAGTGTCAAAATTGACACAAAATAGTTTTTAAATCAAATATTATATTATTAATTGTTATTGTATTCCTAAAAATCTAAAGTTCGGCCAAATGACTTAGATAAGGATATATATATTAATAATAAACAATTTGGGGTTCGTTTGGCATGTTATAGTAAGTTTATTAACCATATAGTGAAAGAAAACAAAAAGACACGGTAAAAGTTAAATTATTTAACTTAGAGTTAAATCTAATTGATAAGGTTAAAATAATACCCTAAACTTGTCTAAATCCTATTGGTTGATAGGCTTTCGACCCATCCCCACTTTAGCTTTGAAATAAGACCCTTTGGAACCATTATAAACCGATTTTGACTTTAATATAAAATAATATTTTGAGATATTCCTAAGGTGCCCCTCTCCTCCCCTATAAAAGGACACCTCCTCCCCCTCCTCCTCACACCAATTTGAGCACTCAAGCTCGGCCAACCCCTGCCAATTTCTCCTATCCACTTTCCTAGCAACATCCTAGAGGTTCTGGCCTTCCTCAAAGACCAATTTTAGTGCCCTAAGAGGAGGTCTCAAAGAGGCACTTCAAAGAAGAGGTAATTACTGTTACTAATTCTTTCATCTTTATTTCTTCTTCCACTTCTTCTTCTTAGGTTGTTTGATTATGAAGTAATAACATCAGTATCACTCATATACTGATATGTTATTATAATTATGAAACAACCCTATTTCACCATCTATCCATCCTACGGAAAAAGAAATCACCGCGCGTGCGTACGTACGGAATACCGTCTCCACGCCGTGGTGTAATCTATTTTCCACCACCACCTTACATGGATGGGTATAATGGTGTAAAGAATAACTATACATAGTTATTACAACATCATATTGATTCTGATATATTGTATAATCCACTCCAATTCAATTCAATATTTATAGAAATGATATCATCGCTCGTGCGTACGTACGGAATTCCGTCTCCACGACGCGATGAGATTCATTCTACATGTTAACCATTTAAGAATGATTATAATGTATATATAAGAAATAATAATGAAATATATGACATTATAAAGCTACTGGATTTATGTATATATGTACATATGTATTTCATCTACTTACTTCCATTTCAAGACAATAAGGAAAGGAAAACAGCGTTCATGCGTACGTACGGACTACCGTCTCCATGAACGGTGTTTTTCATTTTATTTATCTACCTATTATATATATATATATACTGAATATATATGATATATAAATCATATTTTATATTCTGGAAGTAAGTAAATCATGATATAAGTAATAATGATGTCAAGAACAACAAGTCAAAACACCTACGATAAATGAAACGATTTTACCCAAAACGCTTCTTTAACAGGGAATTTACAAAAGAATGGGTAATATAATGTCATAAGTGAACCATATATGATATCATAACAATATGATTCTGTAATAAGTCAATGACATTATTTAAATCATTATACAGGAGGTTCGGACACATACGAAGCAAATTGGACCTAAGGTAAGGGAAATATCACAATCTCATTTTTATCCGAGATTGTTTATTCGTAAGTATTTACTGGGGTGTATTTTATCATCCACATCCATGTTCCCTCAATATGTAATATTATTTCCATCCACCTACAATTTTTTAAATCCAATTTTACCCTTCTATGAGTTTTTAGTAAAGGATATGAAAGGAATCTTTTTTCGTTTTTCGTACGAGGTACTTTTTGACTTTTCCGACAAAAGTACGAAGAATGTTTTTTTTTAACTTATACGGCACGAACGGATTTATACTGTTTTATAAAGCCTTATTTTCATGAAGCTTCCTAAAAGATTTCATGACTATTTTCAATAAAATCTCTTTCTTTTAAAATTGCATGATGTTTTGAGAAAATAAATTGATTTTGAAGAAGAAAGGATATTTTCCTCAAGAATTCAATCCAAGTGTTTTATCAATATTATTTTCCATATAAGATAATAAAGGGTTCTGTTTCTATCCATATTTTTACATTGATTTGACTATGTTGTGATGGAATTATGTTTATGAATTCCTTTATCTTATATGAATGGTTTTATGATGTCATGTTGTTTAAGAATCCCCTTTTTATTACATGGGTTATGCAATGATGTATGATTTATGATTTTGTGGCACACATAAGAAAGGATTCATTAAGAGATGGGTGGGACCTATATCTCCCTCCAATGCATTGGGTAAAGATTTCATATCTCATGAGATAGACATGGCTGGAATGGTAGGTTATACCGGTTCAGTGAAACAGGACTGAAACGAGGATTACTCGATTCAGAAAGGGACTTTGTCCACTAAGATAGTCTTGGCAATGAGTCTTGACTAACAAGAAATGATTCTCTATGATTATGTGTGTATGCCACAATGAGTAATGTTTTAAGTTATGGTTTCATTTTCACTACTATGATTTATCCCATGTTATGAAATTATGCTCTCTTTTGCAGGTTAAGATTTCCAAAAATGTTATGTTCTTATGAAAATTATGTGTTTGATATTTCTTTTGTTTACCCTTACTGAGCATTTGAGCTCACCCTTTTATGTTTTCTTTTCCCCAGGATATAAAGAAAGGTTTTAGGTAAAAAAAAAAGGAAGATCTTTATGGGAGATTTTGAAGATCTTTCACCAGGATTAGAAGTTTACGTTCCGAGTTTCCAAAGACACTAAACTATTACGATCCTTGTGTGTGTATTTTTGTTATGTATTAAGTATTCCTCAAAAGTAATGTAATGTTCATGTACGTTAGGCTTCGGGTCTCTACAGTTGGTATCAGAGGAAAGGTTTAGTCAACCTTTGGAAACTAGGATGCGAAAACGTTAGTGAGATCCCTAGAGATATTTCTACGGTATGTCTAGGGATGTCCCTAAGGTTAAGTAGACGTATAAGTTATAGTACTAGAACTACGCTAATGATCATAGAATTAAACCTAAGATGTTAGATATTGAAGGTACTTCCCCTTTATTATGTTGTTTTCCCTAGCATGATTTTTGCCTCTCACACTATTCTTTTTGGGTTTTAGAAAATGGCTGGAAACAAGATGATTCACGATAATGGAGGATATGATGGACAATGGAATGATATTCTTCATAATGAAATGGGATTTGGAAGTCCAAACATAATTATTATGCCGAATCAGCAATCTCATAATATGATCAATAAATAAAATTTGGTAAGTTTCCTGACTCGACTAATAAGAGAAAGATGGAGTTCCATGATGATCATAGAGGAAAGAAAGTTCAATTTCCCCTATGTAAATCATGTGAGAAGAGGCATCAAGGAGAATGTTTCAAGGGAACTGGAAGATGCTTTGGGTGTGGAAAAGAAGGACACAAAGCAAGTAAGTGCAAAGGAAAAGGGTCGGTTAACACCATGGATGAGGATAATGGTATTTCTACGACATCAAAAATGGTTAAGTGTTTTAAATGTGGAATGTACGGGCATTATGCAAACCAATGCCATAAGGGAAAGTCTCATGAAGAAAATCAGTATGGTCGTATGGGTAGTATTTATGTGGATGATGATGATGAGACTACAAATGATATGTGAGATGAAAGAATTTTTGAAGCTCGGTCAATGGTTTGAGAATGTAGTGGAATGATTACATGTTTATCATGTGTAATTTTGGAATAAAGAGACATCTATGGATTGTTACACTGTTGTCTTTCCTTGTGTTTTGAAAGTCTATAATTAATGTTACCAGTATCCATGAAAGGTTATTCAGATATTTTTGGAATGTAGATGATATGCGCATAATGAAGGGATAAGGAGAAAATTAAATGTTTGATAGTATTCATGAGCTCATGATTGATATAAGGACTAAGTGATATCATGGTTTGAGTATATAGAATTTTGAGGATTTTGGTATGTGGAAAGTGTTAACTTTTAACTGCACTCATGTTTTCATTAAGGTATTCAAGAGAATACACGATTAAGGACTTTGAATGTTTGGAATGTGACCAACAAGACATATCTTATGATATGTGGGGATCAACGACAGTATTAAATCTCTGGTAATCGATGTCACTATATTATGAGAGTGGACTGCAGTATTATGGATAATCCTAAAGATTGGATTGGATTGTGTTGGACGTAAGTTAGTATTGTTTAAGGATAGAAATTTTTTTTCGATATTATTGATGGGATGTTATAGTAATATAGTTTTGGAAAAAGGACAACCTGCAGGACGGGCGACAGCCCATCGCTTCGGACAAGGCTGTAGGAATCGAACCCACAACCGAAGTGCAACTGGCCTTTATCGCCTACCACTGACCTACAGAAAGTCCCTGTTTAGTAGAAACTAGTTTTATTATATTAAGCAGTATGATATATGAAGTATAAGTCCATTTTAGGAGCCATATATGATTAATCTCACTATAGATCGATTTATGCATATAATTTTTGCTAACCTTTTGTTTGAGACAGATGGAATGACCCGTCATTCTATCACATGATCTGCTAACACTTCACGAATAACAAATTCAACTTCATTTATTTAAGAGATGAAGTGGAAATTGTTCAAGGCACGAACAACAGTGATATTGTATCAAAATAAAGTAAGTATTTATTCTTATTCAAATTTTCAACTTTAGGGAAATGATCTTGAAAACCAAAAATGTTGTCCTAGTGATCTTATACCAGATGAATCAGATGGTACCTTAGATCGTCACAAATTTATGGATTTGTGATTACTGGCTTTTCCATAGCCATGTTCTCTACCACTCTCCATCAGAACATGATGGTTAGATTTCTCTTCCATATCCATATTTTCACCTATGTGGAAACCCAGTGATTAGTTTATTTGGGTAATCGTTACATTTCATACTTTAGTTTTTAAAGCCAAGTTTTGGTATTTCCTTTTACGATGTGGGTTTCTATTAAAGAAACTTTCAAATAGTAAACCATTTATAACCCCGACGAATTTCGAGGGCGAAATTCATTTTAAGGGGGGTAGAATGTAACAGCCCAAGATTTTATAAAAAAAATATTCTTTTTAATTTTATTAATGTCTTGTGTTGTACGCTACACCAAAAGGAGCTTGCACAACACACATCCTTGACTTGCCTTGCATTACACGCAATCGCGATCTTCCTCGATAGCGTGTGTAATACGCAATACTGAGTTTCATTAAACAACGATATGCTATTAAAATATTATTAAAACTAGCTGTTATGAATAGTAATAACCACTTTTTGAAATCCAGTAAATCTTATTTTTCAAAATGAACTTTATTTTTGGATTCGGAGTATCGAATTTATCCTAAGGTGAAATTTTGGTACTTTTCGGATAACATTCATATTCTGATGAATAGTGAAAATTACTAAATTATAATTAAAAACAACTTTTTTAATCGAAATAATTAATAGTGATAAATCATTAATTTGAGTGGTTTTAAAGTATATTTAGAATATATTTTTACAATTTAATACAATGTTGGTCATTGGATGTAATTTCACATTTAAACTAGACATAAACAAGTGTCAATCTTTTGATAGATATTGTTTCTTAAAAACACGCTATTTGTTTTAACAGCGGGATTTAATTATAAAATTAATTAATTCAACTTTTATGTTATGAATTTGGTAAAATAGACTTCATTTTTGAATTTGGAATATGAAATATAGCTTGGGATGAAATTTTGGCATTGTTCTGAAAAACATCAATTTTTGATGAATAGTGAAACTACTAAGTGGTAGGTTAAAAACTGAATTTTGCATAAAACTTAATTTTACCGCTTCTGTGAATGGAATTTCGAAAATCCGAGAGACACGTTTAATATCAAGGACTAAAATGTGGTTCAATGAGATGAAAATAATTTTTGGTGAATAGTAACTTTTTATTTTTTTTACCACGGTTAATAGTAAATAGGGTAACTAAGGGTAAATATGATATTAACATTACCCTAACACATGTTCTAATTCTATTGGACAAGTTTAATTCGACCAAAAACAAACTTAGGAATAA
Source organism: Viscum album (assembly GCA_963277665.1). NCBI lineage: Eukaryota > Viridiplantae > Streptophyta > Magnoliopsida > Santalales > Viscaceae > Viscum > Viscum album. The sequence continues at coordinate 241,869,861 of OY728166.1, forward strand.
CATATGACCATTTAGGCCCACTTGGATTAGATTAGGACATTTATTATTAATTTATTTAAAGAAGGGTTAAAATAGTTAAAATCAAAGTATAATAAGTAAATCATTTTTAATATGGGGTTATACATAAGATAAATTCGACTATAAATATTCATTAGAAAGATAAAAATATTTCCTACATGATGGTATTTTATTTGTAATTTTTAGACATAAAATAATTTAATTTATTTATGACACAACGATGATGCAGTAATTTTCTTATTAATGAAATATTGACATAATTGATGTTATAAACACCAAAATAAATGTAATTTGAGATTTTTTATGAATTCCACTAATTTTCTAGGTTAATATGATATATTAATGTTGATTTAATCAACTTGGTTTGAACATTTAATTCTGTTATGACTTTCACAAAAATCATATATCAAATAGTGTCAAAATTGACACAAAATAGTTTTTAAATCAAATATTATATTATTAATTGTTATTGTATTCCTAAAAATCTAAAGTTCGGCCAAATGACTTAGATAAGGATATATATATTAATAATAAACAATTTGGGGTTCGTTTGGCATGTTATAGTAAGTTTATTAACCATATAGTGAAAGAAAACAAAAAGACACGGTAAAAGTTAAATTATTTAACTTAGAGTTAAATCTAATTGATAAGGTTAAAATAATACCCTAAACTTGTCTAAATCCTATTGGTTGATAGGCTTTCGACCCATCCCCACTTTAGCTTTGAAATAAGACCCTTTGGAACCATTATAAACCGATTTTGACTTTAATATAAAATAATATTTTGAGATATTCCTAAGGTGCCCCTCTCCTCCCCTATAAAAGGACACCTCCTCCCCCTCCTCCTCACACCAATTTGAGCACTCAAGCTCGGCCAACCCCTGCCAATTTCTCCTATCCACTTTCCTAGCAACATCCTAGAGGTTCTGGTCTTCCTCAAAGACCAATTTTAGTGCCCTAAGAGGAGGTCTCAAAGAGGCACTTCAAAGAAGAGGTAATTACTGTTACTAATTCTTTCATCTTTATTTCTTCTTCCACTTCTTCTTCTTAGGTTGTTTGATTATGAAGTAATAACATCAGTATCACTCATATACTTATATGTTATTATAATTATGAAACAACCCTATTTCACCATCTATCCATCCTACGGAAAAAGAAATCACCGCGCGTGCGTACGTACGGAATACCGTCTCCACGCCGTGGTGTAATCTATTTTCCACCACCACCTTACATGGATGGGTATAATGGTGTAAAGAATAACTATACATAGTTATTACAACATCATATTGATTCTGATATATTGTATAATCCACTCCAATTCAATTCAATATTTATAGAAATGATATCATCGCTCGTGCGTACGTACGGAATACCGTCTCCACGACGCGATGAGATTCATTCTACATGTTAACCATTTAAGAATGATTATAATGTATATATAAGAAATAATAATGAAATATATGACATTATAAAGATACTGGATTTATGTATATATGTACATATGTATGTCATCTACTTACTTCCATTTCAAGACAATAAGGAAAGGAAAACAGCGTTCATGCGTACGTACGGACTACCGTCTCCATGAACGGTGTTTTTCATTTTATTTATCTACCTATTATATATATATATATACTGAATATATATGATATATAAATCATATTTTATATTCTGGAAGTAAGTAAATCATGATATAAGTAATAATGATGTCAAGAACAACAAGTCAAAACACCTACGATAAATGAAACGATTTTACCCAAAACGCTTCTTTAACATGGAATTTACAAAAGAATGGGTAATATAATGTCATAAGTGAACCATATATGATATCATAACAATATGATTCTGTAATAAGTCAATGACATTATTTAAATCATTATATAGGAGGTTCGGACACATACGAAGCAAATTGGACCTAAGGTAAGGGAAATATCACAATCTCATTTTTATCCGAGATTGTTTATTCGTAAGTATTTACTGGGGTGTATTTTATCATCCACATCCATGTTCCCTCAATATGTAATATTATTTCCATCCACCTACAATTTTTTAAATCCAATTTTACCCTTCTATGAGTTTTTAGTAAAGGATATGAAAGGAATCTTTTTTCGTTTTTCGTACGAGGTACTTTTTGACTTTTCCGACAAAAGTACGAAGAATGTTTTTTTTAACTTATACGGCACGAACGGATTTATACTGTTTTATAAAGCCTTATTTTCATGAAGCTTCCTAAAAGATTTCATGACTATTTTCAATAAAATCTCTTTCTTTTAAAATTGCATGATGTTTTGAGAAAAGAAATTGATTTTGAAGAAGAAAGGATATTTTCCTCAAGAATTCAATCCAAGTGTTTTATCAATATTATTTTCCATATAAGATAATAAAGGGTTATGTTTCTATCCATATTTTTACATTGATTTGACTATGTTGTGATGGAATTATGTTTATGAATTCCTTTATCTTATATGAATGGTTTTATGATGTCATGTTGTTTAAGAATCCCCTTTTTATTACATGGGTTATGCAATGATGTATGATTTATGATTTTGTGGCACACATAAGAAAGGATTCATTAAGAGATGGGTGGGACCTATATCTCCCTCCAATGCATTGGGTAAAGATTTCATATCTCATGAGATAGACATGGCTGGAATGGTAGGTTATACCGGTTCAGTGAAACAGGACTGAAACGAGGATTACTCGATTCAGAAAGGGACTTTGTCCACTAAGATAGTCTTGGCAATGAGTCTTGACTAACAAGAAATGATTCTCTATGATTATGTGTGTATGCCACAATGAGTAATGTTTTAAGTTATGGTTTCATTTTCACTACTATGATTTATCCCATGTTATGAAATTATGCTCTCTTTTGCAGGTTAAGATTTCCAAAAATGTTATGTTCTTATGAAAATTATGTGTTTGATATTTCTTTTGTTTACCCTTACTGAGCATTTGAGCTCACCCTTTTATGTTTTCTTTTCCCCAGGATATAAAGAAAGGTTTTAGGTAAAAAAAAAGGAAGATCTTTATGGGAGATTTTGAAGATCTTTCACCAGGATTAGAAGTTTACGTTCCGAGTTTCCAAAGACACTAAACTATTACGATCCTTGTGTGTGTATTTTTGTTATGTATTAAGTATTCCGCAAAAGTAATGTAATGTTCATGTACGTTAGGCTTCGGGTCTCTACATTAATCCTATTATCTTTAATCTCTAGTTGAATGTCTTAAAAGAATATTTCTTTTAAGGCATGTGACTTTTCCTTAATCCCATTCTTTTCTTGTTTAATCTCATTAATTTTAGTGATACATTAATAATAAAAATAACATATGTTTTTTTCAAGCTCCTCATTTGGGGTGTTTTATATTTCTACCAGTTTTGAGAGATTTATAAATATCATCACCATTTACTCTAAATAATTCATCATAATTTTTGAATATTTTTCAAGTTGGATGATCTCATCCATCATGATTTTTATAGTGCCAAAAATAAATGTTACTATATCACAATGTGAGATCGGAAAGGTCTTTATCATGTGGGCTCATTAGTTATTATGTTTATATAGTAGTATTCTTAAAAAAATAATCTTCACCGCTAATAGTAGGATATTATATTGGATGGGTTTGATAATAATTTATTGTTATCTCTTATTATTGTATATATGTATTATTTGGGGATGAATGTTCCTTTAATTCCATGGTTGTGGATAAAACCACAAAATCATTATCCTTAAAGAAAAATATTAAATAATAATGATTTTTATGTAAGGAAACTATTTTCTGATACTCAATACGTAGGATGGATGACTTATCTTCCCATTTTTATTTAAGATATATATTATCACTAGAACTATTGTAATGGTTTATACATGGATTACCATCAACATGTGGACATTCAGTTTTATCTTCTTACATAGATAAGGTTTTTTTCAACTTATTTCCTTATTTTTTATTCATGTTCCTCATTTTTTTAGCTAGAATACATTCCAAGGATTATTAAATGGTGGATTCAAATGCATATATTAATATAAACTTAACATTTATTACAAAAATATAAGCCTAATTATTCAAATAAAAATCAATACAAGATTTGAAATAGAGTTCTAACAGTGTATTATAGTAATTGTTAAGATCACATAGTGATTTTTCTGACTCTATAAGGATCACTATTGATATAATTTTTTTTTATTTTACTTTTTATTCATTTTAACCTCGATACTTATTTACTGAGTATATGTATCTCTATTTATCCCTCTTTTTGTTGGGATAAAAAAAGAAACAAAAATAAACTCATGATAACATTGATATTTGTTATTGAGATTCACCTCCCTATGAATGAATATGTCCCTAGTACACCACTCTCATTATTATAGATATAAATCTTACATTATATTATCATATAATAAATAATCAAGGGTATGGACTTACACTCTTTATCTTAGAACTGGCCAATTAAAAATAAATTTAGGTACTATTGTCGCTTTATACAATATAATTATTTTTTAGTTACTTGGAACAAGATCACCTTTGTTGGATAAAGTCTCTCAAATACTATATAAAATATATCTTCCACCACATAAGAAATAATCTTCTCCCGGATACCTCAATATATTTCAGCTTCTAAAAAGTTGTTTTGTTGTCCACGTAACTGGGAGCTTCATCTTATATATGATTAATTATTGTATTATACACAAAATAACTTCTTTCTTTTCCATTTAATTTTATACTTATTAATTTTATAAGACTAATCCAATATATTAATCACTAGTTCCAACATTATCTATATTCGATACTAAAAGATCTATAATGGTTTCTTATCTAGTATTTCTATCTCTATCCTTGACATACTAAATATCTAATAGTAATTTTTAAAACTATATCTATACATAATAATTATTATAATATAAATAATTTCATAATAATAATACTGTAATCAAATAGAAATACTATTACAGATTAATCTAATCATTTAAATCATAGGATCACATATTTGTTTCTTAATTAGCCTTCTTAAATCCATGATATTCTAAAATTCCATTATTCTTGTTGTTTGAAAAAAACATATATTTCTTTTATTATTATATAAATTCTTGTAAATCAGTTTCAACATTGTCTCCATGAAGACGTGATTTAATATCCTACTGTGAAAATAGAATTTTAATCTAACCCTTTTACCAGACCAATGAAATCAATATTTATATTTTATGCATGTGCATTGGATCTAATTTTTTGTCACATGGTTACAATGTATAAACCTCATGATATTAGTAATATCCTTTTTTGTCACACATATTCTCTAGTAATATTATTAATTTTTAATAATCATTTATCATACGGCACACATCATGATTATTTGAAATTGAATTCATGAAAAAATCATCAAAGGATTTGGACAGCATAGGTCAAGAAAATTTACACAAAATATTATTATCAAAATATATACAACCAATAATATGATATTAAAGTTCCCTTTCTCACAATATTGATATCATCAAATAAATATGATGTAGGTACTTTTTATTGAAGATCACAATATCTCTAAAATATTATATTCATAACAAAATTCTTATGATCTGAAAGAATTGCACTTGTATATCCATTTTTCACTACTGTAGGATCCTCTTCAATGTGGAGAAAGTCTTGTTTTCATTTTCTCATCACAATAAATATATCTAAGGCATGGTATCCTTCCCTTTAATGGTTCTTATCTTAAGAATATTACACCATCTTTAGTTGATAAGTCTTCTCCCCTCATTCTCCACCATCATGATTATCTCAGTATGAATCCTGACTAATTACATCACAACAATTTATTCAATGAATTAACAATGGAGTATAATTTGAATTCATTAGAAAATTATTAAAACTAATATTTTTAAAATAATATTCCTTTCTTTTATATAGGACACCAAAAATTTGGATTACCTTCAGCATCTATTAAAATTTTTATCCTACCATTACATAAGTCATATATTACCTTCACAGTTATTATGATCTATTGAGTTACATTTATGTAGGTATTAATATGTTATATTTCATATATGATTACCTTTTCACAAGTATTTTTATAATGAGGTTAAATTTTTATAAATAAAAAATAACCATTATAAAGATTGAAACATTTGGGATTTACATTTAAAATAACTTTTTGGATTTGAAAATTATCATTTTACAAGTTATTTTAGTTTAATATTACCTTCAATTATATTCTTCTCTTCTCTAAATTAAATCATAACCGCTTCCAATCAACATTTGGAAGTTTTCATAACTTCTAATAGTATTCAGAAATTATTTAAAGAATATTTTTTACTTATAATACACCCTATATAACATACTATTAGGCTTCCTTATTAATTTATAAATATAAAAGAACCTCCTAGAATAAACGGTGAAACCTCATTCTTTATTTATATGCCTATACAACAGGTTATGGAAGTAATATATACCATAATTCAAAATTTAACACATATCATACTTTTTTTTCAAAAAGGTTAGGGTCGAAGCCTCATTTTAATATTAAAGCAAATCAATGACCTCTTTTAACTGGGTAGAGGGAGACCCATTACATAGCATGAAGGCCCAGTGGGCTTGTAGCCCATTACATAGCTCGTAGGCCCATTTTTTGGCCCAATTTCCATTCTGTGAATGGTAACCCGGCTGCTATAGTACCCGCACAGTATTGTCGCTGCTACAGTGCCCTGCCGCCGCTACATTACCCACCGATCTACATTACCACAGCTGCTACAGTATCTCTATAGTACTGATATAGTACCTGCACCCAATGGGTTTTGAACCCCCCTTTCTTGGGGAAATATTTTTATTTTCAATATGATCTAATTATAATAATTCTTCATAGCCTCTCTCCATCAACATTTTTACATGAAAAAAATCATTATTATTGATAGAAATACTAAAAAACACAATTTGGGATTAAAAAAATCCCCATTATTTTATTATCCACCTTATGAAGCAATTGATTGTGAAAATATTTCCTGTAGGAGACTCATGAATGTTACATTTTATTTTTACATAATAATTTAATCATCAGTGAACAATGAGTTGTGAAAAAATTATATGGTCATAGATATGCATACCATGTTGTATCATTTATGAGATGTTATTGATGAGAAACTAAAATAAAAAATGCATACAGTTATCATTACATAGATCATGTATAAATAGAAGGTTTGAATTTAGGATGGTCCTCATGTACTGAATATATGAGATTACATAGACCAATTAATGGAATTGGAATTTAATTTGAATCATAATGTTTCAATAAATCTCATTACCTAATACTCATCTCTCAATTACTCAATTTTTTTAGAATTTAAAAAAAATATTGATAAAAATTTTCAATACCTTTTAGTTAGGGATCAATGTGAAGTTAAAACCACAATGAATGATAGATCATTAGTTATTGTTATGAAAAAAATAAATATAAGTAAAAAGGTAAATGGAGTGGATATAACCAATGTTACCGTTATAATATCCTTCCAAGAAACCTAATATAATGATCAGAGCATTAAACAGGAGGCTACTTTCTTTGCATGTGGTAAAAAGGAACACTATAATGGAAACAAAAATGATATTACAAAAATTAAATATATGATTCAATTTCAATTATATTCTTAATTTTATATTTGAATTCTATTTTATTTCATGGGTATTATATTTAATATGTGACATCTATATCTATATCAAAATATAGGAACCATGGGAGTTTATAATGATAACAAGAGTTAATATAAACTTGAATATTATAATGGAACATGAGTCCAATGTCTATTATAGAATATCATTTCTTCATAGTGGTTAGTAGATATACTATTTTAATTTAAAAATATTATTTTGTAATATGGGTTAAATATTTTATTCTTAATGACATGTTTACACATAATCAAATTTTATTTCAAGTTCAACATAAAGTTATCATGGTATTTCATAATTAATTAATAGTTTCATTACACTTAAATAATATATGTCCAATATTGTTAATTAATGAGGAATTCATGATGTAGCACTCAATAATGAACTAATTAAAAAATATAAATCTATTTCGAGTGTAAGAAAAAGATAAATTAAAATATATACTATATAGATTATATAGAATATTTTGATACAAAACTTGAATGTGTTTAACATGATTTAATATAATGAATAACTTCAAATGAAACTTAATAATTAAATTTGATAAATCAAATAATATTTTATGAATATATTTTGGGTTTAAAGTTTTAAATATTGTAATTTTTGTTGTCATCACTTTTTCTATGAATGTTTTTGTGTATTAGGTGAATGTGAGAAATTTATTTTTAGAATAAGTTTTATTTATTTCAATTATGATGTATGGTGACTATTTTAAAATCTTAAGAGTGTCTAAAATCAATATTTCTAATTATTTTGAGGGTTCATAATGAGTTCACTCATGATGTTTTGAGATTGTGGGAACCTGTACAATGTCTAAATTAATGAATTCAAGTATTTGTGGATATAAAATGTTCGATATTTTATGTTATGATCATAAAAAAATAGATGGAAAAATATTTTTTGACTCTAGTAGAAGAATATTTCATTATTCCACTAGATTGAGTTCTATTATAAATCCATCAGATGGAGGAACCTATAAAATATCACCCAACAGTGTTATATTTTGAGATATAGAAAAATATGGAGACTAAAAGAAAGATAAACTGGATGTTTTTAAACATATTGGAGAATCATATATTAATGTTTTTTATTAAACAAGATTTACTTTAAAATGAACTTTAGACATATGAGATCTGAATAGAAGAAACTTTTTTAAAGAATAATATAAAGAAATTTGATGATCACGAGTCTAAGAAACATAATTATTAAAAGATGGAAAATCTTGGATACTTCCAATTGAGGTTTCCAAATACATTGGATCTAGATAAATAAGTAAATTTTAAATAATATCCAACACATGAATATTTTTATAAATCATTACAAATCCACAGAGTTATTTAAATGAACTACCAGATGGGGCATCACTATATAAAAGAGTTCATGTTAGGAAGAACTAGATAGAAATTCGAGGACATTTATAATATAATTTAAAGTAAAAAATTATGATTATTCTAAGATGTAGAATAAATTATTATAAATTTATATGAGATTTGTGGATGTTTTTTAGTGATTTTTGGACACCATGATTTGAATAAATTCTTATAAATAATACTCATCGTTGGTTTTAAGATGCTTTGAAGGTGGTCAAATGAAATTAATGTTTATGAGGAAATTGAAAATCATATCCCATGATTATTGAATTATTTATGGAGGAATTGTGACTAAATAAAGGATATTATTCCCATTTTAGACACCACTATTCACATATTGATTTATGATCATTTGCGAGATTTAGTTGGTAGGAATATGTTTTATAAGACTAGAACAACTGATTCTGAGGAAATTTGGAGAGAATTTAAAATGAATTTGAATATATGATGATGAATAATATTTAATGGTACAATATAAAGAGTTATTAGAAGAATAAGAACCATAAGATTGATTTCAAAATTTAGAGGCACCGAATAGATAAATTACATATAGATTTTGTTATAAGAAATTTGTTGTGTTCATAATTTTTGGCTCTGAAAAAATTGATAACATAACTGGTGGGAACTAGTAAAATTTATTATATATATGTTTAAGGATATATATTGGATTGGGATAATTTAAATTCACCTATATTATTTAGTAGATATTTATGAATCGATAGGGGTCTAAATAATATAGAATAGGTGTGAAAATTTGGACCAAACCTTTTAACAACTTGTCATCATGAAATTAATTACTTATATTTGAAAAAAATTTAAGATAGAGATATAATATTTAGTGGATAAAACAATTGCCTAGTTTTAGAGCATAATTTTAGGATAAATGAAATTATAAAATGGTACCACTAACTTAACCCCCATTCGTAGTGGTTTACACATTTATAATACCTTCAATTAGAATATGAGAAATGTATTCCCTCTCTATGATCCCTATATTATTTATCATGTATAATATCAAATTATTTAGTAATAGAGGTATTCCAACTTCTGATGAAGAAAATTTTAATTCATGGAAAAATATAATGGTACCATATGTTATTTTTGTTTGGATTGAGTTGATTGATGGAGCTAGTATAGGGTTTTCACCAATAGAGAAATTTGATCCTATATTATTTACTAAAAAGAGGAGTCTTGATGTTTATGTAAAAGCATGGAATTCTATTATTATTTTCTTGTATGATAATTTTTATCTCTAGGTGGTGGGTTTGAAAGAAACGAAGTAAAAAGGAATTAAATTTAATATCACCTTTTAGAGATTGTAAAAGTAAACTAAGAAAAACATATAACCTTAATAAGAAAGATCAAATATATTAGGATTTTATAATATAAAACAATTAATTACTAATTCACATGAATAAATGAAATTATCCTAAAAATAAAAGGATTTTGAGATGGACCAAAGGATTCAACTAATTTTATAAATTTAATGACGAAATTTACAGATAGGTTTGATCATAATATCTCTACATTAAAAGAAATAGACAATTCATAGCTTTATGATTTATATAAAATATTTATTACATCTAACATGAATAATTATATGTCATTAAAAAAAATATTAATAAAAGATATATTTTGAATATATTTAAAATATGAAAATTCAAGAAATCAAACCTTAGATTATTTCTCATAGTGAATTAGAAGATAAGGATGATTATGTTGAAGAATATTAGAGTGTTTTATATTTTTTATATTAAAATTTCCAAAAAGGTAGAGGCATGAACAATGTCAAACTGAAACTTAAATGTTTTGATTTTAGTAAAATATAATATTTTTCAAAAAGAATCTAAATGATAATGATAGATAATGTGATAATGATGATTTTATAGAAAGACCTCTCAGGAAATAGTTTACTATAATTAATGATAATGTTAATCAAAGCGCCCATGAAATAAGAAGTTCAACTACTAGGAAAAATAAGTATGTTGATTAAAATGGAAGAGTATAACTTCATTGACAAAAGATAAATGCATTATGAAGTTCTATGGATATAAATAAAATTCATGGGTTATGATTAAATAAAACAAGGTACTTTAAATAGTGAAGACTAAGAAGGTGAAGAAACCTATAAGGAACATTTTTTTGATATTAGAACATGAGGCATGTCTTGTGAAAAAAAATAAAATATCTAATACATGGTGTTGAATAATGAAATTGAGTATTATAATAATGAAAAATAATAAGATTACAAAAATAAAGGTGTTTATATTGAGAAAATATAAAACCTCAAGATTAAAGATGTAGAAAAATGGTAAATTGTAAATGATCTTGATGAAAATAATTTATTCTAAGGATGAAGAGATGTTTAATGAAAAATAATGATTTCTCGATGATAAAAATACCTTAAGGAAAATTAATGAGACATTTTAAAAATATTTAACGATAAATGTTGAAACATCACAAACTTCTCGAGGTACTCATCCAAAAAATGTCGTGAAATCGATATCCACTGATCATAAATGTTTATCTAATTTTATAAATTATACAGGTTTTATAGTCATTAATGGGATAATACATTTTAATAATGTATCATTTAAGTACAACTCACTATTAAAAGAAAAAAATAAATTCATGAAGACTGATTTCCCACACTAATGGAAATTCGATACTATAAAAAATTTATCCCATTATAAACCCATACTTTTATTAAAGATCAAGGTTAAAAAGATATTGATTATGTTGTATAATATTTGGTTACAAGGTGAATAATGTTTTTCACAAAATTTATTTCCGAATGAGTGGGATCAAATTGGGGGGTTATAGAGAATTGGAAAAATATTCTTAATGTTAAAAAATTTTATAATAACAAAAGAAATATAAGTAAAAACATATCAATGAAAAATCTATTTTATTGATTGAAGGAAATTTTTCGACGGTGTGACCAAAATATTAATTATGATTAATATTTCATGAAAAATCATCCCGAGAAAGTTAATTTTATAATAAATATAATTGGTGTTGAGAAAAAGACGAGTGAAGAAAAAATATTCCTTTTTTATATTACTCTTTATTATACAAGGGAATAAACCACATATTCATAGAAGTGGTTATTTCACTCATACTATTGGTGATGTGAAAATATTTAAATATATTAATGAACATGATGGAGGAGTATTCAGTTATAGAATTTAAGGTTCATTAAAATTATAGGAATTGGTATGATAGAAAGTGAAGATCAAAAGTTATTCTACAATGATGTTTTATTTTTAAAGGTATATATACAAAAATTATCTACAGTTATCCAATAATGTGATGATGCGAAAAAACATTTCATCAAATATTATTCATTTATAATTTTATTCTTGAAAGATTTAAATATTGTAAGTAAGGGATAAATAACTAGTGCTAATCTATTCCATATGAGAGATCCTTATAATTCTAACTAGTTGAGTACTATGGATAATAAAAGTTGTAGAACCAGACACATGGTCATCTTTTCTAGAAAATCATGAGAACTATTTCAAAGGATGGTTTTATATGATAAATATAACAACTCAAAAATAATAATGATGTAACTTTCACATCATTCTAAAAAGGAAGGCTCGTTCGAAAAATTCATATGAATGTTGAAACAAATTACACCAAAACTATTGAGTTCATGCATTCTAATCTATGTCGGATAATGAGACATAATTCACTGAATGTTTATTTTCATACTAATACTTTTTTTGATTGTGTCACTTATGAGACCTATTTAACTTTCATTAAACATAAATTTGATGCGACATAGCTGCTCAGAAGTTTCATAAGGGATGTTAATATGGCTCTAGGTATATATATACTTATGTTGAGAACATAAAATTGAAATATGTACACAACTAACCCTTTTTATACCTATATGAAAAAATATGTAACTACCACTACATCCATTCTCCCTGTACTCCTAAACAAAATTGAGTAGTATAAAGGGAGAATATATGTGTTACTTATATAGGAATATACATACTTACATAATATAATGTTTCAAAAATAATCTAGAGAAAAGTTATAGGATCAAGAGTTCCTGTTAAAAAGAGATTTTTTATTTATATTGAATAGAAAAGTAATCCTTATGAGATGTAATATAATAAATATCCTATAGTTAAATACTTAAATTTTATAATATCCCTTTCTTAATAAAAATTCCAATTTTATATTTAGTAAATATTGATGAAAAAGATAGAGAGATATTTCAATGGGAAATTTACCCAATTGAAAAAATAATAAGTGTTGTAATAAATGACTTCACAAGTTGGTTTATTCCTTTTATGTGGAAGTGATTAAAATCTCAGTCCACCTAAATGGAAGATTTAGAATATGATACAAATAGTGTAATTGAATATCTAAAGGAAAAATCTAGCAAATCTATTGAGAAGGAAGACGACTATGAGTCTAAACTTTTAAATGTTTTTCCCAATTACACTAATGATGAGAAAAGTATGACTTGATGATAAATAAAAAATTACCAAAACTTATAAAAACAATTTGAATTCGACAATTTCTTAAAAAAAAATATAAATCACTAGTTTAGACTAGATGTAAATTAATAATTGATAATTTAATGGAACATAACTCACAAGTAGATTTATAATAGATTTTTTGGATGTAGTTTTGTGTATATAATGGATAAATATGATGAATTAATAACGTGATCAAATAAGTAAAATTAATATATGGGTTCTTTCCCCTTGACTATAAAGGAATAATTTTATAGGAACAAAATGAATTTTTATATTAGATTCAATAAATAAGGAAAAATTCCAGGAAATAAATACTTTCTAGTTTGTGAAGGTTATTCATATATTGAAGGAGTTGATTTTGATGAATCCATTTCCCTTATTGTAATACTTGAATTTATCATAATGTTATCATCTATTCATTTTCATCAAAATGAAAAATTAAATCATTTATAAGTTAAAAAAGATTTGTTGAATGGAGAAATTAAAGAAGATATTTATATTAAGAACCCCAAGAATTTAATAAATGATAATGATAGAACCATGGTGTTTAAACTAAAGGAATCCTTGTATGGATTGAAAAATAACACTCATTTCTGGTATTTGAAACATGAATTTTATAAAAATTATTATTAATTTTCTAAAGGAAATGTTCGTTGAAAATTTTATGTTAAAGAGATAAGTACATGTACACATATTTTTCTTATTTGTGTTGATGATATATTTTTTTTAATATTTATAAATATTTTGAAGAATTTTGTAATCAAATAATATATAATTTTGACATTTTAATTCATGGAGGGTTTTATTTTTTTTTGAATTACATGTTAAACAGAGTGTAATATACTCCATCCTCTCTTATGAAAATTATTCTACGAATATACTAAAAGATTTTGGAATGGAATATTAAATAATGTTTGTATATAAATTTTTTTGGTCTGAAAATGAGTGATGATGAAGCTAGATAACGTGTTAATAAAATTAAATCCGTGAAGTTTATTGGAATATTACTCCATATTAATACTTCACTACCATAGGATACATATAATATAACTTTTTGTTCAAGATATTAGGAGGATATGAAGTTATCACACATGATTTAAACAAAAATAATCATCATGTATGTTAATGGAATATGAAATTTGGGAATGATATATAGATAGAGTAATAAGTAGAATGTAGTACGTTTCATTCATACAAATTAGAATAAATATGTTATTGACCTAAAATAAACATCAAGAAGAACGTTCTTCATTAGAGTAAGTTTTGTGATCTAGTATTGTAAAAAATAGTGTTTTTTATCTTTGAGTATAATGGGAGAAGAATATATTAACACTACCTATAAATGTATATAAATTATCTGGATGAATTTTTTACTAGAATATTTCAGGTAGAATGTTTAAAATATATTAAATATTATTTACTATCATCATAGTTCCTTAGGTCCCTCTAAAAAGTATTTAAAACACTCGGGTTCACTAATGATTTTTGAGGGGACTGATTTGTGGAATTAATGTTAAAAATAATTTTTTATCCTCCACTACTAACTTAAGAAAATTATTGAGTTAACCCCCCATATTACTTTTGGTCATATTTTCAAACGGGGGGGGGGGAATAAGTACATCTCTATACACATTATTTTTTTGAATCAAGATTTGTAATTATAATTGATAATGGGAGTAATGTTTTCAAAAGATAAAATTATATAAGTTGAGATGATGAGGGGGGTTTATCAGAATAATGGACATAAAATTTCATATCTTATAGGGATGTAATTTTTATAAAAAAATTAATTAATTTTGTCGTGTTGTTTTAGGACACCAATTTATGAGAAATATTGTGGTTTGACTTGTTTTTAGAAAAAAATGTTGTTTATAATGATTCCAATAATTCAAAATGGGGATATTTAAGATCCATACTATTTTTTATAATGATTATTTTATTTGTTTTTATAATTTATTGTCAGAATGTTTTTATGTTTCATATGAATTATTATGCTACTTATCAAAATAAGTACGAGATAATTATATTAAAAAGTAAAACAATACCTTTATAATCCTAAATGATTCTAACATAATGATTACTAATAGTTCACATGGTTAAACCTCAGTTCACTCATGATGTTTATCGATTGATAGATCGGGTAAAAATTTCAATGATATGAATTAATGGAGTAATAACTATATATACATGATCTTTAAAGAATTCAATGGACACATAATGACAAAAAAAGAAAATGTAACTCTAGTAAAAGAAGATTTCACCAATCCACCATATAAAGAACAATCGTAAATACATTGGATGAATGAACCAAAAAAATTTCACCAGATTATGTTGTAATAGATGAAGATGATAACATCAAGTATACCCGATAGAGAAAGTGGATGTTTACTAAAAAGAGTTTCACCGGACATGGTAAAGGTTTTGTGAGTTCATCTAGAATACATTAATAAGATCATCACATAGATAATAACCAAATATGTAAAACATATTAAGATTAGTAGATATATAAATGTGGTTAAATCCAATCAAATAAATATGAATATTATGTGATGTACAATATAGATTCCATCATAAAAAGATTTATTAATAGATTTGATCTACATAACGAAGTACCGGTCATTGAATATGAAAATAATGTAGACATAGATGACACATTAATAGATATTGGAGTTATTATGATGAATAAACAGATGAATCATTATAGTATAAAAGTGTTATTACAGAGATAAACATGATAGCTATTTCATGATCTTGAAAAGTTAATTTAAATTTATACAAGGTTTTTTAATGAAATGTACAATCAATTAATATAAATATATCCATGATTTGAGGAAATTTTGATGATATCATTGACACAAATATTCGGTATTTATCTTATGAATATTGTGATCATTGATTTTTCAATGGATTTATAGGTAGTCAGAAGAAATTTTAGTTGATTTGGAAATGAAAACTTTGAACTTGTGCTTTTTGTTTGTGTAGTGGAAGGAGAATGATTATATAAATGTAGAGAATCATTATGAGTTAAAATAGTTCGCATAGATATTTATAATCATTTGAGATAACATGGTTGAAGGAAAACATTTGAGAATGTTGGAACAACATGTTTTGAAGAAAGTATAAGAGTGTTCAAAAAATTTAGATTGAACATAGAATAACCTGCTAGATAGGTACCATATAAAGTGGTATCACATGATGAAGAACTAGATACAATATTTATGGATTTAGAAGAACTGGATATAGATATTCCAGAAAGTGTTCTTAGTGAGTAGTTTTTTAAGTTATTATTTTTTGGATATGAAGAAGAAAAAAAAAATTAACTAGTGTGACCCAATAATATTTCCTATAATGATATAGAAGGATATTTACATGATTTGACACAATTTTATTTAAATAAATTATATATTGGATATCCATGGATTAGTGAGACTTGTTATGGAAATTACTATATATACACATTGGGACTAAACATTATAAAAACATGTTTTTATTGCATTAGATGATGTCCTAGACCCGATCAACGCCTAAGTAACCTAACATATATGGAAACATGCCCTAAATAATTCCTCTATATATGATAGAAGTTTTTGACTAAATTAAATGATCTATGGTTTTATTGTGGGGTGATTTTACAATATTTTTAGAGTAGAAAAAAATGATAATAAATACTGATGCCTAAAAAATAACAATTCAGTGAAATGTAAACACCCTAATGAAAATAATAATCAGATGGTATAATTTTATGATATAAAAATTTAATTAATGTGTTTATAAAATCAACATTAATACATTGATGTTTGTGTATGATGTAGTGCATATATACAAAATGGAACACGAGAAAAATGAAAAAAATATATTTCCAAGGAATCTAGAGAATTGAATTGATAATCTGATTCCACACTCAAACCAATAAGGTTTATTTCCTATATCCCTTACATAAATTCACATAATCTATCTAAGAACCAATAGGTTACCTAGATAAGTTTGAGTAAAACTAAGTAATCTGCTACCAATGGTGTCAATAACAAGTCCAACATGTGAATAAAACCTATAACATCGTGCTCATAATGAAATGTAAGATATAAATTAAATGATTAATAGAAATGAGTCCTTAAATATAGTTATGATGAGGGAAAATATTTAGTTTAGGAATTAATATATACTAAAAATTATTGATTAAAACTAATAGGCTTTTACAATACTAAATATATCATTTATCATACATACATAGTCCAGGACATATGGCTATTGACTGAGGAGTCATCCTCAAGTATAGGGAACTCAAAAATAGTGTATAACAATAAGGGTCAAGAAGATAGGGCCCAATAAATAGGACTTCTCATTGAGTCCAAGGAAGATGTTAAAGGTATATTTATTAAAGAATTGATTGGACCCCAAGGATATAATCTAAGGAAGTAAAATTATGTGATATCCAATGAGATAATTTAAGGAATCATAACATTAATCAAATGAAGTAGATAATTATTGTTATACCTTGATAAAGCTCTCAATTCCATACATCATTATATTTCTTCAGTTCCATACCGTGACTTCCATCGATAAGCATATTATAGGGGATCAACGAGTCGGGTTAATTCCCATTTCATTTATCATTTAATTAAAAGATGTTTTTTTCATTAGTCATCTCACTCTCAAGTGATATGGGGATCCATGTTAGTGTCCATGACCAAATGGAAATCATTTATATAGATAAGAACATGATAAGATAATAAACTTCTCATTTCACAATGACCATTCAGTCCAGTAAATTTAAAATTCATTTAAAATGACAAGTTTATAAATGATTTATTAAACTGTTGAACAATACATTTAATTTTCATATTGATCTACTATCAAATTCCTATTTAAACACACCAAAAAGGGGTGTATTAGTCATATAATTCTAATCAAACCAAACCTATAGGTGGTGGTTTAGGTTGATGTTGTCAACCAAGAATCATACAAAAAATGGGTAAGAAAAGTCATGTATAAGGGATAAAATTTAAATTCAATATATTACTCATTTTCAAAGTAATTCATGGAAGATTTAGTGCATGATTAAATGATGACACGTTATAAATATCACATGTTTGTTGTAAAAGGTATACACCACTTTCCATAGATTTTTATAAGACTACTCTTCTATTATCATCCTTTTATTTGAGCACGAATGAAATAAATAAAATAAAAAATAAAGGATCCCTGAAAACATGTCATATAAGCTCACATATAAGTAAAATCAATGACTGTGATGTTAGCATATAAAATAAGGTAATAGATTTGTAGACCTACGTAGGGATATCCATCATGATGACCAATAATCAAATCTGATCCAAGATGAAGGAGATCCAAATAAACTTACAGAAGAGCAAGTTGAGCACTCCCTTTATCCACTGTTATACATTAATAAAAACAGGATGTCATGTTATAGTTTTTATGAATATTTTTATAAATTTATATTTCCCTGAATTTAAAGGGATTTGATGGTTTATTTTCATAGAATACCAAATTTTTCTCCAACCATATTCACCTAATACCCGTGGTGACTTCCCTCTCACATGGATTAGTGTACGATTTAAAAAATAATTCATATACCATGTGTTCTCCCTATCAATGCTATCCACCCATTACACTGTTAGTCTCATGGGTAATAGAATATGTGAACCAGCCATGTGACATACACAACAATTTTATTATAAGTTTTTTATGTCCATGTAGCCTCCCTTAAATAATTTAAAAACTATACTCATCCCCATTGGATCGCATGGTTGAGTCATATGGTTAGACCTAACCATGCACCCAACTTTGGCATTTTAAAACCCGAATATATAGGCTCTAAACATGGGCTAAATACTCTAAAACATTTCTTTTACCCTAATTAGTATTACAAGGATAAAAAATATAATTCAACAAAATGATTAAAGAATATTTAAATATAAGAAAACCCAGTATATTATATCCTTCCCTCTATTAAACAACTCATCCATGTGTTTCCCATCTGAGGGTGGTTGACCAACATCTAAAAATAATTCTACCCACTAAGAACATATGGGTATTCCCATACCCTAGATGTTTTAAAATATGTTGTGATGCATAAAAAATAAGTATATGAACAATTTTTATCCAAGGGGATGAGTTATTTCATATGAGTTGTGATTGTTATGGCCTCTTGATAATAATTAACAGTGTATAATATCAATATAGTGGTTGTGGGTCATTATTTGTGTTGTTTAAGGCATTATTTTCTTGGGGAGAAATTTAGGGTGTACATATACTAAAGAAGGATCAAATAAATTTTCAATGTATGTTATTTGTGACTCATACATCTAATATGGGTTGAATACCTTAATTATTTTGATTTTTGGATTTTATATACCCTTGATAAGGGAAATTAAATAGCCTATCGTCTGATATAGATGACTCAAGCACAAGTTGATCAGAAATCTAGCAGTTAATGGTATTTGATGGATTGAAATTTGGAGATGATAATGACATTCCATATTTCCATGCTTATCCTATTCTTATGCATTTTACAAGGAATTCATAAACTCTAGAGTGAGTGATGATGAGATATATTTCATATCCCGAATGCTTAGCCCTATGAAAAATTGTCTTAGGAGGGGACTCCCCACCTAGTTTTGGCATTAATAAGGATGAGATATTGAATATTGGTTGATGTATCTTGGTTTCTATAGAGGTTCCAAAAGAATTAATGTAAGATTCTCATTCTTCTAAATGGGTACTACACCAAGGAGTTGTAATGCTATATTGTGATGTACATAGCTAGTATTGGTGGCCTAGGATGAATGGGATATTGCAGGTTTCATTAATCAGTGTCCTACCAATAAGTAGGTGATGGTGAAAAACTCATGGACTACTATATTGTTATAGATATTACTCATTCCAAAAATGGAAATTGTATGACATCCCTATGGATTTTGTGATCGGATTTTTGAATTCCACCCGAGGTGGCGTTGTAGTGATAGTGATTGTCGGTAGTTTGAAAAAGGTTTAACACTTCATCCTTACCTGAGAGAATGTTTTTAGCATGAACATGGGAATATATATACCCATGTGATTATATTTATCCATGGTTTCCAATGACCCATTTTATTAGATAGAAACAATCAGTTCACTTTGAGGTTTTGGAAAAAGATACATAGGGCATTGGATTAAATGATATTTATGAGTACATCATACCACCCTTTAAAGGATAGTCAGAATGAGATTACTATAAAGGATTTGGATGAAATGATTAGGGAGTTCATCCTTTATTTCACGTTCTTGAAAAAACACACAACTCTAGCTTAGGTCACTAATAATATAGCTTCCTTGTGAGAATTTAGGGGGTTCATTATAAGGGCCAATACGGTTGGTCTTCCTGATTACCTCTGTATAAGTTGGAGGAAAGGGAGGATGTGCTACCGGGACTATGTCTCATAAATGAGTCATTATATGTTGTTAAAATTATCAATATGTGCTTGGATATAGCTTTTTCTATTCCGTAATATTATTCCAATCGTCATCAACCACCTATGTAGTTTGAGTGTCGGGTTTGAGAGTTGTTGGTTGTCTTTCCATGACTAGAGCATTGAAATTTTTTGAGGAAGGGTAAGTTAGTTTTCCTATTCATCAGGCCTTCTGGGTTTTGGATTGAGTCAGATTTTTGTCTTATCAAATATCCATCAATTAGAGATATAGGTCTATGCATGATGTCTTCTATATTTTCATATTATATCATTTTAATTTTGACATGTCTCATATTATTTACCCTAATGTGGTAAATTTGTATGTTGATTCTTTTTTGAGGATTACCCAGTTCTTATTGTTGATTGAAGTATAATAGTATCTCTCCCCCAGGACATTTCCTATACAGGGACATGCTCCCATAGCGCATGAATTATAGGAAATGGACTACCTTGAAGAGCGTTTTTTATTTGATCAAATAGACAAACCAATTACTCCCCAATAGAATCATTAACATCCATGTCAACTTCACAAGGTTGAAGGATATTCAATGAGTCAAAATTATAATGAAGTAAATGAAAATAATAAAATATTTTATGCATTTTTCTTGTATCTCTAAGGTATTTATATCAAACTAGTTACTAGTCTGACCCTCTCTAAAATCTTATGTTGTATGATGGGTCTTGGATAAAGATTTCTTTTCCGCCTAATTTGTTGATACCCAAATATAGAAAAAACATTCATGAATAATCAATTTCCAACATAAAAAACAAATGGTAATAAATGGTGATCATCATAATACTTCTTTATAGTCTATGTTATTTCCTTAAACATTATGATTAGTTATAACAAATGTGATGTCTTCTGATCGAGCCATGGTTCATGTAGCTCTACCACCCTCTTCTCTAACTATAAAATAGGTGAGCAGAGTGGCCTACCGTATAGGGCCTCATAAGGATATATCTAAATTTTATCTTGGAAGCTATTATTATAATAAAACTAAGATAGGTGATATTTTTTCTCACAAGAACCTCTAAAGTAATGGTAATGTTCTCTATGCATGTCCTCTAACACCAGTATAGTATGATTAGATTTACTATCATTTTATGTGTGGTATGTTGTACTCAAAAGTAATTTTGATTTCAAATCCCTTGGAATCATTCGATCTAAACACAATGCGAAATTAGAATCCATATACAGTATGATTTTGAATGGAATACCATGAAAGTAGATAGTCACATATACATATATCCTCCCATTTTTTGTCCACTAAACAGCCACCATGAAAAGATTTAAGTGGGAAACCTTTTATAGCCTATCCAAAGTCATCCATATGGTATCATCAACTTGAAGGGATTTTTTCATTCCTATCATGAAATAACTGGCAATTTCTTCCCATTTACACTCTATAATTGGTCATGAATGTATTAATTCCGTAGCCCAATGATGTTATTTATTCCCTTATAGATAGGTGTAACATAATGTTATGAAACCCCAAATATATATATTCATACTAGGCCACCAATATTGGTGTCGTAAGTCACAATATATCTTTTTAATTCTAGGATGTACTATTAATTGTAAAGCATGATACACTAACAATAATTCCTCTCACACATCTATATGAGCACAAATGTGTCCCTAAATATTCATGATATCAACTGTGCCACCAACCCAACAAGGCAGTGGTACCCCACTAGAATCACTTTCCCTTAGGGATAATCTTTTAGGATATAATATTTTTCCCATATTGATAGGATAAAAAAGTGATGAGGTCATTTCTAAATGTATATGAAGTGGTTCTCCATGACACTCATGGATCTCAAGATGCATCTTAAAAAATATATCCATCAGCTACCATTAACTAATAGGTTTTTGAGGAGCTTGCATCTGAGTCTTTTGGCTGACAACATCAGCCACTAAATTTCCATTCCCGTGAAAATAAGAAATCTCAAAGTAAAAATATTAAAGGTAATCAACAAATATTTATTATACAAAATTCAAAAAAAGATGAGTGGAATGTTATTTGATTCATTTTTTGCCTGTGTACACCATAAATTTCTCCCAGAGAAAATAATACATCCAACATCACAAATAATGAAGCATATCTTTAATTATGGGATCGTATGTTTGGTAATTGCACCCATCCAGCCTCTACTATAAAGACACTTGTGAAAAAAGAATTCCCATTTCATAAAATTGACTCATAAACCAATTTATAATGAATCACAATATATTTTATAGCCTCTACCCTACACTTTCAATGTCAAGATCAGTATTCAGTTCATCATTAATTTCAACTCCTAAAAGGACTCCTAAAAAAAATTAGACCATATAAACTAAAAATCATTCATGTTCAAGACAATAAGAGGTTCTACAAGGTATGAGAGATCCTTTATAAAATTCATATAATAACCAACTATCCAAATGAAGCCTTGAATAATAAAGACATTCATGGTACACTCCCATGAAACCATGGATATGAACTGTTTATATTTAAGAAGACACCCAATATTTTGATATAATGTGACCCCATAATTATAGTTTATCAATATAGTAATGGAATTTCGTAAGATTGGAATTTAACATATTCTTTCTCAGTGTATTTTTTATAATTTAAATATTCTTGGAATGATCATTTTAATTATGGGATTTTCCTATGACATCATCCATTAAAACTATCATGAATGAATCAATGTAATGGTGGGAAGCATGATCCATGAATAACATCAAAATAGTTAGTGTTTTTGTATGAATAAATGATATAACTAAATATTTATGAATTCCATATATAATGTTGGAAGTTGTATGTTTTATATCAGAAGTCCAGAATTGTACCTGATGATAGTCCAACATAAAGTCAATTTGTGATAAAATTTGAGTTCTTCAATGATATTTTATGGGATCATATATTTTTGGTAATGGATATATGTTCGACATGGTATGAAAAATCAATCATTGTTAATACTCACAAATACTATGGTTATCATTCCCCTTGATGGAGACAAGAATAGTGGAACCCCAATGTGAGGTACTAGGTGATATAATCCCTTTTGATTCTATGTCCTCTATCCATCTCTTGTATTCTAGAAGCTGAGTAGGATCCATCCTAAAAGGAGGAACAAATACTGAAATTTCTCCTACAACCATATCAATCGTGACCTATTCCCCTCTCCTAGGAGGATTTATGGTATATTTATCTAGGGAAACATCAATGAATAGATCCACCACTGAAGGAAAGGTATATTTTCATACTCTTTGGTCACCAAGATAATTATAATAAATCTGGGATGACACTCTACCCATCCCATGATTTTCATGTCTATTTTGAATTTACTAAATAATTGAATCTCTCTTATTAACCTAAATATTACCATCAGGGGATGAAAAAGATAAACTCTGATGGTAACAAAAATCTTGGATTGATAAGGAAATAACTATTCCATCTTATGAATAATATAAACCCTATTATCCCAATGATAAAAATGATTAATGAGAAACAATTATAACCAACCTTGATGGGACACTCCAAACATCAACAGTCACTTTTTCCTCACACTCCCAATAGAGTATCGAGAGTCATCACTAAAAAAATTACCCAATACCAAGTCCATGACTATATTTTACAACCATAGATAGAAATTAATGTGAATAACTTGTATTAAAAAAGATAGATACTGAATTCAAGGATACAAGTATCGTACCATGAACTTTATACAGAATATGAATATACTCTTCAAGTGTAGGATACACTACATAAAATTGTTTGAATCCATGACCTTGAGAAATAACATGACAACCATGATCTGGATCACTCTTCTAACATTGTATATTATAATTCTGGCTTCTACAAAACCAACCACTAGCTCAGTTGTATCTGATAGTACTACTCCAACTTCCTACCTATGGTGGAGCAACTAATAAAACTTCAAAACTCAAGATAGGTACAAATCCTCTCCCACTCGGAACCTATTGGAAGGTCCTACAATATATTTAAATATGTCCCATAAAGTTATAGGAATTATATTCCATTAGGTCTATATCATACTAATGTTTCATATAACCATGCTTCCAATTATGTTGACATACCATAAAACTACAACTCTGCACACCTGAATGGATATTTACCTTCAGGGAATGCTCAAAATAACAATACCATCCTCTGGATAATGTGCTACCATGTAAATATTATACACCAACCTACCCTACAATGGTAGAATACCTTAGGTTCTTCTCATTGATAAGTCCATGGTTCACTCTTTCAATGAATTAATTTCAACACAAGACATTCTTACATGATAACATTGCATTTTTGAGTTCATCCCAAAATCATCTCACCCAAGACATCATATCACTGACAGTGATAGGTGAAAAGTGAAGAATCACTTTAAACTAAACTGAATATTCCATGATCAAAACATCACCTTTTAGGGGTTTATCAACTCTCTAGCCTAATCAAATATCAATGTATCTAAGAAGATGTATTCATAGAAACTAGTTTGGGAATCCCTCTATGATATACCCTAGTTCTAACCTACTAGGTCCAGAGCATCCCGCGATCACTTGGAAGATCATCATATCAAATAATTAATTAGATTTACCCTCTTCTATGGAGGCTTATCAAAATTAATGAAAATAGATAAAATGACCATTATCCAGGCTTTAGAAACATCTGGTCTACTATACCCTTAAAATGTATATGGATAATGCACCCAGAATTCCCTAGTAAAATCTAACATGGATGATGATGGTAATGGAGATACCTACATTGAACAATAATTGAAATAAACACTCTCTGAATTGATCATCAGTGCACATTTTATGTACAATAGGTGTAACTACTATAGGATTAACTAATGGAATGATAGATGGTCTAGGTCCCACCCCCTTAGGATCATGGTTACCACCATATTCTTAAATTTCTACATGTGTATGTTGTAGAGGTATATAGCTCCAATTAAAATCACACACCTTAAAAACAAGATATGAATGATTACCGGTGCGAATAAAAGAGGTATAAAGCCTCAATATTCTATAAAAATAGAAACCCAAATATCCACTACTCGTTTCAGGCCATGGGTGAACGTTAGATTTTTTTTATTAGGGTTATATTATATGGTGTTTCAATTTTATGTCATAGAGAAAATCACCCATTAACATTGATTTTTCATCTCTATTTCACAAATACCATTTCCATTTATGGATTTAATTTTAATAATCATAAATATATAATGGTCCTATTATATGAGTGCCCATACCTAAGTTATATCATCCAATGAATTATAAGCTATAATTGGATCCTTGTGTAATGTAAAGTGGACATGTAAATCCAGTGTCAAGTAGTAGTAAGTCCATAGGTATGATTTGAATACACATATCTCCAATCCCAATTTATAGAGGGGTGCACCTCATAAATTGTAATTTTCATCAATTTAATCACTATAAACTGAAGTTTCATACTATTAACTAAATTATTTTGGGTTTAAATATATATAAGAATTGGTTAGTTAGTGTAACACCATCAATCCTTATAGGAATCATGGTTTAGAATGATGCAGACAAATAAAATAACCAATTCTTTCTTCCCTATATGAAAAGTATACACATTTAAAAGTACAAAAATAATGGTATATATTATATTCAAAAGTAAATATAGGTAGTAAAAAAACATTCCATGAATCCTACCTGAAATATAATTACCTACATTCCTAAAATGAGGGAGGAGTTAATACTTCCATGCCTTGGTGGCCATGGGGAGAAAAATCCATAAGATAGAAATCATAAAGCTTGTGTGTCATACAATAGTGAAATTAGTATAACTATAATTGGTGGAATACATAAAAATAATTCACATCCTCAGTAACATAGAATTTCCCATGAATTTGGTATGTCTACTCAAAGGAATTACTTGGTACAAATCTCATTACTTATTCTTCTCATGTCTACCAATCCCAAAATAGTAAGACACATGAAAAATATCCATCTAATCCCACTTTGTGATATTCCAGACCTGGTTCACTCATTATTAAATGAACCTATTCAGAAAAATTCCCTCAAGCATACCTCCTCATATTTTAGAGGCTATTGACTATCAATTAGGGTTATGGCGGTACATTAGAGATTCTATACCCTCTATATTAAAGTAAATAATGATAGTAATAAACAATGAAGATGTATTATAATAATAAGGTATTAGTTAGTTAAAATATAAAGAAAAATAATAATAATATGAATTCATAACTCTATGATATTCAAAATGATGTCATGTCTCTAATAACTAGATAATAATAAATAGATGAAGGTGCATGATATGTTACATGTATATCAAATGGAGCAGAAAGGAAAAAATGTATTTCAATGGAATCCCAGGCACTGGATTGGTTATTTCTTCCCACATTCTATAATAGAACGTGATAATGTATCTATAGTTGGGTGTTTTACCTAATACCAACTAGTATAGAAATAATATTCCCATGTACCAATAGGTTTCTCAAATAAGGTGTGAGTAAATCTCCTTAGGCCATCACCAATGGTGTCAATAAAAAGTATATACTAGGAAAAAACTATAATAGTGTAGGATATAATATTGATATCTAATATAAACCAGTATAATAATATATGATATAGAAAAAGGAATTCAATATCTAAGGGATAACTATATTCTAATGGAACTAAGTAAAACCACCACTCATAGCCTAATATTGGTATATAAAGTATCATACCAATATATTCTAGGACTTAATTCCACTGACCAAGGTGTTCTCCATGATTCCAAGGAATATGGTATAGTGTAGACCTACATGTTCCTAAAACCCAAGGCCCATTAACCATTGGTCCTTATTGAATCAAAGGATCATGTTAAAGGTATTTTTTATAAACACCTGAGTGGATTCCACGGATATAATCTAAGGCGGTAGAATGATGATGGATCAAAGGAGATAATTCAATGATTGATAACTTCATGGATATTCAATAGGATTGTTGGTGCCATAACATTATAACATTCTTTGGTTGAATAGAGCATTATCTATTACTAGTTTCATAACACAATATCCATTTTCAAACATGTTATAATAGATAAAACTTTAATTTTTTGGTCCATAACATTTATTAGTTAAAATTAAAATTAATTCCATAATCAACTCACTCTCAGCTGATAATTTTGGCCATGTTAGCATCTATTCCAAAATACCAACAATTTATATTGATAATAATAATCCAAGTGATTTACCATTTTATTTAATGATTCACAGTTTTTCCATTAAATTACCAATTAATTTAAATATAATAAGTCTCTAAAATAGTTACTCAACCATTGAATAGTACATTCATTTAATATACAATTCTATTAATAAATGTTATCCTCAACACACACCAAGTAGGTATCCAATTCATAGGATTTTAATCCAACCCACCCCAATTTTTGTAGTTGAGGATGAGTTTGTCAAACTAAAACTTTCTAAAAAGGGATACTGAACATCATGAACATGTTCTAAACATTTAATTCAATGTATTACTCAATAACAAAGAAATATGTGAATGATCTATCTTGTGATACAATGGTGATAAATTATTAAAATCAAAACTTTTAGGGAAAAGGTATAGAATATCTAAACTAGACACTAATTAGGATCCTCATATATTACTAGTATTTTATTTGAGCTACAACTGAAGAAATATATGAAACATGACAGACAAACTTTAGAATAAGGTATATTAAATGTTAATGAAATAACATCCCAGATTGTGTGATAATCCATGAAAAATAAGTAAAAGAGTATAACACTTAATGAGGGAAATCCAATGTGAATTACGAAAGAAAAATCTAATCCTAGATTATAAAGATCAAAATAAACCTAGATGATAGGAAGAGGAAAAAAATTTCGTTATGCTACTATATACAAATGAATAACATAAGAAGTATCTAATTAAATGGAAATCAATGGGAAAATTTGTATCTTCAACTAATTTAAAGGGGGAACACAATTTCACCACACAGTTATCCAAACCATGAACTACCATGGGCACATAATGCCCATTCTGACACCCCCCATCTCATGCCCAGGTGCATATGATGAGAAAACCTAAATATCCCATGTGCACTCACTATCCAATGTCTATACCCCTTAACATTGTTAGGTGCAAAGAAATGATAAACCATGATCCAACCCTACGACATACACCTGAAATTTATTAAAGGGTTTTTCATTTATATGTGGCCTCCCTCACATGGTTTATCAATCCTGGGTCCACCGATTTGATCTTCACTACTAAGTAACATGGTTAAATTAAAACTTGTTCCAAACATACGCCTCATTTTGGCTTTCTAAAAATGAGAGATCATCACTATAAGAACTATCTATAAGATACAAAACCCTTCTATAGTCACTTTGAAACTATTACAAAAAAAAAGTGGTTTAAAGATGTTTTTGAATGAATCCATACCTCCATAAAAAACTGATATTTTACACATTATTTATTATATTTGAATTAAATTGATATTTTGTTATAAATTGGTGATAATTTATTTTTTAAAATGGAAATTGTAAAACATCATCACTAATTCGACCCCTAATAGACTAAAAATTCATAGTACCTTCATTCTCAAACAATTTCAAAGAGATATTTGTATAATATTCTATGTAGACACTTGACGCGAATAAATGTACATTAATATATTACATTACGAATTGTATGTAATGTAAATGTAAATGAAGGAGTAATCTTGGTTAGAAGATATGAGTGATCCAAACGAGTGAGGACAAGATTATCTTAACAATGAATTCATTGATCATTGAAATATAAATTGGTTGAATTATTAAACTAATATTTTTTATACATAATAGAGAAATGCTATTAATAAAAGGAGTATCAATGATGGGTTTATAAATAATTCTTTTTTCATTTCAATATTTATTTGAGTAATTCCTAAAATCATTTTTCTTTATACACATTAAAAAAATGTTGTTAGTAATGGAATAATTAACTATGAATGTTATACGTATTAAAAAGTCATTTATTAACTTTTAGTAAATTATTTTCAAATTTTATTGTTAACCCATAACTATAGTCTCAATATAATGAAAAATGGATGATATATATGTTATAATATCAAATAAATCCATTATTTCTCAAATATATATGTTTAAATGAAATTATTATGTTAATTAAATGTTTATAAACAAAAATGTATATAGAAAAACATGAATTGAATCATATTTAATTATCCGAAATAATTATAAGGACATTTCATAAACACCTAATTAACATAGTTATATTCATGTAAAAGACTATATATCTAAAAATAGTGCAATTTTTTTTTGGAGATAATAGGGAAAAGGTATCCATGTACAATGTCAATGTTTGAGATGCATAAATATTTGGTATAAAAACAAGTTCCACTTGAAAATGGAGATAGGGAATGGTCAAGTGACAAATATTTTGTCGGAATGTATAAATCCAATATAGATGGTTTTATAATAATTGAGTAAGGTTATATATTATTCATTGAGAATAATAATAAATTATCCAATAAAGAAACAATTAATGTAAATAAGATAAAATGAACAACAAAATATGAAATTAGAATTGGTAATCCATGTAGAAAAAAATATTTTGTCTTTTTGGGACATTTCTGTAGTTTATATAGAACCCATTGGGTAAAAACAATTGTAAAATAAATAAACGAACCTGGAATATTAAGATAATAACTAAAAAAATTATTAAAGGATTATGATCAGTCAAAGTGTTGATCATGTTGACATAGTTACTCAAAAAAACTGATATCCTTTTGAATTTAGATTTAAATAGGTATCTTATCATGGTTATTATATAAATTATTCAAAGAAACTATAATGGATCCAGGTTGAAATTAAATCTCGTAATACTTATTTTTCCATGTGTTTATATGTGTTTAGTTGGAACACAATAGTTTTATAAGTCATATATTTTTATAAGATATGGAAAATAGTTATTAGTGTTATATGTAAGAGGGCATTGATTATAAAAATACAATGACTGACTTAATGTAGTAACCATGTTATAGTGATAATGATTTAATAAGGTATATTTACTGTTTTCTTAGGCCATGTCAAAGTAGATATACTAACATGGCCTTATAAAATACAACGTGGAACAATTCGAGAGATATTTTTCTACAAGGATTCATGGAATAAATCTATCCAATAAGACTTGGATATGATATAGGATGAGAATAAAATTATAATAAAAACATTATTAGCTTCATCAATGGATCATTAATATATTCTATGCTATGTACTATATAATATATTTCTATGAAATAACATTGTAGTTGGAAAATATCAATTAAATATAGTAGAAATGCATAGGTAGTAGCCAAAACTATCCAATAATACTTGGGAATGTGTAAGAAATTTATACATAGTACTAGGAGAGAAAGGAAAACTTTTTATCAATGTCATATTAAGTAATTATTGTTATGGATAAATCAATTAAATATCATAGTTAGGATAAGATATTGAGATATATAATCTCATTGGAACATGTGGTAGTCATATCAATAAATATCTTGTTTTTTATAGTGCTAGATATAGCTAATGAGTTCATATGAAATTTCTATTTATTTTCTTGATTTTGTAGAATCATACTCATAGTGTAAAGTATTATCATAAGATAAGTTGTGATAAGTGCATAAAGCATTCTTACTGAAAATATGGTTAT
Organism: Viscum album; assembly: GCA_963277665.1. Taxonomy (NCBI): domain Eukaryota; kingdom Viridiplantae; phylum Streptophyta; class Magnoliopsida; order Santalales; family Viscaceae; genus Viscum; species Viscum album. The sequence continues at coordinate 241,901,562 of OY728166.1, forward strand.
GTAATAGGTAAATATAAATATACTCATGATTATCATCTCTTAAACTATATTTACTAATGGCTGTTATGTAAAAAATTATAGAATATCCATTTAAGAAATTTTTGAAGGCTAAGTATCTATACTATAACATAAAATAAGAATGTTATTATAATGTGAGAGAAAATAGGTTTATGGTTACAATGTTTGATCTAGTGAAAGTGGGAGTGTCATAAAGGTTGGTTTCCTAGACCTAACCTAAGATGTATTCTTTGATTTCAATATCACGTATATAGTGAGTTAGTCCTGATATTTTCTTAACATGTTAGTGTTGTTACATATACATAAACTATTTACATTATTATGTCCTTGAAAAATTTATTTCATCAATTTTGATAGTCTTTCCCTACTATAATGAGAACATAGAGATATAGTGATATTAATTATAAACATTTATATTGTGGTCTATGAAAATCATACTGATGGGAAATAAATGATGATTTACTATTAGGATTTGGTGGAACATGAGCACTAATAATTATTCTCTTAAAATTTATAGTTACTGGTCTCGAGAAGAGAAGAACATGAAGATAGTCTCACTGAAAGAAACAAAAATATTTTTTATTTCACTGAATATTCATATCTATGATAAATTTATGATTTTCTATTTCCATATATGAAGTGGTATTTAGGGAATATTTGACCAAAATGGTAATACCTTCATTAAAACCATATCCATGTTCGAATAGGGTAAGATCATCTAGTATATTCATTAAAAGAATACATAAATCATTAATTGATTATGACACAAAGCATGATTCTTTATTTATGAAATATTACTATAAAAAGGGATTATATTACATAGATAATTCTAATAGGGTGTCTTAATATCTATGTCTCTTATATATTTAGGGGCATTGATGTGTTACATGACACCAAATATGGTCTGTGAAACGATTCAGAACCATGGCTAATTATAATGAATTAATGTTTAGGATGTGGCGGGCCCCACAATGGGGATGGGAAATGGTCAAATTGAAACGATTCTATGAAACATATATGTTTAATTTTTTGTAATTATGTAATAACATGTTTTAATTTTTCGTCCCAATGTGTTCACAATGTTAATAGTTGATTACGTGGAAACATATTTTATGAACAAATGGTTATTGTCCAAGATTTATTTAATTTTTTCCAAGAGAGAAATGATCTGATAGAATGAAATGTATTTTTACAAACAATTTTTTTTTTGATTTTATAAGTAAGTGATAAAATATTTATTATGATAGTGACACATTTTCAAAATCATAAGTGTCAAATGTTGATCAATTTATAAGTCATAACATATTTAGGGGAAACGTGATATTTTAATAAGTTAAACATACATATATATTAAAAAATAAGCCTTAAAATTTATGTATTGTTTATCCCTCAAATTTGAGAGCCTCTCTCTCCTCTCCCCTAATTCCTAGAGTGAGAATGTGGAGTTTCAAGCACCCTGATTCAATTTCATCATTATGGATCAATGAAATGGTTCTCTAATAATATATAAGATATTAAACACCCTTGTATTCTCTATTCTAGAACCCATAGTTAAAATAATGAAACATGATCGATCTATTGAAGCATACATAAACTATCTATTTGGTTCTATCTGGGGTTCTATCTTACGATGATCACCTGAAACGAATGGAAAACATGTTTTATCAAAATTCAATGAGGTGTTATTTAAATTTGATCATTATTTCAATTAACATGATATAATTTTGTTGAAAACTAGATTCATCTGGAATAGAGTTGATGTTAAAACATAAATCCATTTTAAAAACATAAATTTTACCCACTTTCATTCTTCGTCTATGCAGCCAATACCAACATAGACCACTTTATTTTTTCACAAATAATCATTTTATGATCGTGAATATGAATGATGATTTTTTTAATCAAAATAAGAATAATAATATGATTGAGTGTGTGTATGGATTTCTAGAATTTTAATACATATAAATGTAGGGACACCTCCCCACATTCATTTAAAAATTTAGTTCATAAGATTTGTACATAAATATTTTTTTTCTATTTAGTGATTCTAATTATGTTCATATAGTATTGGATCTAGTCAACAAAAATGGAAAATTTTATATCTTTATAGAACATATTCTAATCATCATATGTAACATACCAAACCCGAACAACAACCCAAACTGTGCTATTGGGATGGGTGTTACTATGTGGTATTAGAAGTGTTTATTTTTCCTCTTTTCTTGGTATTACTATTTCAGATTATGGTAGAGAAGAGATAAGTTGTGGTCAGAATATAATTTTGAACTTGTTCTTGGGGTCCTTTAACCCCATTTACGAGGGATGGATTGAGTTACATTGGGAAGCTTATTCTATTGTTCTTTTAATCAATTTATTGTTTATATAATTTCCACCATGGTAGATCACTTGGTTTTTGAGGATTATTGGTTGTGATATGTCACCCTTGAAACTATGTGGTAAGGGATAAATTTGGACCTTTTCCCGGTGAGGCGAGGCATTTTTATTGTCTTTTCGAAAGAATATTGTTAGGGTATTTCAATTTTATATTTTCACATGTTCCTTGTGAAGTGATAATTCCATGTGATATATGTCAATATCCATGTGAAAAATGTGAAATTACTAATATAATTGATTATTTAAGCAATGTTTTATGGAATGATTTAAATTAATGTAAAATTTAATGTTGCATGGGATTTGGGCCTAGCAGTTAAAGGTGAAGGTCAATACTATGAATGAGGTGATTTTTATCACTAGGATTGTGTGACTAGGTCATTGGTTTTAGGAAATACATGTTGTTCAGATGGTCATGTCCTGATGAGTTTGTGATAAATGGATCTTTTGAGGGTGGGTAATGAGGCCATGAGGTTGAGATTTTACGATCATGTTTTTTAGTGGTGAGAGTAGGAGTAGTTTTTATGCATTTTCTTTTTACCGCATTACATACCTACATTGAATATATTGATATATATATATATGGGTTGTATGACCATATTATGGTATTTTGTGAGTTCCTATTAGATGGATCAGATGGATCATTCAGTGGGTGATTTTATAGTTCAATAGGATCATGATCAGGTTCAGACCCTTGAAGGGAAGGCATATCATGAGCCACAGGTACAGGCTTAGGGGCTGGATCAGGTTCATGATCAAGTGCTAGTCGGGTAGCATCCATGTTTGATAGCATTCAAGTCATGTTTTGAGAATCAACTCTAATCTATTAAAGTACATATTTATAAAGGGATAAACAATGGTGATCAGGGAACAAAGACCTCTATGGATTACCTTACTTGAGATTTTAAGATACAGTACCCACCACTTTTTTAGGGTGAGGGTTGTCCATAGGTGTCTGAGAACTAGATATAATTAAATAAGATGAACTTTGAGCATCACGAGAGGCCTCCAGGGAAGATGGTCATGCTTACGAAAAATATGCTCAGAGGATCGGCGAAGCTCAAGTGGGATGTACAGGTTCAGGATTAAAAAAATGAGGGACTTTCTAAGGACTTTTTACCATGATTCTTTAAGAAAGTTTTCTCGGAGATGCTAATGATAGAGAGAGTGCGGGAGTTCATGATAATTTAGTAGGGTGACATGTCTATCATGGATAATGAAACTACTTTCACAAAGTTGTCTCTCTTTTCATCAGGTATGGTATGTGATAACACCTCGAGGGTGAGGCATTTCAAGGATGGATTATGTCACACCATAATGGTGTAGGTAAATATATTTAGGTTGGACTTGTTATCAAAGGTTGTGAATCAATAGCTCATTTTCTAGGGAAACAAGATGGATAGGTCTCAGTTGGGTCTAGTAGTGGCTTCAGGTGATGGTTCTTCGGATGGAGGGAAACAATGTCGGGATGATTTCTAGCAGATCAGTCGGGCCAAATTCTCATCTAGAACACCTCATGGAAGTTCAACAGTGGTTTTCATTCAGTGTGGATTTCCAGGGACTATCCAGACTCAATTTGATAGGCCTCCAAATGAGTGTAAATATTGTGGATAGGTTGTTATTATTATGAGGTTTTGTATACATCCCTCTCAGATGGCTGATAGTCTGGGATGGAAAAAAGGAATATGCATTAATGGTCACATCATAACCAATAACAGGTGAAGGTATCCACGTTTTAGCTACATTTGGAGGATGTGGAATAGACAATGGGACCCAACCATGGGGTTAATGACCGGTGACTAGTGCAGCATTGTAGGTTTCTGATGTTGCTGAGGTATTAGAATATCACTAGATGCAGGTAACATGATGTTCTTTCCATCTTGAGGATCTTTGGATTCTTGATACCTGAGGTTCCTGGGACCTCAGGGCATCGAGGACGTAGTTGTGATTGAGGTTCAAGGCACCGAGATGTTTTGAGCTTCCATGGGATGTGGGACCACATTGTTTCATCGATTTCATGGGCTCGATGTGGGCATTGATATAGTGCGGGATATGTTTGGATGTCAGAAGTGACATGAGAACGCCAGATGAGGTTCAGGGGTGATAAAGCATCATGGGGGGACCATGGTTATAGAGATAGGTCGATGGAACATTGATTTATTTAAGAATTAGTGTAGATTTGTAAACAAATGTCCCTTAACCTCCCTTGGATGTGGAATTCATAGATGAATTTATTTAATTGAGGAAGTTTATAAGAACATGGTTCTTACGTTGAGGTATGAACATTTTCTTCTTTTTTTCCTTTATAGTTTTTTTAGAAAACATGGGGAAACTAGGAAAGTAGTGGAATTAGACTAACATGTGAACTAATATAGGGTTACACTTAATGTAATTCCAAGCACACACCGTGTAATATTTGGACATGGAAGGGGTATAAATGGTCTATTGGAATGTTGGTATGAGATTTGAGGACCAAAACATGTACATTTCATGTACTCTCTAGTAGATGCCTTGTATTCATGTCAGCAAGACATGGAACTTTAGTCAGTGAAATTCAGCCGTCTATAGAATAGTAAAAGAACCTACATGGTGTGTATTCCCACGTACACATCATTTCAATTCTATGTTTCCCTTAAAATGGGAAGTTTCATTGTTTTCTGGTTCTATATTGAACCCTCGTGAACCATTTACTCGAGACTTCATTTTTCTCCCGATTCTTCTTCTTATGTCTGATTCAAACATCGTCGGCTCCATTAGAACCCCCTTGGTAAGCTATTGATTCCTCTTGGTCTATTCTTCAGGATTTCATATATTGACCAAGTTATATGAACATGAGAGTTTATTCTCATTGTTTAGATCTACCTTGTTCTAGAACAAATTAGAGGATGATGATATATGAGGATTATCGTACGAGTACGAGGCAAGTGGTGGATACCTTCCTTTTAGATTTTTTGAACAATTGGGGGTTTTGTATTTTTGAGAAATGGTGGGTTTTTTAGAGGAAAAATTTTATAGTATATTAAACTTATTGTTAGACCATGGTGTATGCCATAGGAATTCCCTACACCTCTTGTGCTTGAGCGAGGCTGGGAGAGAGGCTGGTTCTAATTGGGTTATCTTGCTCGGGGTGCAAAAAATGTTTATATATTTAATTGTATTGATTTAAACTTCTATGTTTAATTTTTTAATGTTTTATTATGTTTATTAGATGCATTAAACACCTCATTGATGCAATGTTATAACTGATATCTTGTGAAATTTAAACTGTTAAATTGTATTATTTGTTAACAATTGTTTAAATGTGATTATATATATGTGATTGGATTGGCCTAAGGATGGGATGAAATATCCATCGGGATTGAGTAATGCAGATCACTAGTTTGGCTTGGCCCATATTTGGTTGAGTGGTTTGAACATAGGATTGGGTGTCATGAATATCATTTTGAGGTAGTGTGACTTCTAGGTTGGGCATGGCCCATAATACTTGGATGTAATGACCATCGGATTTGAGTGACATGGTCATTGGGACATGAGGTGTATGGGATATTGTGTATTGGGTTATTATTTTAGTGATTACCACTCACTGTGATGGCCAAAATTCCACATGAGTCATGTGCACAGAGATTGACTCTGTTGATGAGGTTTTTATGACCACCATGTGGGTAGAGGAACTTGATAGATTTTGTTTTGGTATTTGTGGTTGGGGGTTCTTGTGGTATAAAACCACATGGAAGTAGAGGGGCCATCGATTGATAGCGATGAGGATATAATTTTGGGGGCTGAGGATCTACTTGATTGAGGTTCCAGGACTAGATATTTATTTGAGGACACACATCGAGGTTCCTTTGGTTGTCGTTCCATGGGCCATTGTAAGCTTACAGGCAGTGGTTCGTTGGAACGATATACCATTGTGGGTCGTTCCTTCGAGATGTCGGTACATTGAGAATTTTTCTTAACTCAACATGCTCTAAAGGGTTCCCAATAACAATATAGGTACCCTAGTTGTGTCTAACTAGAGTTTCATGTCTCTAGTTTATACCATAAAATTGGTATTTTTTAACTGAGTATTAGTGTATGTTGGTGTCATGGATATCTATAGTGTGATTAAAAAGTCCAAATTTCATGATTGATAGTGTGTTCAACACCATGAACCTTTTTTTCGTCTAGAAAAAACATTTTTTTAAATTATAGACTGGTGAAACATGTGTGATGTGGAATCTATAAATGGTTAGAGCATGTTAGTTTAATCTCAGGTGACTGGTTCGGAGGAAAAGTTTGATGATGGGTGTTTTTTTATTTAATTTATTTTTTTTTATTTATTTCAGATGTTTAATTACATTTATGGATTTCTTTGGCAATAAATATCTTGTTTAACTTGAAAATATTATACCATCATACTTGGGTACCACTATTGGCAGTGGACTACAAAGATTTATTGCTCACCCCCATGTACCTTCACTTTGGTATGTGCATCTACTTTATTCCTATTCATTGGTTTAAAATTAAAATCAAACTGGATTGCATATATACACAGTGTTTCATAATAGAGTAAGAATTAATTTGGGTATTTTTGAGGATCGAGATGCAGTAGCTTTGTAGAGGTTGGAGACATAGTTTGATGTACATCAGGAATATTTAAGTAGAGCCTTTTTATAATTTATTTTATTATGATTATTTTTAAATATGACCAGTGTAACACCCAAAAATTATACAATAAAAAAATTTATTTTATAGTATATATTACATGAAACACTGAGTTTTTATTTCATTGCATGTAAAAATGAGTTTCATCAAAAACATTCATTACACGCAAGACTGGGTTTTACCTAATAACAATATACTATTTATAATATTATTAAATATAGCAATTATCACCTAGCTAATATAGTGGAATTTAAGAATAAGATTAAATAGATTATGAAAATATATAGTTTATACACATTTAATATCTATATATTGTTTATAAAAAAATAATAATCATTTTAAATAAAATGAAATGTTTTTAGAAAAACTAGATATTTTATAAATGATGGTTTAGTCACAGAGTGAATTTATAAAATATATTTATTATCTATTAATTTTTGAAATTTTATTTTAAAAAATTGAATTTATTTTTCATATCATAATGTAAAAATTATATTTGGGTGATTTTTTGGGATTTTTGTGAGAAGCATCAACTTTTTAGAAATAGTGGAAAGTGTGGAATATTAATTGAAATCTGTATTTTCATTTAAATAATTTATAAAGTTAGATTAAATTTTTAATAGTTTTTATTGAAACACTAGTAATATTTTATATCAATTAATCCAATATATTTTATTTTATTAGCTTTAATATTAAATTTTATTATAAGAACATTGTAAATTTTAGAAAATTTCTATTAAAACCCCATGTTTTCCCATCGTGTCTATCAGATTAATCTTAAATTAACTTATTCTAAATATAAGAATTTCATTTTGAAAATTATACTCCATATTTTGAATAATTATAATTTATTATTTCTAATTTGTTTAAATTAATTTTTGAACAAAATGAATAGTGAAAATATTAAAAAAATATTTACCATTGTAAAGTAAGAAAACTATTTTTTGAGTAGTCAAATTAATTATATAATTGTTAATAGTGACATAAAAACATTAAAAACATCAATTATATGTCAATATTTTAAACTTACCTCTTCTAGGATCAAGAATGTATTTATTTTGGAGTCTTTTTCATAATAAAAATATGGGAATGATTGAATCTTTTTAAAAAAATTACAATTGGGACACTCACCTCACTAATAAAATGTGGCCCCTCTCCTCTGGTATTCAAACATTAAATCATATTTAAATCAGACAATAACTACTCAAATAACACCCCAAGATCCCTACTATCATTATAATACCATTATTGTGGGCATAAATCAATCCTAAGAAGTATTTTTTTCAACCCTAAAGAGGATTTGCTTAAGATAATTGACATTTTCTATAGAGAATATTATGAATAATTTTCATAGATAATGATAATTAATTACCTAGGATAAAGCTTAGGTGTCTTATTTTGAGAATAATGTGTCTCAAAAGAATGGTAAAAAGACATATCTAAAAAATAGGGTCATAATGTAATTAATTTCCACGAAACAATGAGGCCTAGGTTTGAAGGAAATAGATCCCATTCTAGGGATCAATTTATAGTTTGTTGTAATCAATTTGGAGAACTTGGGAATTATCTAAGTATATGACCTATTTTAATGGTTAAAACATAGAAAATGTAAGGAATTATGTTAAAATAATATGTTTTAAGTGCTTATGTTTTTGGATTCAAGATTTAAAATGTTAAAGTATTTTTACAGATAGTATTTTGGTGATAAAAAGTATCAAACATATAAGGATTTTTTGAAATTTTATAATTATATATATATTAATTAATATAAGAGTTACGAATATAATAATATTTTTATCATAATTTCAATGTTAAAAAAACATACTTTAGTATATATATGATGGGATTCTACTAATATTAATCTTATTTTGGGAGATATTTATGAAAACTACATGTTTTAGTAGAAAATTTATTTGAGGGAAAATTACATAAAATTTTATAAAAATAATTTCAATTTAAATGATAACTTTTATGGACAATATGATTATTAATAAAATTTTATTAATATTTTATAAGATTATTAGAATTTGTGGTAAAAATATTTTTGTATTGAAAACCATAGAATTTTTTTATTTAATGATAAATTTTATTTAAAGGATGACCATTATATTTTTTTTGTAATCTTATAGGAACTAAATAAATATAATTTTGAAAATGGATAACTTCTATACTGGGTGACAACTCGTTGAATACATCATGGTCATGGGGATTAAACCCATGAGTGAAGGAAGATAATGGTTTAATTCTTATCATAAGACTACATGATGTCCTGGTTAATATATAATTTGTTCTTGTTAATTGATTTGAAAAATAAATATTAATTATGAAACAGTGATGTTACTTTTGAGGTCTAGAGATCAATTTATTATACATTATATCTTATGCTGAAAATATTATTTTCGGATAATAGTTAGAGATAGATGGAAAATATTTCCACTCTTTTATGGAACATATGATATTTAATATATGATTTTTAGTGCTTCAATACAAAATCATTGTTTTGGGATATTCATTTCCTAGAGTGAGGGATGAATTGAAAATTTATTTAAGCACAACCAAATGATGAAATTTTTATTATGAAATATAAACATATCAAGTATATTTCCTAATATAATTGGATGTTAAACTAATTACTCTAATTTATTAAAAATTTCTTGAAAAAATGTTATATTATTAAATTAATATTTTATAAACCATATTTCCCATTATAACGTAAAATATTATTGGTTTTTGGGACATTAAATTTCTATTTATTTTTTATTTTTTAGTAATCAATGACCTAAATCACTATTTATATTTCTTATGCTTTTCCTCTATGACTCTATCATCAATTTCTAGTAATGTCTTTCTACATGGAAACCTAGTTATGTGTTATTTTATATGAACATTATACAAACCTTAATATCTTATTATGTGAATGCTTTATTAACTCTTTAAAAGATGTGTGTTTTCAAAAATAGATTTTCTAAATGTCAAACCATTTATTTAAATTATATTGGTAAAATTATGAGGAAATAATTTAATTAACTTGGGGATAATATAAAACTCCAAAATTATAAAAGAATTGACTTTTATTTGATGGCATATATTAAATGTAGTATTAATTTTATTATGTGTTACATTAAATTATAATTTTCTTCAACCACTTGTGTTACATACATGGATGAGTTCTACTGAACCATAATATACAAATTAATGTTTTTATTTAATATTAAAATTATCACCAACTATTAGAATGGAGAGTAGGATTTGGATTTTCTAAATTATAAAGATATATACATTTATAGAAAATTTAACTATCAATATTATTATATACAAAATAAGAATAATTTGAAATAAAACTATTTTTTAAAAGTATATTTTTTCTTGACGAGGGTTTAGTCATGACTTGCACACATAATTTAAAATTAAATTTTACCAATTTTATATACATTATATGAAAATAAATTAATTTTTTAAATAATAATATCCAAATTATATTTTTTTGATTTTTTGGTATTTTTTATAAATGTTTTTATTATTTGATGAATAGAGAGAAATAATGAATTCTAAGTGGAAATGATATTTTAGTTAAAATTAATTATAATTATAAATTATTACATTAATGATTTATCAATTAAAATTAGTTATTTTTTATACCACTTAATAAAATTTAATTCAGTAGATTATTTTATATATTAAATTATGATATAAAACGATTGTAAAATTTTGTATAGTTTCTCTTAATAAAAGAGATTTCCCGTCGCATCTATTGGATTAATTTTAAATTAGATTCTTCTAATTATGTGAATTTATTTTATAAATATTGATTAAATATTTGGAGATGTAATAATTTATAATTTCAATGAATTTCAACAAAATTTTTTACCTATGTGAAAAGAAAATACAATAAAAGTTAGTTACAACTGTTAAGGTACAGATTTATTTACCAAGAGGTTAAACTAAGAAGAAAATGGTCAAAAGGGACCTAAAAACTTTTAAAATTTTTTTTATGGAAATATATTGACCATAATTATTATAGGTTTTAAAATAGACCATTTAATTACTATTGTAAAGTGAAGAATGTCTATATGATTTCATCTTTTCATGAAATTACATGTTTACCACTCACCTCACTTATAAAAAACTACCCCTCACCCCTCTTATTAACACATTCAAAACTGTATTTTTTTGCCAATATCTTACCAAATGAAATCCATAATTACATACTATCATACTAGAGGACTTAGTTTGGCCTAAAATATAACCTTTGTAAGGCTTTATTTTATTTCTTTCTACACCTCCTTCAATTGTTATTAAACCGTGATGATATAATAAACATATTATATTAAATATATGAGGATTTTGTTAATAAAATATCATAACCTAAAACTATCTTCACTTTAATAATATGAGTTATGAAATCATCATTCATTTGAACGACGGACTACCACCTCGCGAACAGATGTCACTCATTCGTTCATTAACACTTACCACGGTTGGGCATGGTGATGGATATAAAGCATATATATGATATATATATATATGACATATTTATACATATTTATTAATTATATCATTTCTTTTTTACTTTCCATTCCATAGGAAATACTATAACATCACTCATGTGTACAGCAGACTACCACCTTACAATGTGACGGAATTCATCTTTCGATAACGCTTCACATGGAATGATATAAGAATAAATTTAATGATTATATGTGATATCAATCAAATAAATATGGTATTCAAGAAATTTTTGTCATTATTAAATTCTAATATATATTTATATATCATTTTCATTATTACCATTTCACTCATCTAAATATGAAAACATCGTTCTGGTATGTGTGCATTGCTGCCTGCACAAAGCGATGTGACTCTACTTCCATCAGCTAACCACATATAGGATATATATAAGTATATATATATATATATATAATATATATTATAATAGTATCATTATTTTATGTTAAAATATTAATTTTCACTATTTCATAATGGTTGTTAAAAAATGGAAACATTACTCATGCGTATGTACGAGCTATCATCCCTAAGAATGTTGCATAGTTTATTTTTCATATCCATAATTCATGAGTGAGTTTTAAAGTATAATTAATTTATAATTATTTTAACTATTTTTTATTATTAATCTATACATGATTTGAAAATATAATATATTCATGTATCATATTTTTTATGACAAAACATGCTTGACAAAACATGAAAATTAACACCCAAAATAGTGAAAATTATAAAAAACAATATTAAAGAACAAGTTATAATGTTCTTTAAAAAAATAATATATATTATTATAAATATTAATATGGTTATAGAATAAGTTATTAAATTGTTCAATACCACTACATAGGATTTTTAATCACGTTTTAGCAAAAGGAATCATGAGGTAAGTGGCTTCATATAAATTTTATTTCATAGAAGCACATTATAATGTTATGAACTTAATCTCTAATATATGATGTATATACGGACCCTTTAACATGTAATATCATTCAGATTTAATTATTAATTATATTTTAGGTTTATATTTTATTTATTTCATCTAATTTATTTTTAAATAAATTTTATAAACTGGTAAAGAATTTCAGAACTCAATTTATTTTCATTGGCCTATATTACCCCTTTCTTGTCTTTGATATCCTTAGATTATATGGGAAATGAATTTTTAATATATATTTTTATATTTAAATTTCATTTATGCAGATATAAATTTGATAAACCTAATTCATCTATTGGTTAATTCACACTTCAATATTACGATCATTTTAAGGGTTATTTCATAATATCATTTTAATGGGGCTAGGTTATACATGAATTATCCTTGAGGAAAATTACTTGATCATTATATAATAAACCCCTATATTTTACCCTAATTTATTTATTAATGATATTTTTCAAGTAATTGTACCATTTTTACACTCTTCGGTATATAAAATAATGGAGAAAATATTTTTATGAAAATATTACTTCATTTCTCTCATCGGTCAGAAGTACCTTTTCATCCAGAACTATGTTTTCAAAAAAGTCCAAAATGATTTAAAATATTTCATAATGATTTAATATATAATTTGTTTACCCACTTTTACAGTTTATAAAATACTTTTTAAAGGAATCTTCATGTCTTTTCCCAATACAATGCTCGATTAGGTTTCATATAAAATGTGAAAGGATTTTTTATTTTAATGTACAAAAATGTAAGAACTTTCATACCATAATGACCACTAAAATCTATTAAATATTATTTTATTTATTTCATATGAAAATTTCAATGGAAATTATTTTAATTTTAAAAAAAATATTTTTAATAAGTTTTTTCAAAGAAAATGATTTTTAAAAATGTTTTATGTTATAAAATGTCATTTTACCAATGAAAAGGGGGTTTACCTAAGAATATTTATAAAGAAATTTTAATATTATTTATATTTATTAATATCAACATCCATTTTTTTTACTCAAATTGGGCTATGTTTTATTAATACCATCCTTATTCTTTCTCTGAATGGTTTATTATTATTTAGACCAAAATAGTATTGACATTCACTTACTTTTTTTCCATTTTGTTCTTATTAACTTCACCTTGAAGTATTCATTTTTGTATAGTCATTAGAAATTAAAATTTCCCTAAATATTCATATTATTTATTATAGATATGCTAATTTCATAATCTTTATCACATTTTTACATATGGTGTTTTAATTTCAATGTTATTTTTATTGATTTTGGAAATGTCCATAATCTATATCCTTTAATTAATATAGATATTTGATGTTAATTTATATTCATTCAACAGTTAAATACACTAATCGATATATGAGGTATGATTTAGGCCGACAGTGATGGGCGAGTCCCAGTATTATATGGCACCTCAATGCATCAATAGGTTTCATGAGACAAACAAATTAAGCTATAATTTAATGTTTCTTTCGTTTAGTTTAAATAGTTTTTGGAAATGTCTTAATGGAATAGGTATCATTTCCCTGAGACATGACTTCTAATAATCAATAAATTCCTTCATTAAGATTTTAGTTATTATTATCTATGAGATTATCATTGTGATAATTTTTCTCGATGCATTTCATTATTAGTTTGTTGATTAAATGTCCTTTTTTCATTTATTTACCTTTACATATTGACTTTTCCTTATCTGGATATTTAAATGCCATGTGTTCTTTTTTATTTACCTTTCCATGTTGATTATTCTTAATGGTTCACTATATCTTCCATTTTACTTAACCCTAATTGAGAATTTAATCTCTCCCTTATTTTATTTACTTTATGAGACTTCCATGAAGTTCACTATGTTTGATATGAAAATCTATGGTAGAGGAAATAATGTTATTGAAAAAAAATATGTTGTAATTTGGGTATTCAAATGAAATGTATGAATCATGTATTTATATTTTTACCAATTATGTTAAACTATTTGGTCCATTGTCATTTGATTTATTTTATATTTAATAATGTAATAAATAAGGCAAAATTTCCATGCTATTAGGGTTGGGGTAACTACAACCAACCTAATGGGAGACCAGTTGATGTGTTCAATCCTGTCTCTGAGTATTTATGTGGCATTTAATTTATTATGAAATTATTCACTTTTAGTTATTTTAATTTAAAAACCTATTTCTAAAAATGTGTATGTGTTTTGTTATTTCCACTAATTTTTCAATATGGTATATGAGTATATTCTTTCAATTATATTTCATTAAACCTTCAACACCTGACGAAAGACTCTAGTGAATTAGGAGGAACGGTTGAGGTATAGTCTTGAGTCAGATTGGGTAATGGGTCAGGTCGACCTATGATGGTTTGTGATACAATGGTTAATTTGTTTGCTTCTTTAACAATAATAATTTACTATAATGACCCTAAATATTTTTCCAAAATCGTACCGATATTAGATTCCTACAACCCCTTAATTTTAGTTCCAAATCTCCATAGGCAACCATGACTGCTAAGGAATGGTAAAAATAAATTAGGAAAATGGGTTTCCATCATTAAATATAAAATAAATCCCCCAAATATCAAGATGAAAAGTCATCATGGAACTTATAGATGTCGGATAAATGAAAAACCAAAACCAATCTGTTTATGGTACTTGTACATCATGCATAGCTGCTCTACCTAGAAATTACTATATATAGATAATTATTTGTATATTCTACTCTATACAACCAATGTCTAAAAATAAACAAACATACTATTAATAAATTAATATAAACTAAAAATTCATATATATATATATATACCATGTGCAATAATGATACAAAATTTTGTAAAATGGGTAACTTATATGGGTTTATCAATCATGAAACTCCATAGACAATTCCATCAGTTCTTTCTCAATATATTCAACAAATGTCCAATAATTACTTTATTTCTCAATCCTCCAAGCCCTATAATCATCTTTGTTTCATTACCATTTCATTATTATATCCTGTATAATATAGCCAACGCACATCCTATAGGGGAATGTTTTGGGTGTGTAGAGACTTGAAGCTTAATGTACATGGACATTACATTACTTTTGCAGAATACTTAGTACATTACAAAAACACACACACAAGGACCGTAATATTTTAGTGTCTTTGGAAACTCGGAATGTAATCTTCTAATCATGGTGAAAGATCTTCAACATCTCCCATAAAGATCTTCCCTTTTTTTCTTACCTAAAACCATTCTTTATATCCTGGGGAAAAGAGAACATAAAAGGGTGAGCGCAAATGCTCAGTAAGGGTAAATGAAATAAATATCAATCACATCATATTCATAAGAACATAACATTTTAGAAGTCTTAATCTACAAAAGAGAGCATAATTTCATAACATGGGATAAATCATAGTAGTGAAATGAAATCCCAATAATCATAACATAAAACATGAAACTTTGTGGAATACACACACATTCATAGAGAATAATTTTTTATTAGTCAAGACTCATTTCCAAGACTATCATAGTGGACAAAGTCCATTTCTGACCCGAGTCACCCTCGTTTCAGTCATGTTTCACTGAACCGGTATAACCTAACATTCCAGCCATGTATATCTCATGAGATATAAAATATTTACCCAATGAATTGGAGGGAGATATAGGTACCACCCATATCATAATGAAATCATTCTTACTTGTGACACAAAATAAACATACATCATTCATAATAACCCAATAAATAAAATGGGTTTCATAAACAGCATCCCATCATCACATAATCCATATAAAAGAAATTGATATCATTTCATAATAAGAAAATTGAAACCATGTAAATCATAGAGACATGATACTTGAAGCATCCACATATGAAATAATGTCATCTTAGATGGAAAATGGTTTTGATAAAGCACTTGAAATGAATTCTTGAGGAAAATATCCTTTCATCTTGAAAATCATTTTCTTTTCACAAAATGCCATTTAATTTTATAAGAAAAGGATTTTGTTGAAGATATTCATGAAATATTTTGGATGAATCTTCTTGAAAATAAGGCTTTATAAAACCGTAAAAATTCGTTCGTTCCGTATAAGTAAAAAACCATTCTTTTCGTACTTTTGCCAGAAAAGTCAAAAAGTACCTTGTAATGTAAACAAAAGAAAGATTCCTTACATACCATGTAGTAAAAGTCAAAAATGGGTAAAAAGAACTTTAAACAGACAAGACAACACTTTTACAAAACATGGACATGGATGATAGAAATAACCCCAGTAAATACTTACGAATATGCAATCTCGGATAAAAATGAGATTTGAAAAATTATCCCTTAACTTAGGTCCGATATGCTTCGTAAATGTCCGGACCTCCTGTATAATGTTTTAAATAATGTTATTGACTTATTCCAAAATCATACTCATTGTTATGATATCATATATGGTTCACTTATGACTTTATATCACCCGTTCTTTTGTAAATTCCATGTTAAAGAAGCGTTTTCGGTAAAATCGTTTCATTTATCGTAGGTGTTTGGACTTGTTGTTCTTGACATTATTATTACTTATATCTTGATTTACTTACTTCCAGAATATAAAACATGATTTATATATCATATATATTCAGTATATATATATATATATAATAGATAGATAAATGAAATGAAACACACCGTTCATGGAGACGGTAGTCCGTACGTACGCATGAACGTTGTTTTCCTTTCCTTATTGTCTTGAATGGAAGTAAGTAGATGACATACATATATATATATACATAAATCCAGTAGATTTAACATGTCATATATTTCATTGTTATTCATTATATATACTTTATAATCATTCTGGATTGGTTAACATGGATAATGAATCTAATCGCGTCGTGGAGACGGTAGTCTGTACGTACGCACGAGCGATGATATCATTCCCATGGTCGTGGAATTGTGTTGAAGTGTATGAATACTATTTCAGTATTAATATAACTTTATAATAATTATATATATTAACTCATTACACCATTATACCCATCCAATTAAGGTGGTGGTGGAAAATAGATTACACCAAGGCGTGGAGACGGTATTCTGTACGTACGCACGCGTGGTGATTTCCTTTTTCCGTAGGATGGATAGATGGTTAATTAGAGTTGTTTCATATTTATAATAACATATCAGTATAAAATAAATACTTATGTTATTACTTTATCATGAAACAACTAAATAAGAAGAAGTTGAAGAAGAATGAAATTGAAAAAGATCGGTAATGGATATTACCTCTTTTTGACGCGCCTTCACTTAACCTCCACTTAAAGAACTAAGGATGGTCTTTGAAGAAGACCAGGACCTATAGGATGATACTAGGGAAGTGGAGAAGATATTTTGGCCGGGTTTTGCCGAGCATGAATGCTCAAATTGGTGTGAAGAGGAGAGGGAGGAAGTGCCCTTTTATAAGGGAGGAGAGGGGCACCTTAGGAAAATCTCAAAATATTATTTTATATTTAAGGTCAAATTCAGTTTATAATGGTTCCAAAGGGTCTTATTTCGAAGATAAAGTGTGTATGGGTCTAAATACTCTCATCCAATATGATTTAGACAAGTTTAGGTTATTATTTTAACCTTATCAATTAGATTTAACTCTAAGTTAAATAATTTAACTTTTACCGTGTCTTTTTGTTTTCTTACACTATATGGTTAATAAACTTAATATATCAAGCCAAACGAACCCCAAGATGATTATTATCAATATATATAATCTTATCTAAGTCATTTGGCCTAACCTTAGATTTTTTGGAATAAAATAACAATTAGTAATATAATATTTGTTTTAAAAACTAATTTATGTCAATTTTACCCTATTTGGTACATGTTTTTTATGAAATTCATAACAGAATGATAAGTTCTTAAAAAGTTACTTATATCAACAATAACATGTCATATTAACCTAGAAAATTTGTTTAAGTCATAAAAAGTCTCAAATTACATTTATTTGGGCATTTATAACATCAATTATGTCAATATTTAATTAATAAGACAATTACTGCATCATCTTTGTGTCAAAATAAATGATAATTATTTAATCCCTAAAAATTCTAAATAAATTCCTATGATGTAGATACTTGTATTAGCTTTCTAGATAATATTCAGGTTTGATTTTTCATGATGTTTATCACTAGATTAAAATTATTATACTTATAAGATTTAAGAAAGTGACATGTTGTCACATTCTTTGGTTTTAATAATAATTAAATTATTTTCATTGAAAAAATTTAAATAATGAATCTAATCCGACCCTTAGGTGATATGGGTCTACTTTTAGTCATAAAATAGGATTTTGACATTTTTTAGGGTAATTTTAAAATATTATATTTACCCTTAATTACCCGATTTACCTTTAACTATGGTAAATAAAATTTACCGTAGTTACTATTCATAATTCCCAAAAATAAAAAGTAGCTTATTAAAATAATTTGGATACACTGATTCCAAATATGGGATCCATTTTTCCAACTTCAATACACAAAAGTTGCAGAAATTAAATTAAAATTAATCCTGTTGTGGAAAGAAAATGGGTTTTTCTTTAAAACATTGCAAAAGATTGAATTGATTTAACCTACGAATTCATGGTAAAATCAATGCTAATGACATAAATTATATTAAATGGTAAAAATATATTATATCTATACTTTAAAACCATTCAATATTATAATTTATCCACATAAGATATTACGATGAAAAAAGTTGTTTTTAATTAAAATATAGCGTGTTTTTACTATTCATTAAAATATGAAAGTTATCGGAAAAATATCAAAACATTATCTAATGTAAATTTTTATATCCTTATTCAAAAAAAGAATTTTTATTTTGTCAAATTGAACTTATAAACATATAAAAACTAGATTTAAGGTGGGTGCACCATCAAAAGGTGGAAAAACAACTTTTTCCATCGTAAATACTTATTTTACACAAAAATTTTATTTTGTTCTTATACCATGTTCTAGAAATGTGTAAGATGAATAATAATGTTATAAAATTCAAAATATAGTTAACACTATTCATAACAGCTAGTTCATAACAATATTATAATAATATATCGTTGTTTAGTAAAACCCAGTATTGCGTACAACACACACTATCGAGGAAGGTCGCGATTGCGTGTAATGCAAGCCAAGTTAGGGTTGCGTGTTGCGCAAGAATCCTTCATTGTTTTGTATAACAGAATCCAACCATATTTAATTTATACATTGAATATATATATACACTCAATGTTGCGTAGAATAACTCCTATCAAACGAACTTGAAATTGTGTGTAACAAGAGCCAAGAAAAGTGTTGCGTATACTGAAAGCTAATACAGTGTTGCGTATAGCGCAAGATAATCTTGGTGTGTCGTACAGTAGAAGATATGAATGAAATTAAAACGAATGTATCTTATAAAATCTTGGGTTGTTACAGGGTGTGAGTTCATCATACCTAATGAGTGGTCACTATCATATTCACACCATTATATCCCAAATTAGTCAGAATGAAATTGTACTAATTAGTTATTGACTAAGAAAACAATATAGTCTTAAATATTTTTTTATCAATTTTAAACATAAATAAAAATTCTACGTAGTTACTACTTAGATGGGTAATGTCCAAACCAATGTATACCTACCTTAATCGTAGCTCATAATATGGGCCCTCTTTTCTAAATAAATGGGGAAAAATATTCTTACATTTACTCTATACCCTCTAACAGAGGAAGAAATGCATTTGGTATAGAACATATATCCAACTGGACAATAGAAAGAATAGAATATATATATCAGAGGTAAAAAATAAAAATAAAAATATTTTATTAGATAATCCACTAACTCTTTGTTGTCCAATCATCAACCTTAAATAGGTTTCAATTTATCTATCCCCGTCAATATGATGAAAATAAAAAAAAAGATATATATACATGAATTGTATCCCATATTAAATAAAATATAATAAAAAACACGATTGATTCAAAATAGATAAGATAAAAAATCCATTAACACATAATACATGTCTAATAAAATATATATTTCTTCCTAAACAAAAAAAACATAAACCCTATTGTAAACCATAACTAGCAATAAGGTTTAGTTTCTTAAATATCCTTTATTTATAAAAAGATGTTATTATTATTTAATCTACACAACCTCATTTCACTTATAGATTGTAACCTAAATATGTTATGCATTATAGATTGGGTAAACTATTGAAACTTGTTTTAAACCAAATAATTATAATGGATAAGGGAGTATATTATACTAAAAGAGATATTCTTAAACATTGGTTAGAAAATAACCTATATATGGAACCCTTACCATAAAATAAATAAAAATTTTGTGGATTAAGATGTGACATTACATCATGATTACTAAATATAATCCCCAAAAACTAAATAAAAAAATAATGGTCAACGTAAAGGTAAATTGAAAATTAAAAATTAAAGGATTTATTGGATGTTATATATATCCATAAAAAAGATAAAAATATGGATCAAGGGATGAATAAACCACATTAATTATTCCACAATTTAATTTTCCTCAATTGTAGATAATTATTTTTCTAACCAATATTCAAGATATTTTTATGTATAATAATTCAGATATGGGAACTCATACATAAGATATACTATAATGAAGTGTCATTCAATCCTAAGCCATGTAGTTTTGGGATTTTAATTTTAAAACAAATTAACTCATTTTCCCCCAACATTTAAAAAAAATAGTATTATAGATAGATGTATTAAAATGAAATAGGGTACCATATGGTGGCTCCAGAGGGTCTTTATCACACCATATACAACCAAGTACTTATATACACCTCTATAGGGTATCTGGTCCAATAATATCACAAACACCGACCTTAATTTCTTCTTGCATTCTTTAATAATTTTTGTATTATTTTTAGTCTTATATTAAAACCATAAAAATATATAAATAATAAAAATTAAAGGAATATACCAACCAAATTATTGGGGTTACTAAAAATCCCTATAATCAGGCTTCTTAACTTTAATAAAATTTAATGATCCAATTGATGAGAAAAGTTCAACCATTGAGATTTCATATACAAATCTCATTAAATGCTTTTATCTAATATTTTAACATGATTAAATAAACCACAAAAAATTCTTTCCTCACAATGTATTTTCAATTGAATCAATATTATAGAATTTTTACTTCTGATAGAATACATTCCTCTCTAAAATAATATTATAAAATAAGATTATATTCATAAGATCATGTGTTTGTTTTATTAGTTTTATACCTCGAAAAATCACTCATAACACTATAAATTGGTATCTAGTAAATTTTATAGGTTATTTCTATAATTAAATCTATGTTCTCAAAAATATCATTGAACATTACTGTCAAAATCCATTGATTTTACATTTTTAATGTCTTAAAAGAGTATAATGTTGAAAAACCATGAACACTAATCTTATAATACATGGATCACATTAAATAATCTATATTGAAATTTTAGTAGCAGAGATTAGTGGCCAAATAATTCTTTTTTATTTTGTCATTCTCTGTCATATCCTAAATGATACTAGTCCCAATCAAAGATGATTAACTTATTTCACTCTTACATAGAGAAGGATGATATGGCCTTTTATAGAGGTCTTTAAAAGGATAAATATGAATATATTACTAATAACTATTATTGTAGAAAAAACATTCTAATTATAATGATCTTCAATGATACACCAAATAATATAACAAAAGAACACAACAAATCATTAATTATGAGAATTGTATTGGTACACCGATTTTATATCCATGAGTTATATTCTTTACAGTAATTAATTCGAGTATAAAAAACATTTTTCAAAACATTTTAAAACTGATTAATACACCTCTGATTAAGATAAAAATTATAGTTGGTAATTATTTGTGGCATTATATTTTTTTAACAAAAAATATTCAAAATTTATCTATAGAGGAGGAATACAAAATTTGTATAAAATGATATTTATTTATAAGATAATAAAAAAACACCCACATTACATGAAACCCCATGTATAAATATGATATTATAAAAATAAAATATATTGTGGTCTCATACAACATTAATTCTAGTAATGCAAGTGGTTATAAAGAAATAACTTTTGAGTGGTGTTCTTCTTTTACTTATTGGAATTTTAAGAAACTAGGGAAGAAAATATAAAATTCTTATTTCATGTTAGGACAGAAAAATATACTAGGGATATCATTCAGTTTATTAAAAAAATCTAGGGTAACTAATTTCAAATAATGATATTATTTTGTCACCTGTACCATAAAATAAGTATGATACAGAAGCCTATAATTTGCATATTTAAAGTAATTATAATCATAGAAAAATACTAAATCATCTCCCAATCACAATGGATTTCTTGAAAAATCACAAAATTGAAAATATAATTTAGCATATTTAAATTAATCTAAAATCAATGATGAAAAATAAACCTTATAAAGATGAATTCTATTATGATCCATAAAAACATAGAAATGGAATTAATCTAGCAATTGTATCAACATCCACTCATCCATCACCTAGTTAATTATTTGAAGTAGATCATTTCAAATTAATTAATATGGGAATATTTTTCTTTTATTTGTGTATTTATGATTTAAAATTGAAATAATTAAATATATTACAAACAAAAATATTATCATATATATATATATCATTGTGGAAAGATATATTATATATAAATTTTACATCCTTATAGAGATGATGCATTATTACTATGTTAATTAATATAGACTGTTAGGTATATTAATTAAATTTTGTTGAGTCCTAATGGCTTCTTACATTAGCATTTTTGAATAATTGTAGGGGTTGGAAATTTTAATTTTATGATTCTAAAAAATATTTAAAAAAACATATTAAATAAATCATAAAAAAATAAATATATATATATATAAATTAATATAAAACTATTTTCTGTAAAGAAATAAATCTAGTCTGATCCCATTGAAAATTCACTAGATTAAAAATTTGAAAATTTTTATGCACTAAAACTATGTAAAGTAATGTGAAACATTTTTTGTTTCATTTCTTGATAGTTTATAATTCTAAAAATCAATCATTATTACTTGAATAATGGTTTAATTGGATGCAACAAGTTAATTAAAATCATTTTTTGGCTATTTTTCATGTGCTAAATTTCATAAAAACACTGATATGATTACCATTTTCTATACTATTTTATGTTTTTATTTTCTACTATTTTATAAATTTTATGACTATTTTTATTTGTTTATCATATTAATTTTCTTAAAAATAATTTCATTTATTGTATTTTTTTTTCGTGTCAATGGAATTCAAACTACTATATTATATATATATATATATATATATACTAGAAAGGATTTTGTTTTTATATATTTTTTAATCCCTATGATAGAGGGATAGTTTAGTAATATTATAATGAAGATAAATTTCATATAGAATGTTTTATAGATAAAGTAGCTGGAAATAATGACCAATTATTCCAATCATACTTTTGGAATGAAAAAATTAAGATTTCTAGACTTAAGGAATAATATTTTCTTATAATCGTAGTCATTACTTATTATATTAGGTTTTTATGATGGAATAGTAATTTGAGTCAAATATGTCACACTTTTCATTCATGAAATCTTTTATGGTCAACCTAATAAATATTCATTGAGAATTATTAATGAATTTTATAATAAAGTTTATTAATTTCTATTTTAAAGACTGAGTGAGAATGTTTTTTGAATTACATTTTTTCTACATTTCATTAAAAATTATTCTAAAAACTGGTTCCTTTAACTTCATAAGAATATCATAAAACCATGGGATAGAAATAAATAAATTTTAACTAAACATTTCAAAAACAAATCTAAGGAACTTAGGGAAAACTCATTTGATACATGTAAGATGTGGGAGAGATGTTCCATCTGTCCAGGGATAGGTTTAGGGGCCTAGAAAATAAATTTTACTCATCACCTACTACCTTACCACTTCTTGACTAAATCATTATATGATGGCCATATATTTTATTATTAGTATTTAGTTGATTTTGAAGAAGATGAGAAATATATTGAAAATAATTTTAAAAAAATAAGTGAAATTTATAAAACACAATATCAATAATATCAAAAAAAATTGGTTAGAAAAGGAAGGTTAAAATAAATTAGTGTAAAACTATTTTATGACAATATACAGGTTGGGAAGTCCCTTAAATGAAAACAATTATTAAATAATTGATGAATTTAGCTAAAAATCAGATTTAAAACTAGTTTTCATGACAAAATTAGAAACAAACACTTATAGAGTAATATTTTAATAGGGTGATTTAATGGAATACTGAACACTTTTGTCCTAATATTTCATATTCCTACATAACCCACTAAAAATGATAATTATTGTTTTTATGGGGGTTTGGAAACAATTTAATTTTTAATATGAAAACTATATTTTGAGGAATGTTTATTTATAACATTAAAATGTTTTTGTAATTGTTTTTAATTGATCAAGGGATTTTTAATGGTGTTCAAGGGGTCGATCTTCCAAAAGGGTCTGAGATGGTTGGATTTTTTTTTACATAAAAAGATATAGAAACTACAATGACCATCTATTTAAGTCTGTAATAATCTATTGAATGCATTATATCCCATAATCCATCCCATGGTGAGCCATAAACTAGTGGGTGGGGATCCTCTAGAATAACTCTGTCTGATTAGTTACCACCAGCTCACCTATGGTGTCCAACAGATCCCATTATAACATACCACTTTTTGTAGTGAATTTTAAAAACCAATTTTCACACCCTTTTATATCATTATCTCTTGATATTGGGGTATCATATTGGCCTAAAAGACCACTCTTGGTGATTTTATGTTCTTCTCCTCACTTATATCATCTCGGTTTGACACCAATATGATGAATCAATATTGTGCTTAAAATCCAATGAGTTCTTTAATGTTATGGAATGATTCTAATCGATTTTAGATGATAAAAGTACATAATTTCATATATATTTTTATCAAAAGTAATTTTTTTTTAAATTTTATAATGAGTGTTTCTTTGATAATTGATAGAATCAACACTTGGATTCATGAGGCCATAATATTGAAATGAATATGACCAATATCGTTGCTAGTAGGGGGTATTCATGGGTATGTTTGACCTTTACCAACATTTAAGGTGTTGGTTTATCAAAAAAGTTTCCCTAAGATTCCAAATAATGTTGATTTGATCTTGAATATGGGATCCAGTGTTTATTTAAAACTTTTATTGTGACTTCTTCCTTAGATCATTGTTGCACTCAAATTAGAAAGCCCATGATTTTAGAACTTGTTATATATAGGATCATTGAAATATTTTTAGCATTTCTGTATCGCCATGTGATTGATGTTGATTCTTAATCTCATGATTATTTAACATTACTTATTTTTATTTCATGTTTATTTATTATATTTTCATAATTGATTCATTTAACATAATTCATTATCATTCATTTTCATCATTTATCTAAGGTATTTTTATTCTTCTATATTTGAAAATTTAAAATAAAGGTTAAGTCAAGTGGATTTTACCTCAATTATTATGTGATAGATGTTTGGTTTGAATTCATTAGACAATCCCATATAAGGGTGTGTCATCCATGTTTTTAGACTATCCCATTGTTTGGGATATGATAGGATGGTATTTTATATTCCTTTTAGTATGGTTCCAAAGTTGGAAGAGACAATTTTAGAGGACTTGATATGGATATTTTTCATTTGTAAAATATTTGATTTTTATATCTTATTTTTTAATATGATGTTTCAATCCTATTTATCTTATGAAATTATGTTTAGGTTTTTTATTTCTGTCCTAATGAGAATTTTACTCACACCATATTAGAGATTTTTGGTGCACTGGTATATTTCAATACTTGGGTTTTAGAAAAGTGTATGGGCCCTATAGTGAATGTTTTATAAGTTTGTCAGGAGGATAATGGATGTAGATGGATGGATTTCGGGCTTATATCTCTAAAAAATAGTATTTAGTAGATTTTTATCATACCATGGATCCTTTTTTAGGTGTATTTTTGTATTCAGAATTATATATTAATAAAACAAGGTTGGTATTTATTATTTATGCTTGTACTCAAATAATTATTTATAAATTCAGATATTTGTTGGTTATTGGTTCTTTCTTCCTTATTTGTACTCTAATATTTTAGTGGTACTAGGGGAATATTCCCCTCAATTTTTTTCAATCCCCCATTGTTATTCAAAATCCTCTTACATACAGGGCATGTATGAAGTTATGTTGTTCCTCTGATAAGGCCTATGGTTTGTTTAGGGAATTACAAAATGGTATCAGAACCTTGGGTTCTTATGTTTTTTCTCCCCTTTTCCTTAATTTATTATTGGGTAGGTTGGTTAGGATTTAGTTACAGGAACTATAATATTTCTGTGACAACAAATCATAGTGGGAATTCTAGTTTCCATAAAGTGGGGATTAGTGTTCTTGATATTGGATGTTACCGTTGATTAGATTCACCTTGGGTCATACACCTAATGTTTGTGTACTAATTTCTAGGATTTAATTTGAGTTCATGAATATTTTTAAGCCATATATAATCAAATTATAGATACCTATTTCTTACATTAAATTTATTTCAAATAGTTATATTCCTATTTAAATTATGATATCTGATTTTGGTGCATTACATATTTTATTCATTCATTTGAGCCTATGAGTTCTATACTTATGTCAACAAATGTTCTTGTGTCTAACCAATTAGTACTATATTGTTTTCTTGGTTTAAGGGAAACGTTGATGGGTTTATTTATTGTCCATATGAGTATCCTTTAATGTTTAAAATTATTTTCCACCCTTGGGTATGCCTATGTTCTATACCTGGTCTCCCAGTTTATGTTTTTTGTTTTTTATATAGTTTTTTTATAGATTTTAAATAAATTAATCCCTTTTGAAGTGTCAAAAATTTAGTTTCCCCACTAATTTAAGAGGACGATTAAACTAAAAACATTTCCTTAGTTACTCTAGTGGTTCAATCAATAGAACAAATCCAGCTTGGAATTTTTCAACTATTGGTCTTTTAGGTCGGAGGAGCCCATGGGGGCGGGATGTTGTTAGTTGATTACACTCACGAAATCTAACATTGATAACCACATCCTTCCCAAGAAAAATATTCCAATAATATATAGAATAATTGATATAGGTCATAAAAAGTATTTTTGACTATGTAGAGACCCCAGAAGATTAGATGTTTAAGCTTGCAGCCATTATTGTTAAAGGAACAATTCGATGATAGTGGGATAGAATGTTGTAGGAGGGTTGATGTGAAGGGATGTCCTGGGTTACCTTAAAAAACCATTTTTTGATGAGTTCATTGAAATTTTACTAAATTAATATAGTTTTTATTGGTTTACATATCCTTATCAAAGGACAATGATAGTGTCCACCTATTCAATATGCTTCACTAAGATGATTCACTATTCTCCTCTTCAAGAGGGGAACAAGGTTAAGAAACATTGAAATTTATAGATCAAGAATCAAATACATCTAATACAACAGTTTATTAACTTCAATATAATCACCAATAATTCATTAGTTCATAAGGAACTATTACATGAGAAGGCCTTGGAGAAAAACAGTGTTACAAGTCTTCTTGTAGCTTCTATTAGGTAGGCATGAAATTTCATTAGCGAATTATGGTATACATATTATAGTAATAAGAATAGAATGTTAAAGGATGGAAACAAAATTATTATTCATAAGTAAATGTAGAGTAGAGGTCCTTTGACTCCCTTAGTGGGAGATAAATCTTCTAAGAGTTATAACTGTGGGAGGAGACAACACTTACTCAAAGATTATTCCTATTCAATCAACAATTATTACTATTGTGGAAATACAAGGAATTTTAACCTGTTTTTTGATAGGGAATTATGGATTCTCATAGTAAGGATATGTATAAAAAACAATATAATGTTCAGACCATACAAGGTTTGGTAAATCAGGTGGCTCGTGAGCCTCTGTAGTATCATGGGGTAATGGACTCTAGTTCTTATATTGTTGATCTGGCTTTAACTAATGGAGGAGAAGAAATTACACTATACAATCAATGGTTTCAATTTCTTCTTCCCAATATACTGAATTTTTTGACAAAAGAGTATCCCATTCATTAATATCTACGCAAATGGTGGATGTGTTTGATTTAATGGAAAAATTATTATATGTCATATCCAATTAATACACCCATGGGAAGGAAATTAGATTTCATTCAAATATATAACGACCCAAAAATTTGAATAATATTTTGTTTTATAAAAATTTATGGTTTACTATGTACTAATAAGTAATAACATATAAGTACAAATGAAATGTTACCATCAGGTTTTGAAATTAATATGACCAATGGTTAATATAACCATTGGAAAAAATAAAATTGTTTAAGGTTATAATTATTGTATATAAATAGAAATAATTAGGTATAATTAATTCAGAAATAATACTTGATGGCCTCATTCAATTGACTCTTACCATACGAAGAACATTTATCGAGTCTTGGTAAGGATGTAGCGTCATTGTGCTTCACTCTTGACCAATCCCAAGATAACCTTCAACATGTTAATCATGAATGAAATCGCATATAGGAGAAGTTGAAGTTGGTGTAAATTGCCACTCAGGAAATGTTATCGAAGACACCCAAAGAGTCTATCACCATCAAACACCTTAACCCAAGGTCATATCCAGGAGTTTTCAGTGGTTATGTGTTAAGGCCATAGTTACTTAAATTGTAATCTCTTTGTTTTAATAAAATTGTTATTCTATTATTTCCATTTTAAGAATAGATTTGATTAAAAATTGAGATAGAATTTGATAAATTGATTATTCGGGTAAATATTTTATTTTTTAGAATGATATAAATTTTTTTATTAAAATAATTTTTTATTATTTATGTTTATTATAATGAGATATAATTACAAAAAGACACTTTTTATTTACTCATTATAAAAAAATTTATTATCATTTTGTCGAAAATTTCACATTGCATTTTATCTCAGCTATTATTTTTAATAATTAAGTATTTTTATTGATAAAAGTAAAATTTAAAATTTTTAGACACTTATTATTATAAAATAAATTTCATTTTTAAATTTAGAGCGTTGATATCAGGGTATGTTGAATTTATGAGAGTTTTATAAAATACCTTGGTTATTTATGAATAAAAAAATACAGTTTGAGTTTTTCAGTAAGTCTATTGACATCATAGCTATGTCATAATGCCATGATTATTAATCTTAAATTATGGTAGATCATATGTGTTAATGTAACTCAATTAGTGTCCCAAGTGACAAATACCATGGGAAATCCCATGGTTTTTTAAATACCACTAATGATTTATAAAAACCTCCATCCCTTTTACTATAAATACCCACCCATTCCTCTATTTCCATTTATAAAAAAATAATCCCCCTAATATATCTGATCATATTATATCATATAGAGTCCTCCAAAGGTTTCCTCAAGCCCTCATGCTCTTTGTCATATATTTTTAGAAGTTACACGTTAAGGTAAGTGAATTATCAAATTCTCTTTTCCATTCAAGTTCTCTTTTATAGATTATGTTTTTCAAATTTTCATATCATGTTATTATTTTCATTTTATTATTTCCCTATATTTTATTATTTATGTCTTTTATGAATGGGATAAATTTTTCCCCTCTATATTTTATGTTTTATAAAAAAATGATTCATACTCGTTATGCTGTAGAATGTTTGTCTCAAAACGACTCTCCTTTTTCATGATATTATTTAATTTTCATTATGTCAATACAAAAAACACTTTAATTTCTAGGGGTATTAATAAATACATAAAAATTATTCATTTTATTCTGGAATTGACATACATAATACACCCATTCCATTTCTATGGGTTATAATTGACCTAATGATCATGTTTTTATGAACTTTTTAAAACAAGATGAATTTGATATGAAACCCATTTTATTATTCTCTATGGTACATTTATGAAATATTTGATTATGATATATGTGGCTCACAAGAAAATAAATATATATTAAGGGTGATCCCTGATATTTCTTCGATGCATTGGGTAGAGAAATAAATCACTTATAGATGACAAGTTTTACAATACCCTAGTGAATAACCTTGGTAAATTTTTATAACACCTTGGGGATGGTCCACCGTAATATGATTATGAATTTATAAGTTAAATTTTGTATTCAAAATTTCATGTTAAAATTAAATTTAATAATGTGATTATATACCAAATTCTCATGCCTTTTTGAAATTCATCATGTTCTTGTTGATATCTCTCAAGTTCAGAAGTAAATTGTTTCCCTTGTTTTCCCTTATTGGTCCTTATGATCACCCATTCAAATGATGTATGTCCCTAGGTTATGAGTTGGAGTACTTATACATAGTATGAAAAAATGATGAATCCTTTCTAGTTGATTAGAATAATGTTTTGAAGTCTTCATGTATTATATACCTTACTTCCAAAACACTAAACATTAAAGATCCTATATTTGTAAAATGTAATGAAATGTTGTGTAATAAAAAATTGGGATACCGTAGTTGTTATCAAAGGATAGTTTAGTTATTTTAGAAAATTAGGATTTTAAAAAATAATGAATAACCCTAAATATGAGTTTAATAATATAAAAATCATTCTATTTTAGTGAAATATATTTTAGGTTATTTCTAAACAATTAAAACTCTATTTGGATATGAACACTGGACATGGATCTAGCACAGATGTATCTAGGGGAAAACCCCAAAAACAACACATTGAGCTGGAATAAAATAGGAAATGGTGCATGAAAATAGGCCTTTCTTCACTCATGGTCTGACACTCCTTGGGGATATGTCTGGTTAATCACTATATTTTTATGAACTATTTTTATGGATTTATAGAAAATTAAATTATTGATAATGAATAACATATTTACACATGATGTTATAAGACATAAAAATACTTTAGAGTTATAAGATTCTTATATTAAACAGTTTTCTCACAAAGTATTTATTCTTTTTCAAAACGGTTGGAAATATGAGGAACTATAAAAATGGTGACCATAATGGACCATGAAATGATGACCCTCTAATTGAATCTCTAATGGAAACATTCCTGAGAATGATGAATCAACAAGCACATGTTATGGGAAATAAGATGAATCATGTTGAGAGATTAATTTTACCAAGAAGTAAAAAAACATTTCATTGTGTACTTTATGTGTCAATGACCACCAACATTCATTCAATATATAGATCCTTTTATTGAGGAATAGTTGATAATCTCTATAGAAAAGATCTTTTTTGAACTTTGTAGTTCAGAACAAGAGAAAGTAAACCTGGCTATTTAACAATTAGAGGGAGAATTTTATCAGTGTTGGGTGATGATTAAAAACATGAGTCCAAGAGGGGAGATTGAAGATATAGAGTGGAAAGAGTTAAAAGGGATATTCTTTAAAAAGTATTTTCCACATTCGATGAGAACGAAAATAGAGTAGGAATTTCCTAAACTAAAGAATAAGTAGAATGAATCTATGCGATTCAATGAGATGAAATTAAGAAGGCTTTCACATTGCACCTCTAGCATTGTCATGGATCCTAATAGTAAATTTTATAGATTTTTTAGTGGACTAAGACCACATCTACAGAAGAATCTAGCCAATTGATACTATGATAGCGATGAGAAGATCACGTGAAGTTATATGAAAGTCAAAATGAAGTACAGTGAGATGCAGTGGTCCCATATGTCCAATAAAAATTAGTAGATTAATGGATCCTAGCTTGGGGAGTATCCTTTCTCAAATAACAGGAGGAAATCAAGTAAAACTTATCATATGTAATAAATTTTGGAAGAATAATTCGAGGAACTACCTTCTAAATAGTGGTAAGTGTTGCAAGTGTAAAAGATATGTCTATATCGCTCAGAATTTTCATAATGAGGTGAATCATAAACTTCCCACCACTATTGATAAAGGGTAGATGGTTCATGACATACCTGAAGTCCAATGCGTCATGTGTGGACAAATTGGGAACTTTTCCAATCAATATTTAAATCTGAGGGTAGTAGAGGGGAATCACCAGTAGCTTCAGCAAGGGAAATTGAGCAATGTTTACCAATTCATATCATGACATCTAATGTTGAATCTCTAAATGATATGGTGGAAATTACTCTCCTTATTTTTAAAAATCTATCAACTACATTATTTAATTTTGGATCTACACATTCATTTATTTACTGCATGTTTTAAAAAAATATAGAATCAATCCTTGAACTTCTAGAGGTAGAGTTGTCATTAAATATTCCTAGAGGGATTATACAAGCATCGAAATTATTTATAAACTATATTATTTAATATAGTGATAAAAATCTAATTGAAAATCTTCTAGTCATTTCTATGTTAGAATTCGACATTATACAAGGGATGGAGTGGATCTCAATGTTTAATGCAAATATCACATGAATAAGTAAGGAAGTCATAGTAGTATTGAATGGATGACTTATAGTTATCTTCCAATGATAGATATCTCAACCGGATATTTTTCTAGAATCACCTTTTATAGACATCTTTATGGAGCTTATTGGTAAAAAAAAAAGAAATAAATGAGAGTATAAGGATAGGGAATGTCACCATCATTTTGGAATACATTTATGTATTTTCTAAGGAGTTACATGAAACTCCCCCAAAAAAGAGAGGTATATTTCTCTATTGATCTTATTCCTAGATCCAAGAAAATGTCAAAAACCCTATATAGAATAGAGAATGTGGAGTTGGAGGAATTAACGAAACCACTCCCGGATATTTTGGAGTATGGGTTAATCTAATAGAGTGTGTCTCCATGGGGAGAACCTATTCATTTTGTGAATTAGTAGGATGTATGAATACAACTATACATTGATTGTAGAGAACTAAATCAGATAACATTGATGAACAAATACCCTCCTCCAAGAATTGATGACTTATTTGACTAGATTTGTGAGGCTCAATTCTTCTCCAAGATTTATCTTCATTATGGTAATCCTCAATTGAGGTTAATGAAAAAATATATTCTTAAGATATTCATTCAATCAATATATGGTCATTATGAGTTTATTGTTATTGAATTTTTATAGAATAATTCTCCTTCTATTTTTAAACATTTTTTTAATAGGTTCTTTAAGAACTATCTTCATAACTTTGTGTAATTTTTTATTGATGATATTTTTATATATTCCAAAAGTCCCAATGAAAACAATAATTAAAGAGAGGTTCTTTGAAATGTTCAGTATGTGTGAGTTTTGGTTAAAGGAAGTTTCATTCTTTGGGATCACTGTAACAAATGATAGAATATTATTTGACCCTACAAAGACAAAAGTTGTGGGGGGAGTGGACTCAACTTACAATAGTAACAAATATTAATAGTTTCCTTGGTTTAAATAAATATTATTGGAGGTTTGTGATGATATTTCATGACATTATAATCCCCTAACCATGTTGACATGAAAAGGGGATAAGTTCTTCTGGAAAAAGGAGTGTGTGGAATGTTTCCAAGAGCTGAAGAAAAGATTTTTTAGTGAACCCATGTTAACTATGCATGCAATTGGAGAAGAATTAATTATTTTTAGTGATGCATCTCTATCATGGATTGGGTGTGTCCTCATGAAAAATGACATGGTGATAACTTATGAATCTTGATAGCTAAAGCCTCATGAAAAAAATTATCCTATATATGATTTGGATATGGCTATGGTTTGTTTCTTATGAAGATATGGGGGAATTAACTATATGGATAAAAGTGTAATATATACATAGAACATCAAGGATTAAAGTATAGTTTTTCACAAAATGAATTCATCATGATATAGAGGATGTGGTTGGACCTTTTTAAAGATGATGTTGTTTCAATTTAATATCATCATAGAAGAGAAAACAGAGTCATTGATGTATTATGTAGGATTGACCATATTGTTCTAGAAACAATGTGGATTCAAGGAGATCCCTTTATTAAAGACCTAGTGAAACTGGAAATGGGAATTGTATGGGAATGGAAATACTAAATGATATCCCAAATTATTTCTCTATCGTAATTTCTAGTGTAGGTCAAGAAAGATCAAATATAAGATCCTTTGTTACATAATAATTTTAATGTTTTTAATGATGGGAAGTTTCCTAAGTTCAGTATTGATCAAGTAGGTGCATTGAAATTTATTACAATAATTTTTGTTTCATATATTTGGGAAATAAAGAAGGAGGAGATGGATGAATCTCATAGCCTTACATTTTCTATACATCCTTGAAGAACTAAAATTTATAAGAACCATTGTGATAATTATTGGTGGAATAACATGAAAAGGGGGATTTTTTACTACACTACAGGGTGCCTGGTGTGCCAGCAAGTGAAGGCAGAGCAACAGCTTTTTAAAGGGGTATTAATACCACTACACATACTAGAAAGGAAGTAGGACAATATCACTATGGACATTGTCACTGGTCTCCCACGAAAACCAAAAGGAAACAATGGGATGTGTGTTATAGTAGATCGTCCCACCCAGAATACCCATTTTATATCTATTCGAGAAGATTAATCTATAGATTAACCTGCTAGGATTTATGTAAAGGAAGTGGTAAGGCTGCATGGGGTACTACTCTTGATCATATCTCATTATGATCTGAGGATCACATAAAATTAGGGAGAAGTCGTCAACATACACTAAGTATTGGATTGAATTTCAGTTCAATCTATCACCCCCAACTGATGTCAATTTTGAAGGGAATATTAAAACACTCGATGAAATTCTGAGAACATGCTCAATGTAAGTTAATGGTGGATGTGGTCAACATATCCCATTACTTGAGTTCTCTTACAAAAAAAGTCATCCAGTTGAACATTCAAATGGAACCTTGTGAATATTTATATGGTAAGTGATGTATAACTCTTATTTTCTGGGAGGAATCTTGTGGGAGAGTGATTCATGGGCCTAATCTTGTGCAAGAGATGACAGAAAATTTTCACTCCATCGAAAATCACATTATGGATGATTAGGGTTGGAAGAAGTTCTAAGTAGACAACCATAAAAGGTACATGGAGTTTTTTGTCGGTGAAAAATTCTTCCTTCAAATTTCTCCATGGAAGAGAGTAATGTTGTTCATAATGAAAGGGATGTTCATCCCCATGTACATTATCCCCTATGAAATCCTTGATCACATAGAAGTAGTTTCCTATCATATTTCACTTCCTCTGAATCTATATCATGTTCTTGATATGTTCCACATATCCCTCTTGAGGAAGTACATACCTGACCCTTCACATGTACTGAATACAATGGTTGTACAACTAAAATGTGGCCTCTCTTATGAGGATCTTCTTGTGAAGATCTTGGATTGTAGGGACAGGGTTATATGAAAAAATACTACCCACCTTGTTAATGTGATGTGGAGGAACCCCAAATATGAATAGACAACATGGGAAACATACATGAATATGAGTAATAAGACACACCTTTTTTCTTCTGAGGGTATGAGTTGAAATTTGAAGGGCAATACATCTAAATGTGGGAATAATGTAATGACCTCAACTTTGGAATGATATTCTATATCCTAAAAATTTATGTTTTATCATTTCATAATCAATAAAATAATATAAGTATAAATAAAATTTTACCATCATGTTTTAGCCATTATTTAATATGACCATAAGAAAAAAAAATTAATTTTTAAGGTTATAATTATTATTTACAAAAAGAAATTATAATGGATAATTAATTCACAATATTGATTTAAAGGCCTGATCTAATAGAATCTTTTTGTACGATACCCATTTATTGAATCTTGGGAAGGAGTTAGCATCACTAGATTCACTGTAGACCAATCCCTATCTGATCTTTAACATGTTATACTTGAATTAAATTTCTTACAGGAGAAGGTCAAGATGGAGGATATTACCACTCGGCCAATGTAATCCAAGCCACCCCAAGAGTCTATCACCATCGCACACCATAACCTTAGGTAGTGTGTCGGTGTTTTAAAAGGGATATTTTTCAAGGCATTAGTTGCATAATTTTTAATGTCTTTGTTTTAATAAAATTTTTATTCCATAATTTCGATTTAAAAAGTGTTTTTCTTAAAAATTGAGGTGGAACTTCATAAATTGATTTTGTAGGTAAAAAATGTTTTTTTCAGAAATATTTAAATTATTATACGAAAATATGTTTTTATTAATGATTTTTTTTATAATTAATTATTTTTATAAAAACACTCATTTTTAATTACAAATGATAAAATAATTTTATTTTTTCTTGGGCTGAAAATTTTACTATTCATTTTATGTCCAATATTATTTTTAATAATTAAGTATTATTAGAATTAAAAGAAAAATTTATCATATTTAGAGAATTATTATGAAAAAAATAATGTCATTATTGAATTCAAAACATTGATATTTTTCTACTGTGAATTTATGAGAATTTTATAAAACACTTTATTTCTTATGAATAGGAAAAATACAGTTTGAGTTTTTTGGTATGTTTAGTGACATTATAGCTATGTCATAATGATTTAATGATTAATTTAAAATTATGGTCAAATAATATGTGTTAAATTAACTAAATATGATTCCCATCTATAAAATGCCATGAGCTAATACCATGGAATGTCCTAGGGTTTTGAAAATTCTACTATTGAGATGTCCTCAAAAATTAATAAAAAACACCCTATCATTTACTATAAATACCCACCCATTCCATATTTTTCATTCATTAAAGATCACCCCCTTCAAAATATGGTTTTATAACATCCCCTTTATTCCCCCCAATTTGAACTCAATCCCACAGGGTCCTGATCTTATTGTTTTATAAGTTACTCTTCAATGTAAGAGAATTCTCAACTTCTCTTTTCCTTTCAAGTTCTCTTTTATGTGGTGTGTATTTCAAATTTCCATACCATGTTCTTATTTTTCCTTTATTATGTCCCTATAATGTATTATGAGTCTTTTTTTAATGTTATAATATTTTCCATTATCTGTTTATTATTTTATAAATCCATGTTTCATACCTGTTATGGTATAGAATTTTCAGCTCAAAATATCTCTCTTTTCCTCAAAAAATTATTTTATTTTACTTTTGTGAATACCCAAACCTATTTAAATTCAAGGTTTATTTATCGAGGAATATAAATGATTTATTTTATTGTCTAATTTTCATACATAAAACCCTCATTTTATTTCTGTGGGTTATAAATTTCATAATGATATTTTATTAAGCACATTCTTAAACGACATGATTTTGATATGAAATACATTTATATTATTCTATATGGTTTATTTATGAAATTTTTTATTATGATTTATTTTCCTCACAAGAAAATAAATAAATATTAAGAGTTACCTTTGATATTTCTTCAATGGATTTGGTAAAGAAATTAATCTCTAAAGATGATAATTTTTACGATACCTTGGTGAATAACCTTGGTATTGTTTTTTGACACATTATTGATAGACCTTAGTGATATGATTATGAACGTCTGAATTAAATTTTAAAGTCACATATTAATGTTATTATTAAATTTATTATTTTTATGATATTACCCCATCTCCTGACTTTAGAAATTCCTCATGTTCTTATTGATATGTCTCAGGTCCACATGCAGAATGATTCCATAGATTTTCCTTAGTGGGTCTTATGCTCACCCTTTCCGTAGATTTATGTACATAGGGTATGATTTGTAATAATTTTATATAGGATGAACAAAATAAAATTCCATTTAAGTGTATTATAAAAATTTTATCAGGTTTTCATGTATTATATACCTTATTCTCTAGACACTAAACTTTAAAGATCCACTATTTGAAAATTGTAATGAAAAGTTATGTAATACAAAGGAGGGATGCCAAACAATCTATCTAGATTCTTTAATGGTTATTACTATATTGTTGAATTCTTTTAGATTTATAATTATAAATATGAAATGTTTTGAAATGATCCTTGGGATGGATTTTTTGAACAACTATTATGACCACATAGAGAGATTTCAGAGTCGAGTAACCTTGAAATTAGATAAGGCGAAAATTTTTATATTGACCCGTGAATGGAACATTGAGACAGATAGAGTGGGACTAGATCTTTGTCAGAGAGAATTATTTTTAGTGTCTTTTTCTAGTATCATCCTATATATGGATAAATTGGTGACTACCTCCACTTTCCATCATGTGGCAAACCTTCAATGATATATATTCCTAGTGGAATTTTCATGGTTCACTCCATATATGGATGATGATTTTGATATCAATATTGTGCCTATTGTTGGACCCATATCAATTACACCATAGCACATGGAACCAGTTGATTTTAAAGAGATTGATGTGCCATTAGATTATCTTGAGTGTAATGTATTCGTCAAACTTAGAACTTCCTTTTGTGGATCTTTTTTTTCAAAACATTTAGTGGTAGTATTCATGTTTTCGTAAAAATCCTGATGTTGAAATAGATCATTGTGAAAAATAAATAATTTTTTCCAATAATTGATGACATTTTTGATCAATTTAAGTGGTCCTATAGGTTTTTAATGATTTATATAAATTTTGGATATCATCTTCTCATTTCTAAGTATAATATAAACTAAATATAATATTTTGGATTTGGTATGTTTTGTATAAGTATCTCATTATGCCCATTGGATTGAAGAATGCTCTTGAAGTGTTTATAGCCCTCATGAATTTTTTTTCACCCATACATGTACTCTTTAATCATTATGTTCATAAATAGAATCCTAATATATTCCAAGACATCATAATAACATGTTATTCACCTTGATATCATATTGATATTGGTTAGAGCATTTAAGGTTAAAAAAATTACTCAATATGTCAATTCTTGTAATTATATGAATCCTTTCTTAGCTATATGGTTCCTCAAGTTGGAATATAATTTTATTGGGACAACAATGATAAAGTAGTTTAATTGTTATGGTTGAGGAATGTTTTTGAGATTTATAGTTTTATCAGGATGTATTGGTACTACATGATGTTCATGTATGACTCTTATTTCATGATAGTGCCGACGATCCATAAGACAGTAAAGTGGGTCATGTTTTAATTGAAAAAAAATATGAAGAATTCTTCTTAGAGATAAATAGGATATTGATGTTAGGATTGATCATGATTCTTCCTTATCCTTTATTTGGGTATGAAATATATGGGGACAGATCTATTATTGTCTTAGGAGTATATCTAATGTAGGGTTATAAGGTAGTTTCATATGGGTCTCCCCAGCTATGACCCCATGAGTGGAACTACCCTACTCATGAATAATATTTAGAATATGTGGTTTATGTATTGAAAAGTGGGTGAAACTACCTCTTTTATGAGGTATTTTTCATTTATATTATCCCCAAAATTCTTCAGTGTATATTCTGCTAGGATGACATGAATCCTCATCAATGGAATTGAGTAAAGTACATATATATTTTCATCATTGAGATATACATTGGTGCATATAATCGAAATGTAGTTATAGATTCATTAAGTAGGAAGATAGAGGAAGTTATTGAGAGAATGTAAAATGTTAATTCGAAACTTGTGGTGTTTTTGGTATATTAGAAGGTGTAAATTGTTATGGTTTGAGGGTAGTGAAATTTTAACAAATAGTGATCACGTCATCATTGGTAGAATTAATGAAGGTTTCTTATGATAATGTTCGATAGTGTTTCATAACACATGAGAGTTTATTTTGAAATGGTTCTATTTCGGATTTTGAATTAGACCCAAAATAGATTGATTTTTTTAATCTAAGGGTTATGGTTCGATATTTTATGAGAGAGGCAATAATTAGACACTCTCATGATTCTTCATGGGTACTGAACTCGGGGTTGAACAAGATATATCATTATGTCAAGAGGTCATCCTGGTGGCCTGACATTGACATAAATAGTCCTAGCCTTGCCTCCCATTTTTTGTCTCATCAGAGAATCAAGGATGAGCATAAGAGACTATGAGGATTCTTACAACCACATTTAGTTCCTGTGTGGAAGTGGAATGTGTTGAATATAAACATTATGAAAGTGTTTTCGAAAACCTTGATAGGTTGTGACATTGTTTGGGTTGTAGTAGATTGATTGGCCAAAGTGACTCACTTCATACTGATTTAAGATATGGACTCACTAGATGAGATAATAAATATCAATTTTCAATATATATAATGGATTTATAGATTATCATTAAGCATGGAAGTTTAAATAATTCCTAATTTACCTGATGGTTTAGGAAATGCCTATAAAAGTCTATGCGAACTCATTTTAAGTTCTGTGTAATCTTTCTTCCATAGAACGATGAGAAATTAGATAAAATGGTAAACAATTTAGAGGATATTATTTGAGCATATATTTTGGATCTTCGAGGATATTAGGATGATAACATGGCACAATTGGTGTTATATTATTAAAAAAGTTTCCAGTCCTCAATTAAGATAGATTCAGTTCATAATTTCTATGGGCATCCATATCATTAAAAAATATACTGGAATAAGATAGGTTCATATGTAGTGGTTAGACTTGTGTTATAAAGGTTACATTAGAGATGTTAAAAAGTAATCGTAAATGGTTTCTTATATCACAGAAAACATATTAGTCTTATTCCGACCAAAGATAATGACCCTTTGTGTTCACACCATTCAATAAGGCATTCTTATAGGTGTCTGATTGATTGGGGTATATGCGTCTAAGGGGAAAAGAAACATTAGTTCTATGTAATGTTAGGACATTCTAAATCATTTAATTTATCAATATTATGTCCAATTAGTATAATATATCTATATGGTTTCATCATATGAAAAAAAATTTCCATGTTTCTCAAATATGGAGGTTTGGCCCGAATCTTACACATTTTCTTGACTATGAGGATTTTAAGATATAGTAGGATGCATCATTTATGAAAAGCCATGTTTAGATAGTGGAAAGGGTTGAGAAAGTGAGGTACAGAAATACCATTCCTCTTATTTGGGTTCTATGGAATCGTGAGTGTTTTGGGGTAGAGACATGTGTGTGGGAAGATGACATTCAAGTGCAGTAGAATGTGTTGTTTGATAGAACCACTAAGGATACTTCTAGAGGATGATATGCCAAACGTGTTGGAGTGGTGTGACAAAACTATTTTAAGATACATCTATTTATGACATTTACACTATTTTGAACATTTTCTGATGTTACATGAGCTTGGTTTTGAGGTGATTGAGTAGATAATTTATGAAATTGGTCTTGGAAATATGGATTTATATAGCAGAAAATTATTAAAAAAATATCCACATGATCGCCAATGGATTTTATAAGAATCATAAACATTATTCTAATCCCACTAGATGACCAGTGGGGTTCCACTGACTAGATAGTAGGGATCTTGGGAAGAATTTTTTTTACCTGGTGGCCAAAATATAGTAAGTGGTGTTCGATACAGCCAAATAAGTCATACCACTTTATGTGAAATTTTTATTAAAATTGAACCCTCACCCTCACCCTTTATTCTCTCTTAATATATTCATTTTCCCATGGCATAGATTCCTACTCTTGGATATTTGTAGTGCTCCTTCCCATTAAAACACCACCACTCAACACTTGAATGATTAAGTGATCATGTGATTCCAATCTAGTGAGTTCATCCTTGTTTTAAAATGATAATCATATCTAATCCTTAATCAAAACTAATTCAAGCATATATGATTATTAATAGATATAGAGTTTTTTTCATCATTTAATGGGGGTTTGTTGATCAATGATAGATTCAACACACTAATTTTCAAAATTATCATTTATTCATCAATCTATCCATAGATATTGTCTGCATAAGGTCATCTAGGTAATTTAAATCCTTGAAAAACATATATGATGTGGTTTTTTCTCAACCATGAATCAATTGATTCATAATCATGTAAATTAGATTTTGGTTCTAGTATATGGAGGATTTTTTGGACTTGGATGGTGGCATTTTACTTTGTTCATTGTTATACATCGGGTTGGAATACCATCACATTAACACATGTTATATATGGGTTCTAATAATTATTATTAGAATGCATGTGTGTCCCCGTGAGACCTTCATTGACACTTGATCACATGATTATTCACATGTGATTCTATTTCATTTATTTGTATTGAGATGATTTGGATACTTATTTTATGTGATTCATGAACTATTATTTGCTTCCTATATCATATATATTTGTTTTTATTATATCTTATATATTTGAAATTGCAGGTTTATCATAGTATACTATCCCTCTAGTGGGATGTTTCAAATGATTGTCCAATATGAATTAAACAATCTAGTCAAGGGGGATGTCTTAGCCATATTTTCAGGCTATCACATTGAGTGGGATGTGTCAAACTATTAGTCAATTGTCATTCTTACACAGTTCTCAAGAAGGTCAATCTATACACTAAGGACCTAATATATGTATTTTTCTTATTTGATATACTAACTAGTTATAACTATATTTTTAATGTCATGAAATATACATTTTTTTCTTATGAACTTATGTCAAGGGACATTGGTTGTGTCCTAATTTGCCTTATAATCACACCCTATATGGGAATTTTGGTACACTTGAGGATTTATTGACTATGAACCTGGTGAGGTGAAAGGTGTCACGACTCATCCCCCGGGGCCCGTATCGTGACTACCCCAAGCCCACCTTTGATAGGCTAGGGGCTGGCGACTAGCACCAAAGGCGTAAATTCCTAAAATGAGATGGCATTGCCTTTATAACAGTAATCAGGAACAACAGAGTACACAACTGGAAGAAAATCACTAAGTATAACTGTATACAAAAGAAGTTTTGGAATGTAAAAGGGGACGGAAATAGAAGCCCAACAAGAAAGTACTTGTACATCCAAAATCAAGTAAAACTGAAGTAAATTAAAGTAGCTATTGGGTCATCCTCTAGGGATCCTACCTGATGGGTAGGTACATATGACCTCATCAGCACTTCTGTCCATCCATCTCCTCCATGTACTGTCACACCGAGTGGTTCATCTTTGGGTACCGTCCAGTCCTGCTAATCTATGCCTCATTCAGCGTTGTCCGTCGTCTACATCCAACACAACGAGGTGCGGGCATAGCCCATTCATGAGTGTGTATAACGATACAAAGTAGGGACCTCAAGACCCTCAAGGTATCAAAAAATCCAACAAGGATACACCACAAAGTATTAAATCAAGAGAAAACAATTACATAGTCATATTCCCAAACATATACCTAAGTTATCTAGTAACCCATCTCAATCATGAAGAAAACAAAATATTCATTGACTCATCTCAACCCAAGATTTTATTCAAGGGGTAGTATCAAGAAACATCCCCTGTCATACTGTCGGAACCTCAGCTGATGGCGTACTTCTCCTCTATCGAGTACATTGGGCCTGTCGCATCACAAAAAGGCGCTTCCCACTGTCTATGGACTACTGTGGTACTCCTCCTATTCGAGTACAGTGGATATGTTGTGCTCAGATAGAGGCTCTACCCACTGTGGGTCTTCTATGCTCACATCGAGGCACTCCCCCTTGTAGCCTAATAAGGTACTCCTCCAATCAAGTACGGTGGGTCTGCTACGTCACACAGAGGTGCTCCCCATTGTGGGTCTTCCGTGTCTCACAGAGGCTCTCCCCACTGGACTAGTCGAAACACTCTGAGTCGAAATGTCAGTAGTCGTCATGTCTCAGTCATCTACTAGGTCTCTGTACTCCTCTCGCTCGTCTTCGGGAGGATCCACTCAATTAACTATAGGTTGATTCTCCAAATGTAATGAAGTACCATATATACGTATCTCAAAAGGTCTGCCTCGTCATAGGGGTATCAATGCAACAGACAACGCGTCAAACGGATGTCGGTTCTGTGAGTTATTGGTGATTCCATTCCAGGGGCCCGGTTGGATTTTAGGTTCAAACCAACATGAAAATACCCCAACTATGTTCAAAACTCAATTGGGGTATTCCAAAAGAACATTATATATCTAAGCTTTCTGTCTCCATATACGGTTCATCGATCGGAGACCCGTAGCCCATGATATGGGAAACAAAGGTGAAAACATGCCATAGTGGGTCTGGTCCAACCCGGTTCCCGGGTCTGACCCGGTTTGCGGGTTCGGCCCGGTCCGTGGGTCTGACCAGGCCCGAGGGGGCGGCCCGGCCCTGCGGCCCGTGGGGGGTCCATCTCACCCACGTCCAAGGGGAAGACGGATGCCCCTGGCTCCGGAACGGCAGAGCCATTCTGGTGGAGTCCCAACCAGTGTCAGGTTGTGTCGGTCCAGCTCCCGTGGGACCAGTGGGGTCCCGCTCCTCCCGAATGGCCGAGAAGCCATCCACTCCACACCACTAAAGGCCGGTCCATCCATCCTCCCTTGCTCCTCCCCTGTGGCCCACCCTAGTTGCGGTTCTACTCCGCCACGGCCCGTTCTAGCCACGGTTCTACACTTCCACGCAGCGCTTCAGCGCCCCCGCCCCTCCATCGCAGCCC
Source organism: Viscum album (assembly GCA_963277665.1). NCBI lineage: Eukaryota > Viridiplantae > Streptophyta > Magnoliopsida > Santalales > Viscaceae > Viscum > Viscum album. The sequence goes on from OY728166.1 coordinate 241,946,528, forward strand.
ACCCTCACCACGGCTCTCCTCCTCCACACGGAGTGATGGTGTCATGCTCCTTCTGTGACCTGGTAGCCTTATGCTACCAGTTTCATTGCGGCCTGCCCGATGCCTGTCGCGTTGCTCCGCCGCTTTCCACTCTTCCATCAGCGTTGTTGCGCCACCGCTGTCATCAACAAACAAGGAAAAACAAAGGGGGTGGGTCTGGCCATTTTTGTGCGGCCCAAGCCTTCCACGTTATGGTGATATCAATCGACAAAATCATCTCACAATATTGAACGACATAGGATGGAAACAAATACAAATCTCAAATTTCAACTACCTCGTATCGTTGTTTGTTGACAATGTTTCGGTAAGGCGGACGTCGTTCTGTGGTTCTCCACATTCATCACGCACTCCAAAATCAAGCTCGTGTGTGGGAAAGTGTACATAGTTGAAGACTGAGGAATAAGCGTCGTCAGCGTACTTCGCGTTCATTGTTGGTGAGTTATTTCTCTCCCAAGATACCTCTTTCCCCAAGATCCACCCAATGGGATTGCCAACCAAAAATAATGGATTATGTTAATCCATTATTTAATTGGTGGCCCCAAAAATTCCAAAGAATTAAAATGGGTCCAATTATTTAATTGAAAGGGTTAAATAAGTTAATTGAGGGGGTTTGACACTTAATTATGGAAGTTCAAGGGTTCTCCCCACATAAATGGGGAGTTCCAAGGGTTAAAAGCCTGGGTGGTCCCCACCAATGATATCCTCCCAAGGGAGGTTATGTGGAGGTGGTCCCCCCACCATAACATCCCATGGGAGGTTATGGTCTGGTGTCCTCCATCTCTAACCACCCCTTATCGGTTTTAAAAAACAAGCATAAAATAAGCTTCACGGTTATTTTTATTTTACTTTTTCTTAAAAACTCAAAAACTAACTTTCATTATCGACTGATTGTTGTTGAGGTGAAAGTCCTCTTAAGCGAATACAGGAACTGTGAGTTCAACGGTGCCCACAGATTTAAATTTCGAGCACTATTTCAATAGTTATAAAATCATGCTCGCATGTTTGCTGAACGTACCCGAACAAAACTTCAGAACATGATTCCGGAAAACTTGAGCCTCATGGTCAAGCGCCGTAAATTTTAGCGGACTCATAAAATTCCCATGTATTAAAAAAATTTCACGGTAAATATGGGTCTTTACATGTTCCCCACCTTAGTTATTTACATCCCCATAAGCTACAACTCGAACTAAGGGAATAAACAGGGGTATTGAGCATGCATCTGAGCCTCCCGATCCCATGTTCTCTCTTGGAGGTTCATGTGCTCCCAGCGAACGCGCAGCGGAGGTACCGACCATCCACATAGGACCCGCTCCTGTTGATCTTCAATCTCCAGTAGAACCTCCATGAAAGTATCCCTATCATCGATGTCCATCTCCCCATGGTCAATGATGTGGAATTGGTCGTGAACGTATTGCCTCAGCTGAGATACATGGAGGATATCGTGCACCCGATGCAACTGAGGTGGAAGAGAAAAGCAGTAAGCCACCTCTCCTACTCTGCTGAGGACCTAGAAAGGTCTGATGTACCTCGGAGATAACTTGCTACATCAGCCAAATCTCCATAGTCCTATTCGAGGTGAGACCCGTAGAAAGACATGGTTTCCATCCTCGAACTACAGAGGCCTCTGTCTCCTATCAGCATACGACTTATGCCTTCTATGTGTATTTTTCCTCCACTTCTAGATGATTTTCACCTTCTCGGTGGTAGCTCGCACAATCTCTGGTCCAACCAGTGCTGACTCCCCAGAGTTTGTCTAGCACAAAGGTGATATGCAAGGTCACTCGTACAACACATCGAAAGGTTCCATCGATATGATGGAGTGATAGATATTTTTGTTAAAAACACCACTAAAGGTAAGTGATCCTCCCAGCTATGACGAAAGTTGAGGACACAAGCATGGAGCATGTCCTCGTGGGTCTCGATGGTCCACTCGGTCTGGCCATCAGTCTGAGGATGGAAGGCGGTGCTCAGACATAGTTGTGTCCCGAAAGCCTCCTCCAGCCCCTTCCATAGCCGGGAAGTAAATTGTGCGTCACAGTGAGAGACAATAGAAAGAAGTATCTACATGTAAACGCACAATCTCTTGCACATATAGGTGTCCCAAGCTCTCTGTTGAACCCTACTCTCTGATCATTAGGAAGTGGGCTGACTTGATGACTTGGTCAATGATAACCCAAATCAATTCGTGACCCCTGGATGTACGTGGAAGACCTGTAACAAAGTCTATGGATATCCCATCCCACTTCCACTCTGGGATCTCTAATGGTTTTACCACTCCAGCTGGTACCTGGTGCTCCACCTTCACTTACTGACAAGTGAGTCATCAAGAGAAAAACTCCACTATCGCCTTCTTTATACCTGGCCACCAGTGCTGTCGTCAAAGGTCCTAATACATCTTCACCAAAACTGGATGTCCCTCTAGAGGGGAGGTGTGGAAATCCATCAACACTTCCTCTGGAAGAGCTACTAGTACCAAGGTACATCCTATGAAGAGGATTACATTCTCCCCACCTTTAGAAAATCCATCAGGTGCCTGCCCTGTGGATATCTGAGCATGTCGTATCTCACAGTCAGCATCCCCATGAAGTGCATCACTGACTCACTAAAGAAGTGTGGGATAGACTATAAGAGACTGTAGATAGGTTTCTCCATCTCTATCCACAAAATATATCTGTAAATCAGCCAACTGCTATGTCGCCTCTCCTAGCAGTTGTATATCAGTCCTCCTACTAAGTGAATCTGCAACAACGTTCCACATCCCAGGACAATAGACTATCTCGAAGTCATAGTCCTGAAGGAACTCATGCCAATGTTTATGTGTCAGGTTCAGGTCCTTCTGAGAGAATATTTACCAAAGACTCTTGTGATCAGAGTACACGGTAAAACACTCGCCCATCAGATAGTGTCGCCACATCTTCAAGGAAAGGACCACTACTGCTAATTCCATGTTTTGGGTAGCGTAGTTCTGCTCATGATATCTCAGCTGGCGAGAACCATAAGCCATCACAGCTCTCTCTGGCATTAGGACACACCCAAGTCCAATCCGCAATGCGTCACAGTAAATTATGTACCCTACGCCTTCCTCTGGAAGCCTCAAGATGGGGGCACTAGACAATCTCTTCCTGAGCCCCTGAAAGCTCTGCTGGAATCTCTCTGGCAACACAAAGGGTTTCCCCTTCTTTTTCTAGGCTGATAGTGGTGATGCAACTCTGAAAAAGTCTAGAATGAATCTCTGGTAGTATCCAGCCAAGCCTCGGAAACTTCGTACCTCGTTCACACTCTTGGGTGGCTCCCATGAAAGTACCACCTCAATCTTCACTGGATCTACTGAAACTATAGCCTCTGAGATGACATGTCTCAAGAAGTGAACCTCTCAAATCCAAAAATGGTACTTGGAGAGCTTACCATTAAGCTGGTGATCTCGGGGTGTGTCCAATACTACTTGAAAATGGTAGGCATGCTACTCCTCAGTAGTCGAGTAGATAAGAATGTCGTCGATGAAGACTACGAAAAAGCGATCGAGGTATGGCTGGAGGATTCTGTTAATGAGACACATGAACACTTATGGAGCGGTGGTTACCCTGAAGGGAATAACCAAGAACTCGTAGTGGCAGTACAGAAACCTGAAGGCCATCTTCTACACATCCTCGTCTCGAAATCTGAGCTGGTGATAACTTGATATGAGGTCTGTCTTTGAGAACCACTATGCTCCATTCAGCTGATCAAAGAGGTTGTCAATCATTAGAAGTGGGTACTTGGTCTTCACAGTCACCTGGTTCAAGCGACGGTAGTCGACACAGAGCCTGAAGATCCCATTCGCCTTCTTGGCGAACATAATCAGGGCTGCCCAGGGAGAAACATTGGGTCAGATGAATAACTTTCCCTGCAAATCCTCCAGATGTACCCGCAACTCAGAAAGCTCAGTGGGAGCCATCTGATATGCTGGTATAGATATTGGTGTCGTCTCGGGGTATAGGGTAAAGTAGAAATCCACCGATCTGCAAGGAGGTAGTCATGGTACAACGTCAGGGAAAACATCTGTGTACTGGTCCACCACTATAGTATAAGTCGAACTCTCCACATCAACTGCTCTGAGGGTAAGGCAAGCCAACTGGTGAGTGACCGGTTGCACCCTCCTCCGAGTAATTCTATCATGTGCTTAAAAAGTTCCCTCCTCATCGGTGATGGTGAAACTGGTCCCATCTATGCAGAGAAACCGCACATTTTTCCTAGTACAGTCGATCTGAGCATGGATTGTAGATAACCATTCCATACCCAAGAAAACATTGTAAGTCCTCGATGCCACTACTAAAAGATCCCAGCTGAAGCTCTCACCTCCTAGAGTAATCTTTCACTTCCAACACCAGTGCGTAATCATCGAATCAGCTTCCATAGGAGTCTCTAGTTGTAAATATTGAAGTAACGGCTCCTTAGGAATCTACGAGCTCTGAACGAGGTTTGTGGAAATGAAAGATTGACTAGAACCTGTGTGTATAATAACTACAGCTATGGTGGAGTAGACACAGATCGTACCTTGAATCATCTCCGGAGCGCCGTGGTCATATTATTCAGATTCTTGAAGCCAAGATCTCACCTATCCTCCTAGTCCATGCAGTCCGGGTGGACCTCCAAGTGGTGGTGGAAGTTGCACATTGTAATGTCTTCCATAGCTAGTTGCATGACCAGCTCCTCTACAACGTTTTCCTACGCCATGCATACCGCCTCGATCGAATCTCTGCATCTGCCTTGGAGGTCCCTCAACTATCTACTAATGATCCGAATGGCGTTTCAGATAGTCACGAGCCATGTGACCAAGCCTGCAGAATGAGTAACACTGCTTGATCTTGTCAGATAAGTCACCACCCTGGGTACCCCGCAAGACAGATCATGAGTCCTATGTTCATCCACCCATGGGTCTAGTCCTCTTGGACCTCTGTGTCATCTGTTTATTGCCACTTGTAGAAGACTACGATTCATGTCAACTAGTGGTGGGTCTCGCAGCTAAAGACTGCTCAGTAAGGAAACTCTCCACTATGAGGGCTCTCTCTAACACCCCTACCTGCGTTGGGAAGCTGAGTGAGATCGTCGATGCTCTGATCTGTCGCCTGAGCCCCTGCTCGAAGGTCAGGTCCTTGAAAAATTGGTCTCATACCATATCTTTAGATTACCATGAGATGTCAGTGAACCTTACTGAGTATTGAGCTACAGTTATGCTACCCTGCTGTAGATGTAGTTACTCCTGTATCTACACCGCACGATGTGTGGCTGGGACAAACTCCTCCCAGAACAGGTTCTCAAAGTCTATCCAGAGTAGTGTCACCTCTTCATGGACTTGGAGCATCAGGCTCCCCCATCTGACTGATGGTTCCTGAAGGAGGCTGGTAGTAAAGATCACCATGATGTCTACCGGTGTCCCTACTAGCCTGAAGACTCTCACCATAGCCTCCAGCCAATCCTTAGCCACATGTGGGTCTATCTCTCCCCAGAACCTGGGTGGCCTCTGGCGTTGTAACTCATGCAACCTGCTCAAGTGGCGTGCATCGTCTGCTGCTGGGGTAGGTGGCATCGGTGGACCAACAAGAAGTGGTACCATTGGTGCCTCCACTAGTAAAGGGCCCTACACAAAGGCCTTGTTGCTCGATGGGCTGTCAGAGCATACCACTATCGGGGCTCTGTGGGGAGGCATCCTAGAAGAAACAGATGTGACACGGTCAAAAGACTATACCTGGTGAGCTAACCTGGTTGAACTGACATAAATAAAGCTTTTGAAAAGACACACACAATTTGTGTTTTCATGCACAGAGTCAGAAATCATAAGTCAGGGTCTTGGTGTATGGATACATCGGTCGCCCGCAAAAACACTGGACACCCTGAACTGAAGACCACACTTAGTACCCTTAACACTTTTGCTTCAAAAAAAAGTAATATCAGAGTCCTATGTTCTGCTATAGAACTGACTCCTCTGATACCAATTTGTCACGCCCTGTCCCCTAGGGCCTGTATCGTGACTACCCCAAACACTCCTTCCATAGGACGGGGGCTGTCGACTAGCACTGAAGGCATAAATTTCTAAATGGGGAAGGAATTGAATTAAAAATAGTAATAAAACACAGTGTATTACACAAATGGAAGAAAATAAATAAGTATAACTATATACAAAAGGAGTGCTGGAAGGAAAAAGGGGCTGGAAATACAATCCCAACAGGAAAGTACAAGTACAACAGAATGCAAGTAAAATTGAATAAAATTAAAGAAGCTACTGGTTCCTCCTCCGGGGTTACAATATGGGCCTGTCGCGTCACACAGAGGTTCTTCCCACTATCCTTGGACTATTTTGGTACTACTCTTGTTGAGTACCGTGGATCTATTATGCTAACACAGAGTTGCTCTCCACTGTGGGTATGTCGTGCTCACAAAGAGGCACTTCCCCTCATAGCCTGCAGAGGTACACCTCCTATCGAGTACCATGGGTCAGCTGTGTCACACAGAGGTGCTCCCCACTATGGGTATGCCACATCACACAGAGGTGCTCCCCACTGGACTAGTCGAAACACTCCGAGTCGAAAGGTCAGCAGTCTTCAGGTCTCACCCATCTACAAGGTTTCCGTAATCCACTCACTCATCTCTGGGAGTATTCTCTCCAAAAACTACAGGTCGTTTCACCAAATTTCAGGACATCCCATGTAGAAGTATCTCAAAAGGTCTTCCTCATCATAGGGGTCTAAACACAACAGACGTCACCTTAAACAGGCACCCGATCTGTGAGTTATTCACATTTCTGTTCTAGGGGCCCTATTGGATTTTAGGATCAAACCAACCCAACCATACCCGAACGGTTTCCAAACCTCAAGTGTGGTATGTCAAAATAACTATCTCTCTCTAATTTTTCTGTCTCTGTATAAGGTTCATTGATCGGACACCCGTAGCCCAAGATATTAGCGTAAAAGTAAAAATGGGCCATAACAGGTCTTGGTCTGGTCTGACCCATTCAGACTGACCCGACCAGACCTGGGTCCAGACCGAGGTCCAACCTGGTCTGCGGGTCTGACCAGGTATGCGGTCTGACCAGGTCTGCAGGTCCGACCCGGTCCGAGGGTCTGACCCGACCCGAGGGGGCGGTCCGGCCCGAGGGTGACCTGGCTCGAGGGGGCGGCCCACCCTGCCGGGAGGCCTGACATAAGGGGCGGCACACGGCCCGTGGGGGGTCCGCCTCAGCCCCGTCCAGGGAGAAAGTAACACACCCCTCTGGCTCATGAATAGTAGATCCATTTGGGTGGAGTCCCAACCCGCTCTAGGTGGTGCCGCTCCAGCTCACACGGGACCCAACGTTGTCCCGTTCCTCCCAACTGGTTGAGCCGCCAGCCGCTCCACACCACCGGCAGTCAGTCCAACCGGCCTCCCTGGCTCCTCCGTTGTGGCCCTCCCTGGCCACGGTTCTCCTCCTCCGCCACGGCCCGCCCTGGATGCGGTTCTGCACCTCCGTGTGGCACGACAATGCCGCAAATATCCGTCGCGGCCCACCATGGCCACGACTCTCCTCCTCTGTGCAGCACGACGGCCTCGCGCTCTTCCGGCGACCCGATGGCCTTACCCCATTAGTTTATTCGTGGCTGGCCTAATGCCGGCCTTGTTGCTCCGCCACTATCCACTCTTCCAACAACGTCGTTGTGCCGCTTTCATCATCAAAAAACGAGGAAAAATGATGGGGGGGTTGGGCCATGTTCGTGTGGCCCGAGCCTTCCTGGTTAGGGTGATATCAATTGGAAAAATCTTCACCGAAGATTGAACAACGTAAAATGGAAACGAATTCATTCTCAAAATTCCCCTAACTCGTATCGTTTTTTGTTGATGATGTTGCGGTAAGGCAGACGTTGTTCCATTGTTCTCTGCAATCGTCACACACTCCCAAATCAAGCTCGTGCATTAGAAAGTGTCCGGGGTGGAAGACCAAGGAAGAAGCATCTTCAGAGTTCTTCACGTTCTTCGTTGGTGAGTTCTTTCTCTCCAAAGCTTCCTATTTCCCCAAGATACACCCATTGGAAATGCCAACCAAAAATAATGTATTAATTTAATCCATTATTTAATTAGTGGCCCCAAAAATTCAAAAGATTTCAAATGGGTCCAATTAATTAATTTAAAGGGTTAAAGTAATTAACTTAGGGGGGTTGGAACTTAAGGAGGGAAGTTCAAGGGATCTCCCCACATAAATGGGGAGTTCCTAGGATTACAATCCCGGTCTGTGCCCAACAAAAATATACTCAAAGGGAGGTTATGTGCAGGTGTGACCCACCACCATAACCTCTCATGGGTGTTTATAGTGTGGTGGCCTCCACCTCTAACCACCCCTTGGAGGTTTTCACCACCAAGCATAAAAATAAGCTTCACACTTATTTTTATTTAACTTTTTCTTAAAAAATCAAAAACTAACAATCATTCTCGACAGACTACCATCAAGGTTAATGTCCTCCTAAGAGAATATCGGTGCTGTGAGTTCAACAGTGCCCTTGGATTTCAATTCCGAGCACCAGTTCAAAAGTTATAATATCCTGCTCGTACATTTATTGAACGTACCCGAAAAAAATTTCATAACTTGATTCCGAACACACAGGGCCTCAAAATCAAGGGTCATAAACTCTCGCGGACTCGTAAAATTCCCATGAATTAAAAAAATCTCAAGGGAACTCCGGGTCTTTACAAAAGGGAACTATGATGGGAATTTTAGTAGTTTAGTAGGAGGATGTAAAAAATTACAAGATATATTTCCTTTTCAATTTCTATAACTAATTTTATTTACTAGATTTAACTCATAACTTAGATCCCTTTATTTATTTTGGTTTACTTATCTGACAAACCATATTGATAACAAATGGTTGGTATTTATTAGTTTAACAGATTCTATGATGATTATTTAATTATTCATATATTTCTTGGTTATTTGTTCTTTCTTCCTTATCTATACTCAGATGTTTACATGGTACCAAGGGAATTATCACCACATTTGGTTTTACTAGCCCTCACCACATGTAAAAAACTTCTTTCATATTTGGAGGTGTTCTTTTAGGATTTTGGAACCATTGCTCATCCATGTTGGTTCAAATCATGGTTTTACATTAATTTACCTTTAACCAAATAATATCATGGGTATATGAATTGTCCAAATTTATATTGGAATGACCAATGAAACAATTTTAAACTAATTCGATCCTTATGACTCATTAAAATATTATTTATATACCTAAAAATATTTACTAACTTTCATATTGGTGATGTATTTGTTATTGTTTATTCAAAAAATTCAGTCATATATTTTTGACTTTGGGAAATATTTTATAATGTAATGTATATGAATGTCCACACATTATGATTCATTTATTTTTTTATGTTGAACCTGTAATACAATGTGATAAAAACCACTAAAATATTTGTCTTATGAACTTATTATTGGTTGATTATCATCATATTAGATTTTAGGATATGTTAATATTAGTATGATTAAGATAATTTATATAAATTTCAAATCTATGACTAATTAGAAATATGATTGTAAAAACATATGCCTATTGACCCTTATAAACTACACCACATGGATTGTCATGATTGAATTTTTTATGACACTTAAGAAAAAAATTGGAAATGAATCATTTAAATAGAGGTGGTCAAGTCGGTTCAATATGTGTGACATTTCACACATGTACATTTATCTAAATTTATTTAAGAAATTGGATTAATTGGAATTAAAATGGACATTCCACTAATCAAGAAAAGGATTTGATTCACCAAGATTGTTTTTATTGGACTATATGATAGTTCATGACATCTTGGTCCTCATTACTATTTTTTTAAATTAAGTACATATCCATGAAAAGATAATTTCATGTGACCTAATTTTATAATCTTTAACTAATTTCATAATAGTGTAAAATAGATAAGATTCATAGGATTGATACTATCAAAGTATCATGATTAATCTTAATGTCATGTACAAAAGAACTTTTAAAAATAGACATTATATGAATTAGATCCTAGAAAACCCCTTTTTAATTTACGTACATACGACAGGTTTCTAGATATTGATCTTAGTTTTTAATTATTAATGTTCTTGATAATGATTTCCAATATTACAAAGGGCCTTTTGGGGTGAATATTAAATAAATCTTTTCTAAATTTGTGGACAAATCTAGTTAGTCCATCAGTAAAAATTTACATTCTAATTATAAATCCACATAAGTATTATGTTTAATAAATTTTAAATAAAAATAAATACTGTTTATATAACCGAATAATTAATATTGTGTTATTATACAATTAATGAGTAATTCATATTATTGACTCATAAACATGAGGAAATGGCAATGCGAAAATGGGATTTGGGTATGGACGTGGAGTACTATGACTCAAAGGTATGTTACTTCATAGAAATTCATAGGCCTACCTAATAGATATATTTAAGAACCTTTTTCTACTTTTAACGCATTTTTGGGATCAATAATATTAATCCTAATATAGATTTGGAGTAAATATAATTTTGGAGGCTCTTTAATACATGAAATTTAATTTGGAGGATATTAATAACACCATCATAGGATTTAATCGAGATTAGATTCCTTGGAGGATATCGAAGGCCCCTATATATATATATTTTAATTAGGTAGAGGGTATTAGTTATCATATCCAAAGAATGAAAAATTGGTGTTCAGAGTTCTCTTGTATCCCACTTATAATAGAGGGTCATATGGTTTTTTTCATTATAGAATGTTCCTAAGTATTCCTCATTTGAGAAGTTCTATAGCATCATTATCTTTCCATCTCCCAACCATTTTATTAGAGGAGTGAATATAAATCTTTATATAATATTTGGATCATATAAATGAATTAATTATTATATATTTCGTGGATACTAAAGGAGGCATGAATTTTTCAATTCCAGTTTGATATAATTTTTGAAAATATTAATAAAAATGTATTTATAAATTATTGTTTTAATATTATATCATTAATTTTTATAAAAACCTTTTATATTTTTTAGATTAATTCCATTTCATAAAATGTTTCCATATCATTATTAAAACCTTATAGTGGTATCCCATCCACATTGGATGGTTTAAAAAAACATAAACTTTGTATTAGAATATTCAATTATCATGCGTTATATTAAAACTATGTTAAATTAATTTAACACTCACATTAAAGATTTACAGAATGTTTGATTCTATGTTCTATCCTATTAAGTGTAATTATATATAGTGGGTTTCTGCTCTACCTTGATGTGAATTATCACATGAATTATAATCTACCATAACATATCCCTTAAAGATGATAGATCCTTGAGTCTTATTAAAATTGATGTGTAGATATAAAATTATATCATATAAGATGATTAAAAGGTTAGAACATCATATGTGATAAAAAATAAATAGATTATTTATATAGGTTATAATATATGAATATAATTCATCTTGTATATATAATATGATAAATAATATTTCATTATAGGGAATATAATCATATTGGTTTTAAATGTGATACATATAATTTGAATAGTGAGATTAAAAATAATAGCCTTTATAAACAATCAATTTTCTAGAAGTATTCTAATATGATTCATATTTTTAAGACCATGATCAATAAAATATATTGGTCACACTTAGTATAAAATTAATTATTTATATTATGTTAGGTGTTATGAATTACAGTTATCCTAATGTGAATGTTGGGTGAAACTTGCCCAGGTAACCTAATGGGAGTAGAAAATAGAAGCATGGTATTGATTATATTCATGGGATTAATTGAGAAAATATATTTCATACTCAAAATTACAAGAATTATATAAGTTATAATAATAAATATTTGTTCACTTAAATAGTAATGCCTTAAGAGATGTTATTAGATAAGTTAGGAAATATAATAACCTGGTTCTTGAACTGCCAAATTTGAAATAGATAATCTTATTACTTAAATGGTGTATATTCAATAAAGTAATATATTACATAACAAAATACATTGTCATATCTACAATTTTATATGATAATAAAACCATATTGTTTGTAAATTAAAAGTATTTTAATTTGAATTTTTATTTTTTCAAATATAATCAACATACTTGTGTCTCAATCGATCCATGTAAGGGTAAAATCCCAATTAATATAACAATTATATTTTTTCTCTTCTAAAACATTGGAATACTTAAAGGAATATTTATCTATTTAGGTGTGAATATTGAATGAGATTTTGAAACCTATAATGATTGAATGTAGATAAAATAATTAAATATATTTTTTTACAGGTGTGTAGTTTTTTAAAATTATGGAATATCTCCTAGATGGGGATTCAGATTTAAAATTTTGGTCCAATATTAAATCTAGAATTTAGGTTTTACCCTAGTCATTTGATAATCTTTGTGTACGTTGAGTGTCTGGTTAAATCGTAATTTAGTGCGTAAGGGTATTTTTAATACTTTTTTCTTTTATTTGTTGTTATTATTTTTGTTTTCATTTTTCCTGCACCTACTCCATGCTGCTGCAACCCCCATTCCTCATGTGTATTATGATCCAAATCACCAGAATATCTTTTTTTACCCATTAAAATCTGAAAGGACTTAATGGGGTTAATTTAAACACTTTGAAATAGATTTTTATTTGAATGAAAAATTAAATCTCTAATCAATTTTTTTTTTGTTTTATAAATTACAAAAATGGCATGGTTTATTACTAGTCGAACCATTTAATCATTGATTTTTGTTATTTCCATCAAGTCTATGAAAACCTATAACTCCATTGAATGTGATCAGTGAAGGTCTAACCATCTAGTTTACTCCATTTATAAAATTATAAACGGATAATTATGAAATATCAGAAGATTATAATAAATAATAATTAAGGTGTTATTTAAAAAATAATCAAAGGATATTTACATTAATTATTTAATGATAATAATAAATAATTATTAAGCGATGATTTTTAAAAAATTACCAAGAAGAAATTTTTTAAAAAAAATATCAAAAAAATTATTATAATATTAGAAAATTATAACTATAAAATTATCAATGGATAATTATATAGATTATTTAAAGAATAATTATAAATTATTACAACATGTGTTATTGAAATAACTTATAGATTTTTAAAATATCAGTGTGGTTTTATAATTATTTATGATTATAAGACTACTACTATAGGAATAAGTCTAAAATGATAATTTAGAAAATTATCCAGGTGAGAAATGAGTCAAAATTATGTGTGATTCCATGATTTTGTAAAGAAATCGATATACTAGCCCCATTGATAGTATTTTTTAGTGATGATATATTGATTTTATTTTCCCAAAAAAGATCTAAATTAGTTACAATTGGGGGGGGGTCTATTATGTATTTTTAAATGCATGTCCTCTACATTTTTTATTGTATATATATATATTTATGTCATGAATTTATTTTTTTCATGGAATACACCTATATACAAGAAAAAACATGGTTAAGAGCACATTTTTTTAATCTTACTAAGTCTTATTCCCACACCAAACATGAGAATTTTAGTTCCCTTAAATATCTTAGGACTATATGTCTAACGAAGGTCAAAGACCATGTAGTGAAAAGCTAAGTAGTGGAGAATTATGATATTTGTGAATCAGGATAGACTTTAGAGGACCCCTTATTTATTTTCACATATTCATCTAAATTGGATTTCCAATTTGGGAGGGCTAATTATTTGTATGACATATATGCCATCTATAAATTTCAACATATATGATGATTATATTTTTTATATTTTTTTTACTATTTTTTACAAGACATGATACTAAGGGAATGTAAACCCCACAAATGATTTTGGACACTCGCTACTAATAGAAATCCTCTTGCATATGGGGAATCATATATAAGCTCATCTGACCCTTCATCTTAGACTCACTGGTTTTGGTTAGAGTGTTAAAAAATTATATTAGAGAAACAATTTTATTTTATTTTGGACTAAAATCGGAAATGTTAGAATTGAAATTGTTGTGTGATGCTTTTTAGGGGATTTTCCATGGTCCATCCATGAACATGTGTTGTGGACCTCTAAGTTACCATGGATGGGATTGTTATTATTATTTTTTAATGATTTGAATTCATTAATTCAACATTATTAGGTATGTAGTTCTGAATTCAATATATATATATATATACATATTCTTGTGCTAAATTTTTGTTTATTAATTTAATTCCTTAATGTATGCTATATGTTCAGGACAGATTCTCTGATTTGTGCTATAATTTTCATTACCATGATATTTTTATATATATTTTATTGGAATTAATTAGTTGAAAAAATATGATTTTATACTAATATCTACGATGAATATGACTAACATGTAATGATAGGACATTGATTTCATTTTGGATGAGTATACCATGGGTTATTGGTAGACTCCTAGGGAAACCATTGTGTGATCCCATAGACTGGTGAGGATATAATGGCTTGTCTCTTAATTCTTACATTCATTCTATAGATGATTAATCTATGTAGAAGACTCATGGGACCATCTTCTATACAGGAGAAAACATTAGAGAACCTTCATAAATCCTCTCAAGTAGTTTTGGAAGATGGGAAACATCAATCAAGAGTTTTCCACTTAATTCTCATCCAAGGTGGGGGTGTCATCCAGGCTATGGAAAAATATGCTTGAGACATTCCCCTCTAACATATACATAATTTTTTGGAAATGTAGTTTCTTGGGATATTGAGGATTTGATTCATATATTTAAAAATATTTTTGACTCGAGTAATACACCCAAGGCCATAAAGGTGAATCTATTAGTGTTCATGCTACAAAGACCCTCCTAGAAGTGGTGGGTTTTATTGAAAATTTCATGATGTTGTGAAGAATAGACATTGATGACTATTACTTCCCTTTTTTAATGAGTTAATTTCTTTTATATTATATCAATATATTAATCTTGAGATATTTTCACTTTAACAAATCATGATGAATTTAGTTTATTAGGAAACAAAAATAACAGAGCTAATTCGAAAGGTCCTGAAAATAAAGATAATGAACTATAGTTTGATAGAGAAGTGGGACTTATTCCCACTTCAAAAATAAAATACCTGGATAATTTTATAATAATGAATAGTAATTATTAGGCTTCATAAAAGATTTTGGGTTAATAACAACAAAAGAGTAATGGACCGTCTGCTCCATTTGTGAAATAAATAAATTTTATATTCTTTAACTATTGAAATATTAGGAATTTTTAGATGTTATTCCCAAAAAAATTGATAATGAATGGGTAGTGTGGTAGTATGAGACATCAATATATGTTCTATATTATGGAATTGTGGTTTTGAAATTGTGCTAGATAGACATGATCTATGACTTAGTGCTCCGAATAGGGTACTCAATAGCTGAGTTAGGTAATGAAGCAAAATAGTCATGTATCTCAGGTCCAAGGTCATGGAGCTAGGTCAATCCATAGCTATGTATGGGGATTAAACTTTGGTAGATGGTGGAGATGTGTTATATACTTTGTAACCTCAATGTCACATGTTATTCAAAAAATATGACTAGTTGAAAATAACTGGGATGATATGTCATTATATGTGTAGAATTGTAATATCATAAATTTTAAATGACAATAAATAACTATTTTCATTCTATTGTATATATATTTTTATGTGAAAAATTAAATTTTAATCATAAATTACAATAGTTGGGTTTCTATGGATTTATTTAAGATAAAATCTCATTTAGTATGACTAATTTTACCCTTGTAAAACCTTAAATATTTTATAGAATATTTTAAGTATTAGTTGGGGAGTTAGAACATGATTTTAGGTCCTGTAGAGCCATGATATTGTTATAATAAAAATATTAAATATATTATATAATACACATGTATTAATTATAAAATAACAAAATATCTCAAAAATGGTATGTATGAGAAATAGATGACCACCATTAAATATGAAATGTGGGTTTACTCAAAGTTTGATATATCTATTACATGCATTGGTTGTTTGGTTAATTTTCATACTGTTGTTTAAGAGTAATGTTTTACCCTCTTATTTTAGTTATGTTTCTTTTTTATTTTATTTTATTTTTTCATCCTCCTCTACAACATTGAAATTGAAATTACTCATACTACCATAAAATAAAATCAATATAATAACACATTTTTTACCTGTTAGAATTTTAAATTCTTTATTGGGGTGAAATTAAACACTATGCTATCACTATTTGGATGATTCAAAAAATTAATCAGTATACTTAATTCGTGGTTTTAGAATTTATGTATTTTTATTGAGTTTTAAATAGACCAAAAATTTTAGTTTATGTGTTGGTTATTTTTATAATACCCTGATATTTTTAAAAATAAACATTATGTTTCATAGCATATAAGACATGTTACATTGATCTCAAACTACCTACGAAATATATTATATTGATATGACTGTTATAACATAGTTATTGAATTGGAAGGAATAAAGTGTAATAAAAACATTATTAAATATATATTATGGTCCTAATTAATAAATATTTGTGGATTAATCCATTAGATATAATCACACAAAGTCTAGTAGACTCATTTTATACTTCAAAAGTATGTTTTCTTCAAAAATTATTTTATGGATTTTTGTGCATAAAAAATATAATTTATTTAAAAAAAATAGAGTAATTTTATTTTATTAAAATTATATAATTTTTTTGATATGAATATCAAAATTATCTTACTGTAAAATTGTTATACCTTTCTGAAAAGAGTTGCTTTTTATTGAATAGTGAAAAATAATGATTTTTGTAAATCTGTCATTTATTTTCTTTCAATAAACAAAATTAATGTCTTATTATATTTTTGATTTTGTATTAATGTTTAATTTTATCAACATTATTTGGAATAATGTAACTAATTTTTGTTTCGTAATAAATTTTCATTATTTTTGTATAAATATATTTTTAAGAATAAAAATAAATATTTTCTGAAATGAAATTTCATGTGTATAAAGCTTTTTAATTTTAATTAATAAAAATAACCTCTGATGTATATAGAAATAAATTATATTTTTGGATTATATATCTATACATATGAATTTAAATTCATATAATTAATATTACTATTCACTTACTTAATGTAAAATTATATTTTCCTTGAAAATTACATTTTCCAGAAAAAATGCATTTTTATTGTTCTTTACAAGAATAATTTAACAAAAAATATACCAAATATATAGATATATTTTTGTAAAAGGTATTATATACATGAAATATTAATAATTTATACTATTTAATAAGAACAAATTATTTTTTTCATAATGAATAGTAAAAAGAAAATGAATTTCATCACATTAGAAAAAGGGAAAATCTGGGTATCTCAGCATAAAACTAAAGGATAATGCCCTAATTTTTCGTATTAAATCTTATTTTATGAATCTATTTATAAATTTATCTCCTTATTATTTATATATATTATATTATTTAACACTTTTACATGAAAGTGTCTTATATAAAACATTATGTAATGAAAAAAGACAAAATCTTACTCTCTTACATATAAAAATATATTATTTATTCACATATGGAAAAACTATTATTTTGAATGAATAATGATTTTTATTTAGATAATAATGAAATTATTTTCGATATGTTAATTTATTTATAATTTTTTGTTAACATATAATTAACTTAAATGTTTATGTAATTCCGACATATTGTTCATTTAATTAAAAGGAAACTAAAATAAATTATTTAAAATTTATTAAAAGTAATATAATTTATAATTATTATTGTGTTCCAAATTTTTTTAGAAAAATGTAACACATATTAGTTGTGAAAAATTATTATATCTTTAATCAATATTTTTCTTGATGTTTTTTTGTCTCAAATAAAATGAGTGTTATAAAAATTGACATTAATGGCATTCTATAATAAATAATGATTTATTAAATGAACTAAAAATCATAAAAAATTTACCTTCATCAGTTTAAATGGTATATGGTTTTAATTATCAAACATTTTCCATTAATGTCTTGTTTCTCCTTTTATAAGAATATTTTGGACCCTAATAAGTAAATACATTAATAACATGGTAATTGTCAAGAAGGGTTAACACGGGCTAAAACAGAATTATAATGGTGAGAAATCACCAAAAACACGAATATTTATTTGATGAGATAATTTTGACTTAAAAATTTTTACCTTTTAACAATATAAAATTGGATACATTCTAATATTTAAATTAATTTATATTAAAATAATACATTAAGAAATTCCAAAAATTTTCATCCACTCACTTATAAAAGGGAACAAACTCTTTTATTTTCCGTACACATAAAATTTTCTTTAGATCAGAAAATCCCTAACAATACACCTCTCTTAATACCATTTCCACTTCCTAAATGTCTTTTTTTAATTGAAAACCCCCTCTGTTAATGATTTCGGTACATAAATAAAGAGGTTTTCTGAAGAAGGTGTATTGTTCATAACCAAGTGTTTTTTTACTCCATTAAAACATCATCAAATGTTATGAAATTATAAAAATATTATCTTAAATTTAATTATATATTGTTATTCTCATTTGAAAACTAGTATCAATCTTGTCTACTATTAATTTGGAACAAAACCATTGATCTTGTGTATGACGGACTACAACCTCTTGAAAAAATATAATTTATTTTCTACCACCTCCTCTGAAAGATATATATAATGATGGGTTTAAATTATATTTATAATATATTTATGAAAAATATATACTTTTTCAATTATACTATAACATATACCCTCTTATCGTCCAATCCATTAAAAAATTATTATGCCACTCGTGTGTACGTGTGGATGACCACCTCCATGAAATGATGTGATGCATTTTTATTTTATTTTAACATGGATTGTAATGAGGATATATTAAATTAATATATAATGTATATATTATGTTAAAATTATTATTTAATGGTGAATTATTATTTACCTTTATTTTCTTACATCCATCAAAAAAAATTAAACAACGTTTATGTCACGACCCTCTTTCACAAAAAGGAGGGAAGGGTCAGCAGACTGCCAGGCCCTTCCTTCATTAAGTTGAAGGAGAGATAATGACCCCTGAAACCCACCTTCAATAGGTCCTAGAGTGGAGACTAGCACCAAGGGTATAGAATCACACACTAAATGGAAGGCATTACCCTTTTTCTATTCTATAGGATCAGAAGATAAGATGATGAAACCCAACAACACAAAAAAACTAAAAGAAAAGTAAAGCCATAAGTAAGCCATTCCCACATGCATGTTCTAAAAGTAAAAGCCAAAAAGTAAAAAAGTGACTACAAGGGTAAGTACCAAAGAAGGAAAAACAACAACTGCAACTGCCCCAAAGGTCCGAGCTAGTAAGGTCATGCATGATCCTTGAAGTCCTCTTAGAATCCTAAAAGCAGTTTTATATAGAGAGGGTGAGCATACAACTACACTAATTAGGGAAAACAAAAGACTCTTGTGCACAAGTGGGGGAACATACTAAAGTCCCGTGAGAAAAAAAAGAGTAAACCAAACACCTAACAAGGTAATTTATCCACCCAAGCCTCACCAAGGCACACTCCCCAAATAACGCACGTCAAGTAATATATATAATTAGAGCACAGAGATTTTTCGGTACCTCGTGCCACTTTCCCACTGGTTATTGAGACATCCTACACATTAAACCAGTCCCGCCATTCTCACCGCAGTCCCACTGCCACACCTGCCCGCACACACCTGGGCCACAACCACACGCAGTCCCACTGCCGAATCCCTTGCGCAAACATCTGGGCCACAACTGTCACACGTAACCACACATACAAACACCTATACCAGAACAACCACCACCATGCCTGAAGACACCTGGGCTAGAAGATCCACTGCCACGCTCGAAGACAACTGGGCCTCATCCCGAAGATACTTGGGAAACTACCTGCCCACACGCACCTGGGCCATAACTACCACACAACCCCGACCAAAGGTTATTAAGCTAATAATGGACCTCATGCCATCATAGCCTGCCCGAAGATACTTGGAATATCCGTGAAAAGGAGCAGAAAAGGAGCTAATAACCAGTAACTAATAATAGTGTTGGGAAAAACACCCCCCCCCATCAAATGGGGGCGTTCGGCACTAAGTGCTCAACTTGGGTGGGGCGCAAATAAGAAACACAAAACTACATGTATATATATAGGTAACATGAACTCCCCCAAGTTTAGGTTTTTCAGCCAGCCTAAGGAACTCAAACAACACTCAAGTCCAAGTCACAACTCATACCAAACGAAATACCATTATCCCATCCTTGTTCTCATGTTCAGTAATGATGTTTAATTAATTTCTGCACCTACTTGGGAAACTAGTATGCATAGGCACAAGTCCAGGAAATAAAATAGTCGAGTATCAACCATAACTCCCACACCCAGTTCACTTGTAAAGCCACATCAACTAAAGAGAACCCAATGTTACAGTCTCATTCCCAATAACCAAGATCCAAAAAGGTTTCTCAACAACAAAGGATCCCACCCCAATTCGGGATATAAACAAGGTATCCACTCGGTCTTAAAACTCACAACCACCGAACGCATAACAACACGGGATCCCATCCCCAATCTCATAACCACTTGGAGTATAAAAACAGGGGATCCCATCCCCTCCTAGATCTCTGTAATCGGCTCATAAAATAAAACAACCAAACCACTACCACCAACACAAGGTAGGGCCATGCCGATATTTTCAGATTTATAAGATTTAACACACTCCATGATTTCAATTCCTATGTGCTTTAACCGGGGGTTATCAAATAAGTATTGATCCTAGTTCCTAAATTTATTTAGCCATATATACGTGATTAACCAATTTTCCTTTACACAGTAAGGTTTATCCACTACAAACATGATCCATTTAAACATCACCAAAGGCAAGGGTTCATTAGTTCACAGCCAATGACCACCAAAAGCCTTGATTTTCAGTAGGCGTAAGACCGCACAGTTCAGTAAGAAGGTCATAATATAAAACAACATCAACAATCACATCCCCCTATTTTCTTTATAGAATTTGTTCATTATATTTATTTAGGTCTAGTTTATCCAATTCTACAGAATCAAAAGCACGCCCACCCCGCATGATACACAAAAGAGAGAGGCGAAGGAGAAATTCCCTACTTTTTTATCAACGATCGATGCTTAGGCTAGGCGTGGAACTTCACACATAGCGATGCAACTCGCCTAAACCAAAAGTGGCTCGTCTGGATGAAGGGTACTATAGCACAGGGTGAACCAGAAAAGAACCCTACGACAAACCCTTTTGTTTATAAGGTCGGGGATGGTTGAGATTAGAACACGAAACTGCATAAGGAGCGGGGTCGTGGGTTGACCACGTGGACCCACACATCATTAAAGGTTTGGGAGGTTTAAACTGACGCACACACCAGGTAAATTCATTAATTATTTAATTAAAATGTTTATGGGTGTTACCGGGCTTTAAAACAAGCTTAAAGGGGACAAAAATATGGTTTAAAACCCAATTTTCACAAAAAGTAGCGCTACATGAAAGAACCCATGGGGGTAGGCGAGAGCCACAGGTAGTCGAGAACCACTGGTAGACCGAGCTACCGGTAGGCTGGAGCCCCCGGTAGGCTGAGCTACGGGTAGGTTGCAGCTACCGATAGGCTGTAGCTACCAGTAGACCGAGCTACCTGTAGATAGAGCTACCGGTAGCTGCAGCTACCGGTAGACAGAGCTACCAGTAGACAGAGCTTCTGGTATGCTGCAGCTACCGGTAGACTGAGCTACTGGTAGGCCAAGGATACCTATAGGCCTACCATTATGCCAAACAGCACTGAGATTCCCAGAACAGAAAAACAACCATGAGATTTTCACAAAGTAATGGACCCCTAAAACATGGGCCATTACATTAGATACAACTTAAACGATTCTTGTCCTCGAAAATCCAAACACCTCAGAAGGAAAGATAGGGTCCTAACAACCACATCGAATGATACCTCTTAGGAGTGAACCTCATGTTAACTAAAAACACCCTTCTGTCAAGAACTAAGAAACATATCATGTAAAACCGCCCATGCATGTGGGAGTTGGGGAGTCTCTTTCCCAATTTCAAGATATTATCCGCTTTGGGCGGCACTGATTCTCCCACACAGGTATAATCACATCCACCTTAATGAATCATTATTAGGGGTCAGGTTCTCTCCTCCCCCATAGCCAGGGCTTTTCACACACATCCAGAGGAAATAAAACCAGTACATTTCATAACCAAAAAGACAAAAAAGTTCTACCACAACAAGTACAACAAAGAAGAAAACTCAAAAACAGCTCTGGGTACTGGGTATGCATCTGTGCTTCCCTCTCCCACATACTATCCTCTAGCCCACCATGTCTCTACAACACGCGAACAAAGGGAATGGTTCTCCCACTAAGCACCTTCTCCTTGTGATCCTCGATCATCACTGGTCTCTCCACAAAAGTCACATCGTCCTTGATGTCCAGCTCACCCCAATCAAGGACGTGTGAATCGCCGTGAAGATATTGACAGAGCAGGGACACATGGAAGACATCATGTATCCTTAGTAGCGGCAGTGGTAATGCTAGCTGATAAGACACTTCGCCGACCCGCCACAACACTTCGAAGGGACCGATGAACCTGGGAGAAAGCTTACTCCCCTTGTCGAGCCTCCGTTGTCCACAAAGAGGGGAGACCATCAAGAATACGTGGTCTCCAACCTCAAACTCCAAGGGCCTTCTCCTGGTATCAGCATACGACTTATGTCGGTCCTGTACCGCCTTCATCATTTCCCGTATGAGCTGAACCATCTCTGTCGTGCTTTGCACCACCTCCAGGCCAAGGATGCCCGCCTCTCCAACTTCGGTCCAACACACAGGTGAGCGGCATGGCATCCCATACAAGGCTTCAAACGGGGCCATACCAATGGTAGAGTGGTAGATATTATTGTAGGCACACACTACCAGTGGAAAGTATCATACCCATGATCCTCATGAGTCCAGAACACATGATCGGAGAATATCCTCCAAGTTCTGGATGGTGCGCTCTGTCTTTCCATCTATCTAGGGATGGAAAGCAGTGCTAAGGCGCTGCCAGGTGCCAAAAGCATGCTGAAATACTCTCCAGAATCGCGAGGTAAACCGTGCATCCCTATCTGATACAATAGACCTTGGAAATCCATGCATTCCCACCACCTCATCCATGTACCTTCACGCTAAATCATCCACTACACTTGACTCTCTGATCGCCAGAAAGTTAGACGATTTCGTCAACCGGTCCACTACCACCCAGATGGTGTCTTATCCCCCTAGGACCTTGGGTAGTCCCATGAAGAAATCCATCGAGATATCATCCCACTTCCACTCGGGTACATCTAGAGACTCCAGTAGGCCGCCTGGAACTCAGTGATCAGACTTCACTTCCTGACACACTAAGCACATGGCCACAAACTCTGCCACTGCGCGCTTCACTCTGGGCCACCAAAACTGTCTCTTCAGTCCCTTTTACATCTTGGAAATTCCTGGGTGTACCTCCAGGGGTGAGTTGTGGATCTCACTGAGAACCTTGCCACACATTTCCCCCGGAACAACCAGTTTTCCCTGGAAAAGCATCTGGTTTTGGCCATCCTCCGTCCATCCTTCTGGGGAATTGCCCTAGTCAACTTGGTCGCGCATCACTTCACACTCTGGGTCTCCCCACTGAGACTCCTCCACTTGCTGAAACAGAGATGACTGCACTGTCATCTGATACAAGAAATCTATATTGTTATCCATCCTCACATCCATGTGTGAGGTAGCGAACTCCTCCATCACCTTCCAGGCGTCCGCCGACTCTCGGACCGCATCCTTCTACATCCTCATGCTCAATGCATCGACCACTATATTTCCCCTACCCTTAGTATAAGAGATATCGAAGTTGAAATCCTAGAGGAACTCCACCCATCTCCAATGTTGCAAGTTTAGGTCCTGTTGGGAGAAGATATACCTCATGCTTTTGTGATCTGTGTAGACCACAAAGCATTCTCCGATGAGGTAGTGCCACTATAACCTTAGCGCAAAAACGACCGCTACAAGCTCCAGGTCGTGGGATGCTTAATTACGCTCGTGAGGGCGTAGCTGCCTAGACCCATAAGAGATCACCCCTTGTTGCTGCATCAACACACATCCCAGGCCTTGTCCTGAAGCATCACAAAACACCTCCTACGCAGCCCCTTCTTATGGTAATCTCATCACTGGGGCACTAACCAACTTCTCCTTCAGATAGATGAAGGATGACTCACATTGCTCACTCCACACAAAACCTGGTCTTTCTTGGTCAGGGCTGTCAAAGGGGCTGCAACTCGGGATATGTTGGGTATGAACCTCCGATAGTAACCTGTCGGCCTGAGGAAACTACGAACCTCTTCCAAATTGTTGGGTGATGCCCAAGAAAAAACTGTCTCAACCTTTGATCGGTCCACCGCTACCCCCTTCTCAGAAACCACTTGCCCGAGGAAGTGCACTTCTCGTGTCCAGAACTTATACTTAGACAACTTACCATAGAGCTGATGCTGTCGGAGGACTTCCAAAACCATCCTTAGGTGCTCTGCATGGTTCTCCTCTGATCTTGAATAGATCAAGATATCATTGATGAACACAACCTCGAACCAATCCATGTACTCTTGAAAGATGGAGTTCATAAGCCCCACAAACACAGTCGGGGCGTTCGTAACACCGAAGGGCATGACCAAGAACATGAAGTGTCCATATATGCACCTGAAATCTATCTTAGGGATGTCATTTTCCTTCACTCTCAGCTGGTGATACCCAGACCGCATGTCGATCTTTGAGAACCACCCTGCCCCTTTCAGTTGGTCAAAAAGACCGTCTATCCTCGGAAGAGGGTAGCGATTCTGGATCGTCACCTGATTCAGCATCCTATAGTATATGCACAACCTGAGACCACTATATGCCTTCTTTTTGAAAAAGACTGGAGCACCCCACAGTGACGCACTTGGCCGAACATAACCCCTCTTCATCAGATCTTCAACTTGGATCCGCAACTCCCGTAGCTCTGAAGGTGCCATTTGGTAAGGAGCCATCGATATCGGATGAGCGCCAGGTTGCAGGTCTATCCCGAACATGATATCACGTCGAGGGGGTAGAGTCGTCACCTCCTCAGGGAATATGTCCATAAACTTACAGAAGATCTCTGGAACCTCCACCATTTCAGCATCTACTGACTCTACTAACAGCTCAGCTAACAAGGAGAGGATGGGTTCCTCTCGCCTACTACCCTTTTGACTACTCAGGTCGCTGGTGAAGGTAACACGACGGCTACCCAAGTCTCAGAACACAACCCTTCCATGGAAATAGTCGATGACGACACACATAGATAATAGCCATTCGATGCCTAAGATGACATCATATGGTTGTATCTGTAGTAGAGGAAGATCCCTAACCGACGGATGTGCCCCTTTCATCAGTCTGCATCCTCGACAAACAAACAACAAGTCGGTCTGACGTCTAACTTGTGTGCTCAACACCAGGGGCACTGGATGTCTCTCAACATCTAGACCCAAGGCACGTGCTAGACTGGGTGCAATAGAGGAGTGCGAAGCTTCGGTATCGATCAAGGAAAAAGCAAGGGTACTGAAAGAACCGATCGTACCTCGAACAACCTCCGGCCCTGCTAGAACTGCTACCTCCACGGCGTGTAGTTTTCCACACCCAGATCCTCTTCCCCTCAGTTGTCGGCCACCTCCCCGACCATGCCCCGGTCGAGGTCCCTGAGGAGCACCCTGAGGTCGTCCTCCTCCTCCAACATCTGACCTCAGAGATGCGGGAGCTTTCTGTCCCTACTGATGCTGCTAAAAATGACTGGCTGGATGCTCCTGCTGGGGCAGGTAGTGGGCCTATCCGGCACTGTCGTACTGTACCCGGTCCGGGCACTGTCACTGGAGATGTCCAGGGCTCCCAAGACGATGCACCACATCCCTGGGATCGAAGAAAAAGGGCGAGGACCAGGGGATCAGAACTGAAAATGTTGTGGCCTGCTCCCTGCTGGTCAGAACATGGAGGGCCCTTACGCTAGAGGCCTGGTGCTGATGGACTTCCCCTTCGATGGTCCCAGTTGGGTCCCCTCTCGTGACACTCCTCCTAGAGCATGCATCCTCTCCACCACTTCGGCCTTCTTCGGGACCACCATGTACGTCGGCATGGTAATGGGGTAATAGCATACTGGAGGGAGGGTCGGAGCGCCTCCTCCAAACATCTTGCCCGATACTCCTCATCGAGAAAGCGGTCCAGAGAAAAATGTAGGAGGTCCTTGAACTTGATTCATAGCTCCCTCACTGACATACTCCCCTGTTTGAGGGAGAGTAGCTCTTGTCTCTTTTCCGCCTTCATCGTTGAGGAGAGGAATTCCGCCCGGACCTCCCTCTCGAAATCAGCCCATGCCACCTCAGCCTCCAGCCTCTCCCCCAGGTAAAGCGTCCACCACTAACGTGCCGTTCCCCACATCTAGCTGAAGGTCATAGGAACCCAGTACTCGGTCGGGGCTCGAATCAGGCCAAAATCTATCACTAGCTCCTCTATCCAACCTTCAGTCTTCATGTCAGAGGTGTTGCTCTCATACTTCTCAAGGGTCTGTCGCTGGAAGTCCCGAAGTGTCTTCTTCAACAAGTCACCCTCCTCCTCCTGATTATATCTCTTCCGATCGGCCAAAGTAGTCTTCAGGGCCTCGATCGCCAGTAACACAAGTGGTCGCCTTCCAGGTGCCATAGCTGCAAGGTAAACAAGGAATGACTAATCCCAAGTAGTGCCGAATATTATCTTTAAATCTTCTTAAACTTTTTTTTATTCTTAATCACGAAAACACCACATAAATATGAGAACACAAGTCATTATGATGCATGTACCATTCCTAGGGTCTCTCTACCCTTCAATTAGTGTGGCCTTACTTAGTCATTTGGTAGGTCCAGAGTCCTTGCATCGGATCATGAGGGGACCTAAAATACCGTGTCCTAGCCGGTATTCCCTGGCCTAATTCACACACCAAGGTCACCCAAAATAGTTTCCCTACCATCCCATGCAATCCTCATTGTGACTAACTCTAGACTCCATCCTATCTCTCAACCATCACCTTTGATTCCATTCTGTCATGACCCGCCTTCACCAAAAGGAGGGAACGGTCAGCAGACTGCCAGGCCCTTCCTTCTTTAAGTTGATGGAGAGATAATGACCACCGAAACCCGCCATCAATAGGTCCCGGAGTGGTGACTAGCACCAAGGGTATAGAATCATACACTAAATGGAATGCATTAACCTTTATATATTTTATAGGATCGGGAGATAAGATGATGAAACCCAACAACACCAAAACTAAAAGAAAAGTAAAGCCAAAAGTAATTCATTCCCACATGCATGTTTCCAAACTAAAATCCACAAAGTACAAAAGTGACTACAAGGGTATGTCCCAAAGAAACAAAAATAGCAGCTGCAACTTCTCCAATGGTTCGAGCTAGTAAGGTCCTGCGCGATCCCCAAAGTCCTCATGGAATCCTGAAAGCAGTTTTATATACGTAGGGTGAGCAAACAAGTACACTAAGTAGGGAAAACCAAAGACTCTCATGCACAATTGGGGGAACGTACTAAAGTCCCGTGACAAAAAAAGAGTAAACCAAACACCTAACAAGGTAAATTATCCACCCAAGCCTCACCAAGGCACACTCCCCAAATAACGCAAGTTAAGTAATATATATAATAAGAGCACATCGATGTTTGGGTACCCCGCACCACTTTCCCACTGGTTATTGAGACATCCTACGCATCGAACCAATCCCACCATTCTCACCGCAGTCCCACTGCCACACCCTCTCGCACACACCTGGGCCACAACCACACGTAGTCCCACTACCGAATCCCGCCCGAAAACACCTGGTCCACAACTATCACACGTAACCACGCCTACAAACACCTAGGCTAGAACAACCACCACCATGCCTGAAGACACCTGGGCTAGAAGATCCACTTCCATGCCTGAAGACACCCGGGCCTCATCCCGAAGATACTTGGGAAACTACCTTCCCGCACACACCTAGGCCATAACTACCACACAAACCCGCCTGAAGGTTATTGGGAAAATAATGGACCTCATGCCATCACAGCCTGCCTGAAGATACTAGGGATATCAAGGAAAGGGGGTAGAAAATGACCTAATGACCAGCCACTAATAATAGTGTTGGAAAAAACACCCTCCCCTATGAAATGGGGGAGTTCGGCACTAAGTGCTCAACTTGGGTGGGGCACGAATAAGAAACAAAAAACTACAAGTATATATATAGGTAACAAGAACTCCCCCAAGTTTAGGTTTTTTAGCCAGCCTAAGGAACACAAACATCACTCATGTCTGAGTCACAACTCATACCAAACGAAAGCCCATTGTCCCATCCTTGTTTTCGTGTTCAGTAATGATGTTTAATTATGTTCTGCACCTACTTGGGAAACTAGTAAGAATAGGCACCAGTCCAGGAAAGAAAAATGTCAAGAAAAAACCATAACTCCCACACCCGGTTCTCTCATAAAGCCACATCAACTAAAGAGGGCCCTAAGTTACAGTCTCATGCCCAATAACCAGGAGCCAAAAATGTTTCTCACCAACAGTGGATCCCACCCCAATTCGTTATATAAACAAGGTAACCACCCGGTCATAAAACTCACAACCTCTGAACCCATAACAATAGGGGATCCCATCCCAAATCTCATAACCACCGAGAGTATAAAAATAGGGGATCCCATACCCTCCCACATCTCCTGCAATCGGCCCAGAAAAGAAAACAACCAAACCACTACCACCAACACAAGGCAGGGCCATGCTGGTATTTTCAAATTTATAAGATTTAACACACTCAATGATTTCAATTTCTGTGTTCTTTACATGGGGGTTGTCACAGAAGGATTGATCCTGGTGCCTCAATTTATTTAGCCGGATATACGTGATTAACCAATTTTCATTTACACGGTAAGGGTTATCCACCACAAACACGATCCATTTAAACATCACCAGATGTCAAGGTTCGTTAGTGCACAGACAATGACCACCAATGACCTCGATTTTTAGTAGGCATAAGCCCGCACAATTCAGTAAGAAGATCATAATATAAAATAGCATCAACGATCACAACCCCCTTCTTTCTTTATATAATCCATTCATTTTCTTTATTTAGGTCTGGTTTATCCTATTCTAAAAAATAAAAAGAACGTCCACCCTACATGATACACAAAATAGTGAGGCGAAGGGAAAATTCCCTACTTGTTGATCAACGATCGACGCTTAGGTCGGGCATGGAACTTCATGCATTGTGATGCGACTCACCTGAAAAAAAAGTGGCTCATCTGGACAAAGGGTACTCTAGCACAGGGTGAACAAGAAAAGAACCCTATGGTCAACCCTTTTGTTTATAAGGTCAGGGATGGTTGAGATTAGAACGAGAATCCGCGTAAGGAGTGGGGTCGTGGGTTGACCACACGGCCCCACACGTCATTAAAGGGTTGGGCGGTTTAAACTGACACACACACCAGGTTAATTCATTAATTATTTAATTAAAACATTTATGGGCGTTACTGGGCTTTAAAACACGCTTAAAGGGGTCAAAAATAGGGTTTAAAACCCAATTTGCGCAAAAAGGAGTGCTACTGGAAAGAACCCATGGGGGTAGGCGAGAGCCACCGGAAGCCGAGATCCACCAGGGACTGACAGCTACCGGTAGCTGAGAGCTACCAGTAGGCTGCAACTTCTTGTCGACTGAGCTACCGGTAAGCTGCAGCTACTGGTAGACCGAGCTACTGGTAGAGAGATCCACCGGTAGCTGTAGCTACCGGTTGACCGAGCCACTTGTAGATAGAGTTGCCGGTAGGCTGCGACTATCGGTAGACTGAACTACTGGTAGGCCTGCTACCGGTAGGCTAAGGCTACCGTTAGGCCTACCGTTACGCCAAACTTCATAGAGATTCTCGTACCAGAAAACCCAATATGATATTTTCACAAAGTAATGGACCCCTAAAACCTGGGTCATTACAGTTTATGTGTACGTACAACCTACTATATCCATGAATAGTGCAATTCATTTTTTTATATCTAATTTTATGGAGGAATAAAAATATGTATATAATAAATATATATGATATTTATATAATTATTAAAATCCATTATATGAGAGAATCAAGGTCAATTTATAAGGAACAAAACTACTAAACTTGAATATACCTGAAAAACAAAGTAGTGGTCATCTAGAATAGTGATTTCAATATACAATTATTCATAAAATGGTGATAAAATGTTATAATTGATTCATATACGATATAATATATATTATTATAGTTATTAAATAGATGTATAATAAATATTTATTTATTCTATAGGGGGTTTTAACACATATGATGGAAGTCCGACATGAGGTAACTGATTTTCATCAAACATTTATTTCTATGGGACACATACCATATTTAACTCTTTTTTTATATTCTACCCGTGAATTTAATTAATGATTATCCTAATTAAAATTATGACTTTTTCATGAAATCTTTCACATAATCTTTTAAATAATTTTCATTTAAACAGACATCCTTATATATTACTTATGTTTTACTATGGATATGACCCCATGAGAAAATAATTATTTTTTCCCTAGATGGTATATGATTACGATAAATAGATATTGATAAAATATTTTTATTTTCCATGGTATTTTTTATTATGAATTACTGAAATATTTTGGAAACCCATTTATTTTTCCACAGGTTATACCATGATGAAATTTTTATGAAACCAATTTTTTTTTGAGAGTATGATATGATGAATGATTTATTATATTTTAGAGAAAATATATATTATTTTAAATCATGTTATAAGTGGGATAATAATTATATATATCTCCAATTCATTTGGTAAATATGGATATATCATGGGATAAATACGAATGGAATGGGGTATGAACCAAGTTCAATAAGGGAATCTATCCACTATAATAGTCTTAGGAGTGAACGATTAGTACTATGATTTTTTTGGAAGAAAAACCAATCCACTGTGAAAGTATTATAAATAATTCAAAACCTCTATGGAAATGATTTTATATGTCTTTATGTATTCTGAAAATCATTATCTTATTCCAATTTGATGTTCTCAATGCTCATGATCTCTGATTCAATTATGATTCATATCTAAAGAACTTCTTGAATTTACACTATGATTTAATATTAGGATATGAGATATACAAGGTATATTTTTCAATATTTATGATCATGTAATAATACCCTTATTCTTTTTTTATTATTACTTGATCATTGACATCTCCCTTATTTATCATTACTGATCATTCGATAACCCCTTTTATTATGTTTCCATTATCCATGTTGTAAATAAATGTATTATATAAGATATTTATATTAAGGGATTTAGTTGTGAAGAACATAATTGTAGAGACCCGAATCTTGACGTACATGGACATTACATTACTTTTGCGGAATACTTAGTACATAACAAAAACACACACACAAGGATCGTAATAGTTTAGTGTCTTTGAAAACTTGGAACGTAATCTTCTAATCCTGGTGAAAGATCTTCAATATCTCCCATAAAGATCTTCCCTTGTTTTTATTACCTAAAACCTTTCTTTATATCCTGGGAAACGAAAACATAAAAGGGTGAGCTCAAATGCTCAGTAAGGGAAACAAAAGAAAAATCAATCACTTCATATTCATAAGAACATAACTTTTGGAAATCTTAACCTGCAAAAGAGATCATAATTTCATTACCTGGGATAACTCATGGTAGTGAAATGTATTCACAATAATCATAACTTAAAACATTATACTTTGTGGCATACACACATAATCATAGAGAATCATTTCTTGTTAGTCAAGACTCATTGCCAAGACTATCTTAGTGGACAAAGTCCATTTCTGAATCGAGTGACCCTCGTTTCAGTCCTGTTTCACTGAACCGGTATAACCTACCATTCCAGCCATGTCCATCTCATGAGATATAAAATCTTTACCCAATGCATTGGAGGGAGATATAGGTCCCACCCATCTCATAATGATACCATTATTATTTGTGCCACAAAATCATAAACCATACATCATAGCATAACCCATGTAATAAAAATGGGATTCTTAAACAACATGACATTATAAAACCATTCATATAAGATAAAGGAATTCATAAACATAATTCCATCACAACATAGTCAAATCAATGTAAAAATATGGATAGAAACAGAACCCTTTATTATCTTAGATAGAAAATAATTTTGATAAAACACTTGAAATGAATTCTTGAGGAAAATATCATTTCTTCTTCAAAATCAATTCCTTTTCACAAAACATCATGCAATTTTAAAAGATAGAGATTTTATTGAAAATATTCATGAAATATTTTGGAGGAAGGTTCATGAAAATAAGGCTTTATAAAACCGTAAAAATCCGTTCGTGCCGTATAAGTTAAAAAAACATTCTTCTCGTACTTTTGTTGGAAAGTCAAAAAGTACCTTGTATGAAAAAAAACGAAAAAAGATTCCTTTCATATCCTTTACTAAAAACTCACCAAAGGGTAAAATTGTATTTAAAAAATTGTAGGTGGATGGAAATAATATTACATATTGAGGAAACATGGACGTGGATGATAAAATACACCCCAGTAAATACTAATGTATAAACAATCTCGGATAAAAATGAGATTGTGATATTTCCCTTACCTTAGGTCCGATTTGCTTCGTAAGTGTCTGAAACTCCTGTATAATGATTTAAATAATGTCATTTACTTATTACAGAATCATATTAATTGTTATGATATCATATATGGTTCACTTATGACTTTATATTACCCGTTGTTTTGTAAATTCCATGTTAAAGAGCATTTTGGGTAAAATTGTTTCATTTGTCGTCCGTGTTTTGACTTGTAATTATTCATATGATTACTTAGATCATGATTACTTAATTACAGAACATAAAACATGATTTATATATATATATATTCAGGATATTCATATATATAATAAATCATTAAATGGAAAGAAATACACCGTTCATGGAGACGATAGTCCGTACGTACGCATGAACGCTGTTTTCGTTTCCTTATGGAATTGAATGGAATTAAGTAGGTGACATACATATAAATATATAAATAAATACAGTATCATTATTATGTCATATATTTTATTAGTACATATTATATATACTTTATAATCATTCATGAATGGTTAATCATTGAGAATGAATCTCATCGCGTCGTGGAGACGGTATTCCGTACGTACGCACACGCGATGATTTCATTTTTCCGTAGGATGGATAGAAGGTGAATTAGGGTTGTTTCATATTTATAATAACATATCAGTATTTAAGTAATACTGATGTTATTACTTTATCATGAAACAAATAAAGAAGAAGAAGTTGAAGAAGAATGAAATTGAAAAAGATCGTTAATGGATATTACCTCTTTTTGACGCACCTTTTCTTAACCTCCACTTAAAGAACTAAGGATGGTCTTTGAAGAATACCAGGACCTCTAGAATGATACTAGGGAAGTGGAGAAGAGATTTTGGAAGGGGTTGGTCGAGCATGAAGGCTCAAAGTTGTGTGAGGAAGAGAGGGAGGAGGTGCCCTTTTATAAGGGAGGAGAGGGGCACCTTTGGAATTCTTAAAAATATTAATTTATAATAAATCTAACCCCACATAAAAAACTCCAAAAATGACTCATATTCGAATATTAGATAAGATAAGGTTGTAATATCATCAACCAATAGAATTTAGACATGTTAGGAATTTATTTTAAACATTATCAACATGATTTATCCTTATTTAATCAATTTAATTTTATTTGTGGTAATAACATTCTAATTTTTAAATTATAACAAATAATTACTTATTTGTTGTGAATTGTACATAATTTGATTCTTAATAACATTTTAGATCATATAAATTTAAATTTATAATTTTGAAATATTTTGTGATTTTTAATCAATTTTATAATATGTTTTTTTATAAAATAACAATAAATACAGAAGATATGTTCGAACTAAAAGTTTTAATAGATTCATAAAATGTCATATGTATCTTCAAAATTATTGGAGAACATTAAATAGTTGATATAATATTTATTTTATTATTTTTGAAACCATTTATTTGGTTTATCTCTTAATAAAATAAATTCTACAATATTTTTGTATAATTATTTCATATACTTATTTGTTGCATAAAAATTAAAAATAAAATCCTATGATGAAACTAAATCTATTACCTTTCACAATAATAATTGTACTCGAATTTATCATCTTAAAATCACAATATTTAAATTGTTATATTTATTAAATTATGAAGGTGACAACTTTGGCATCATTTAAAATAAAATAATATAAGTGTCATAATCGCTTTTATAAGGCTCCAAATGGTCAAATATTCTACCATTGGATGATTATGGTTTACATTTACATGTCCAATAAGTTTTGGTTAGGTATTTGTGCATTTTATGGTCACTATTAGTTTAATAAAAACAATATTTTTGATTTTTCATTAGATAAACAATTTCTGCATCACTATTGTGTCATAATTAATGATAATTATTTAATCCCTAAAAATTATAAATAAATTTATATGATGTAGATAAATTCATTAGCTTTCTGGAGACTATTCATGTTCGAAGTTTCATGAAGTTTATCACTAAATTAAAATTAATATACTTATAAGATTTAAGAGAGTGACATGTTGTCACTTTCTTTGGTTTTAATAATAATTAAGTTATTTTCATGGACAAATGTCCATTAAATGATTCTAATCCGACCCTTAGGTGATATGGGTCGACTTGTAGTCATCCAATAGGATTTTGACATTTATTAGGGTAATTTTAAAATATTATATTTACCCTTAATTACCCGATTTACCTTTAACTATGGTAAATAAAATTTACCGTAGTTACTATTCATAATTCCCAAAAATAAAAAGTAGCTTATTAACATAATTTGGACCCACTGATTCCAAATATGTAATCCATTTTTCCAAATTCAATACACAAAAGATACAGAAATTAAATTAAAATTAATCCCGTTTTCGAAAGAAAACGGGTTTTTCTTTAAAACATTGCAAAAGATTGAATTGATTTAACCTACGAATTCAAGGTAAAATCAATTCTAATGACATAAATTATATTAAATGGTAAAAATATATTCTATTTATACATTAATGCCATTCAATATTATAATTTATCCACATAAGATATTACGATGAAAAAAGTTGTTTTTAATTAAAAAATAGCGTGTTTTTACTATTCATTAAAATATGAAAGTTATCGGAAAAATATCAAAACTTTATCTAATGTAAATTTTTATATCCTGATTCAAAAGAAGAATATTATTTTGTCAAATTGAACATATAAACATGTCAAAAACTATATTTAAAGTGGGTGCTCCATCAAAAGGCGGTAAAACTGCATTTTTTTGAAAAATACTTATTTTACCCGAAAATTTTATTTTGTTCTTATACCATGTTCTAGAAATGTGTAAGATGAATAATAATGTTATAAAATTCAAAATTTAGTTAATACTATTCATAACGGCGAGTTCATGACAATATTATAATAATATAACATTGTTTATTAAAACCCGGTATTGCGTACAACACACGCTATCGAGGAAGGTCGCGATTGCGTGTAATGCAAGCCAAGTCTGGGTTGCGTGTTGTGAAAGAATCCTTCGTTGTTTCTTATAACATAATCCAACCATATTTCATTTATACATTTAATATATATATATATATATACTCAATGTTGCGTAGAATAACTATTATCAAAATTGTCTGTAACACGGTCCAAGAATAGTGTTGCGTATACTGCAAGCTAATACGCTGTTGCGTATAGCGCAGGGTAATCTTGGTGTAGAATACAACATAATACATTAATGAAATTAAAATAATATTTTTCATAAAATCTCTGGGTGTTACATTCTACCCCCCTTAAAATGAATTTCGCCCTTGAAATTCGTCGGGGTTATAAATGGTTTACTATTTGAAAGTTTCTTTGATAGAAACCCACATCATAAAAAAGAAATACCAAAACTTATCTTTAAAAACAATAGTATGAAACGGAACGGTTACCCAAATAAACTAATCACTGGGTTTCCACATAGGTGAAAATATGGATATGGAAGAGAAATCTAACCATCATGTTCTGATGGAGAGTGGTAGAGAACATGGCTATGGAAAAGCCAGCAATCACAAAGCCATAAATTTGTGACGATCTAAGGTACCATCTGATTCATCAGATATAAGATCACTAGGAAAACATATTTGGTTTTCAAGATCGTTTCCCTAAGGTTAAAGAATTTGAATTAGAATAAATACTTACTTTATATTGGTACAATCTAACTGTTGTTCGTGCCTTTAACAATTTCCACTTCATCTCTTAAATAAATGAAGTTGAATTTGTTATTCGTGAAGTGTTAGCAGATCATGTGATAGAATGACGGCTCATTCCATCTGTCTCAAACAAAAGGTTAGCAAAAAAATTTATATACATAAGTTGATCTATAGTGAGATTAATCATATATGGTTCCTAAAATGGACTTATACATCAAAATATAATAAAACTATTTTCTACGAAACAGGGACTTCCTGTAGGCCAGTGGTAGGCGATAAAGGCCAGTCGCACTTCGATTGTGGGTTCGATTTCCACAGCCTTATCCGACGTGATGGGTTGTCGCCCATCCTGCAGGTTGTCCTTTTTCTAAAACTATATTACTATAACATCCCATAAATAATATTGAGAAAAATTCTATCCTTAAACAATACTAACTTATGTCCAACATAATCCATTCCAATCTTTAGGCTTATCCATAATACTGCAGTCCACTCTCATAACATAGTGAAAATGATTACCAGAGATTTAACACCATCGTCGATCCCCATATATCATAAGATATGTTTTGTTGGTCACATTCCAAACATTCAAAGTCCTTAATCATGTATTCTCCTGAATACATTAGTGAAAACACGAATGCAGTTAAAATTTAACACTTTCCACATACCAAAATCCTCAAAATTATATATACTCAAACAATGATATCACTTAGTCCTTATATCAATCATGAGCTCATGCATACAATCAAACATCTCATTATCGTCTTATCCCTTCATTATGCGCATATCATCTACTTTCCAAAAATACTGGTACCATTCAACACATACTTTCAAAACTTAAGGAAAGACAACAATGTAACAATCCTTAGATGTCTCTTTATCCCATAGTACCAGGAGATTACTTACACAACATTACACTTGATAAACATGTAATCATTCCACTACATTCTTAATCTATTGACCGAGCTTCAACAATTCTTTCATCTCACATATCATTTGTAGTCTCATCATCATCATCAACATAAATACTACCCATACGACCATACTGATTCTCTTCATGAGACTTTACCTTAGGGCATTGGTTTGTATAATGCCCGTACATTCCACATTTAAAACATTTAACCATTGTTGATATCGTAGCAGTACCATTATCCTCATCCCTGGTGTTAACTGAACCTTTTCCTTTGCACTTACTGGCTTTGTGTCCTTCTTTTCCACACCCAAAGAATCTTCCAGTTCCTTTGAAACATTCTCCTTGATGCCTCATCGCACATGATTTACATAGGGGAAATTGAACTTTCTTTCCTCTATGATCATCATGAAACTCCATCTTTCTCTTATTAGCCGGGTCAGGAAACTTACCAAATTTTACTTTATTGAACATATTATGAGATTGCTGATTCGGCATAATAATTATGTTTGGACTTCCAAATCCCATTTCATTTGGTTTCTCATGAAGAATATCATTCCATTGTCCATCATATCCTCCATTATCGTGAATCACCTTGTTTCCAGCCATTTTCTAAAACCCAAAAAGAATAGTGTGAGAGGCAAAAATCATAATAAAGGGGGAGTAACTTAAATATCTAACCTCTTTGGTTTAATCTAATATCGTTACCATAGTTCTAGGACTATATCATATACGTATACTTATCCTTAGGGGCATCCCTAGACATACCTTAGAAATATCTCTAGGGATCTCACTAACGCTTTCGCATCCTAGTTTCCAAAGGTTGACTAAACCTTTCCTCTGATACCAACTATAAGGACCCGAAGCTTGACGTACATGGACATTACATTACTATTGCGGAATACTTAGTACATAACAAAAACACACACACAAGGATTGTAATAGTTTAGTGTCTTTGGAAACTCGGAATGTAATCTTCTAATGCTGGTGAAAGATCTTCAATATCTCCCATAAAGATCTTCCCTTTTTTTTCTTACCTAAAACTTTTCTTTATATCCTGGGGAAAAGAAAACATAAAAGGGTGAGCTCAAATGCTCAGTAAGGGAAACAAAAGAAAAATCAATCACTTCATATTCATAAAAACATAACTTTTGGAAATCTTAACCTGCAAAAGAGATCATAATTTCATAACCTGGGATAACTCATGGTAGTGAAATGTATTCACAATAATCATAACTTAAAACATTAAACTTTGTGGCATACACACATAATCATAGAGAATCATTTCTTGTTAGTCAATACTCATTCCCAAGACTATCTTAGTGGACAAAGTCCATTTCTGAATCGAGTGACCCTCGTTTCAGTCCTGTTTCACTGAACCGGTATAACCTACCATTCCAGCCATGTCTATCTCATGAGATATAAAATCTTTACCCAATGCATTGGA
The DNA here is from genome assembly GCA_963277665.1 of Viscum album. Classification (NCBI taxonomy): domain Eukaryota; kingdom Viridiplantae; phylum Streptophyta; class Magnoliopsida; order Santalales; family Viscaceae; genus Viscum; species Viscum album. The sequence continues at coordinate 241,985,298 of OY728166.1, forward strand.
GGGAGATATAGGTCCCACCCATCTCATAATGATACCATTCTTATGTGTGCCACAAAATCATAAACCATACATCATAGCATAACCCATGTAATAAAAATGGGATTCTTAAACAACATGACATAATAAAACCATTCATATAAGATAAAGGAATTCATAAACATAATTCCATCACAACATAGTCAAATCATTGTAAAAATATGGATAGAAACAGAACCCTTTATTATCTTAGATGGAAAATAATTTTGATAAAACACTTGAAATGAATTCTTGAGGAAAATATCCTTTCTTCTTCAAAATCAATTCCTTTTCACAAAACATCATGCAATTTTAAAAGAAAGAGATTTTATTGAAAATAGTCATGAAATATTTTGGAGGAAGGTTCATGAAAATAAGGCTTTATAAAACCGTAAAAATCCGTTCGTGCCGTATAAGTTAAAAAAAACATTCTTCTCGTACTTTTGTTGGAAAGTCAAAAAGTACCTCGTATGAAAAAAACGAAAAAAGATTCCTTTCATATCCTTTACTAAAAACTCACCGAAGGGTAAAATTGTATTTAAACAATTTTAGTTGTATGGAAATAATATTACATATTGAGGAAACATGGATGTGGATGATAAAATACACCCCAGTAAATACTAATGTATAAACAATCTCAGATAAAAATGAGATTGTGATATTTCCCTTACCTTAGGTTCGATTTGCTTCGTAAGTGTCCGAACCTCCTGTATAATGATTTAAATAATGTCATTTACTTATTACAGAATCATATTCATTGTTATGATATCATATATGGTTCACTTATGACTTTATATTACCCGTTCTTTTGAAAATTCCATGTTAAAGAGCATTTTGGGTAAAATTGTTTCATTTGTCGTCCGTGTTTTGACTTGTAATTATTCATATGATTACTTAGATCATGATTACTTAATTCCAGAACATAAAACATGATTTATATATATATATATATATTCAGGATATACATATATATAATAAATCATTAAATGGAGAGAAATACACCGTTCATGGAGACGGTAGTCCGTACGTACGCATGAATGCTGTTTTCATTTCCTTATTGAATTGAATGGAATTAAGTAGGTGACATACATATAAATATATTAATAAATCCAGTATCATTATTATGTCATATATTTTATTAGTATATATTATATATACTTTATAATCATTCATGAATGGTTAATCATTGAGAATGAATCTCATCGCGTCGTGGAGACGGTATTCCGTACGTACGCACGCGCGGTGATTTCATTTTTCCGTAGGATGGATAGAAGGTGAATTAGGGTTGTTTCATATTTATAATAACATATCAGTATTTAAGTAATACTGATGTTATTACTTTATCATGAAACAAATAAAGAAGAAGAAGTTGAAGAAGAATGAAATTGAAAAAGATCGTTAATGGATATTACCTCTTTTTGACGCACCTTTTCTTAACCTCCACTTAAAGAACTAAGGATGGTATTTGAAGAATACCAGGACCTCTAGAATGATACTAGGGAAGTGGAGAAGAGATTTTGGCAGGCTTTGGCTGAGCTTGAAGGCTCAAAGTTGTGTGAGGAAGAGAGGGAGGAGGTTCCCTTTTATAAGGGAGGAGAGGGGCACCTTTGGAATTCTTAAAAATATTAATTTATAATAAATCTAACCCCATATAAAAAACTCCAAAAATGACTCATATTATAATATTAGATAAGATAAGGTTTTAATATCATCAACCAATAGATTTTATACATGTTAGGAATTTAGTTTAAACATTATCAACATGATTTATCCTTATTTAATCAATTTAATATTATTTGTGGTAATAACATTCTAATTTTTAAATTATAACAAATAATTACTTATTTGTTGTGAATTGTACATAATTGGATTATTAATAACATTTTAGATCATATAAATTTAAATTTATAATTTTGAAATATTTTGTGATTTTTAATCATTTTTATAATATGTTTTTTTATAAAATAACAATAAATAAAGAAGATATGTTCGAACTAAAAGTTTTAATAGATTCATAAAATGTCATATGTATCTTAAAAATTATTCGATCACATTAAATAGTTAATATAATATTTATTTTATTATTTTTGAAACCATTTATTTGGTTTATCTCTTAATAAAATAAATACTACAAAATGTTTGTATAATTATTTCATATACTTATTTGTTGCATAAAAATTAAAAATAAAATCCTATGATGAAACAAAATATATTACCTTTCACAATAATACTTTTACTCGAATTTATCATCTTAAAATCACAATATTTAAATTGTTATATTTATTAAATTATGAAGGTGACAACTATGGCATCATTTAAAATAAAATAATATAAGTGTCATAATCGCTTTTATAAGGCTCCAAATGGTCAAATATTCGACCATTGGATGCTTATGGTTTACATTTACATGGCCAATAAGTTTTTGTTAGGTATTTGTGCATTTTATGGTCACTATTAGTTTAATAAAAACAATATTTTTGATTTTTCATTAGATAAACAATTTCTGCATCACTATTGTGTCATAATTAATGATAATTATTTAATCCCTAAAAATTATAAATAAATTTATATGATGTAGATAATTTCATTAGATTTCTGGAGACTATTCATGTTCGAAGTTTCATGAAGTTTATCACTAAATTAAAATTAATATACTTATAAGATTTAAGAGAGTGACATGTTGTCACTTTCTTTGGTTTTAATAATAATTAAGTTATTTTCATCGACAAATGTCCATTAAATGATTCTAATCAGACCCTTATGTGATATGGGTCGACTTTTAGTCATCAAATAGGATTTTGACATTTATTAGGGTAATTTTAAAATATTATATTTACCCTTAATTACCCGATTTACCTTTAACTACGGTAAATAAAATTTACCGTAGTTACTATTCATAATTCCCAAAAATAAAAAGTAGCTTATTAAAATAATTTGGACCCACTGATTCCAAATATGGAATCCATTTTTCCAAATTAAATACACAAAAGATGCATAAATTAAATTAAAATTAATCTCGTTTTCGAAAGAAAACGGGTTTTTTCTTTAAAACATTGCAAAAGATTGAATTGATTTAACCTACGAATTCAAGGTAAAATCAATTCTAATGACATAAATTATATTAAATGGTAAAAATATATTCTATTTATACTTTAAAACCATTCAATATTATAATTTATCCACATAAGATATTACGATGAAAAAAGTTGTTTTTAATTAAAAAATAGCGTGTTTTTACTATTCATTAAAATATGAAAGTTATCGGAAAAATATCAAAACTTTATCTAATGTAAATTTTTATATCCTAATTCAAAAGAAGAATTTTATTTTGTCAAATTGAACATATAAACATGTCAAAAACTATATTTAATGTGGGTGCGCCATCAAAAGGCTGTAAAACTGCATTTTTTGAAAAATACTTATTTTACCCGAAAATTTTATTTTGTTCTTATACCATGTTCTAGAAATGTGTAAGATGAATAATAATGTTATAAAATTCAAAATTTAGTTAATAATATTCATAACGGCTAGTTCATGACAATATTATAATAATATGACATTGTTTATTAAAACCCGGTATTGCGTACAACACACGCTATCGAGGAAGGTCGCGATTGCGTGTAATGCAAGCCAAGTCAGGGTTGCGTGTTGTGAAAGAATCCTTCTTTGTTTCATATAACAGAATCCAAGCATATTTCATTTATACATTAAATATATATATATATATATATATATACTCAATGTTGCGTAGAATAACTATTATCAAAATTGTGTGTAACACGGTCCAAGAATAGTGTTGTGTATACTGCAAGCTAATACGGTGTTGCGTATAGCGCAGGGTAATCTTGGTGTAGAATACAACATAAGACATTAATGAAATTAAAATAATATTTTTCATAAAATCTTGGGGTGTTACAATAATGGGAGATGATGTAGTTAAATTATAAAATAGTTTTTTATATATCAATGATTTTAAATAAACTAAACCTCTACAATCCTCTGATATGTTTTTTAAAAATCCAATGAATATTCATCTATTAAGACATGATATCAATGTATGAAAATAATTGATTTCTATAGTTCATGTAATGTCCCTACCCAGGTACTATATTTTGGTACCCCAATGCGGTTCATTGAATAACCTCAAGCATGCCTCCTCGAATGCCCAAGGCCGCCGAATAGCATTGAGGGTAAAATATGTTATGCGGGGAGACTATACTATATTTATAAAACTAATAAGATAGTGGAAATAAATTTAAAAATATCTAAAATAATAAAAATTAGTAGACAATAAAAGCTAATCCTTTTATAAAGAATCCCAAAACACAGGAAATGACCATAAAACACAATAGTAGAAATGCCATTCCATATATGTGTCACATGTCAATTCAAAAACCCAAAATAAAGTAAAAACGATAACTCCCAACCAATCCCACAATCATGTTTATTTCCCTTATTCATTATCCATCACGAATCTCAACTCAGCAATATAACATTGGTATTTTCCCTTATCCTGACATGAAAACCAGAAATGTACTCAGGTACCAATCGATATCCCAAGTAGGGTATGGGTAAAACACTGTATTCCACCAGAAACGTCATGAAAGGTAATATACAATATTTAATCGTTTATGATGTTTTATAATAAATAATAAACTAGAAAAAATAAGTAAACATGTTTCACATTTTTCATGGTCTTTTATTATAATTCATTTCAATTTTCATTTTGATAACTTGTAGTTTCAATCTATAAATCAGATAACATATATAATGTTTTTTATCCCATCATAATTAACATGGGAAAATAGAGCATCATTCTAGTTCCAAAAATCCAGGGTACTTGGAGCATCAGTGTAACACTGCGAAATTGTGGAAGAATAAGATTTTGTTTAATATCGTGTATGACATGAAAAAAAATTATATAAGGGACTATTAAATCCAGATACATAAAAATATATTTAATATTTAAAAAAAATTAAATCTATTCTTTAACTTCTAATTCACAAAATACTGATTTAGTTTGTATTACATTCAATAATTATATTCTTTAATGGCTTGCATTACATGAAAGATTTGGAATAGTGAATAATATTAATATTATTATTGGAATATAAATTAATACCCTATCCATTAAATTAAATTGTATAAATATAAATAATTATCTTGTGAAAATATATGTTTAAATTTATTGGTCCCAATTTAATTATAAATGAATGTGAAAACAATTTCAAAATAAAGAAACTGTATTCACAAAAAAAATATTTCTATACGCAAAAGAAATTTATTCTGAAAAAATTAGATTAATTTAAATTTTTGATGATATTAAGAAATTTATATATTATATATTATATAAAATAATTTTAAATTACTAAAATTGGGATGATAGGGATTATATAATAACAACTCCAATTTGAGAGATAAAAACTGTATTTTTTAAGGCAATTTTCCACATTTTAATTAACAAATTGTTTTAAAACTAAATTAATAAAATTTTATAAATTTTATTTTAAAAAATAAAATATAATTTTGAATTGTTAATTTAAAATTTATATTAGTGTTCATTTTTGGTATTTTGTATTGAATTTTCATTGTTAATGAATAGTGAAGAATTACTGAATTTTAATTGAAAACTTCATTTTTATCTACAAAATATATAATGTAAAATTATTTTTTGAATTTGTTTTAAAGTAAAATTTGTTAAATTTTATGTATTTTAATCCAATTTCTGTTAATTGAATCTATTTAATATTTAATGGTGATATAACAATTTAGTAAACACTTGGTTATTATCACTTTAAACATTTGTTTTCTCGGCATGAATAAAGGATTAATTTTAAAATAATTTTCTCAACATATTATATTTTAATTTTGATAAACATGTTATTTATTTTCAATAAGAATAATTTCGACTTTCTAATATGGTCAAATAATTTTTTACCTAGATATATTATTGAATTTAGTTAAAATTAATTATAGAAATTATGAGAAAAATAAATTTATCCAAGGACTAAAAATTAATCATTAGGGGCCAAGTGAAATAGAATCATGTAAAAATCCCAATGGTTCGAAATTTTTAGATCTTATACCTTATTTTGTTTTGTTTGGTTCATTATTAGAGCCACTCTACATTGAAGAAATTTGGGTGTAATTTCTTCTTTCAATAATTCACAAGTTTTCCGCTTAGCCAACATATAAAATATCTACCATCATCCCCTTCATCACACCTATTAAACCACTTTTTTTGCATCCATTACATTTCTTTATAACTAAAAAAATTACATCCCCTCATCCTATAATCCTTATCTTGACATTAAATGAATATTTAGAAGGAATTTTTGAATACATAAAGAGGATACCAAAAGAAGAGCTAACGGTCTTCTAAAATAACCTTTTTATTTTCTTTACTATTTCCTTCAATTATTTTTTTTCCATTGTTATTTAATAAAATAAATATCTTGAATAAAAAAATATTTTATTATGTTAATGGTATAAACTAAAACTATAAAAACATCCATCAAATGTGTAATGAAATCATCGTTGGTGTGTAAGGATGACTACCACCACTTAAACCGATGTCGTTCATTTTTCTATTACGTATTTTTAAGACTATGTATAAGAATGGAAATAATTTTTATATATGTTATCTATTATGTCTTTATTATTTTTTGATTATAATTTTAAACAAAACATGATTCATTCTATGTTGTGGGAATATGATAACGTTGTTCGTGTGTACGATGGAGTACTGCCACCCAAATCGATGAGATTGATTAATGCTTCACAAGGAATTAATTAAGGATTGTGTTAATAAATTTTATTGATATATATATATATATGTGTGAAATTAAAATGATACTGTAATGATTATGTATATATACATCATTTACTTTTATTTTTTTTAATACAATAATAAAATGGAAACATTGTTTATGCATATGTACAACCTATAGTCGCCAAGAATGGTGTATTTCATTTATTATCACCTACTTTTATAGATTACTCAAATTACATATATAATAATTATATAGAATAATTAAATAATGGTTTAAATTATTAATATTATTAAATCACTATTGAATTTAGAGAAACCAAAAAGATAACATGTCAAAACATATTAAAAAAACTGGGCAATTAACACCAAAAATGATGAAAATAATTAAATATTATTAATGAAAGGGTAATAATATCTTATAAAACTATCAAATATGGTATCATAAATTTTAATATTGTTTGTTGAATAGTTTAATTACATTATTAAAACCATTATAAATGAATTTAAATTATTTTTAACCAAAAGTGAGAATAAGGTAAGGGATTTCATCTCAATGTCATTTTATTGAGGCATATTGTATTGTTATGAACATAGTTTATTTTATATGGTGTATATGATACCCATATAAAATTTAATATAAAAAATAATTCATTATTAATTATATTATGATTTGAAATTTTAATTATTTCATATAAATGAATTTGAAATTAAAGTTACTATGTGGTGAAGAAATTTCATAACTCAATTAATTTTCATTGGGTTATATTACTTCTTCATTATTGTTAACAGTATATGATTATTTTTCTAATGAATTTTTACAATTTATTTTTTATTGTAACTTCTTTTATATTTATTTATAGTTTATTCACACAATTAATTCATTTATTAATTATCACATCAATGTTATGATCATTTTAATGGTTCATTTTACAATATAATTCAAATTTAGATTGTTTACTCTTGAAATTTTGTTAAATGAAATATTATGATTATTTCTTATTTAACCATTTTATTTTATTCTATTTTGGTCAATAATGATATTTTTAACTAGTATTACCTTTTATAACCTCTATGGTAATTTGAATTATTGAGAAGTAATTTTTAATAAAATTCCACTTCATTTATCTCTTTGGTCATAAATATTTTTTCTTAAAAAACTCTATTTTATAAAAAAATTTATTTAAAAATTTAAAATTTATTTATTAAAAAAACATGTTTCAATTTTTATTATTTTAAATTTTTTTTCAACCAAATATTCTTTCCACTTTTCAAATGAGGGACCTTTTTAGAAATCAAAAGTAATGTTATTTTTACCGTTTACATAATTACCCACCGTCATTTAATTGAATTATATACTAGAATTTTACACAGATATTTTTAATAAAAATGTTTTTAAAAATGTATTTCACGGAAAATATTTTCCAAAATTTTTTTCAAAGTGAAAATTATATCTTCATCGAGAATTTTTTATAGATCTTTATCATTTCATTAATGAAAACAATCCGTATTTTTAATCCAATTTTTATAAATTGTATTGATACAATCGTCATTCTTCATATAGATATATTAGGATTATTTTGAACAATGATATTATATATGTTCACTTCCTTGAATAGTTTTCATATTCATTGACATCCCATTGAGTTATTCACATTTTTTTGATAATTTAACAATAAATTTCCCCTAAATATCCATATCATTTATCATAGATTTGATTATTTACTAAACCATCTTTTATTTTTATATATGGTGTTTACATTGAATTTTATTTGATTAACTGTTGAAATATTGATAAATCTGTATCCTTTACTCAATACAAATATTTTATAAAGAACACTATTTACAGATTAAATCAATTTTCTGATTTTAAGGAATGATTAGGATATGAAATACATGGTTTGGGGACTCTTTAATGCAATCCCCTTAATGAATTGGTATTCTCATATGAAGAATAATTTTCTATCCACAATTAAATGTGTTTCACCCAGTATGTTTTAAACATTATTGTGGATAGATCGTGATGGTAAATGAATTATTTTCCTAGGAGAAATTACGTATGAATGTTAATAATTTCCTTCATTGAATATTTAGTTATTACTATCCAAGATATTTTCCTTATGAAAAAATATTAGGATGCATTTTATTCTTATTTTATTGATTAAATGGATTGAGATACATGTTATTTACAAATCTATGTCTATTATTCATTATTGTTTATTTAAATGGAATGTGTGTTTAGTTATTTACCAAGAAATATTAATTTTACCTTATCCGCTTATTTAAATGTAATGTGTGTTCAGTTATTAACCATTCCATGTTGTCTACTCTCAGTTATTTATAATTTATTCAATAATATTTATCTCTTACTGAGCATTTGAGGTCACCCTTATTTTGTTTCCATTCCCAGAAAATTCCATGAATTTTAATATGACTGATATACAAGGATATTCTATAATGAATAATGTTATTTCAAAGATTTTTTATTTATATTTATTAAAATGTAATATGTGAATCATGTTTGTATCTATATTACCAGGATTACAAAACCAATGATTCATTCGAGATTTGAATATTGAATCATTTCCAATGTAATGGTAGCATGAACTGGTTCAAGGTTTTTGGGATTGGGGTCTCTAGAGTTAGTAATTTATAAAGTTTAGTATAATCCTTTGCATCTATATATAAGAAAAAACATATTAGGAAACATAACTATATGATAGAATTTGAGGATATGTATAGAAGAACATCCTAAATTCTAGGTAAGGTAGAGATTATGTGGGTCCTTATAGTAATAAATCCATGTATAGATACTAAAATTGGACATGGTTGTAGAACAGATATACCTAGAGGTAATAAATCCAAAAATAAACATCAGGCATGACTCAAGCATAACTAATTACAAAAAAATTGGTCCTTACATCATACATGGTTTTACAAAGTTGGGGGATATTCAAATTATAATTCACATTTTCATTAAAATACATTATGGATGATTTAAATAGATAATGAAAATTAATTAACCAGGATAAACCCTATACTATGGAATGAAATGTGTTTAAATTAAATAGTCATAGTATCCTTGTATTGGTATTCAATAAAAAATTATAGAGGTAATTTACCCATAGTATTTTGTGATGAGAATCGTGAAACGTCTAAGGATTGTGTCAAATTTTAGATGTATGTGTCTCTTAATAAACATAATTGTTACAGATACTATCATGGGATAACTATTTTAAGATTGAAAAAATGAACAACGACTCAATTAAATCATTAAATTTTTATGTATGTATATTTTACAAATATTAAGGATATTTTGGAATAATTGTTTTGAAATATTTCCCATTAGTAGTACATGTTTTAATTGAAAAGTTATTTAAGGAATAATGCATGTACATTTAATAAATAAATTTTTAAAGTTATTAATATCATATAGGGTTAATATTATGATTAATGACATTTTATTATTTTACTTTTTGAAAAATGGGTTTATTGAAAACCCTAGTAAAAATTATATTTAATTTTAATGATGTCCATAATATTTATTTTTTGAATTATATAAATATATTGCAGTAAATGTAAAACCTATATTTCATGTGACAACGCATTTTATCTATATATTACATAGGGTTTGAACCCACAACCAAATGAAGATAAGGGTTTAATTCCAACCACTGACCAACTCAATGTCTTGGTTTATAGGTCATTATTTTTAGTTTAACTGTTTGAAAAAGAAATATTAATGGTGAACCATTAGTATTTATTTTGAGGTTACAGATTAATTTTTTTACCGTATTGGTTTTTAAATATTATTAGAGGAATATGAAAATATTTTTTAGTCTTTAATATATATTATAATATATTAATATTTATTTTTGGTGATTTAGTTATAAAAAAATCATTTTTGGATATTATTTTCTTGGAGTAATTGATCAACGAACAATAAAATGATGAAATAATTCCTATGGAATAAAAATATATCATGAAACTATATTTCCTTATATTATTAAGTATTAAAATAATTACTTAACTTCTGAAAAATGATCTTGAGATTCAATTATATCTTATTATCTTTATTTATGATGATATCAATGAACATTTAAAGCCTATTAGATTTATAGATTTAAGGCATTAAACTTTTCATTGTTCATTCACATTACTATGATAAATAACATAAATATATCTATATAATATTTATGATTTTTCTCCATTTCCATATCTTCACATTTCACTAATGTTCTATTAGTTGGGAACCTACTTATGTGTCCTTTTATATAACCATCGTACTTCCCTTCCTCTCTTATTAAGAGGACAATTTATTAGCCATTTATAATGTGGGTTTTTCAAAATTTAAATTTGAAAATATAAAACATATCATATATAATATAATTTTTTGATTTATATGATGCAATTTATATAAGGTGGGGATTATGTAACACCCTGAAATTCTGAAAGAATAACACTTTATTTAAAAGCATGTATTAAACACAACACCAAGACTATAACGGAATAAAAAAATAAAATATATTTACAATTTAAAATAAAATAAATAAATAATATATCTTGAAATTGAGACAATACAGAGTTATCCTTTTTTATATGCAATAATGGCTTTCATCAATGGCCTTGCGTTACACACAAGACTAAGCTTTACCGAACACTATTAATATAATTATTTAAAATTAAAATTATAAACTAGTCCTAAATTTGAGGTTATAAATATAATTAAATACATTATTAAAACATGTGGTCGAATTCATTGGTTACCAATTAATTGAAAAGGAATATAAAATTTAATTGAATATAAAGGAAATGTATTCCTAAAAAACCATTTCTATTCACCAAAGGAATTTTATCTTAGTAAATTAAATTGATAAAAAATATGGGATAATATCAATGAAATTTATATATCATATATTCAATAATTTTTTTTTGATATTTATCCAATATTTTTATAGTAATAATATAAGATCAAATATTATTCTACGCATAAAAGGCTGTATTTTTTCTAAACACGATTTTCCACTTTTTAATGGCTCATATATTTTAAAACTAAATTGGGAGACTTTTATAACTTTTATTTTAAAAATTAAACATAAATTTCCAAATTATTATCATCAAAATCATATTATGATGAATTTTTGGTAGTTTTCTGCATAGTTTCATTTTTCAATGAATATGAAATAATTCTGAATTTTACCTAAACACTAACTTTCCATCTAAAATATTTCGAATGTTAAATTATATTTTTAAAGTGGTTTTAAAATTATAATAGTTAAATTATTCCTATATTAATCCAATTTATGTAATTGGAGTCAATTTTAAAATTAATTTAAATATAAAATTGTAAAAAACTTTTGAACATTTTCTCTTTAAAACTAAATTTCTCATCAAGTCTATGGGATTAATATTAAATAAATTTATGTAAATTCTATGATTTAAACATGAAAATTTTGGATTAATTTTTTTTAATAATCATAAAATATTATTATCATATGTTCAACATAATTTTTGATAAAAAATAATTGTTAATGTTGTTAAAATTAATTATTGTGATTAAGATAAAAACTAGTTTACCTACAGACTGAGGATTATGGTTAAGGTGCCAAATGAGATAGAAACATGTCCAAAACAAATTTCCTGGTCATATTAATAACTTATACATAAATTTCTAAAGATTTGGAAATTATTGGATCCACAATACCTTGAAAATATGTGGGTTGAATTCCCTCTTTTAAAAATTTACATGTTTTCCACTCACCCCACATATAAAAGGTCTCCCCCTCTTCCCCTTCTTTACACCACCCAATGAACTTTTTTTGGCCCAAAACCTTCCCAAATCACATATAAACTTATTTACAATAATCTTATAAGAAATATATTGGAATTAAATCCAACTCAGAAAGGCATTAGAAATAACCTAAGGAGGATATCTAAAGAAGAGGTAATGATCTTCTAAAAGTGTTTGTATTTTATTTCATTATCCACCTCCTTCAATTATTTTATATAATTATTATATAATAAACTCATTATATTAAATACAATTATTTTTTTATGTTACGTTTATGACCTTAAATTTAACAAAATTCAATAAAATAGGTTATGAAATCATCTTTTGTGGGTACGACGAACTACCACCTCGTGAACTGATGTCATTCATTTTTCCATTTACAACATACGTGGCTGAAAATAATGGTGTAAATATTATTTATATATGATAATTATGATAATTAAGATATATTTATGATCTATAAATTATTATATAATCCATACCCTCATGATTTCAATTTTTTAGGAATACGATTACATCGATCGTGTGTACGGTTGAAGACTACCTCGCGAAGCAATATGATTCTTTAACTCTTTACATATAATTTATTAAGAATGGATTTAGTAAAAATATGTAATATATATGACATTAAAATGATACTATAATGATAATATATATATGTTATTCAATGTTCTTTCAATATGAATAGAAAATGGAAACAACATTAATGAATATGTACAGTTAACCATCTCTTTGACCGATTTATTTCATTTCAAATTAGTATATAGTATGGATTAATAAAATTACATATATAAAGAATATATAAGGTATTTAAATCATTTTTTATATTATTTAGATGAATAAATCATGATTTAATTTGGAGGAACCTATAATAACATGTCAAAACATTCATGAAAAACAAGGAAATTAACACTCGAAATGGTTAAAATAATGAATGATTATTAAAAAATAGGTAATAATATTTCATAAATGGACAATAAATGAAATAATAAATGTTATTATGGCTCTATAATAAGTTATTAAAATTACTAAAACCGTTATATAAGAGTTTAAATGATGATAAACCAAAAGGGAGTGTGAGTTATATGATTAATTCTCAATATCATTTCACTGAGGCATATTCTAATGTTATGAACCTAGTTTCATTTATATGGTGTATATACTAACCCTATTAAATTTTAAATAATTATTAATTTTTTATTAATGGTTTTTTTGGTTTCAATGTCAAATATTTCATCTAAGGGAATTTTAAATTGATGTTAACAAGTGGTGAAAGAGATTTCATAACCCAGTTCATTTTCATTGGGTTACATTACTTCCTTGTTTTCATTAATATTATATTATTTTTTGTATGGTTATTATTTACTATATATTTTTTTATTTTAAAATTATTATGTTTAATTATATATGATATACATAACATATTAATTTATTAATTATTACTTTAATTTTATGATCATAATAAGGGTTTATTTCATAATCTCATTCAAATGGATATTGCTTATACGTGAAATTCCATTAAAAGAAATTATAATATAATGGTTAAATATAAACTTCCATTTTATTATCCTCTAGTTAATCAAGATCTTTTGGAATTTATAGTACCATTTTCCCACACTTTAGTACTTTTAATTATTGATAAAATGTTTTAATAATATATTTCTTCTTTTTTCTCTTCGGACGGAAATATTTTTTCTTACCAACACATGTTTTATAAAATATTTTCCAGATATTTATCATTAACATTTTCAAAATGATTTATTAAAATAAACATTTACTCATTTGTATTTTTACAGAAACATTGGAATGGAATATTCCTGTCACTTTTAGAACAGGGAACCTTTTTATAATGAAAAGGAATTATATTTTTATCTTCTATAGAAATACACGATGTCATTTCATTGAAGATTCCTTTTAATGTTTTCAATGTTATTTTTAAAGAATATCTTTTAAAAATTTATTTTCAAAATTAAATTTCATTAAAAATTATTCAGAAAAAAATAATTTTCTATAAAAATTATTCAAAAATATTTTTATTTCACCAACTATAATAACACTTATTCTTGCATTAATGGGTAGAAGATTTATTAATACCCTCATTTTCTTCCTCTAGATGGATTATAATTATTTTCCCCAATTATTGTATTGGAATTATTTTTATTGAATCATTTTTGTAATTATTAAATTCTAATTGATCAGTTAACTTTTATGTGATAGTTTATTGTTAAATTTACCCTCAATATCCACATCATTTGTCATAAACATGATTTTTTCATAAAAAATATAGTATTTTTATAGATGGTGTTATCTTTGAAAGTAATATGATTACCTGGGGAAATATTGATAATTTTTATATCCTTTACTATATAATTATATTTGTTAAGGCATGTTTTAAATAATTAAATTAATTTTTTGATATATGAGGAATGTTTTGGACATGAAAGACATGGGTTGGGTACAGGTTAATTCAAGACCCTCGATAAATTGGTAATCTCAGGTGATGAATCAGCTGGCTATCAAGAGAAAATAGTTTTCACTTATTAGGTTTAAAAAAATTTTGGGTATAGATCTTGACCCTAAGTTTATCATGTGTCTGGGAAACATGATGTTCGATTGTAACATCCCATATTTTTTAAAAGGAAACACTATATAATTAACTAAATGAATGAGTAAAATGTGAAATTTATAACTGAGATGTTAAAATTACTTTTTTCACTTTTGTGATTTTAATTTCTAAAATCTAACATTCATGGTTCCCATCAATAAGTTATTAGGAGTCAGGTGAAACCAACATGTTTTTTTTGTGAGTAGTTACGCACTCTTATGAATATTAACGTGAATAGTAATAAGACCAAAATGAACTATAAATTTTGTTATTATTTTATTTTCATAAGGCTTTATGATAATGACATCTTGGTTAATTTTTCATTGTAATATAAAAGCAGTTCTTGTTTTGAAATTGTTAATTTTTGAATTAAGTATGATTTTAATTAAAAATTATATTAATAATTTTTAGAAATTATTTTTCAAAAAATGGAGTTCATTTTTAATTTCCAAATGTTGAAAATGTTTAGCGTCAATATTTGGTATTTTTCTGAAAGAGTTGATTTTTCAGTAAATAGTAAAAATATAATTTTGAGTTTCGGTGTGTTTAATTACATTGTTAA
Source organism: Viscum album (assembly GCA_963277665.1). NCBI lineage: Eukaryota > Viridiplantae > Streptophyta > Magnoliopsida > Santalales > Viscaceae > Viscum > Viscum album. Next base: position 242,001,040 of record OY728166.1, read on the forward strand.
TAATTTAATAACAACGTAATAATTTTGTTCAACTTGTGTAATGTTAAAATAATATGTGAGGTGTCCCAAGTGACTAATACCATGGTCAAATATCATGGCAAGCCCATGGTTTTTCAAATACCACTATAGTAGCGGCCGTTATATATTATTAAAATATTCCCTTGATTTTTCTATAAATACCAATCCATTCTATCATTAAATTCATTCCAAATTCCTCCTCAATATAAGCTTTGTCCTTGAAACCTACCTAGTAGTCCTCCTAAGGTTTCCTCAATCCCCCAACATCCAAACCTTCTAGTCTTTGTAGTTACTCTATAAGGTTTGAGAATTATCAACTACTTTCTTTTTCCATCCAAGTTCTATTTTATGTGGTATAACTATCTTATTTCCATAACTAGTTCTTATTTCAATTTTATCCTCTATATATACTGTTTTATGATTCATTTATGTATGGGAGACCATTTCCCCCTCTTTTCTTTAATGTTTTCTGAAACCATGATGCATCACCATTAGGCTACCGATTTTTCGTAAGGAATTTGTCAACTTTTCTTCATGTTCCTTTATATTCATTTTCATTCCTCACTTTACTCTTATACAAGGAGAATAAAACTACATAAATCTTGTATATTCTGTATGTTCTCATGTTCATTGAAAACTCATCATCTTTCTTCTTCTCCTCTTCCACTTATTCAGGAACAAAAACAGTGTCCGTGATGTGGTGAATTACCAACCTCAAAGATGATGTGATTTCAATTTGAATTAATTACATGAGAGATGGTCATGAAACCATTTTTATAGTTGAACTATATTATATTATATATATTATATCCTATATAATTTTATTAATATAAACTATTTACATATTACTTTATTATTAAACCAAACAAGTTTGTTGTGGTTGAAAAATATTCTAAATTAATCTAAATGATCATCATTAAATTTTAACTAATCATTCATACACATGGTATATAAAATAACTCAATATAAGATAATTTTAACTCCTAGGATTTCCTTAAAAACATGTAATATCATTTATGTATGTTTATCCATGATCTAGATGAAATTCCATTTGTGAATACAAGGAAACCATTTTAAAAAAATTCAAAAACAAACATTCACGAACTATGGATTTGAACCCTAAAACTCATCCAAAGAATAAACAAATTACCTAATAAAACCCTAATTAGCCAAATTCATGTATAAAAGGTTCTATAATTGTATATTAATGAAAATAATGTGGTTATTCAAGACTTTAAAGTGATGAAATCTTTCACAAACAATGATAAGGGAAATTATCATACCCAACATTCTTTCTTTGGGTTCTCCCTCTTTCACATTATTTTTGGTATGGTTACTAATTAAAATTATTTTTTCTTCAATATATTTTCTATTCTGGGATATTAATGTTGTCTAATTGATTTTATTAATAACCCAATGTCTTCCAAATTAACTCCTCTTTTAAGAAGACATATTTTACTTCTCACTCAAAGTCGATGGTTCTTGTATCATGTATGTTATTTCCTATTTCTTCTGGGAAAAGAATTTTTATGAACATACAATGTGAAACCCATTTCATTACATGGGTGATTTTATGTTCATGTTTATATTTTTTTAATGTGGAATTCGTGATAATGTTAATATTATGATGTTAGAGGTGTGCTCGAAATTATATAGTGTAATATGAATGTTAGAATGTGACAGGTGCGCCCTGAATTATACAGTGCTCCATTGCATTGGGTAATGTTATGAATCTCATGAGTAAAACAGAAATGATGTATGAACATGATTCTATCATTGGTCACAAGTATTTATGGTAGTTAAAAACAAAGACATGATGTTTCATTTTTTATGCATTGCCTCATTTCATGAATTTATTAATGATTCCTCTCATGTTCATGAGCCAATGCCTAAGTTATGATTATCCTCACCCCATGTTATATTGTTCTGATCTATCCTATTACTGGGATTTATCTCACACCTTTTTTAGGTATATCCTCAGGTGACTACATGTACTAAGGAGAGGTCAAGTGCCAATAAGAATCTAGAGAAGAAGGAATTAAATGAATATTTATGTTCTTTAAAACTCTGATTTAATGTATCATTTGTCTAATACTCCCAAACCTAGACTAGAAAAGGGGTTCAAATCATTAATATACTATTTATTTTTCTATTATATTTTATGCAAAAAATATACACATCATGTTTGAGTAATCAATCTAGATGTGCAGGTTTAAGTCTTTACATTTTCTATCAGAAAAATGGTCTAGACAACATTGGAGATTGGATGTTATCATTTTAAAATAATCTTTTAAACATATGGTTAATTAGGTACAGATATGAAAATTGTTTTTCTTAATTATCAACATATATATTTTTAATTATAGGTACAATGAAAGAATTGTGAGGGAACAATTCATTTAAGGGGAGAATAATGTAACATCTAAATATTTTAAAAAGGAAACACCATGTGGTTAAATGAACAAGTGAGTACTATGTTAAATTTATAACCAAGTTGTTAATCTTATTTTGGTCACATCTTTATTTTTAATTTCAAAATTCTGACACACACCATTGCGATCAGTATGTTATTTGGAGTCTGATGGAACCAACATGTTTTTTTGTTGAATAGTAACATAACCTTATGAATAGTAATCTGACCCAAATGAATATTATATTTTAATATTATTTTATTTTAATAAGGCTTTCAGATAATCACATCTTGATTAAATTTTCAATGTAATATAAAAGAAGTTCTATTTTTAAAATTGTTAATTTTTTTAATTAAGAATGATTTTTTTAAAAAAATAAAATTAATAATATTTAGAAGTTTTTTTTTCAAATAATGAATTCCATTTTTGAATTATAAAAGTCTAAAAATGGTTAGGGTGAATTTTTTGTATTATTTTGAAATAGTGGATTTTTCTGTGAAAGTCATCAAAAATGATGTTTTGAGTATCAGTGTGTTTAATGACATAATTAAGGATATAATAATGATTTAATAATTCTGGACAACTTGGTTATATTAAAAATAAGGTTTGAGGTGTCCCAAGTGGCTAATACCATGGGAAAATACCATGGACATGCCCCTGGTATTGCAAGTACCACTAAAGAGCTGTCTCTTGAAAATTATTAAAATATTCCATCAATTTTGCAATAAATATATATCCATTACATCATTCTATTCGTTCAAAATTCCTCCTCATTGAATATATGGCCTTTTTTCCTCCCTATTTATCCTCTGTAGGTGTCCTCATTCACATAAGTTCCAAACCTTCTAGTCTATGCAGTCTCTCTATAAGGTAAAATAATTCTCAACTTCTTTCTTTTTCCATCCAAGTTATCTTTTATGTGGTATAACATTCATATTTCCATACCATGTTATTATTTACATATTATACTTTATCTCTACTGTATTATGATTTATTTATGGATGGGTGACCTTTTTCTCCTCCCTTTTTGATTTTCTCTAAAACCATGATGAATTGCTGTTAGGCTGCCAAATTTTCGTAAAGAATTTATCAACTTTTTTCAAGTTTCTTTTTCTTGCTTTTCATTCCACACATTACTCTTATAAAAGAAGAATTAATTCAATATAAATCTTTTATATTTTATCTATTCTCCGGTTCATGGAAAATTCATCATCCTTCTTCTTCTGCTCTCCCACTTAATCAAGTAAAAAACATTGTTTCTGATGTGTTGAATTATCGACAACAAAGACGATGTGATTTCAATTTTCATTAATTTCTTCAGAGCCGATCATGAAAAAATGTTTATGGTTGAACCAGATTATATTATTTGTGTTATATACTATTATATGTTCTTCAACTAACTTATGTACATATTACCAAATTATTAAACAAAACAAGATCATTATTGTCAAAAAATCACCCGAATTAACCCAAACGATCATCATTAAATTTTAACTAGTGATTCATCCACATGTAATATAAAATAATTCAAGATAAGATAATTTTAACTCATTTAATATCATTAATAACATGTAATATTATTTTTTTTATTTATCCATGTTCTCGATGAACTTGTATTTATGAATACAAAAGAACCATTCAAGAAACCCATAAAAAACATTCCCAAACAACGGATTTGATCCCTATAAGTCATCCAAATGCTCATAAAATAACTTAATAAACCAATTTCATGTATACATTGTTATATAATTGTCAATTAATGGATCTAATGTGGTTATATAGCATATTAAATTGAATAAATCTTTCAGATACAGGGGAAGGGGAAATTCATGAACCCAACATTCTTCCATTGGTTTCTCACTCCTTCATTTCATTTTTGGTATGGTTAATCCTTAAAAATCATTTTTAATCATTATATTTATTATTATGTGATATAAATGTTCCCTACTAGATTTTATGAAAAACCCAATTTTTCCCAAAAGAACTTCTATTTTAATAACACACCTTTTACTTCTCACTCAAAGTTGATGGTTCTTGTATCAAGTATCTTATTTCCTATTTCTTTTGGGAAATTTTTTTTTTATGAATGTAAGATGTGAAACCAATTTAATTCCATAGGTTATTTTATGTTAATGTTTCAATTATTTGTAATGTGTCATGAATGATAATGTCAATATTATGATGTGATGTGTGCGCCTGAAATTATATAGCGCAATATGAATATTTGAATGTGACGGGTGCGCTCTGAATTATACAGCGCTCCGATGCATTGGGTAAAGTGATGAATCTAATGAGTAAAATTGAAATGATGTGTGAACATTATTCTATAATTACTCATATATATGTGTGATAGTTAACCACTAATACCTGATGTTTCATTTTTTATGCATTTCCACATTTCGTGTCTTTTATTAATGCTTCCTCTTATGGTCATGAGCTTATGCCTATGTTATGATAATGCTCAACCCGTGTTATATTATCCTTATCTATCCTAATAATAGGATTTTTGCTCACCCCATTTTGACATATATCCTCAGGTGACAACATGTACTAATGAGTGGTAATGTTCCAATAAAAAGCTAGAGAAAAAAGAATTAAATGAATATTTATGTTATTTTGTAAAATCTGATTTAAGGTAATGTTTTTATAATCCTACAGATCCGGGATTGGAAAACGTCATCAAATTTATAATATAAAATGTATTTTTCTGATATCTATTATATATGAAAATACAGAACTTGTTTTAGTATTAAATCCAGAAGTGTGGGTTTAGGGCTTTACACCGATAATTAATAATTTCTTTCATTCAGTGTCCAGTTACAAAAATCCATGAGATTTTCACTATGAAAAACTCTTTATATGCATTTCATTATTAATTTATTGATTAAATGGAATGTGTTTTTAGGTATTCAATTTTCAATATTGAGTATTCCTTATCCAGTTATTTAAATGACATGTGTGTTCAATTATTTTCATTTTTTTATTGATTGTCATTATCTAGTTATTTAAATAGAATGTGTGTTTAGTTATTTACCTTTCCTTGTGTATTATTCCCATTTATTCATTATTTATTTTTATTTAATTAACTTTAATGATCATTTCAGATCACCATTATTTTATTTCCCTTCCCATGGTGTTATAAAATTTTTACTATGAAATATATGCAAAGATATTCTAAACAGAATAAAGAAATTTTCAAAAGAAATATGTTGTAAATTGTTTGGTAAAATGAAATGTGTGAATTGGGTTTGTCTATATTTTACAAATAAACCTAAATTGATCATTCCTCTGAGATTTGAATCTTGTATCAATGCCAATGTAATTGTATAAGGAACCATTTATGATCATCTGGGATCAGGGTCGCAATAATCAGTCGCACACCATTATCTTTGGTACAGAGATCATTAGTATACCACTAAAATCCTGGGTACTTGGAGCATTAATCCAACAATAATTTCATTCCATTATTCTCACATATTCATGTTCAACATAATAAAAAATTTATTAAATATAAAACACTATACAATTTCTTTTAAAATATATACATTCAACCAAATTACCATCATTCGTCACACATCTCAAAAACACTTACATGTTATGACATATATTCATCCATATCAGGTTAACATGATAAATTGATTAAAAATTGTTTAATTCTATAAACCATAAAATTTCCAATTTTCATTATACTATTTTTACTTCAAGAACATTACACACACCTTGTGTAGCTGTTTAACCTAGTCTCATAATCTCTAATGGTTCGAACATGATCCGTGAAGGGTCTCACAGTTTCATAAGGGTTAAATTCACTTTTCCAAATAAAATATAATCATGAAACATGGTTCTGAAATGATATGAATGCAACACTTAATCACCATCAAGACAATGAGAAATAACATATAGACAAACAACCTTAGGATCATTAGTGAAAATGAAGAACGACACTATAACCTTCAAGACATGGGTTTCGATATCATTTACATCAATAGATCTTACCCTAAAACATCAAAATTCCCATCATGGATCTTGAATCTATCACCAATGGATTTAATTAAAGATTCTAGAAAATTTAATAATAAGTGATCTAGGAATAATTACCAAGAAAGGAACTTACTCATGAATCTGAATCTCTCATAGGCTTTAAATCCGCTTAAACTTACTCCCCAATTGAAGGGGATCACCTATAAAGACTTGTGAACAAAAGGAGTTCAAAAATAGTGAGATTTCAAGAAAATAATTCGTTAATATTTTATCATAGATAAGATGCATTAATTTCGAGCTACCAACTATACGTTGCATAGTTATGTCATAGGTTTGGGAAAATCCTGTTCCAATAGTGTGATGATAATATCTCAAGTCATCAGCTCACATGGTTGGCTCACACAGTTAGATAAAATGTGAACCAACTATGGTTTCCCCACTATTGATTATTTCATAGTTTCCCTTTATCTTCTTCATGGCTTGGAAAAACTGTTTTCCAACCATGAAGAGTTATTGTCCCTCCTTCCACATGAAAAATGGTTTTTATGGGGTTCATGGGTTGTACTAATTGTTATCTAAACATGAACCTATAGAAAAGTATCCAAAAAATTATAAAGACCATATGAACTTCCTGAACCATAACACAATGATTATATATTCTAAAAATATTTAAATTAAGCTTTAGGTACCTAAGAAGAGAATAGAAGTTCCTAAAAAAGGTTGGGTTCTTAAAATCACCCCAAATTACAATTGCACACCCACATGATGAAATTTAAAGAATCAATAATATTCCAAGGTAAAATGGTTGGGACGTTGGGCCTACATATCTTATTCCATATACGTTGTTTCCTCCTAAACATATCATAGCTTTCATATTACTATGATGAACAACCTAGTCATTCCCAAAAAAAGTTGTCATTGTGATCTACAATAAAAATCAAATGCTCCTCAAAGGACACATTATCTTGAAGCTCAAAATAGTCCACATCTATCACATGATAAGTGTTGGTGTGATACTTCCAAATCAATGAAGCATGTAATACATTTTTTATTTCCTAATACGATGTTGAAAAATCCAATCGATAAGACCCATGTGTTTTCCTCTCCATAATCTCAAATTGTCTGACTAACCTATGTGCCAACATACCCTGCACTAAATTTTGATGGTGACAAAATCTTGGTAACACCAAAAAGGAAAAATTGTATCCCGCTATAAATTATTTATGTTGATTATGTATATCAACATAATACTTCTAAATACTCAATGTTTAGTGATACATTTTTTAATTAACTGAACTTATTTTGATATCTCTTAAATGAGACTCGATACTAGCAACTCTGACTCACCTACCTCTATCAAAAATTAATGTTGTTTGTGTGGCCTACTATAGATTGAGTCACATTGTTACATCTAAATAGTCACCTGATAACAGTTGTTATATGAAAATTAAATTGGACCCCATTCTTTCTCTGATGATCCAATAAATTCTGGAACATATTTTTGTAGTATAAAGTCGTACTCAGAAACATTTCAATACCAAACACCTTATTTTTATCATTCTATAAGTATAAAGAAAAACATTTTTATTGAGCCTAAACTATAAATTTATGCACCCCCTGAAAAATGACTATCATTGAATCATAAAAGTCTCATAACTGATCAACTTTGATAGTTTTCATACTTGGAAAGAAATCGACCACTTTTGTCAACTGTTCCACGATCATCCATATTGTGTCATTATTCGGAGGGGTTCTTAGAATACCTACCACACATTAAATTTTGATATTTCCCCATTTTGAATCATGAATGATAAAATTATATAAAAGGATGAAAGGTTGTTTATTCTCAGCCTTCACTTCCTGATAGGTTAAAAATCATGTCACAAAACCCGTAATATCATTTTTCATTTCCAGCTACCAATACTATCTCCAATGATCACAGAACATCTTGGTAAAACCAATGTGAACCTACCACTTCAATGCATGAAAAAATGTATCATCAATTCCCACATATAAGTTGGGACAAAAACACAGTACTAAAAATATATTATCTCATCATCATCTATAATATAATTGGGATGTGCCTCCCTACATTCACATCTGTCCCTAAACTACGGACACTCCCTTTCAACATACCACATTTCCTTAATTAGAGTCAGGAGTATAGGATCAATGAACAAGGATACAAGGGTTATCTTTTCCCATTAATCTTGACCATCCATGTGCATCATAGTAATAAAATCCCTAATTTTCCTCATAGAACTTGAATTTCAATCCTCTTGATCCTGTGTATTTTTTAATAATGTGTTAGGAACACTATTTTCATTCCATGGAATATATTCTATCAAGAAAGAAAAATATTTCATAAAATTGACACATATCTACTACTAGATATTAAAATCCCATTGAGAAAACTTGTACATATGTATTTTGTGGTTATTATAAACAATAAATTTTTCACCTAGAAGGTGATTTCATCAGCACATTAAATCATAAACCACCTGTCCCAAATCAAGATCTGGCATGGGATAATTTCATTCATGTATCCTCAATTTTATTGATCTATATATCTTGACACTATCTCTCTGCATCAACACTAACTGAATTTCAATCCTGGACACATCACAAAACAAGTTATACTCCTCATTTATCATGGGTAGGATCAAAATTTCGGTTTTAGTCAACGTCTTTTGTTACTCTTGGAAGGTATTCTCAAATTCTCTAGACCAGTCATACATTATACCCCTTTTTCGATTATAAAATAGTGCTTCCAAATTAGAAGTGTCCCTGATGAAATTTATGTAATCGTCCACTAAAAATAAAAAATTGTATATCAAATACATTTTTGGGATACTCCCAAGAAACAACTACATGAAAATTCTCTGGTTCCATCGATAAACCTTCATCTAAGATGATGTGACCTAAAAAAATTAACTCTATCAATCCATAAAATAAATTTAAATGGTTTGGAATATAACAAATTCTCCCTCAGTGAACTGAATATGTGGTTAAGATGTTAGCCAAGATCATCATTTGTCTGGGAGTACACCGACAAATAATCAATGAAAATAACCACTAATGTATTAGAGTGTGTATGGATGATTCATTTCATTGAAAAAATAAATATTGTGAAAGTATTTTTAAATCTAAATGAAAATAAAATGAACTCATACATTCCATACCTATTTATGAAAGATTTTTATTGTATATCAAAAGGTATCAATCTTATCTAATGACACCATATCTTCAAAAAGATCTTAGAGAACACAAAAGTACCCCACATCTAGTCAAAAAGATCATTAATACAAGGAATAATAAACAATTTCTTAACTTTCAACCTATTTCAATTCCATTAGTCAACATACAAGTGAAATGTTCGATAAAATTTATTGGAAAACAAGACTAGATGACCACATGGATATGTACTTAGATGGATATATCCATTATCTATAAAGTATTTTTGATTTTTCATACTCTCTTCAAGCTCTAATTGTTCCATTCTTTAAGTAAGTAAAATGTTCAATCTACATGAAATGGATCTATTAAAAACAAAATATATCTCTTAATAGGCATCCCTAATAAGCCTTCAAGAAACATGTGATAAAATTTATCCACTATGGGTAGAAATACACTATTCTTAACATCCTGTAATCCAAAAAAATAGATGAAACTTTGTTGGTGAGATACCCCTGAACTGATGAACTGGCCAAGTATGACCGACTAGGGTATCCTATTATCCATGATTAATATATCACACACCCTTAGGATATGTTAATGTTACTCACCTATGGTAATAATAGATTTTCTATTTGTACAATAATATACAGAATAGACAGAAATTCATGTCAGAGACTAATATCTCAAGTACATAAACATCACAATGTAAATGACACTCACCAATATTTAGGTAAAACCCCTTGAATAGACATATATCCTTTGAATATGCTCTCAAATGGGTGGTATTGTCATTTCCCTAAACAAAAAATCCATTGTTAGACCCAACCCATCTACAAACTGAGATGATATAAACAAATGTGAATCTCATATATCAAATAAAATAATTGTGATAATATTATATAAAATTATTGTACCTATGACTTTAAAAGTCCCAACCTCACTATTTATAAGTGGAAGCTAAATTGAATGAAACATACCTATCCATTTCTCCTTTTCTCTTGTATATTTCTCCTATGAAACATTGCTCTATTGATATTGTCACTCTTGTCATAAAGTACCAAATCATTCACCCCAAATAGTACCTATTGTAGAACTCTATCTTACTAACTAGAATGTGGTAGAAGACCCCCATCCGATGTTTTGTTTCATCCTAGGTCCACCATCACATCCCATATGTCATGTTCTACTACAGAACATATGTAATTTCCCATCCTAAATAATTCTCAGCACTCCATCGGTATTCTAGGACACTAGCTATGAATGTGACTCAGTCATCCACATGGATGTCAAACCCATCGATCACTACCCTGAGTAAATGATCATCAACCGAGCTACATTATCTTCCAACACTATTTTAAGAGTTCTAAAAGTAACTATTCCTACTCTCATAATAAATACCTCTAGCTTATCAAGTAGAAACTTCATGCCCTCTAATGGAAGACACCTTTAGGTTCCGCTCAGAAATGACGTCCTAATGGACTAACTCAACAATATTCTTCAATTAGAATATATTAACCTAGGACGTAATCTCGCAGTTATTTCCATCTAGAATATGTCTTTCCAAAACATCCACATATCCTACTAACATAGTGAAAAGGCACCGTATGTTGGTGAAGAGGCCATCATATTCTATTATTGACTTGATTCCATAGGCCAAATATATAAACTCTACTTCCCTTTCTTATATTAGTGTATGTGGGTAAATGTTTTCTATGAATGTAATGACCTAGATATTCCATGAATTATTTTTGGATTTTATATAGACTATTTATGATACCATGCACTGATATGGAATGTGATTCTGGGGCTTGGTGTTCCAAGAATAATATTTTGAAATATATTAAATAACACATGTGAGTGGTTTTCTTCAAAATGATTAATAAATCTATAATGGGGGGCTAGATCAGAAATCTAAGGCCACCATTGAATTTAGAATTTAGGTCCCACCCTAGGTTCTACATAACCGTTGTTGGAGATGGGGATTTGTGAAAAATAATCATGGGCACTAAATCAATTAAATTAATTAATTAAATTTATTTAATTTTTATTTATTCAACACAGTGACCGGATATCATTTAAATTTGTCGTTATAGGAATCTCATAAGGGTTGGAGGATTAAACCAGGGAGATTTAGACAATAGTAAGAGAGAATTATTGGGGAATGATGATGATTCTATATGGAATTGAGGATCATTGTTCTAAGAACATTTGTGGATATCATCAATGACTATAGAAAAAGGCTGTTCTTTATTAACAATCAATGGAAACTCGAGGTAGGATTATTTTTTAATTTTTTATCCCTTCATTAATCCCATGAGAATGTAGATTAATTAAAAAACATAATTGATATGAACATCACTGGTAGATTTTAATTGATAGAATTATATTATAATTATTTTTTTAATTCGGTTCGATTATCCCTTTTATACAATAAGGAATCGAGGAATAATGACCAAATTAAAAGGTTCATTCCTCACATCTCATGTATTATGGTTTCCCCTTTCACATTCTTCACACATTCTTCAAGGGAAATTTCTTTGGATCGTGGTTCAATGAATACCTAATATTCAGTTGTTGTGTGACCATTTTTCAAAGAAACATATCAATACCATTGGCAAAGTTCAATATATTGTCTAAAATCATTGTGAAAAAATGATAGAGGATTATTTAAGGTGGAACATATTGTATTTGTGGTGTTTTTAAATCCCGATTTTGATAGTTCTTCTTTATACGGAACAAGTGGGTGTTTCTCGAGTGGATTCGAAGCCTGGATATATGTTATATGGTGATGGGAGTGTCGGTAAACACTTGATCTAGGAACTTTTGTGAGGATGATGGTGGTCGTAGCATGTTTAATTGACAAAGAGGAGATCCCATGGGATTTTGAAAATCCTAGGTCATAAGGCATGTAATTCTGGATTAGTCATCATGTGAGGGCCCCAATGTGGTGTTTGGGTTTCTTCATAGAGTTAAATACCACACACTATGTGACATTTAACATGATGTGTGACACCTCCATGATGGATCATCGTGCACTTTGAAAAGTACATGGAAATGGCCTTAAGAAAATGATCATTGTCATTTCATGTTCTTGGAAAATGACATGACAACATGTACATAGGTCAGTACATGGACATGACTAACACTATACAGACACATCCAGGAAACACAAGAAGTTGTTGGGAAACTAATAAATGATGTTTGTTCCATTCACACACCATGTATATTGAGGTTTACATGTTGTTTGATTATTTATGAAATGTATATACTTGGGGACATCAGTACACTCCTTGTACCCCGAGTACACTCTATGTACAACCTTAAAGAGTTTTTGTAGCTATTTGTTTCATTAGTCTGAACCAGCCTTCTTGAGTGTGTTCCCTTGGTCGATTCCCTTGAGGGTACAATGTGTCATTGTATCCACATCCTAGTATTGTGTTCCCCACTAGAGGATGAGTATTGGATCAATTTCATTGTTCCCCTTTGTGAGACTAGAGTGTGAACCCCTATTATCAATACAGCCAAGGTTGTGTTTGGGGAATCAATGTGACCATCATGAATAGGGTGTTGATCCTCCATCTTGTTGGAAATATTATTAGGGTTGCTGTTATCATTTTCATACAATCACCTATAAAGTGGATTGATCTAGATTGGGTTTTTAGTGTCCCCCATCGGTCATGGGTATGAACCCTATCAAGGTATTAGGGTCTTCTAAGACCATTGATATTTCATGGAAGGGACCCAATAATCTTGACCTCTTGTATGACTGTATCTTATGATAACATGGATTGTGTAATATATTCTACTAGAATGATCACTTCTTTGAGAAGAAACAAGTTGTTGGAAATTGGTTATAATATCATGGTGTTGTGGACATTTTATAGATTATATCTGGGTGTTTTCTATTGCACAATGATTTTTATAACCATTTTATTGAAATAACTATACTTGATGCTTCATTTTTTGTGAGTTTCATGTGTCCCGCTAGGCATTGGTATACTCACCTTTTTATGGGATCTTTTTTTATGTATCATATCTTATGAATACGATTCCCCTTTTACGAATGTCATGGGAGGATGCAAAGTAGTTAGAGTAAATCTTGATCTAGAAAGATTTACATGATTAATGGGATCTTACATTTGATCATAATCGTCACCATTGAAATAGGTGGGACTCTTTACAAATTCTGGTTAGGATTGAAATGGGCCCCTTTTTTACTTTTAGTACTTAACTATCATACTATATTTATAGGATTATAGATGTATGCATGAATTTTTTATATTGTTTTATATGTCATTATTTTTTAGACTTGGAGATGTGTCATGTTTACATATACATTAGGCTAATGCCTACCATTTGTGGGATATGCCTACTCAGTGCTGGTCTCTAACTCATGGCCTTTTGGGTGTGGGATTGGGGTAGTCATGGGTCAAACCTCAGTGGTTTGGGTCGTAACAGAGTGGTATTATAGAAGTTGGTTCAACCTATAAACCGTAGTCTGTGAGATTGGATTAGGGAAATAGTTCTTAGTGTTTTGAGTTCAGATTTCAGGTTAGGTAATCCAGTGTCTGTGTGGCAGCATACATATCCATACACCAAGAATCTGATCACATTCATTTCAACATGGTACATATAGCCACTAGTTTCATGGTATAAATTGGTACATCCATAATATAAAAAAAGGTTTTATTTTTCATTTACTTCTAGAGTCAACTCCCCGGATATAATATTTGAATTTTGGAATTATTGTTTCATTTTAAGATTCCTCCATAAATATAGCCATCTAGGATTATTCTACAAGATCATGAGGATGATCCATTAACTGATGTGGCTTTAGAATAGGGTAATTTACCAGATATAGCACATCTAGGTGGTTTACTATCTGTACCACCAACCACTGAGAAGAAACCAGTGATAGGAATTCCAACTGAGGAAAAAGGTAGGTTGAATGCACCATGTGATTTTCAGTGGTAGTGACCTGCATGGTTTTGTGGGGAGCCAGACCCTCAGGTGTTTGAGGACTAGATAGAGGCAATCAGTCGTGTGTTCTACCTTGTGAGGACACTGGTAGATTAGATGGTGGTCCCCATGGAGAGTCTCATATAGGGGTTTGTTATCCAATGTTGTAGTTTAATGTCTTAATCAATATGATACAACTCTCTCTTATTCATACTTGGTCCATCTTTCTAGGGATAAGTTCTATCCATCCAAGTTGCTATCAGTGTGCATACATGAGACATTACATCTATAGGAGGGTAGTTTGACCATTTAAGAGTTTTCAATTCTATTTAAATAACTTCTGTAATACTCTATATATGTGGTTCAATCTCCATTCTTTATATCATGGACCTTAATGTAGAGATTACATAAGGATATCATGTCCTTAGTGATATCCCTCTTCATTCCCACCTATGATGGGGTGCTTGAGTGAGCCTAGGTGGTGTAGAGATTCCCGGAAGATCATGAACTGATAGTGGGTGATTGTAGTGGGAACCTAATATTTTATCCTTATAATAAGGTATCTGATGATAGTCATAGTGATACAAGAATTTGAGATGCTTCTAGAGGCAATCCCATGATATATGGTTAACAGTACAAGGATCTCAGGATCAGTCAAATTAGTTGAGGGGTCGGTCATGATACTTTTGTGAAGGTCAAGGAATTTTGCATCTGAATTGATGAACCCATTTTACAACTAATGGTGTGATAGTAATGGGACCATAGAGGTAGAGGCAAAAGTAAGAGTAGGGTGGTCCATAGGGCGGTGCTTGTGGAGGATGGTCTGGTAGAGCATCATGAGGTGGTTGGAGGTTTGACCTATCACCACAAATACCCCCAAGTGGTCTACTCTAGGCTTAGGGACATGGTGATCAAGGATGAGAATAGCTATATGGTATATAAAACTACAAACACAAAGATCTAGGGATGATACAAGTATGATCTAGGTCTTTTCTACTTTTTTAGATGTACTGGTAGACATAGGTGAGTGTCATTAATTCCTTTAAACATATATTATTCTATAATTAGAGATTACAGTTGATCAATTTTCATGATTATTACAATTAGAGAATCTGACTAGAAGTGACTCATTGATTGTGCACTTATTCTGATAGTGCCACATGATGCTTGGAGGTGAGAAATTTATAATGGTTCTCTTTGTTTCAATGATAAGGCCTTATGATATCATCTTAGGTATAGAATGTTTATTGATAGTTCATGCCCAAATAAATTATTTTTTGTAGATGATGTGGTGTGTTCACAGTTCCAAAATGTGTTTTTCATTTGTGGGGGGAAAAAGAAAACCTTTTAAGAGCATGATAGGATCAGTCGTAGAAGAGTGTAACTAATTACATTCTAGTTGGCTAGTATAACTCTTAAAAAAATGGATTATATGGGATAAAGATTCTTATGGTAGTGGAAGATTATGAGTACGTCTTTCCTTAGGATGTATCCAGTTTACCACCCTACCGATTCTACATGGAATTTCATATCGGGATTACCCTAATTTTATCACTAGCGTATCAGAAGCCTCATGTATAGCTTAATGAGTTGAGGGTGGTGTTGGAGGACTACCAGGATAAGTTCATTAAGAGACCCAATGATTACACCTGGGAATCCCCAATGTTGATCTTTAATATGGTGGATAGGATACTGAAGATATGTGTGGATTATCTATGATTGAACCATGTTTCCTAGAAGAATAAGTATCCTATAATGAAAACTAAAAATATCATTAGTCAGTTGACATGGGTGTGTTGTTTTTTGAAGATTGACCTCGGATTAGGTTATCACTAGTTGTGAATACAGGATGAGGATATAACAAATATGGCATTCTTGTGTCTCCATAGTCACTATGAGTACATTGTGATGCCATTAGGTGTGATGAACACCACAACAGTTTCCATGTGACTCATGAATCAGATTTTCTAGCCCTTATTAGACTGATTTTTGGTTATTTTCATCTAACAATTCATTTTACACTCATTGTGCTAGGTGGATCACATGATACATTTCAGGATGGTACTAGACACACTCTAAAAGAACCAGCATTATGGAATTCCCTTGATGTTTTTTTTCTTGATATAAGAGATCCAATTTCTAGGATATGTCATTTGAAAGGCAAGAGTAATAGTGGACCTATAAAAGGATAGGGTAGTTATTACTTGGGATCCACCCAAGAAATTTACTATAGTGTGGAGTTTCCTTGGGATGAAAGGGTACTATTAGATGTTTGTACCCAATTTCTATAGATTGGTAACACCATGAAAAAATTAACCTAAAATGGGATACCTTTCATGTGGATGGAAGGGTTCTAGTAGTGATTTTAGGAGCTAAGGTAGAGGTTGAATATTTCTCCAATATTGAGTTATCCTGAGTACGGTGTCGAGTACATAGTATTCTACAATGAATCAAGGATCATAAGGGTTTGTTTTCTAATTTAGAGGTAGGTAGTGATTTAATGTGTTTCACTTTATTTGAGACCACATGAGTAGAATTATGAAACCCACAATCTTGAGTTAGAAGTGGTATAATTCACATTGAAGTTATGGATACACTGTCTGATGGGGGAGTGATTTATCATATACTCTAAACACAAGAGGCTCAAGTATGTCTTCTCATAGAAGGAGTATGACATAAGAAAGTTGTTATGGATAGATTCCCCCAAGTACATCACCTCAAGATTTTATATACTCCTAATATGTAGAATGTGGTGGAAGATTCTCTCAGTAGGAGATCATGCTCTCTATTTTTCTCCAACGTATTAGAGAAGTTACCCAAATTAGAGTTTCCCTTAGAGGAAAATGATGGTGCTTCATATATTATGTCGATGGTTGTCTACCCACGACTTTTGAAGTGTTCCAGGGATGCTCAGCATGGAGATAATGATTGTGAGAACTTATGTACTCATATACCCATTGGACATGGTTCATATGGATATTATGAATGTAGAGATCACGTTGTCATTTTTAGAGGATAGATTACGGTACCATTGACATTATTGTTGGAGGTGATGTTGTAGTATCATACATCCCCTTTGTTAGTACATTTAGGTTTGACGAATACATACTAGGACCTCTAATGTCTATTTTGGTGGCTAGTAATATTGAATGGAGTTACAAAGTTTCCTCTCGATGCCTTGATTTTCAGCATGTGAAGGATATGCAATAGGTTCCAATGGGTTTAGATCAACCCCTTAATGTTACAAATTTGATATGGGATGTGTATATATAGACTTCATGATGGGTTTACCACATACATCTTGTGGACCTAGTGTCATATGGGTAATCCTAGATTGACTCACCAACTTATCACATTCCTAGATATTCAATCGAAGAGTTCAGTAGAGACCTCCAGACCCCTCTACATGCAGAATATTTTTCATCTACATGGATTCCTCTGAATGATCATTTCAAACAGTGAAGCTAAAATCGCATCATGATTATTTAGAGGGCTACAAGAGGCCTTGGGACTCTGTTATTATTATGCATGAAGTTTCACCCCCACAATAATGGCCAAATCGAGTGATAATTCAGGTCATAGAGGACATGTTAGGGGATTTCATGTTGGGATTTTCCCATAGTGGGGAGGATCTGTAACGGTCTGACCCCATGTTCCAAGAGTCGGTGCATTATTACATAATATTGGCATGATCACAAAAGATCAATTCTTGAAAGACCGATTAGTTTAGTAACCTTGACATAACTAGACACATTCATAAATTTTACATTACATCATAAAGTGAAAACTACTAAAACAACATCTTGTCTTCATATACCCTCATACTATTCCTATAGGTCATTCATAAATTACTTCTTCACATCCTGAGAAAAATAAAACATTGAAAGGGGTGATCTCAAATTCTCAATAAGGATAACAATATAGCAGAAACTTTCATAAATAAGCATAAACATTTAAGGAAATGTATAACTAAAACAAAATACTTTTAAACACGAACATTAGAATAATATGGAAAAAATAAAATTAAATAATTAAATTTACTTATTCACATGGATATTCTACTAGTCGAATAATCACATGCAATATTAGTAACCACTTTCGTAATGATGGAATGCATAATGCCAGACTATCATAACCACATAGCCAATGCCTTGTTCCAAAACTAAAAATAAGATTTTGTCAAGGCCTTGTGCCAATACACTAGTTTGTCTCATGAGACCTACCGATGCATTTACGAGCTATAGCGGGCTCCACCCATCACTTATTATGTCCAATGCATTCCTTATATGAAAAGGTTTAACATAACATAACATTCGTATTAAAACTAGCATATGAAATTTCAATACATTCTCCATAAACCATGAAAGGTATAAAAATAACACATCCACAGTCAAACATATCACAAAACCTTCAATACAATATGGAAGTTTTTTTATCTAAATAAATAAACACTAAATAATCTTAAAATCCATCAAAGGATGTTGACATAGATGAAATCAAAAAAAATTGAGGGAAAATCTCTTTTTTTTAAAATTATTTAAAAGTCACATTATTATAAAATAAAAAATTTAATTTGAAAATATTATTATAAGCTTATATGGGAATATTTGACGATTTTATAACCGTGGAAAATAGCCGCACCTGCCTTATAAGTTAAAAAAACATTCTTACCTTAATTCTGTCAAAATGGTTAAAAATGACCTTGTTTGGAAAACGACAGAAAGATTCCTTTATAATTTCTTATAAAAAGTAAACAAGGGTATAAATGAATTTAACCCATAGTCTATAAAATAGTAATAATTATTTGAAATAAATTTTTAAGAAATATGGATGTGGATGATAAAGAGGTCCCAGTATATAATTACATATAAACAACCACGGATAATGAAGAGATTGTGAAATAAACCCTTACCTTGTACTTTTCCTTAGTCGATGGTATGTTAAACTCTTGTATAATAGTTAAAAATTTGTTATTAAATTATACATGAACCATATACATAATTATGATATCATATATTATCTTCCAATAATTCTTTGTTAATAATATTTTAGTATTATCCTCGTTTCGGGTGTTAACTTACTCGTTTTCTTTTATATGTTTTGTTACATAAGTCGTCTTTGTTATGGATAGGTTGTATCATATTCATATACAGAATGATAAATAGGTCTTAAACATTACTTTTAATCATCAAATCAGAATTAATCTTGAATGGATACGATGGGGAATGAATCTCATTGCGTTCGTGGAGACGGTAGTACGTACATACGCATGAGCGACAATATCATTATTTTGATATTAAAATAATATATAATTGGATGGTATATCATATATAGAGAATCATTATCATGTTATATTAATTATTTACATGAATTACACATCATTCTTATACCCATTCAAATAGTAATATATTGAATAACAATTACACCACGACGTGGAGATGGTAAGTCGTACATACGCACGTATGGTGACATGTCATTCAAAGGATGGATAGAATAATAAATATGGTTTTAAGATATTTATAATAAAATAAAATTATATAGAAGATAATGGAGTTAATATTTTATAATGGAAATAACAAATAATGAAGAAGTTGAAGAAGAAAGGAATTTGAAAGAGGGTGGTGAAAACATTACCTCTACTTCAGGTTGTTTCTTTTGATTTGGTCAAAAGGGCTCTTTAATATGACTTTCTGATCAAAATAATGCCTCTAGGATTAAGTGAGGGATTTTTAGAGAGTATTTGTGTAGGGTTTGGCAGAGCCAAAAGGCTTTGATTGTGTGAGTTAGTGAGAAGGGCGAGTGCCCTTTTTTAAGAGGGGTGAGGGTCACCTTTGGAAAAGCTAGAAATATTATTTTATAATAAATTCATATTCAGTTTCTAATGGATCCAAACTGGATTATTTGAATTTTAATATGAGTATGGGTCTAAATAATTTCAAGCAATAGATTTTACATAGGTTTGGGTCACTATATTATCCTTACCATTTATATTTAACTCTTAGTTAAATAGTTTGACATTTACCATGTCTCTTTATATTTTTATATTATATAGTCAATAAACATACTATAAACATCCAAGAGGCCCCCAAGTGGTCCATTAATGATACACCTATAATTATTTATGTCTCTTGTCCGAACTATATATTTTTAAGAATATAATATAAATTAATAATATAATATTTGTTTTAAAAACTCTTTTATGTCTATTTTGACACTATTGGGTATTTGATTATTGTGAAAATCATAACAGCATGATTACTTCGAAAAAACATAATTAAATCAATAATAACATGCCATATTAACATATAAAATTATTTTAATTCATAAAAAGTCTCCAATTACATTTATTTTTATATTTATAATATCATTTATTTTAATATTTCATTAATTAGGTAATTACTGCATCACTATTGTGTCATAAATAACATAAATTATTTAATGTATAAAAATTATAAATAACATACAGTTATGTAGGAAATATTTTTAGCTTTCTAATGAATATTTTCGATTGATTTTATCTTATGTATAACCCAATATTAAAAAAAATTAGTAATTAAACATTGATTTTAACTCTTTTAACTCTTCTTTAAATTAAATAATAATAAATGTCCTAATATAATCCATGTGGACCTAAATGATAATATTTTATTACTAAGGTTTTTTTTGGTAGATATAAACTTGTCCAATATAATTAGGATATGTTTTAGGTTAATAATAATATCATTTTTACACTTAAATAACCTATTTACTTTTAACCGTGGTAAATAAAAGTAAAAAGTTACTATCACCAAAAATTGTTTTTATCTTATTGAACCACATTTTACTCCTTGATATTAACTGTATCTCTTGGATTTCTTAAATTCCACTCATAGATGCGGGAAAATTATGTTTTCTGTGAATTTCTAAATTCTCCTAGGAGGTGGGTAAAAGACGGTGAAAAGTTCAATAAAATTTTGTATATATCTAAAATTATTATGAGCTAAATACAATGAATTACATTGAACATATATAGGTATTATGTATCTATTTTGACTTTAATTAAATATTAATAAAATAAATAATTATTTAAATAAAAATTCGGTTTTAAACTATAACTTAGTGTTTTTTCACTATTTATCAAAAATTGAAAGTTTTTAGAAAAATACCAAAATTTGAACCTAGGCTAATTTCGAAATTCGGAATCCAAAAATAGAGTCTATTTTGAAAGATAAAATGTATAATATTTTAAAAAGTGGGTATTCCTATTCATAACAGCTAGTTTGATTGGTTGTGGTGTGTGTTAGAACTCGAAGTTGCGTACAACACACGCTACTGTATTATTCAAAGGGAAGCATACCGTGGAAGCTTGGTGTGTTACATTCTCCCCTTCTTCAAATAATTTCATCTTCAGAATTTCTAGAATATTATTGCATAAAAGGAATCGGGTGGTTCTTCATCATATGTTCCTTGGGTTCCCACGTTGTTTCTTCCATCTTATGGTTTCTCCCCAAAACTTTTACCAGACGAGTCGTCTGGTTTCTCAGTACTTATTCTCTTGTATCAGGAATCCTGACGAGCTCTTCGCAATAAGATAGATTGGGTTCCAGTTCTAATTCCTCATAGGTGAGTATATTCGTTGGGTTAGTGTAACACCCCGAGATTTTATGAAAAATATTCTTTTTAATTCCATTAATGTCTTGTGTTGTATGCTACACCAAAAGAAGCTTGCACAACACACATCCTTGACTTTCCTGGCATTACACGCAATCGCGACCTTCCTCGGTAGCGTGTGTAGTACGCAATACCGAGTTTCACAAAACAACGATATGCTATTAAAATATTATTAAAACTAGCCATTATGAATAGTAATAACCACTTTTGGAAATTTTTTAATTTTATTTTTCAAAATGGACTTCATTTTTGGATTCGGAATATCAAAATTATCTTAGGGTGAGATTTTGGTACATTTCGGATAACTTTCATATTCTGATGAATAGTGAAAATTACTAAATTTTAATTAAAAACAAATTTTTTAATTGAAATAATTAATAGTGATAAATTATTAATTTGAGTGGTTTTAAAGTATATTTTGAATATATTTTTACAATTTAATACAATGTTGGTCATTGGATGTAATTTCACATTTAAACCAGTTATAAACAAGTGTCAATCTTTTGATTGTTATTATCTCTTAAAAACACGCCATTTGTTTTGACGATGGGAATTAATTTTTAAAATTAGTTAATGTAACTAATATGTTTTGAATTTGGTAAAATAGACATCATTTTTTAGTTCATAATATCCAATATATCTTAGGCCCAATTTTTGGTATTTTTCTGAAAACTTTCAATTTTTGCTGAATAGTGAAACCACTAAGTGGTAGTTAAAAAAACTGAATTTTTCATAAAACATAATTTTACCGCTTCTATGAGTGGAATTTTGAAAATCCGAGAGACACGGTTAATATCAAGGGCTAAAATGTGGTTCAATGAGATGAAAATAATTTTTGTTGAATATTAACTTTTTACATTTTTTTACCACGGTTAAAAGTAAATAGGGTAATTAAGTATGTCCTAATTCTATTCGATAAGTATAATTCGACCAAAAACAATGTTAGTAATAAAATATGACCATTTAGGCCCACTTGGATTTGATTAGGACATTTATTATTAATTTTTTTAAAGAAGGGTTAAAATAGTTAAAATCAAAGTTTAATAAGTAAATCATTTCTAATATGAGGTTATACATAAGATAAATTCGACTATAAATATTCATTAGAAAGCTAAAAATATTTCCAAAATAATGGTATTTTATTTATAATTTTTAGACATTATATATTTTAATTTATTTATGACACAATGATGATGCAGTAATTATCTTTTTAATGAAATATTGACATAAGTGATGTTATAAATACCCAAATAAATGTAATTTGAGACTTTTTATTAATTACACTACTTTTTTAGGTTAATATGACACGTTATTATTGATTTAAGTATCTTGGTTCGAAATAATCATTCTGTTATGATTTTCACAAAAATCAATTACTAAATAGTGTCAAAATTGACATAAAATAGTTTTTAAAACAAATATTATATTACTAATTGTTATTTTATTCCTAAAAAACCAATATTCAGAAAAATGACTTAGATAAGGTTATATATATTAATAATAAACAACTTGGGGTTCATTTGGATTGATATGGTAAGTTTATTAACCTTATAGTGTAAGTAAACAAGAAGACACGGTAAACGTTAAATTATCTAACTTAAAGTTAAATCTAAATGATAAGGTTCAAATTGAAACCTAAACCTGTCGAAATTATATTGGATGAGAGGATTTATACCCCTACCCACCTTATCTTCGAAATATATTAATTTGGAACTATTAAAAACCGAATTTGACGTTATAATAAAATAATATTTTTAGTTATTCCAAAGGTGCCCCTCTCCTCCCTTATAAAAGGGCACCCCCTCCCTCTCTTCCTCACACCACTTTGAGCCTTCAAGCTCGAAAATCCCCTGCCAAATTCTCTTATACACTTCCCTAGAAACATCCTATAGGTTCTGGTCTTCCTCAAAGACCAATTTTAGTGCCCTAAAAGGAGATCTCAAAGAGGCACTTCAAAGAAGAGGTGATTTCCGTTACCGATTCTTTCACCATTATTTCTTCTTCCACTTCTTCTTCTAAGGTTGTTTCATTATGAAGTAATAACATCAGTATCACTCATATACGGATATGTTATTATAAGTATTAAACAACCCTATTTCACTATCTATCCATCCTACGGAAAACGAAATCACCACGCGTGCGTACGTACGGAATACTGTCTCCACGCCATGGTGAAATCTATTTTTCCACCAACACCTTACATGGACGGGTATAATGGTGTAAAGAATATCTATATATTGTTATTATAACATCATACGGATTCTGATATATTATACCATCCACTCCAATTATATTCAATAATTATAGGAATGATATCATCGCTCGTGCGTACGTACGGACTACCGTCTCCACGACGCGATGAGATTCATTCTCCATGTTAACCATACATGAATGATCATAAAGTATACATAATGAATAATAATGAAATATATGAAATAATAATGATACTGGATTTATGTATATATATATATTTATGTCATCTACGTAATTCCAATCAATTCAATAAAGAAACGAAAACAGCATTCATGCGTACATACGGCCTACCGTCTCCATCAACGGTGTATTTCATTCCATTTATCGATCCATCATATATATGTATGTTCGGAATATATATTATATAAATCATGTTTTACATTATGTATTTAAGTAATCATGATCTAAATAATCATATGAATAATTACAAGTTAAAACACAAACGACAAATGAGACGATTTTACCCAAAACGCTACTTTAACATGAATTTACAAAAGAACGGGTAATATAAAGTCATAAGTGAACCATATATGATATAATAACAATGAATATGATTCTGTAATAAGTCAATGACATTATTTGAATCATTATACAAGAGGTTCGGACACTTACGAAGAGAATCAGACCTAAGGTAAGGGAAAATATCACAATCTCATTTTTATCCGAGATTTTTTATACTTTGGTATTTATTGGGGTGTATTTTATCATCCACATCTATGTTTCCTCAATATATAATATTATTTCCATCCACCTACAATTGTTTAAATCCTATTTTACCCTTCGGTGAGTTTTTAGTAAAATATATGAAAGGAATATTTTGTCGTTTTTCGTACGAGGTACTTTTTGACTTTTCAGACAAAAGTACGAGAAGAATGTTTTTTAACATATACGGCATGGGTGGATTTTTAAAACGTTATTTCCAAGAATATTCCTTTAAAAGTTTTCAAGTTTATTTTTAATCAACTTCTTTTAGTTTAGAATTTTATGACATGTTAATAAAGGAAAACTGTTTTTGAAGTAGAAATGATATTTTCCTCAAGAATGGAGTTCAAGTGTTTTATCAAAATTATTTTCCATCTAAGATAATAGAGGGTTCTGTTTCTATCCCTACTATTACATTGATTTGATTATGTTGTGATGGAATTATTTTTATGAATTCCTTTATCTTATATGAATTGTTTTATGATGTCACGATGTTTAAGATTCCCATTTTTATTTCATGTGTTATGCTATGATGTATGGATTATGATTTTGTGGCACACATAATAATGGTATCATTATGAGATTGGTGGGATCTATATCTCCCTCCAATGCATTGGGTAAAGATTTTATATCTCATGAGATAGACATGGCTGGAATGGTAGGTTATACCGGTTCAGTGAAACAGGACTGAAACGAGGGGTGAACTCGGTTCAGAAATGGACTTTGTCCGCTAAGATAATCTTGGAAATGAGTCTTGACTACTAAGAAATGATTCTCTATGATTATGTGTGTATTCAAAAAAGTTTCATGTTTTAGGTTATGATTATTGGGATTACATTTCACTACTATGATCTATCCCATGTTATGAAATTATTATCTCGTTTGCTGGTTAAGATTTCCAAAAGTTATGTTCTCATGAATATGATGTAACTGATATTTCATTTGTTTACCCTTACTGAGCATTTGAGCTCACCCTTTTATGTTTTATTTTCCCCAGGATATAAAGAAAGGTTTTAGGTAAAAAAGGGAAGATCTTTATGGGAGATGTTGAAGATCTGTCACCACGATTAGAAGATTCTATTTCGAGTTTCCAAAGACACTAAACTATTACGATCCTTGTGTGTGTGCTTTTGTTATGTACTAAGTATTCTGCAAAATTAATGTAATGTCTATGTACATAAAGCTTCGGGTCTCTACAGTTGGTATTAGAGGGAGGTTAGGAATGTATCCGATCCTTGGGAACTCTCACATGTGAGCGTTGGACGAAGCATGGCTCTCTTCCCAAGGGCTTCATGAGGAAATGGCTTCCACAAGGGATGGTGGCGTGTCCCGCCCAGGGGGTGTAGCCACCCATAGAGTGCCCTGATAGGTATCAATTATAGTCCACTAGAAGTAATTCCAGACCATTATAGTTGGTATCAGAGGAAAGGTTTAGTCAGCCTTTGGAAACTAGGATGTGAAAACGTTAGTGAGATCCCTAGAGATATTTCTAAGGTATGTCGAGGGATGTCCCTAAGGATAAGTATATATATAGGATATAGTCCTAGAACTACGGTAACGATCTTAGAATTTAACCTAAGATGTTAGATATTGAAGGTACTCCCCATTTATTGTGTTGTTTTCCCTATCATGATTTTTGCCTCTCAAACTATTCTTTTTGGGTTTTAGAAAATGGCTGGAAACATGAAGATTCATGATAATAGAGGATATGACGAACAATGGAATGATATTCTTCATGAGAAAACAAATGAAATTGGATTTGGAAGTCCAACCATCATTATCATGCTGAATCAGAAATCTCATAATATGATCAATAAACTCAAATTTTGAAAGTTTCCTGACTCGGCTAATAAGAGAAAGATGTAGTTTCATGATGATCATAGAGGAAAGAAAGTTCAATTTCCCCTATGTAAATAATGTGGGAAGAGGCATCAAGGAGAATGTTTCAAGGGAACTGGAAGATGCTTTGGGTGTGGAAAATAAGGACACAAAGCCAGTAAGTGAACGGAAAAGGTTCACTTAAAACCATGGATGAGGATAATGGTATTGCTACGACATCAACAATGGTTAAATGTTTTAAATGTGGAATGTACGAGAATTATGAAAACCATTTCCCTAAGGGAAAGTCTCATGAAGAAAATCAGTATGGCCGTATGAGTGGTATTTATGTTGATGATGATGAAGAGACTACAAATGATATGTGAGTTGAAAGAATTGATGAAGCTCAGTCAATGGTTTAAGAAGGTAGTGGAATGATTACATGTTTATAAAGTGTAATGTTGTATAAGTAATCTCATGGTACTATGGAATAAAGAGACATCTAAGGATTGTTACACTGTTGTCTTTCCTTGAGTTTTTAATGTGTATGATTAATGGTACCAGTATCCATTAAAGGATATTCAGATATTTTTGGAATATAGATGATATGCGCATAATGAAGGGATAAGGATAAAATTAAATGTTTGATAGTATTCATGAGCTCATGACTGATATAAGGAGAAGGTTATGTAATGGATTGAGTATATAGAATTTTTGGATTTTGGTATGTGGAAAGAGGTAACTTTTGACTGCTTTCATGTTTTCACTAAGGTTTAATAGGTATTCATTTTTCAAGAGAATACATGATTAAGGTATTCACCTGATTGGAATGTGACCAACAAGATATATGGGGGATAAATGATGGTATTCACCTGCTTGGTTGATGACATTTCATGTAATCATTTTCTTTATATTATGAGCTTGGACTGAAGTATTTTAGATAATCCTAAAGATTGGAATGGATTATGTTGGACATAAGTTAGTATTATTTAAGGACAGAACTTTTTATGTTATATAATTTTAGAAAAAGGACAACCTGCAGGACGGGCGACAGCCCATCGCGTGAGACAAGGCTGTGGGAATCGAACCCACAACCGAAGTGTGACTGGCCTTTATCACCTACCACTGTCCTAGAGGAAGTCCCTGGTTAGTATAAACTAGTTTTATTTTATTACGCGGTATGATATATGAAGTATAGGTTCATTCTTGGAATCGTATACGATTAACCTCACCATAGATGGACTTATGTATATTTGATAACTTTTACTAACCTTTTGTTTGAGACAGATGGAATGACCTGTCATTTTATCACATGATCTGCTAACACTTCACGAATAACAAATTCAACTTCATTTCTTTAAGAGATGAAGTGGAAATTGTTCAAGGGACGAACAACAGTGAGATTGTACCAAAATAAAGGAAGTATTTATTCTAATTCAAATTCTTCAAATTTAGGGAAATGATCATGAAAACCAAAAATGTTGCCCTAGTGCTCTTATATCTGATGAATCAGATGGTACCATAGATCATCACAAATTTATGGCTTTGTGATTGCAGGCTTTTCCATAGCCATGTTCTCTACCACTCTCTATCAGAACCTGATGACTATATTTCTCTTCTATATCCATATTTTCACTTATGTGGAAACCGAGTGATTAGTTTATTTGGGTAACCGTTACATTTCATACTTTTGTTTTTAAAGATTGGTTTTGGTATGCCTTTTTACGATGTGGGTTTCTATCAATGAAACTTTCGAATAGTAAACAATTTATAACCCTGATGAATTTCGAGGGCGAAATTCATTTTAAGGGGGGTAGAATGTAACACCCCGAGATTTTATGAAAAATATTCTTTTTAATTTCATTAATGTCTTGTGTTGTACGCTACACCAAAAGAAGCTTGCACAACATGCATCCTTGACTTTCCTGGCATTACACGCAATCATGACCTTCCTCGATAGCGTGTGTAGTACGAAATACCGAGTTTCAAAAAACAATGATATGATATTAAAATATTATTAAAACTAGCCGTTATGAATATTAATAACCAATTTTTGAAATTTTTGAAATTTTATTTTTCAAAACGGACTTCATTTTTGGATTCGGCATATCGAAATCAGCTTAGGGTGAAATTTTGGTACATTTCGGATAACTTTCATATTCTGATGAATAGTGAAAATTACTAAATTTTAATTAAAAACAAGTTTTTTAATCAAAATAATTAATAGTGATAAATTATTAATTTGAGTTGTTTTAAAGTATATTTAGAATATATTTTTACAATTTAATACAATGTTGGTCATTTGATGTAATTTCACATTTAAACCAGTTATAAACAAGTGTCAATCTTTTGATAGTTATTATCTCTTAAAAACATGCCATTTGTTTTGACGACGGGAATTAATTTTTAAAATTATTTAATGTAACTGATATGTTTTGAATTTGGTAAAATAGACATCATTTTTGAGTTCATAATATCAAATATAGCTTAGACGTAATTTTTTGTATTTTTTTGAAAACTTTCAATTTTTGATGAACAGTGAAACCAATAAGTGGTAGTTAAAAAAGCTGAATTTTTCATAAAACATAATTTTACTGCTTCTGTGGGTGGAATTTCAAAAATCCGAGAGACACGGTTAATATCAAGGGCTAAAATTTGGTTCAATGAGATGAAAATAATTTTTGGTGAATAATAACTTTTTACATTTTTTACCACGGTTAAAAGTAAATAGGGTAATTAAGTATGTCCTAATTCTATTGGATAAGTATAATTCGACCAAAAACAACCTTAGGAATAAAATATGACCATTTATGCCCACTTGGATTAGATTAGGACATTTATTATTAATTTTTTTAATGAAGGGTTAAAATAGTTAAAATCAATGTTTAATAAGTAAATCATTTATAATACGGGGTTATAAATATAATAAATTCAACTATAAATATTCATTATAAATCTAAATATATTTCCACCATAATGGTATTTTATTTGTAATTTTTATACATTAAATAATTTAATTTATTTATGACACAAGGATGATGCAGTAATTATCTTATTAATGAAATATTGACATAATCGATGTTATAAATACCCAAATAAATGTAATTTGAGACTTTTTATGAATTACAATAATTTTCTAGGTTAATATGACATGTTAGTATTGATTTAAGTAACTTGGTTTGAACTAATCATTCTGTTATGATTTTCACAAAAATCAATTACTAAATAGTGTCAAAATTGACATAAAATAGTTTTTAAAACAAATATTATATTAGTAATTGTTTTTTTATTCCTAAAAATCTAAGTTTAGGAACAATGACTTAGATAATATTATATATTTTAATAATAAACAACTTGGGGTTATTTTGGCTTGATATGGTATGTTTATTAACCTTATAGTGTAAGAAAACAAGAAGACACGGTAAAAGTTAAATTATCTAACTTAAAGTTAAATCTAAATGGTAAAATTAAAATTGATACCTAAACTTGTCTAAATTCTATTGGATGAGATTATTTCGACCCCTAACCATCTTATCTTATAAATTTATCAATTTGGAGCTATTAAAAACCGAATTTGACTTTATAATAACATAATATTTTTAGTTATTCCAAAGGTGCCCCTCTCATCCCTTATAAAAGGGAACCCCCTCCCTCTATTACTCACACCACTTTGATCCTTCAAGTTCGTCCAACCCCTGAAAAATTCTCTTATCCACTTCTCTAGAAACATCCTAGAGGTTCTGGTCTTCCTTGAAGACCAATTTTAGTGCCCTAAAAGGAGATCTCAAAGAGGCGCTTCAAAGAAGAGGTAATTTCCTTTACCGATTTTTTCACCTTTATTTCTTATTCCACTTCTTCTTCGAAGGTTGTTTAATTATGAAGTAATAACATCAGTATCTATAATATACTGATATGTTATTATAATTATGAAACAACCCTATTTCACCATCTATCCATCCTACGGAAAACGAAATCACCACTCATGTGTACGTACAGAATACCGTCTCCACGCCGTGGTGAAATCTGTTTTTCCACCAACACCTTACATGGATGGGTATAATGGTGTAAAGAATAACTATATATGGTTATTATAACATCATACTGATTCTTATATATTATACCATCCACTCCAATTCTGTTCAATAATTATAGGAATGATATCATCGCTCGTGCGTACGTACAGACTACCGTCTCCACGACGTGATGAGATTCATTCTCCAGGTTAACCATACATGAATGATCATGAAGTATACATAATGAATAATAATGAAATATATGAAATAATAATGATACTGTATTTATGTATATATATATTTCTTTCATCTACTTAAATCCACTCAATTCAATAAAGAAACGAAAACAGCGTTCATGCGTACGTACGGCCTACCGTCTCCATGAACGGTGTATTTCTTTCCATTTATCGATCCATTATATATATGTATGTTCTGAATATATATTATATAAATCATGTTTTACACTATGTATTTAAGTAATCATGATCTAAGTAATCATATGAATAATTACAAGTTAAAAAACGAATGACAAATGAGACGATTTTACCCAAAACACTACTTTAACATGAATTTACAAAAAAATGGGTAATATAAAGTCATAAGTGAACCATATATGATATAATAAAAATGAATATGATTCTTTAATAAGGAAATGAAATTATTTAAATCATTATACAGGAGGTTCGGACACTTTAGAAGCGAATCAGACCTAAGGTAAGGGAAAATATCACAATCTCATTTTTATCCGAGATTGTTTATACTTTGGTATTTATTGGGGTGTATTTTATCATCCACATCTATGTTTCCTCAATATATAATATTATTTCCATCCACCTAAAATTGTTTAAATCCTATTTTACCCTTCGGTGAGTTTTTATTAAAAGATATGAAAGGAATCTTTTGTCGTTTTTCGTACGAGGTACTTTTTGACTTTTCTGACAAAAGTACGAGAAGAATGTTTTTTTAACATATACAGAATGAATGGATTTTGAAAAAATTATTTCCAAGAATATTCCTTTAAAAGTTATCAAGTTTATTTTTAATCAACTTTTTTTAGTTTAGAATTTTATGACATGTTAAGAAAGGAAAAGTGTTTTTGAAGTAGAAAGGATATTTTCCTCAAGAATGGAGTTCAAGTGTTTTATCAAAATTATTTTCCATCTAAGATAATAAAGCGTTATGTTTCTATCCCTATTATTACATTGATTTGATTATTTTGTGATGGAATTATTTTTATGAATTCCTTTATCTTATATAAATTGTTTTATGATGTCACGATGTTTAAGATTCCCATTTTTATTTCATGGGTTATGCTATGATGTATGGTTTATGATTTTGTGGCACACATAAGAATGGTATCATTATGAGATGGGTGGGACCTATATCTCCTCCAATGCATTGGGTAAAGATTTTATATCTCATGATATAGACATGGCTGGAACGGTAGGTTATACCGGTTCAGTGAAACAGGACTGAAATGAGGAGTGAACTCGGTTCAGAAATGGACTTTGTCCGCTAAGATAGTCTAGGCAATGATTCTTGACTACTAAGAAATGATTCTCTATGATTATGTGTGTATGCCACAAAGTTTCATGTTTTATGTTATGATTATTGGGATTACATTTCACTACTATGATTTATCCCATGTTATGAAATTATGATCTCCTTTGCAGGTTAATATTTCCAAAAGTAATGTTCTTATGAATATGATGTGATTGAAATTTCATTTGTTTACCCTTACTGAGCATTTGAGCTCACCCTTTTATGTTTTCTTTTCCCCAGGATATAAAGAAATGTTTTAGGTAAAAAAAGGGAAGATCTTTATGGGAGATGTTGAAGATCTTTCACCACGATTAGAAGATTATATTTCAAGTTTCCAAAGACACTAAACTATTACGATCCTTGTGTGTGTGTTTTTGTTATGTACTAAGTATTCTGAAAAAGTAATGTAATGTCTATGTATGTCAAGCTTCGGGTCTCTACAGTTAGGCATGTATTTCCTGAACAGTGATACATGGAACACATCATGAACTTTGGAGAGACTTGGCGGCATTGCCAAACGGTAAGCTACAACCCCAATTCGTTCTAGAATTTCAAAAGGTCCTATGTACCTGGGACTCAATATACCCTTCTTACTGAAACGTATAACTCCCTTCCATTGAAATACCTTCAAGAAAACATGATCTGCTACCTAAAATTCCAAATCTTTCCTTCGGTTATCAGCATAACTCTTCTGCCTACTTTGAGATGCTTTGATGTGGTTTTGGATTACCTTTACCTTTTCTGTTGTTTCCTCCACCAGCTCTCGGCCTACAATTTTTCTTTCACCAACGTCATCCCAACAGGTTGGTGTGCGACATCTCTTTCATTATAATTCTTTATATGGTGCCATCTGAATACTTGAATGGAATCTATTGTTATAGGAAAATTCCACCAGAGGAAAATATTGATCCCACATACCCTAAAAGTCAATTGAGAAAGATCTCAACATGTCTTCTAAGGTTTGAATAGTCCCCTCTGACTATCCATCTATTTGAGGGTGGTAGGCAGTGCTCAAACAAAGTTCAGTATCCATGTCCTTCAGAAGACTCTTCCAGAATCATGAAGTAAAACGGGGATCATGATCAGAAACAATCGATAGGGGTACTCCATGAAGTCTCACAACTTCATTAATATATAGTCTTGCTAGACGTTCCAGTGGTATATCTTCTCTTATAGAAAAAAATGTGATGACTTGGTAAGACGATCAACAATAACCCAAATTTCATTGTTCCTTCTAGGTGTCTTTGGTGTCCCCATGACAAAGTCCATCATAATATTGTCCCATTTCCACTCCGGTATGGGAAGAGGGTGCATGACTCTTCCAGTTTGTTTCCTTCCATCCTTCACTTGTTGACAAAACATACAACTTGATACAAAATCTGCAATATCCCTATTCATGTTGTCCCACCAAAACTGTTCCTTCAAATATCTATACATTTTGGTGCTCCCACGGTGTATAGAGAAAATGGAGCTATGAGCATCATCTAATAATTCCCTTTCCAGATCAAGTATATCAGGAACAGAAAGTCTCTTCCCAAATTTTAAAATTCATTCTTCATACACAATTTCTCTCAATCTCCCATCATTCACAGCTTTAATGTTATTTTGAAATTCTTCATCACCGATCTGAGAACTCTTAATCCTTTCTTGTAAATATGGTTTGGCAACCATTTTAACAAGCATTGTTGTTTCACCTTCCATGGTTATTCTCATGTCCATCTTCACTAGATCCATGAAAATTGGATCCCTTTCAATTCTCATATTTTTCAAAACTCCATGATATTTTCAGCACAAAGCATCTACCACCTTGTTCGCCTTCCCCATGTGGTAGTGTATCATGAAATCATAATATTTGAGTAATTCAAGCCATCTTCTTTGCCTCATGTTGAGTTGTTTTTGTGAAAAAATATACTTCAAACTCTTGTGATCAGTATAAATCTCACATTTTTCACCATAGAGGTAGTGTCTCCATATCATCAAAGCAATGATCACAGCTGGTAACTCGAGATCATGAGTAGGATAGTTTTTCTCATGAATTTTCAACTATCATTATGTATTGACAATAACCCTATCATTCTGCATAAGGACACAACCAAGTCCTTCCTTCGATGCATCACTATAAATAAGGAACATATCATTCCCCGATGGTAGAGTCAATATAAGAGTATTGAATTATCTTAACTTTATTTCTTCAAAACATTCTTCACTCACTTTTTTCGAAACATGTTTAACCCCTTTACGTGTGATCTTTGTTAATGGGTTAGCCAACAAGGAAAATTTCTGGACATAACGTCGATAATAACCTGCTAAACCAATAAAACAACATACCTTAGTCATACTCGTCAGTGCAAGCCTTTCTTGGATTGCCTTGGTCTTAGAAGGATCAAAAGAGATTCCATATTTAGAGACAATATTTCCAAAAAAAAGAAATCTCCTGACGCCAGAATTCACACTTGCTAAACTTCCCATATAATTCAGGTCTTCTCAGAGTCTTCAAGATAATGCGCAAGTGATTTTCATGATCTTCATATCTTTTGGAGTATACCAAGATATCATCAATAAATACCACCAAAATTTCATCGAGATATTCCTTGAAAACTCTATTTATTAGATCCATGAATACAGAGGGTGAATTAGTAAATCCAAAATGCATTACTATAAACTCGTAATGCCCATACCTGGTTTCAAATGCTGTCTTCAGAATGTCTTCCTTCATCACACACAACTGATGATATCCAGATTATAGATAAATCTTTGAAAAGTATTGAGCTCCATGTAGTTGGTCAAATAAATCATCAATGTGAGGTAGGGGATACTTGTTATTTATTGTTATAGCATTGATCTCCCTGTAGTCGATACATAACCTCATAGATCCATCTTTCTTTTTAACAAAAAGAACAGGGGCTCCCCAAGGAGAAACACTAGGGCGAATAAATCCCTTATTACTCAATTCCTTTATTTTTTTCTTTAGTTCCAATAATTCCGCAGTGGCATTTCTATAAGGGCTCTTCGATATGGGTCTTGATCCAGGAATTAAATCAATGGAAAACTCAACTTCTCATTCTAGAGGATGTCCAGGTAAATCTTCTAGAAACACATCTACATATTCATTCACAATAGGTACATCCTCTATTTGAACATTCCTTTCCTCACCCACAGTCATTTCATTCACTTCCTACCCAATAATCGAATTTAGTTGAGCTACTGGGGGTCAATCTAGGTAAAAATTAGGTGGTGTTGATTCTGCTATAAAGATAAGGTGTTCCTTATCATCATCATCAAAAATAGTAACCTACTTCTTCTTACAATAAATTTTTGCATCATGGTCTGAAATCCAATACATGCTGAGGATTATATCAAATTCAATCATAGGTATGATAATGGGATCAGCGGATAAAGAACATTTATTTGCTCTAATGGGGATTGATTCACAAAAATTTGTTGCAATGATACATCCCTTAGGAGTTTTAACTGACAACTCCCTTGTTAAATCATACTGTAAATATCTAATTTTCATAGAAAACTGGGAGGATATGAAAAAATGTGATGATCCAGAATCAAATAATGCATTTGATAAACTTTAGGAAACCATTAAATTACATGCCACCATGTCTTTCAGAGCTTCTACCTCAGTAGTTGTGATAGAATAAGCTTTTACTTGATCCCTTATCCTTTTATGAGGTACGTTCCCCTAACACTTAGTATATTCATTTGCATAATGTCCCATAAATATGATGTTGTAGCATTAAAAATCGATAGCTTCTTTCTTCCCCTTGCAATCAAGAGCTTGGTGGCCTTTTTCACCACACTTGTAATAGACTCTCATTCCCTTCAAAAAAGTACCAGGGTGTTTCTTCCACATTTACTACAGGATGGATATTCAAATTTTCCCGTCATCCCCATATTTCCATTCCCAGAGTGATCAAAAGATCTATTCTTCTCTTTCTTTTCTTTAAAGTCATAATACTTGTAGTATTATCTTTCCGTCTTGATACCACATGAGAAAATATCTTCGTATGATGAAAAGGATTGTGACACTAATGCTCGATGATGAAATGGTTTTACCCATCAAAGAAATTATCAATCTTACTTCTTGGGGTATGTATATAACCTCCATAATACCTTGATAACCTTGAAAAGTTAGCCTCATACATTGTGACATTATCATCCTCCTTTTGTCTCAGACGTAGAAATTACCTTTCCATATCTGCTCGATGGTCACGAGAAAAGTATTTTTATAATAAAATATCTTTGAACTCTCTCCATCCCAGATTTGATACTTCATCATCTCCCTTTGAGTTTTCTATCAATGACCACCATTGATCAGCATCTCCAGTGAGGTGATAAACTGCCATGATAACTTTTTCTCTTTCAGTACTCCCCAAAGCCAGAAATATTATTTATTGGGAACTTATCCATTTCTCAGCTACCAATGGATTTGTACTCCTATTGAATGTCGGTGGTTGTGGCCTCATGAAGCGATCTAACATTGATCCTCCATACTGCGGATCAGGGTGCTCCTTACGGGTAATGTTATTATTCATAACCTGAGTGAGTTTTCCGAGTATAGTGATTAGCTGATCAGCACCAGTTGCATCACCAGCTCCACTATAATTTTCTTGAGCAGGAGGGAAATAACTACATGGAGTGAGTGCAATGATACAGTTTCCATTTCATCCACTAGAATCCATTTCTAATCAATGGCATAAACTAGATCAGATTATGAATCAAAATACATAATTATATACTTGTAAAACAGTTAACATAAATTGAATTATTTATGGATATAATACATAATCATAAAAATGTTTTCTTTGAGGAAGTATATACTCATAAACTCTTCATAATGGTATGTAATGAAAATGAGAATTATCCAAGGCGTATCCCCGGGGAGTGTCGTAACCAAGAGTGCATCAAGTCCTGTTATCGTGCACTAGTTCTTGTTCGAGTCTAGCTCAAAGTAGTGTTTTTGGGTTTTACCCCTAGGTACATTTGTGCCAGAGCCGAATCTACCTGCTCGTATCCATACAGGGATGTATTTCTTGGAAAACACACAAAATCTCTACAATACCAAAATTCTAGGTTGTTCTTCTATAGTAATCCTCAAAGTCTATCTTGGGGCTATGTGCTCTAATCAGAGTTTATCTAAATCTAGCTTCCAATGTTTGTACTAAACTTTCTCTAATACCAACTATAATGCCCCGAACCTAGTTACGCAGAGTCGGTGCATTATTACATAATATTGTCATGATCACAAAAGATAAAGTCTCGAAAGACCGAATAGTTTAGTAGCCTTGGAATAACTAGATACATTCATTAAGTTTATATTACATCATAATGTGAAAACTACAACAACAACATCTTGTCTTCATATCCCCTCATTCTATCCCTGCATGTCATTCATAAATTACTTCTTCACATCCTGGGAAGAATAAAACATTGAAAGGGGTGAGCTCAGATACTCAGTAAGGATAACAATATAGAAGAATCATTCATAAATAAGCCTAAACATTTAAGGCAATGTATTACTAAAACAAAAGCCTCTTAAACTTGAACTTAAGTATAATATGGAAAAAATAAAATTAAATAATGAAATTTACTTATTCACATGGATATTATATTAGTCAAATAATCACATGCAATATCAATAACCACATTCATAATGATGGAATGCATAATGCCAGACTATCATAACCACAAAGCCAAGGCATCATGCCAAGACTACAAATAATATTTTTTCAAGGCCTTGTGCCAAGACACTAGTTTGTCTAATGAGATCTACCGATGCATCGAGGATCTATAGCAGGCTCCACCCATCATTTATTAAGTACAATGCATTCCTCATATGAATAGGATTGACATAACATACACATTTGTATTAAAACTATCATATGAAATATCAATACTTTCTCCATAAACCATGAATGGTATAAATATAACACATCCACAGTCAAACATGCCACAAAACCTTCAATACATTATGGAAGTTTTTAATCATAATAAATAAACTTCAAATAAGCTTAAAATCCATCAAAGGATGATGACATAGATGAATTCAAGACTATTTGAGAGAAGTATCTCTTTTTTTGAAATCATTTAAAATTAACATAATTATAAAAGAAAACATTTATTTTGAAAATTTTATTATAAGCTTCTTAAGGGAAGATTTGAAGATTTTATAATAGTGGAAAATAGCCGCACCCGCCGTATAAGATAAAAAAAAATATTCTTACCCTAATTCTATCAAAAATGTTAAAAAGGACATTGTTTGGAAAACGATAGAAATATTTCTTTAAAAAATTATTATAAAAAGTCAAAAAGGGTATAAATTACTTTAACCCATAGACTTTAATATAGTAAGAATGATTGGAAATACATTTTTAAGAAACATGGATGTGGATGATAAAGAGGGCCCATTAGATAATTACATATAAACAACCCCGGATAATGAAGAGATTGTAAAATAAACACTTACCTTGTACTTTTCCTTAGTCGATGGTATGGTAACCTCCAGTATAATAGTTAAAACATTGTTATTAAATAATAAAAAAATCATATACATAATTATGATATCATATATGATCTTCTAATAATTTTTTGTTAATAATATTTTAGTATTATCGTCGTTGTGGGTGTTAAATTACTCGTTTTCTTTTATATGTTTTGTTACATAAGACGTGTTTGTTATGAATAGGTGGTATATTATTCATATCAAGAATGATATAAAGTTATTTAACATTACTTTTAATCATCAAATGATAATTATTCTTGAATGGATACAATGGGAAATGAATCTCATCGCGTTCGTGGAGACGGTAGTCCGTACGTACGCACAAGCGACAATATCATTATTTTGATATTAAAATAATATATAATTGGATGGTAAATAATATATAAAGAATCATTATCATGTTATATTTATTATTTACATGATTTAAAAATCATTATTATACCCATCCAACTAATAATATATTGAATAACAATTACATCACGACGTGGAGACGGTAATCCGTACATACGCACGTATGGTGACATGTCATTCAAAGGATGGATAGAATACTGAATATGGTTATACCATATCTATAATAACATCACAGTTTATAGAAGATACTGTATTTTTTATTTTATAATGGAAATAACAAAGAATGAAGAATTTGATGAAGAAAGGAACTTGAAAGAGGATGGTGAAAACATTACCTCTTCTTCGGGTTATTCTTTTAGATTTGGTCAAAATGGCTCCATAAGTTAGTTTTATGACCAAACTAAGGCCTCTAGGTTGAATTGAGGGAATTTTAGAGTGTATTTTGTCAGGGTTTGGCCGAAATAAAAGGCTTTGAGTGTGTTAATTAGTGAGAAGGGGGAGTTCCATTTTATAAGAGGTGTGAGGGGAACCTTTGGAAAAGCTAGAAATATTATTTTATAATTAATTTATATTCGGTTTCTAATGGATCCAAAGTGGATTATTTAAAGGTTAAGGTTGGGATGGGTATAAATCCTTTCAATCAATAGATTTTAGATAGGTTTGGGTCACTATATTAATGATATCATTTATATTTGACTCTTAGTTAATTAGTTTGACATTTACCATTTCTCTTTGTATTTTTATATTATATAGTTAATAAACTTTCTATAAACATCCAAGTGACCCCCAAGTGGTCCATTAATGATACACCGATCATTATTTCAGTCTCTTGGCCGAACCATAGATTTTTATGAATAGAATATAAATTATTAATATAATATTTGTATTAAAAAATCTTTTATGTTAATTTTGACACTATTGGGTATTTGATTTTTTTGAAAATCATAACAGCATGATAACATTGGAAAAAATTAATTAAATAAATACTAACATGTCATATTAACCTATAAAATTATTTTAATTCATAAAAAGTTTCAAATTACATTTATTTGGATATTTATAATATCAATTATTTTAATATTTCATTAATTAGTTAATTACTACATCACCAATGTGTCATATATAAATTAAATTATATAATATCTAAAAATTATAAATAAAATACCATTATCTAGGAAATATTTTTAGTTTTCTAATTAATATTTTCAATAGAATTTATCTTATGTAAAATCCTATATTAAAAATGTTTTATTAATAAAACTTTGATTTGAAACTCTTTTAACTCTTCTTTGAATTAAATAATAATAAATGTCCTAATCTAATCCAAGTGGACCTAAATGATAATATTTTATTCCAAAGGTTTTTTTTGGTCGAGATACACTTGTCCAATAGAATTAGGACATGTGTTAGAGTAATATTAATATCATATTTACCCTTAATTATCCTATTTACTTTTAACCGTGGTAAATAAAATTAAAATATTATTATTCACCAAAAATTATTTTTATCTTATTGAACCACATTTTACTCCTTGATATTAACCATGTCACTTTGATTTTTGAAATTACACTCATAGAAGTGGTAAAAATTAGTTTTATGTGAATTTCTAAATTCGCCTAAGAGGTGGGTAAAATACGGTGAAAAGTTAAATAAATATTTTTATATATCTAAAATTATTCTGAACTAACTCCAATTAATTACATTGAACTTATATAGGTATTATGTATCTATTTTTACTTTAATTAAATTTATATAAAATAAATATTTATTTCAATAAAAATTTGGTATTAAACTATGACTCAGTGTTTTTCAATATTCATCAAAAATTGAATATATTCAGAAAAATAATAAAATTTTACCCTAGGCAAATTTCGATATTTGGAATCCAAAAATGAAGTTTATTTTGAATGATAAAATTTATAAAATTTTAAAAAGTAGGTATTACTATTCATAACGACTAGTTTCATTGGTTGTGGTGTGTGTTAGAACTTAAAGTTGCGTACAACACGCACTACTATATTATTCAAAGGGAAGTGTACCGTCGATGTTTTGGGTGTTACAGGTTCATATACCCTTATTGTAGTTTACATACAAAAAAGATACCATTCCACCATATTTATGGAACAATTCAAGGCTTTGAATGGGATAGCCTTTAGGTC
This sequence comes from Viscum album, assembly GCA_963277665.1. Lineage (NCBI taxonomy): Eukaryota > Viridiplantae > Streptophyta > Magnoliopsida > Santalales > Viscaceae > Viscum > Viscum album. Next base: position 242,042,585 of record OY728166.1, read on the forward strand.
ACCACTTTTTGGGACTGATCCAAGTGAGTCAGCCCTCATGGGTCCAGAGTTGGTGAATCCTACTATAAAGATTGTGTGGATCAACAAGGACCGAAAGAGGACTGCATAGCGCGATCATAATTCATATAAATACTAATGAAGGATACCACTAGAGTTTTAGAAGAGATACCATGTGTTCTTTGAGTGACCTACTTTGATGTGGATTGTGTAGATTTGGTTAGGGAAACATGTTATCTCGGAGATTCATTTTTTCATTCTAGATACTTCATATAGTCTATGAGGTGGTATAATTCTTTGAACTATTGTCATAGATAGACTGGGTACATGATCTGTTCCACTTGTCATATTCGAGTAGATACATTCATGACTTGTTGCATTGTATCGACAAGGGTGATATAGATATTAGGGATGTAGCTTCTATTATAGAGTACCCATTATAGATCTATGATCTGAAAGAGAGGATCCTTCATTGGTGATCGATTACCTTGGTCATGTTTGCTGGAATTATGTGAATCTTCAAGGGAGAACCTTGCATAAGGAGACACATATTTGAGCCTAATATGACCAATTTTTTAGTTGGTTTTTCTCTTTTCAAGATGAAATGAAATAAGGATGGGAGAATGTAATGATTTGTATTTTCCATAAATTATTGTTGGATATTATATTGATTATTTTTTAGACTAGGTGTTGGGATAGAATGTGATTCTAAGGCCCAATGTTCTTGGAAAAAATATTTAAAAAATAATAAATAACACACGCAGAAAATCTTCCTAAAAAGGTTAAATAACTCCTAAAAATGGCATAGATTAGAAATTTAAGGTAACTGTTGAGTTCAAAACATGGGTTTTACCATAGGAATGATATAACATTTTTTAGTGTGGGGAGTTTGTGAAAAATAATCCTATGTGTTGAATTTATAAAATAAATAAATGAAATTTATTTAATTTTTTATTATTCAATATAGTGTCTGAGTCTCCATTTAATTCATGGTTACGAGAGTATCCGCAAGTTTTCCCACTCAGACCCTAAATATTCAAGAAACCACTGGGGATAATTCTAGTAAAACAACTACAGATCTGGACCAAATCAAGGATCGTTGTGCTAATAGAGTTCATGGATCTCATCAAAAATGGTAGTGTAGGACTATTATTGATTCATTATCAATCCAAACTCATGTTAGGATGATGTTTTTCATTTTTCTTCCCCATTTCATAATCCTGGTTGAACATAGATCAATTAAACAAACATGATTGTTACATGCATCATCGGTAGATTTATATTGATGGAATTTTATTTTGTCTATTGTGTTCATTCCTCTTCTATTATCCGTTTTCAATGAAAAAATAAATTTATAATGAAAAAAGGTCACAGTATGTTCCTCAAATATTATGGTTTAATGTTTTCTCCCTCTTGTCCTTCACACATTTGTCATGGGTAATCTCTGTGGCTTTTGGTTCGATGAATAACTGGTATTTAGTCATTGTGTGGCCGTTATTGGATGTAAGTGATTAATAACACATGTGTGGTTCATGATTGAGGATTTGATCATGGTGAAATGAATATGGAGGATTGTTAGAGTGGGTTCAAATTATATTCTTGATATTTTATCATCATGGTTTCCATGGTGTTGTTATATACGGTGTGAGGGGGTGTTTCATGAGCGAATTTGAATCCCAAACCTAAAATCTCCGGTGGTGGAATAGTTTTCCACCCAAAATATATATCCTCTAGAAAGGTTAATGATTTGAGTTAAATGAATAGAAAATACAGAGTTGATCTTTTTGGATTTAGAAAATTTGAAGTTTTATGGTGTGTAATTTAACATTACAAACCTCATGGGACCCCCTGTGTGGAGGGTTTCTATGTAGAGATAAATATAACATGTTGTGTAACCCCTATGTTTTTTCTCATTTTTTACATTGGAACATGAATTGATATGACTAGAAGTAAATATATAGTGGCACACTATGTATATAGAAAGTGATACATCCACCTATTCATGGGCCGGTACATGGGCATTTCCAGTAGTACAAGGACATAGTTAGGAAACATGGGTAGTTGTTGAGAAAACTCTAGTTGTCATGTGTTATACTCAATAACTATGTATAGTTAGGACGAAATTTTATTTAAGGCTTTACTAAATAGTACTATATGGTGATAGCTGGACACATCGTGTACCCCTTGTACATAAACCCCATAAAAAGTTTTAATATCTCTTCATTTCTTTAGTTTGGACGAGTCTTAGTTTAGTGTGTTCCCTTGGTATATTATGCTTAGGGTACAATGCGGAAATATATCCACATCATAGGATTAAGATCATCTATGGAGGATGAGACTCTGATAGATTTCATGGTTCCCCTCCGCGATACTAAACTATGATCCTCTATCATGTTTATACCCTATATGTGTTTTTTTGGAATTAGCATGACCCCATTGAGAAGGGATTTTCCCACTATATAGTAGTCGGTATCGATATGTTTTGTGGTATCATTTTTGTAGCATCCTTTATATATCAGGTTGATCCAGATTTGGTTTATGGTGTCCCCCAGTAGTCATATATGTGACCCCCTTTCTAGGTATCAGGGTCTTCTATGACTAATGAGATTTTCTGGGTAGGGCGTAATGATCTTGTCTTCTTGTATGAGTTTCTCCATTGATTGCATGTATCGTGGAGTTGATTAACCTAGAATGAGCACTTCATTGAGTATAATCCTCTAGCTAATAGTTTGTTATGGTGGCCTGGTGGATTGTTTTAAACTATAAAGTTATTTTTATATCCTTTAATTGTGTTGACTATAAATTATTCATTGTGTTTAGTGTTTTTGGTGTTCCCCAATGGGTATAGTTATACTCCCCCATACATGGGATCTGACCACACATTATGTGTCTTATGCAGATAATATACCTATTGATGGTATCCTGGGGGGGGGCATGAAGCAGGTGGAGTGTAGCTTGATCTAGAAAGATTGAGGTGTTTTTAAGAGATTACATTGGATCATAGTTCTCCCCATTGGATTAGTTTTTCTCTATAGTTTTTTTGGTATTTTATTTGGAACATTTTTTCATTATGTACTTTACTATCATACACTAGTTGTATGTTTATAAAGTACTGAAATATTTATTTTATTTTAATTTAATTTAATATTTTGCAGGAATGGTGATGTGTGTGTGTGTATGTATGTGTGTGTAGGTACATTAGGGAGATACCTCTCATTTTTCAGATATTCCTACTCAATGGAGGTCTCCATATTATATCCAATTGAAGGTGGGATTTGGGTAGTCATGGATCATACCTTGATGGGTCAGATCTTGACAAAGAACACCTCATTGAATTCCTTTTATATCATTCCATCCATCCTCTCATCCAGATCCTGAATATCTCACCATCCCATTTACTTTTCCTCGTAAAATATCTGCTTCTAATTTGACTCTTTTATCCATCGGAGTCTTTTGTTGTCAAGGATTGTATGAATATACCCAATCCAGATCTTAGTTACCTTAGGTCAAACCTCTCTGATGAATGATAGAGGGCATTGTAGTTGGAACTCCTGAGTCTGATTAGACATTTTCAAAATGGCCCACCCTCTGTTCATTTCCATGTACTTCATGAAGTGAGTGACGTTATCATAGGATTATCTTCTACACCTTCACCCAGAAGTATCAGTACCTATAGTACCACTTCTACGAGCATATTTTTAGCAACTACCTAGTATCATTCAACCAAACACCTTCTTTATACATGAATGTCTATACAATTATAGGAACATGTATTAATACACACCACATGTCATTAACACATTTTCTCAAGATATATAAACATAAATCCACAGCAATTTATCCTGCATACACTTTGATGTGGTCAAAATTCCCACACAATACCTACCCTCAACCATCCCTAACTCAAGTCATGGATAACATAGGGTAAAAACTTATCTTATTTATAAGATTTTTATTATTCATAGTTTCCAAATTTCAATATATTTTAACAATTATAAATTCATTATTATGAACCATTTCCTCTAAATCACACAGGTAACGTAGAGTATTTTTTTTATCCCACAGCCCACTCCTAACCATCTTTTTAATGAATACCTAAAACGATGATTTTCAAATATATTCTCAAAATTATATACTAATAAATACATACTCAAATAACATTATATATGAGGAAACAAGTAAAATATTAGTAAACAATGGCATCAGACAATAATTGCAACACCTAATGTGAAATAACATTCAATTATAACAAATAATATCAATAACAACAATCCCACCATGGGATATTTGATTTTCCCCCACATATGGGTTGGCCACTCCAATTTATAATCTCATGACGAAGTAATGACTCATATTTGTCTCCAACATATGATTCAGAAATAATAAAATGTCAAAAAAAACCCTTTCATTCCCCTTTGTACTGATCTGAACTAGGTTCCTCATGTCTGTGCTCTAAGCTTGGTATGCACATGACCTAATGTGTGCACCCCCTTATGATAATTTTTCTAACGACTAGTGAGTGTCTATCATGTTACATGCGAGACTATACCCTATTTTCAAATCAATACAATAGTAAAAATAAATATAAAAATAAGAAAAATAATAATAATAAGTAAACATTAAAGACAATGGATTATTTGAAGAATCCAAAAATAGTGTAAATGCACCCAAAGAAATGCTGTAGATATTTCATGTCATATATGTTTCAGGTGTTTAATGGAAACCCAAAATAAATGAAAAATAACATCTAATAATCAATTACTGATAGCATTTCTGGTTCCCTCATCCAACTCTATCTTGAATCCCAACTCATTCATCAAATTTTTACCATTTCCCCTTATTCAAACCTTAAAACATGAGGTCTACATGGGTACCAATCAATAGCCTTATTGGGGTGTGATTAAAACATATTAGGCCTTTAAAAATAATATACGAAGTAATATTATCTCTATATAAGTGTATTTAGCACTATATGAAGAGTTAATAAGTCCATTAAGGTAGAAATGTTTCACATTTCTTAAGGGAATTCATTATCATTATGTTCCATATTCAGTTTGGTACCTTGGAGCTTCATTCTAGGTATCATATCATATATGAATGGAGTGTAATTATATCATCACTAACATGGATTCTTATATCATTGGTATAGGACCAAAAATCATGGGTACCTGGAGCATTATTCCTACACTATTTTCATGGATACTTAGAGCATCATTATTGAACCAAATCCAAGGGTACTTGGGGAATTAGTACAGAACAAATTTCATTAAATTTATAATATATTTAGGTAAAAAATAATTGGTATTTTAAAAATTATACAACATGGTACCATTTCAATAACAACATATCCATTTAACCCAACTACCATCACTCATCTTGTATCTCATTAACACTTCCATGTGAATCCAAATAATCATTCATTACAAGTTAACATTTCAAATGAATTAAAAAATGGTTTAATTATATAAATCATCAACTTATCCATTTTCATTCCATAATTATAATTTGAAGAACATTTTCACACCCCTTGGGTATCCATTTAACCTACTCTCATAATCTATAATAGATCCAATGGGATCCATGAAGGGTCTCAAAATTTAATTGAGATTCAATTCAATTTTATATGATGAACATAAAGTAAAATTATGGTCACATTATTATATTATTACATCAATATATCATCATTATGACTATGGGAATTAGTATTTACACCACTATCAATAGTTTAATTGATGAAAACAAAGAATGACACTACAATCCTTCAGATATGGTCTTTGATCTTCTTTTCCTTCCATAGATCCAACCATAAAGAATTAAAATTTCAATAGAAACATATATCTATCCGTGCTTGATTATATATAAGGTTCATGGAATGATAATAATAATAGATATAGGAACTTAAACAAGGAATATATACTTACCAGAAAATCAATATCTTCAACACGCATTGAATAAACTAAAACATTCTCCCGGATAGAAGGGGTCACCTCTGAAGCCTAGAGAGGAAAAGGTGTTCAGAAACCCATGTGATTAAGAGAAAATGAGGCCCTATTATTTTAAATCATATTATATCCACTAATTTTAGGTTTCCAACTATACACTACATAGTTATGCCGAATGTTTTGGAAAATCATGTGGCAACTTTTCAGTTATATTTTTTCAAGCCAACCCCTCACACAGTTCACTCACATATGTAGACTAAACATGTTTCAAATATTATTTTAGTTAATTTTCATCCTATTATAGATTCCCCATGGAATAAATATTTCTTGTCCAAACTATTACCTTACAATCCAGAGCTACTGTCTCTCCTACCACAAGTTTCATAGTTTCCTTGATGGGGTGCATAGTTTGTACTAGCCATGCCCAATCATTGATCTTAAATAAAATGTTCAAAATAATTCAGAAACCCCTAACAACCATATAAATGATATACCAGTAAATATATATACTTACTATAAATAAATAAATTTTCATGTACCTGAAAATAAGAATGGAATTTCATTAGAGTGGTCAGGATCTTACAAATTCCATTGAGTCTGAGTGACCATAGAACTACCTCAAACCTGATTCTTGATGCTTTGCTGGGATGGTTTGATTCCCATAACCAATTATATGTGTGTAAAACCCTTCATCGTATTATTTATGTACCATTCTTATTCATTAATGGGTTTTTTATTTTTAATAATTTTCATTATTTATCACTACTTCCCATATTATAAAAAAATTGTAGAATGAAATATGAGATGATAAGGCCTAAATTATAAAAGGATATTTCTTAAACATATTACAAAAAGATAATTATAATAAATATTAGATTATAATTATAAAAAATTATCAATGGTTAATTTAAAAATTTATCAAATAAGAATTAGAATAATTATTAGAATATAATAATAAATAATTATCAAGGGATGATTTAAAAAAATAATCAAAATATATTTTTTTAAAAGTTATCATAAGTTAAATATTGAAAAATATTTAATTTATAATCATAAAAATTATCATGGGATAATTATTTAGATAAATAAATTAATAATTATAAGGGACTACCACATGTGTTCTTAAATTAGTTTAGAATGTTTTATAATTTCAAATGTGGTTTAATAATTATTCATGAGGAGAATACTGCTAGAGCTTGCATTGAATTAAAATGAGAATCTATAAAATTATACTGGATAAAACTAAGTTTCATGTATCCACAATGTCGTGATTTTTTTTCAAATAATATTTTTACATGAAACACAAACATATTTTGGTTAATACTGACATCTTCATGTTATCCTAATGACATGAATCAAAAGTAGGTATAGATGGGGGTTTGTGGAAGTTTGGATAGAAAATGAATATTCAGTATGGTATTATATATATTTATTCTTATTATGTTGTTTTTTCAGTGAATATAGCTATATACAAATTCAAACTTGGTTAAGGATGCTTTGGTGTTGTTCTAATGAGTCTTTTAGTCACATAATACTAAGAAAATTTCAAATCTCTTACAGATTTCATGACCAGATATGTAGTGGAGGGAAGGTAATTTTGGTGGATGCTTGATTAGAGGAGAATAGATCATCTAGAAGACTAATAAATAATCCTATAAACAAACTTTTATTTATAATTTTATCTACAATCATTACTGTGGTTTAGATTCCCACATTGAGATCTTGTTTATTTGTATGAATTGTATTCCCTATTTAGATTTACAAATGTACTCAGCTTATTTTTATTATAATGTTTATTATTATTTGTTCCATAAAATTATATTAAGGTTATATTCTCCTCACTAATTAACATAAGCACCCACTACTAGTTAGAAACCTCTCATGTACAAGGATCCATACATGATGCCATGTGACTCTACAGATCTAACCTGGTGGATTATTTTATGTTGTTACATATTTAAAACTAAAAAGGAAACATATTTTTTTTTCAATGTACAAGTCATAAAACAAAATTTATAATTTATATTTGAGGTCAATCATTAGAAATGAATGTTTAATTATAATAAAATAATTGAAAAGTTTCATAATTTGATAATTTACCTCAAATACATGGATAAACTATATGTTCTTGAGTAATCTATCCATGATTAAATGAATAAACTTATCCCTATTTTTTATAATTATTCCTATAAAATGATGAGGATAATTTATTTAATATGTCACCTTTGTCACTATAAAACGTGATTCATGACCATTAAATAAACATAAATTTATAGAGGAGATTAATATTATAACTAATATATATCCATCAAAATAAATCTGTTATTGAATGGTGTAAATAAAAAATGAATTTTTTCTACACAATATCAGAAATTTTTTATTGTTTTTAATCATGTGAAAAAATAATTTCGGCACATAAACATTATAAGAAAACATGATTCCCCTCTAAGGAAATAAGTGAAAATTGATGAATTCCTAAAATCATTAGGATCATTTTTTAATACATTTATTATTAATTTTAATATAAAAAATATTAACTCTTCATTTTTATAGTTTCTAAAAAAATTTGGAATAGAAAAGTTGAACCTAAAATGGTTATGACCCATCATGACGATGAATAAGTTGAATAGTATAGTTAACTATAATAAGAAACAAATTGATGTTAATTTAAAAATATTAACAAATGAGCTAAACAATATGAAAATTATAATCATAAATGATGGAAAATAATTCACTTGAAAACAAATTGGGAATTACAGATTAGAATTTCATGACATGTTTTTTATATTGCGTAGTTTTTTAGAGAATGATGGATGTTTATTAGAGAATAAGTCGGCCTATAGTTTTAGAAAATATGAAGTGTTATTACATCATATGTTGGAATATTGAATTTTCAACTTCTTCTGGATTTTCATTATTTCTAAACAATCATTATCATGTGCCTTCAATGAAGTGATTTTTTATATACACTCTCAAAAAGGCAAGGTTTTCATTCATAATAATGAAAAAATGTTGTTAAAATTATATCAATGAAATGTTCTATGTTATTTTAATGTATTTATTATATTATATAAATTATATAATTAAAATAATATATATAATTAAAATATTATGAAGATAAAAATAATAATCTTAATTCAAAATATCATTATAATTGTCAAATTTATCATATAAATAAGAATTAAATTAAATTAATCCATAATGATAGATTATTGTATTTGAATGATTATAAATAATTTTATGTATGTTGTACTTTTTATAAGAAAAATTTCCAAATTAAAATTTACGGTTAAGGTGAAAAGATCTAAAAATATATTATAACTTATATATATTTTTGTACACGGTTTTATAAGTAATGTATCTAATGGTGTATTTCAATACATCATTAAATTTTTTAATTAAAGGGTCTGGGTATGAGTATCTTATGAAACTAAAGTGTAAATCCTTTGAAATATTCAAAGTGGTAAAAATATAATTTCTAAAAAATTCCTATAAATTTTATAAAAACACTTTGATCTAATCATGGTGAATAAAACAATATCCATGAATTTCATAACTATATATGATACTGCAACATAATATCATAACTCACTCTTTTTAGAACCCCATAATTAAAAGAAATTTCTAAAATGATAAATAAAAATATATTAGAAAATTTTCACATTTAATTTTACGTGTATAGTCTAGAAACTACATCATCTACACTACATTTTATTCTATAATATGTTAATCAAAATTATGAATAAGATATATGGATTGGTATGAATCCTAATTTTTCATTCGGGAATATTTAGGGGTGTGATCAATATTTAATGTGTGTTAACTCAAATAAATGTGAATGAAGATTAGATAAATGACTATTTTTTGATCTCCTAAAATGAGGTGGATTTTTATTTATTTAACCTATTAGAGTATAAATTTTTGGTTTCATGGTATACTATATTTATTGAAATGGATGTTTATACCAAAGGAATTATAGTGAGTAATATTTAACTTGATGATGTTTAAAAGTGAAAAGATGCTTTTATTCAAAAGATAGACAAGTAAGAAACAAAAATATTGGTATATTTTATCTAAAACCTAAGAGATATAGATTTGAAATATAAAATGAAGGTGAATTATAAGTCATAGAAAATTATCCAACACCATATGAATAAGACATCATGATTTTTCACTCTAGTGAATGGTAAAAGGAAATATAATTGGAATTGGAAGACATTTAAAATAATAAGGTTTCAAATTTATTTGATCCACTTAATTGGATAAAACACATATTCTGTAAGTGGGTGTTTTACTCAAACACTGAAAAGGATGAAATTGTTCATATCTATAATTAACAACTGAAAGTGAAATGTTTTAATCAAATTAATTGTATTTAATATGTTGAAAACTTGTATCTATTGGATATGATCAAATATAATTGGGATATTTTATAAATAAAGGTATATAATGATTATGATATATATCCCATAGGTCTATAAATGTATTTGTTTGTGGGAATTTTTTCATTGATCTATATATGAGAAAACTTGATAGATTGGTTATCAAAGATATATTTCAATGAATTGAAATATAAAATGTTCCTTTAATGGATTTAACAAGTCATCTTAGTGTTAGAATTCTCATTTTGATGAATCTATTAATGAGTTTTAATTTAAGAAAAATAGGGTTAGATATAATTGGAATAAATGGTTTAGTAGGGAAATTATTGTATTTTTTATGTTGTATATTTATGATATACATTTAATAGGAAAAAAAATTTTCATTTCACAATCAGGGAATAAATTTTTGGTATATTTCATCTCAATAAATGGACTTACCAAAGCATCATCCATAAATTCTATGGATATCTATAGATATACATTTAAATGAAATAATAAACATATCTAAAGCTTATTCTTTCATAAAGTGTTAAAAAATATTAACATATAAAACAATAAAAAGTGTCTATTACCAATGTTTCATGGAAATATTATTTCAAGGAAACTATTTCCTGTGGTTTTTGAAGTAATTGTTCTCAAGAGTAGGATTCTATATGCTTATATTTTTGAATCAATAATGTATACTATATTATATTCTTATCCTTATGTATATAATGTATTATGTATTACAATCACATTGCAATTATATGTAAGTGAATGTATTTTGGTAGATTTAAAGAATATATATAAGTACTTAATAGGAATAAATATTTTATTTTTAGTCTTTTATGATAATCAAGTACTCATTGTAAAGGGTTACACCAATGCATGTTTCCGACAAATAATGATGACATCAGATCATTTCCATGACTTGTGTTCCTTCATCATTGATGGAATTATAAGATATAAAATCTCCAAGAAAACTATATTTGACAATTCTATAATAGAATATGAATATATTACATCATCTTAAGTGGTCCAAGAATCTACTATTTTTAAAGAAGTTCAATTTTGGAAAAGGTTTTATTCTGCTCATCATGAATATAATGCAAATATAATATGATAATAACTAAGTGATTTCATAAGATAAGGAACTCATGACTCAAAAAATATATAAACCTACTGTATATTGATTTCATATTAATTGAGAGATTATTGATAATGGTGATATTATAATTGTTTGAGTTATTATGGAGAAAAATATTTAAAATCTCATAAAAATCCCTTTGAGTATGGAAAATGAAATCTATAGCCAACAAGCCCATACCTGAGTGGTAAGGTCTCCTACTTGGTATCCAAGAGACCCGGGTTCAAAACCAGGTGGAGGAGAATTTCCAGGTACTATAGCAGTACTGTAGCAGTTAATGTTCGATACTATAGTTTCACGAACTATTCACCTGGTTTGGGCCTTCGTGCCACCTGTTTGGGCCTAAAAGTATCCAAGGCCTTCGGGTCATCAAAGGCCATCAGGCCACAGGGCCTTCTGGTCACGTAGACCATGGAATATCCCATTTCACAAAGAACAATCCCCAGAATAGGATCAGAACAGCATGAGTGGCAGCCACTAGATGCAGAGCTAACCAGATTAAAATAAATAAAGGGTATGGCAGCCGCCATCGGGACTAAACACCGTACAACTTATTATGGGGAAATTATAGCCAATTAACAATTCATGGTGAGGAGATAAGGTGATCAATGATGCAAGATGCTGGGGAGGGGCAGTTCTAGTTGGATGGGCCTACGGGTCATGTATGGGAATGGTATGCCTCTGGGCCTTCAGGTCATGTATTGTGGTTCATGTTGATCCTTGTGCCTTGGGCCTACGGGTCATGTACGACTTCAACATCAACCCTTAAAAGGGGGATTATCTATAATAAAATAAAAAATAAGGCCTTCGGGCCATTTAGAGTAAAAATCTACACTATTTATTATGGTATAAGATGCATGGGTGATTTTATTTACTGCAATAATATATTGATAGTTTTTTTATCAAATGTTATTCTGGTTTTATTGACTTAGGTACATGCTGTATCACGTATTGTATATTAAAGTAAATATAATACCATTCATTTATGTTAGTGTTGTAAAATATGTAATTTGATATGATAAATCCCTTGAAATATATATATTATCAGGTTTTCCTATATTGATGTTCATCATATTGTACTGTGTTGATATGTTAATATCAATATGAGTTATATTACATTTATAAATATGCTAATGATCACATATAGGATATAATTTATGAATTTTTATACAGATTGACCCACATAAAGTACAACACATGAATTTTAATATATGTGTCATTGTTGTAACATAAGTGAATAATTGATATAGATCCTTTGACTTGTGGTTGAAAAATATACTTACCACTTATAAATATTACTACTTTAATAGTAATATAATGTTATTTTAGAATTACTCTTAATATAGAAATGGTGTATGAGTTTAATCAAGCATAGGGAGTTGATTAACCATGATATGATGTGTCAAAATATATGATGGATTATAATGTCATAGGCATGAATTGATTTTTTACTATTTTTATGGACATGAAATGATAACTAAGTGTGATTTAATTATAAAATATTTTTGTCAACATGGGAATTTATAAAAATTGATAAGCTATATGAGGATGAAATTATCCATGTCCCATGTTTAATCTCAATCTCCAAGAAAAAATAACTTTTCTAATAGACATGTAATAGATTTGATCACACAAAACCCTGTTAAAATATAGGTAGTTAGGTTGTCTTTCTAGATACCGCTCTTATTTATTTATCAATAATGAGATCCTTGATTATTTCCAAAATTATCAAAGGTCCTTGGGATCATGTAGAAGACAATTCTAATAGGAATATGTGAATTAATGTGATAATTCCATGTGTTATAATGTTTATTTTTATTATATAAATAATTAATATTTTTTACCCATTTAAAATATTTATTCAAATAATGGTTATTAAAATAAATAACTAATTCTATTTTATAATATAAATGATGAGCTATTTATATTATTAATAGATTAAAAAAGGAAATAGAAATGATCAAATGGGATTTGAACTTGGGCTTGGATTTATGGGATTCCAAGTCTAGATACATGATGGAAATTAATATGCCTATCAAAGAGGTGAATTTATCCACTAATGTCAACTTTTAACCCCTTATGAGTTTCATTAATGCACCTACCAACATGGAAAGGGTGTTAAGAAACGTTTTAAAGCTATTTAATCCCCAAAATGTCATCTATGGGTTATTTATTACACCACCATAGGATTGGTTTATGATTATACTTTTTGGAGTGTACTTAACTTCCTAATTTCTATAAATACTATAGGGGGAGGTTTTAAAAATTATCATATTGAGATAAATAAAAAATTGAGCTTGTAGTTCTTTAGTTTTCCTATTTTGGGAAAGTCCTCTAGTTATCCTAATTAATAATTGTTCCATAGTTTTCCTGATATTTGAGGATCGATAGTGTCTTTATCATTTATTATTTCTTTTGTGGAGTGACTAGAACCCTAGATATATAATGTGGTTCCAACCAAGGTTTTCAATATTAGAATTATTGGTGGAAATTGATAGAGAATTAATTTCATCAATTAAATAATGAACTAAACATTCCCAATAAAATTTAAAATGTATTTTATTTTTATTATTTTCTCAGTTTTATTTTCATTAAATTTTTATAATATTTGATACGGTTTATTATTACTTCTCCAGCATACCTAGAATTTGTCTTATTATTAAAAAATATATAGATCATTTTCCATAATAATGGAAATGTTATATATTGAACGATTTTAATTAAATATCTAAAAAATATATCATGAATAGAAAATCCATGAAATTATCAAAATAATATAATGATACTAGAATAAATATAAACTAGAATTTGATGGGAAGAAGTGTAAAATATTTAATTACTTAGGCAAACCATAAATCATGAGTACATAAAATAGTAGTTTAGAAACAATGAAGAACATTTGAGAATAATAATTATTATGGATATGAAATTTTCATTCAATTATTTATAAAATATATTTTTGAATTAATTTATGTTCCACTAAAATCTACTAACTATCCTTGTCAAGATAGTATTTTTTTATTTAGTGGAATTAACACTCTATCAAGTGACCAAATAATAGAAAAACATAATATAATGTTAGATATCCATATTTAAAACTGTTATATCAAAAAGGAAAATCACATTCATTGTTATGTTTTATTAAAAAATTGTTTCTTATCTAATGTTAAAATAGAATAAATGTATTTCCATAACAGAAACTATTAGTCACCATCAAATATCAAAGATCACTGATTTATCATTTTTTATTATATTTTCCAAATTATATAGAAAAATAATAATGAATAAAGAAACTAAATAAAATGTATTTCAAGAGAAAAAAAGTAAAAGTATAAGAATTTAAATAAGATATAAGTTCCCCTATGAATCAATAAGATAAAACTCCCGGATTATATAAAAGAACATTGTATGTGTCTCTTGGAAGGTTATCATCATTTTTTGAGTCACTCTGTATGTGTGAAAAATGTTTCAATGTTTGAAAGTGAGTCTTTTTATCCTATTCTTAATTTATATTTAATATCCCTTATAATAAAATTAAAATTCATATCCCAATCATATTTGGGAAAATAATTAGTTAAAACTATATCATAAAAAAATAACACCACCCTTTAACTAATCATTTCCAACAAACATAAGATAGATTTTCACTCTATATTTATTCTTGAGATTCTACCAACATTATCTACCTTATGCTATATTAATTTTTTATTTCAAATAATATATATATTAACCCAGACCAAACACTTAACATAGTTTTATCTATAAGATAAAAATCCATGTTTAGAATACTCTTGGATAACATCCATAGAATCATTGGGATATAATAGGTAACACCCATCAACCCTATTTATTTCTACTGCATGTATATAACCTCCACACATCCAATATCATTACATGTTGTGGCCCACAATTCTAAAATTAAAATATAGTAGTAAATAGATTCATTAGATGAATAAAATATATTATAAAAGCTCCAATATAGTAGCTTATCAAGAAATATTTATATTTATACTCAAATCCTACCACAAAATCAACCAAAAAACTTGTACATTAGTGAAATAGAAAACCAAATAGGGATACTATAGACACCTGAGTAATATACCTATGTACTCCAGCTCCACAAAAATCCAACACTACTCATTATATTCAATACATCAATCAATAAAAATATAGGAATCATATATATGAACCTTTATTTGAGGTTAGTATTCTTTAACATTATTTTCCTCGATAATAAAATCACAATTTTTTTAAACATTCCTATATAGAGAAAAATGTTATATTAAAATATTTTAGATGTCAATATGAAGGATAAAATCTTATATTAGTATTGTTCTAATAACTGGACTATTTCATTTTAAACTATAAATATTCACCTTTCAAGCATATCCCCAAACCACCATACTCATGTGAATTAACACAATATATTTCACTCTTGATTAAATATACATGATTACAATAAATAAAATTAGTTTCAACTTGTTTCATTGGTAGGATACATAGATTAATTTACCAAATCCATTTATAATTTCTTATAAATTTCTATAATATTATTTTCAATTCCTTGTTTGATGTTTTATAATTTCACTATGAATATAGTGGATGAGTGGAATTAGTATTATGAGAATAACCATAATTATCGATCAATGATTTATTTATTTTTTGATTTTTAAATGAATCCCATTATTAGTTATAGGGATTTTTTTAACCCAAACCTCAGAAATATGTTCCATCTAATAAGTTTTGATGACACTCAAAACATAGTTATTAAGAAGTACCATTACATCATATTTCTTTAAGACATAATCTATAGAATCTAAAATATACTCATTCCTAATAGAAGGTAGTAATGGATACATAAAATAAAATCTCCAAAAATCAATAATTAAATCCTACAAAATTTATTATTGAGGATGCTCTTTCCACCTACATACATGACCCATTCCATGGAACTTATCACAATCTACAACAGGAATCCTTAAATTATTAAATATTATTTCCCTATAGAATCAATATTACTATAACTTTTTGTATTTAGTTTCTCTAATATTATTATTTCATCCTAGGGATGGGTGGAAATACTCTGGATTAAGAACCATTCCCTCCTTGAGAACATGCCTCTATATAATACCATCAGCATACCTCTTAAAATGAAAATAATATTACTAGAAAAAATTTCTCACATATATATGGTATTTTTCCATTGGTTTTAATTAAGGGAAATAAGACTGAATTTTTATGAAAATAATTTTAAAATATATATATACTAAATATTATTATTTTAAACAAAACGATTTTTTAATCAAAAATGGATGAATTTATCTCCATAGAGTTAATATTTTTTACACTATATAACTAAAAATATTTATCAGTATTAAGGTTTTAAAAACTATTTTATCCTTTAATTTATAATAATATTTTAAAATTAGAGGATACACTGAATACATATTTGTATAACAAATTGTTTTGGATAAAATATACCATAATGTATTATGACTTAGGAAAATATGACCCTTGAACCTATCAATTCTTTTCAGAACTTATCTAAAGTAACTAAAATATCCAAAAACACATTTTTGTTGTAATATAATAAGTATGATCCTAAATGATATACCTACAATAATAGTAAACCATATATAGCCTCTTATCATTTCCTTATCCTAAAAAAACCCGAACAACCACATCACTAGCTTCACCCATGATTTTAAATAGAATTTTACAATAATTTTGTTGTTATAAAATATAAAGAAGTCAATTTAATCTTGATAATATTATGAAATTTATCATAAAAAATGAAAGGTTTACCCTTGATCAGTTTTTAACATAAGGTTTTTGTAATGTTAAAATACATTTAATAAGGAACCTGTAGAAACTGGAAATCTATAGGAAAATCCAAATATCATTGACTAAATCTACTAGTGATAACTTATAAAATACCACTTACTTGTTTATTTATACATAAATAACAATCTTGAATCCTTTTTGATCAATAACTATTCCATTAGTGATGATAAATTAACACAATTCACAATTCAATACATGGTTTGTCTCATAACATCATTATAAAGCCTACCCTATTTTTTTTATAAATATATCAAATGTGTTCCGTATGTTAAAAAATTCATTAAAAAACACCTCAATGATATTACCAATCATATATTAAAATATAAAAACCCAGAATATTTTAAATGTATTACACACTTCAAATAATCCAAAGGGAATCCTCGTATATGAAATGATAAAAATAAACATGCAAAAGTGATATTTTCATTATCTATATGGGATATAGCCAAAAATTAATTAAAAAATAGACTTCCTAAAAAAATATCTATCATTTTTTCAATAAATGAAGTGGAAAATATTAAGACCTCTTCTAGATACGTTCAACCTAGAGAGGTGGTGGTGAACCTATATTGGGTCATTTTTAAACAAATTAATACATTTTACACCTTTCTATATTTGAGGACTTAGAATATTGGTTGTGATGGTATCTATTTCATCAAATTTAATTAAATAAAATCATTTTTAGAATTAATGATTATGTATTTATAATGTTTTGTAACTAAAAAATTTAGCTATTACTTTTTAGGTACAGTGATGACTAGAATAAAGATTCTATACTATAATGAGATATCAATTTGTAGTGGTTTTTATTGGAAACAATCATGAACCCAGGTGTGGTTATTTAGACTTTATATAGAGGAGAAAAATATTTATTTATCGGACTGGTGATTTTCAGTCCAACTCCAGAACATATTTAGATCATTGTATTTCTTGTGTATACATTATTCAACCTCATCAATTACTTTAAATCTCCAAGAAGGTCCTATAACACATGTGAATTCAATTAAATGTAATTTTGTTGCATTTAATTCTTCCAATTATCTTAAATTCACCTTATAATTAAAGGAATTGTTCTTCTTCTTTTCCATTTTATAGAATTTATTGCACATAACTATATTAATATTCATAGAATAAAAAAAGTATTTTTATTCATAGATGAAAGAGTATTTATTCTCATATTATTCTTATCATGTGATGGATACAATACCTCCATATAATCTTTACAAAACCTAATGCACAAAAATATATTTCTTATTTCACTTCCTATATAATATATCTGGACAAAACTCTTTCCTTTTACACTTTTATTCTTCACAATTTTCCCTTATTCTTCTTTAGTGCATATGTTTTACGCAGGTTTTCTTTTACCTAGATTTAACTCACTACACGTTTCTTTGATTTATAATAAATAATTTGGGTCTCATTTTTCATACCACCAAAATATTATCTTTTTAATAATAGTGTAGAAACTCTCATAAAACTTCTTCATTAATATTTTCTATCTGATTCACCTCTATATTATACCCTATCATGGGTTAGTCTATATATAATTCCTTTTAGTCTATAACTAATTTTTTTATAGTGGTTCATATAATACCTTTATCATTGGATACATGTTCATCTAATACATGTTCATTATATGATTTGTATTCTTCTTATACATGTTCTCCTGAAATATCTCTTCTCTTTTTGATACCAGTTCACCCAATACATCGCTTCTTTATCTGGTTCCTCTACACATTATCCCTCACCTATGGAACTATCTAATAAAAAACCCAATTAATGTTACTTAAATAAAAAACAACTAAATCTACCTAGTCATCACCTCACCATTTCCAAAAAAATTGATGCTTCATATAATACCAACTTCCCTTTATATAGCCATCATTTTTTAAAAAAAAAGGTAGTGGTGTGAATGTCAAATTTGAATTTTTTTTCTCTAAATATGAATTACATCCCCAAGACATTAACCAATTGAACTCCTTCAATGTTTTGAATACATTTGATTAAAAATCATTATCATACTTTCCTCAATTCTTAGTATAAATGATACTAAAATATTCTTAAAATCCTTGATTGAATAGAGATCATTCATTCATGATTATTGGGTAATTGAATGTAAAACATAGTATTATCACAATCTATGAATTGAGAAAAACATTTTCAATATCCAAAAATTTTCATTTGATATATTTTCAAAGGAACTTATCTATTTAGTTGTTTTGTATTCTGTAATCTTAATAATTTTACATATAATAAACTTTACATGTTACCACTATTCAAAGAACTTCAAGTTATGATATTTGATGTATATGTATAATGAATTCACTCAGAAGCCTCTATATAATGATTTTTCTCATAAAGTCCAATGAAAAACATCATTAAGATACCAAAATATGATAAACTCACTAAAAAACCTCTTTATGAGGACCTTTATTAGAAATCATTGTTTGATGACTTTTCTCAGATTTATATTTCTCATAATTATTCTTATAACCCTTTATTTAATTCATTTTATTGGAAACCTTTTTCTCGTGATTCTTCTAAAATACTATTTTATTTCCTCATTTAGAGACCTATTTCTGACTCCTCTGAATGGAAAAATCACTATAATTCCTCTATTTAGAATGTTATGTATCATGAAATTGTTAATTTGAAATTTTTTGTCTAAGTTGCTGACAAATATTTCTTTTTTTCCATTAGACTCTTTCCAATATCCCCAAATTCCTTCAATTCCATCATTTGAAAAAATTATCTATAATCATAAAAACATAAAGTACTCATGATGTTTTATTCATTAAAGACTAAAAAATTCTAATATTTTATTCTAGAAAACTCATTAGGATTTATTAGTGAACACGTTCAAAAAAATGATGTCACATCTTTCATCTGATCACCTTAGTCCACTAAAATTTTTCTATTCACCATATTAATCTAGCCTCTATATGAATACGTCAATCCTCTAGTATCATATTTATCTATCTGGAATTGTATGTACAAAAAATTCATGTGGTGGATTCAAATTCTTTATGTCTTTAACAAATATGATTCACCATAAATCAAAGCACAACTTTGAGACATTATGGACATCTCAACAATCATCATTAATAATTCAAAATCATAAAAAAGAATCTCATTCATTTACATAATGAATATACTCAAAATATTTTTAAGGAAATAATACCATTGATCTTATTCCAATACAACAAGTCTTGGGAGATTCTTTACTTATTGAACAATCATGGATTTATCATAGTCAAGATTTTATCATCACCATCTCTATTTAAAATAAAATCATCATCCTTTTCTTTATGATTCATGGACATATCAACCAAACATCCATGAAATTGTTCTTTCTCAACTCACTAATATACTAATATAAATTAAATTACGTTAATTCATTTAGAAACATTGATGAAAAATAAAATACTTACTAACTGGGTTAAATAATCTCTCCCTTTATAATTTTTGGAAATATCATCAAATTGAATATGTTAAAATGTAAACCTTTTATTATTCAATCCCCCTTTATTCTCAAGAATTCATTTCACTTTTTATCCCTCTTATTGATAAAAAATATAGTGTACATTGGAAAAGGGAATTAATTCGTTCTGACGTACCATTGTAATAATCATCTCACTATATGTCAATGTTATCCATTATTAGTATAGAATTCAATATAAGTTGATTTAGATAATAAATATATCTTTTCCTAATTTAATTTTATTTTAATTAAAATGAGAACCTACTATTTTTCTCAAAATTATTTCAACTCTTTTTCAGGATGAAGAAACCAATTATAAAAATAAATATATATAAAAAATCCACATGAAACATATATAGATACTTAATCAATATAATAATAAGAATTAAAGAATAAATTAACAAGATAAACTAACATTATTTACCTTTAATTCATGTAATTTTATTATATAATTTATTAATTAAATTTATCTCCACATGATTTTTACTTTTAGTTACTATTGATGAGAGATTAGGAATGAAATACATTTTTTCATGAAACCATTTCAAGAAGATTTTAGAATATGTTTATTTTTATGGAATAATAATTTTGAAATTTTCTTAAATAGAAACCAATTATCTCCCCCTCATTTATATATTTCTCAAGATATTCATGATGATGAATCCCTTCAATAGATAATCATCCAGATCTCTATTTTTAGAATTCACCAAAATATGTCTTTTAATTATAGTTATAAATATTTGATTGTTTTTCTAACATCACCAATGATTATCTTCTTCAATGATTTATTTTCTAGTGTTCCAATTTATGAATCATATTAATATAGAGAATTATTTATAAAATGTTGACGGATGATGATTTTCCATCCACTAACATAGGTTCTCCCCCTTATATCAAGATTCAAATTAATTTCCCTATATAATAAGCACACATAAAATCTATAAAGGTAAAAGAAATAATGTTTCTCTTACATACTTCTCAATGTGAATAGTAAAGTGGAGAAGATTTTTTAACCAAGTTATTCAATTTATTAAACACTTCATTCCTATATATCTAAATTGATATTCATATTAGGTCAGTATAGATCATATCACTTATAAAAAAATTCTTGAATTTCCTTTCTCAAGAGACATTAGGGAATTTAAACTACCTGTTGAATCATTATTCTTTTATAAAAAATATTCATATGCTGTGATTTTTATTGATAAATCACTTGGAGTGTGTATGAACCTATTAAAACTCTGGGAAAATAATTATTTAGCATAACTATATTCATTTTTAAACAAATTCTCATGAAATTAAACTTCATTAGGTGGAATTTTCTCTTCTTATTCGGAATAGGATTTATCTAGTGCATCTTCTATTATTCATCATTTATCCATATCTACTTAACAATCTAATAACATATATTTTTGGTAGTTATAATTTTTATATGAGTCCTTGAAGGGCTTATTCAGAGTTCCTTTATTCAAATTAGTTTTTATAGTTATAAAATTCCTCTTTAACAGAAGGATCTATAATCTAAGGACCCTTCATTTATCATCTTCTATATATCCTCTTGGGAGAGTTAGAACATGAAATTTACTTGTACCTTTTTCTAATGGATGATTATTCATTCATAATTATCTTATACGGTCTTATATCCCATCATATTTTTGTATATCTTGATATGTTCATGAATAAATCTTATGACAACCATTATTTTATATATTACATGTTTTTCAATGTTTCCCAGCCTCAATTATATATACCAATTTTACTTAATCTATTGATGTTTCTTGTTCATTTATAAAATATTTCCCCTTGAAATGGTCTTCTATTGTGATTTGTCATCTAGAGGATTGTGCTGATAATTCTATACACAGTCCATAGACACAATACGACACAAACAGAGACCCATAAATCATGATCTTTTCACTTTATCTAATTATTGTCTTGGATTTTGACCAATATATTTTGAACTTATTTTGATAAAGCTGGGATTCATTTGGGGAAAAAGTTTCCACATTCCTTCTTTTATCTGTTATATACATGGTGGTAGACTTCCTCTCATTTTTCATTATCCCTAATTATAATTTTTTTCTACAACCCGGATTTTTTATGAAAATAGATTTAGCTAAATTATTACAAGAATGTATGGATAATATATATTATTCACAAGAACATATGATAAATGATAACATTATTTAATAATAATATTTCTATATTATAGTGGAATATTGTTAGTAAAATACTATATATAACATTTGGTGATATCATCTATTTTTTCCTACTTTCATAAAGATTCAATATGAGCCTCTTCAAAATTGAGCAACTAAACTTCCAATTCTAGACACCTTATATTAATGGTCTTCCCTTGATCTTTTTTTATAATCAAATAATCATAATAATTTTTATTCATTCTATTAACATATTAATCATGCAATGTATTTCTTAGTAAATGAAATAAATTAGGTTCCTTGATTCTATTTTATTTTACATCTAGTCAAGCATACATGGCATCCCTAATATTTTCATATTTTTTATGAGCATAGATATTTTCATTTATAGTCTTCATGATCTCTTACATCTCTTAAACATCATTAAACCATTTATTTTTATGTTTGAAGAATGATTTTTTATATTCATGTTCCATGTTACAGTAACTCTAACTATACCACCACTTGATTTTATAGTATGTATCTTCCTAAATAAATTCAATTTATTCGATATCTTACATTATAAAGAACATCAATCTTTAAAAAATAAATAAAATTATTATTTAATTTTGATAACTACCACATAGCCATAAGAATGGATAAAATAAGTGATATTAATTAAATTTGGATAATGTAGTTTACACATGTTTATAAAATGAATTCATTGGTTATTAATTAATTAGAAATGAAAATTAGAACCAATTGAACATAACATATATGTATTTTTTAAGAAAAACTAATTTTATGCCCATTGTGACATTTTATCTTAAAAAATTGAATTATTGAATATTAGGGAAATATATTAATTAATTTTTTGTGTTATATATTCAGTAAAATTATTTTTAATTCATCCAAAAAAATTTATAACCTTAAGAATAAATCCAATTTTTGTATAAATAAATATGTTTTTTAAAAGGCAGTTTTGTTGTCTTTTGATGGTGTGCTTATTTTTAACATAAATTTTGTAAATTTTATAATATTTTTTTTAATAAACATTCATTTTTATAAATTTGATGATCAAAATTTTGAAATATTAAAATTAAGGTATATTTTGGATAATTTTTGTTTTTTGATGAATAGTTAAAAATACTAGATTTTTAGGGAAAACTATTTTTTAATCTAATTTATTTCCATATTTATATTATATAATATTTTTTTAAGTATAACTAATTCAATTATAAATTAATAAAAACAATATATGTCATAAGAACCAATTTAAAGTTATAATTGGATATAAAAATATTTCAATCTTTTGAACTTTTGACTTTAAAAACCTGCTTTTTCATTGTCTGCTGAATTAATTTTAAATAAAATTTTGACAATTTTTATAATTGGATTTGGTAAAACAAATCCCATTTTTTAATAATAATTTAAAAACTAGGTTTTAATTTAAATATCGTTCTTAGGTATACAATTTTGTTGTGGTATAAAATATATATATCATTGTATTAGTAAAATAATGACAAGGGTTTGAGCTAAAAGGTAAAACCTTAACATGCCTAAATATTTCAAGATTTAATGTTTTTTTGAGGAATTTATCAACATTAACCATAAAAAAACATTAATTTACAATATAATTCGTTGACATTAATTTCACCTCAAATTGGTTTCCTTTAAATATAAAATAATTAATATTTAATCACTTAAAACGTGTCCCTATCCATGTATAAATACCACTCCTCACCACTCCATTAAGACCCATAAGCCTTGTATCAATAAAATGTCTGGTTAATAAATTTCTACTATCTCTCACCACTTATATTATTTACTTTTCGAACAAAAATTCTAAATCCAAGGTCCTAAAGGGTCTCCCAAGGAGGTGATATTCATGAGGTAATTTTCTCCGAACACCTCTCTTAATTAATTTCCTTATTTTAATTTATCCTACTATATTTCATCCTTTAAATAATAATATTTCTATAAATCATTTAAATACTCTAGTTTTATATTTATAATCATATATATTATATCTATCCCTTTTATTACATCCTTTTATTCAAAGAAATGAAATTATTGTTCAAGTTATGCTGGTTAATCTCCTCCCTGAATAATGTTTTTGTTTATTTTCCATTACCGAATTGATGGAAGGTCATAAGATTATTATTCTGGTTAAATAATATAATAATATGTATATTAAATTTTATTTAATGTTATGTAAATAATATATAATAATAATATTAAATAAAATTAAACTAGTTTGTGGTATTCAGAAAAACCGCTAAAATAATTTAGACATTTGTCATTAACATTTAATCTAATGAATCATCCTTATGTGATAAATGAAAATGATAAATGGGACCATTTATAATTATTTAATAAATTAATACTATTTAATTCCATGTTTGGAGTTTTAATCCCATTTTATCATATCATCAACAATGTTTCACAAATGAATCAATCATAAAATAATTCCACAAACACACCTGAAGCCATGAAAATAAAGAAATATTTATAACGAATGGGTCATCAGATGTTACAAAATCATTAAATAAGGTATTATATATATTAATATATTTTTATAATGAATTAATAAAATTATTTAAAACATTTTACATCAGGATAAAGTACACACAACTAAAGTGAATCCTGAGTTAATGGTTTATCGTTTCAATTTTTTCTTCCGTGAGATATATGTCTTATTCAACGATAATTTATATCATGTGGAGTATATATATTTACCTTTAATATGAAATATAATGAATATATTTATCTTTTTGTTATTAAATGTTTCAATTTATTATTTTTTCTTTTATGGGTTATACTATTTGATAGATAATAAGTGGTAAGGTTTTCTCCTCTCACTTTTTGATTCTATGGGATATATGAATTATTCCAAATTAATTTTTTTGGTTTATATTTAATATAATATGATATAATATATTATTAATCTCTTTATTTTAATTTTAATCAATGTTTTAATCGATATATATTACTTTAATGGGACATATGATTCTATAGATTACAAGTGAGGAGGGATTTCTCAGCTCACTTTTACTTCTATGAGATATATGGATTATTCACAAATTATTTCTTTTGTGTTATGTATATATACTTATCATTGATATATCATATAATTTATATCATTATATTAATTTTATTAAATGTTTCATTTGATTATTATTACTTTTATGGTGTATAAGATTCGGCTGATTACAAGTGGAAAAATATTTTTTAAATCAATTTCTATTCATTGGTTTAGACATATATTTCATTGATTACGTCATTATAAGGTTATGTTTGGAATGAATTTTTAGTATTTCATCTTTTATTTACACTGTTTTATGTGGATTTGTAGTGAATACACTTAACAAATTCATTTTTAAGGTACTTTGTCTCAATCTATTTTCATTGAGTCATATTTTGATGTTATACGCCCACCTTCTACTATGAGGTGTATATATACAGACCCATTGATAAATCATATCAGAAATACCACTACATTCTTGGTATTAAAATGATCAAAATGGTATGTGACACGTTGATTTATAAATATATTTTAATTTTTTTGTTGGGTGTATGAAGAATAATTTTTACTTGCAGTGATAGGTGGGGCATGAAATTATGTTGCCCCTCGATGCATCACCATGTATCATGAGAAAATATAGTTTCCCAAAATAAATAGTGTATTACATATATATTAAACCATCTTGTGAAGGATCTTTATGTTATTGGTTCATGTGTGTGATTT
Source organism: Viscum album (assembly GCA_963277665.1). NCBI lineage: Eukaryota > Viridiplantae > Streptophyta > Magnoliopsida > Santalales > Viscaceae > Viscum > Viscum album. The sequence continues at coordinate 242,069,246 of OY728166.1, forward strand.
ATGAAGTATAATAATTAACCACTCCTTTTTTGGTATTCAGTTATCATTATTCAGAGGATTCTCACTGTAAAAAAAATATATGCGTCAATTTCATCCTATTTTTATTGATTAAATGTATTTTGTCATCAAATATTTACCTTTCCATGTTGATTGTTATAATTTATTCATTATTTATTCTATTTTATCTAACCTTTACTATAAATTTGTGCTCAACCCTTTCCTATGATTTATTATCCTCTTGTTCCCAAGAAGTTTATAATGATTTATATGCAGGGTTATCCTAAAGGGAATTATTGAATTCTCAAATAAAATAATTTTTGAATATTATTCCCAAAATGTAACTTTAATTTCAAATATATATCTACTTTACCATGACAACAAAACTATATATTCTTTTAGGATTCTATAACATAAATATAATTCCAATTTAAATAAGTAATGTACTATCTTTAGGCTTCTATGGTCTGGGTCATTAAATTTGGTACAAGATTATGTTTAATTAAAAATATTGTAACTAGATTTAGGAAAATATATATTATGGAATATAACCCTATGAATGACTTTTAGGATAAGTATATGTATAGTGTAATATACTATAGATTTCATAATGACCTGGAATAACCTAGGTTAATCATAAAGATTCATATATTTAGAATAAAGTTTAATCATTTAGACATAATTTTCATAATATTATCTCACTCTAATTACTTTAGGGCTTAAACATTAATTTTAGGTTTCAGTAGTTGTTGAAACCATATTTAAATAAGTTAGAAATAAATGTTATAAACAATTTATGTTCATGGAACGAAATTGTATAATGATTATGAAGAAGAAAAGTTTGATTATGATTAACCAGTTAGCATGATAAATGATTAACAAAAAGAACCTTAACTAACTCTTAGAATCATCAGAGCAGAATATGATAAATATCACCTAAAGATAAGGTGGTTAATACCATAAAGAAAATATTATTCAGTTTCCAATATTTCTATAAAGGGAGAAGAAACACCCATGTGTATTTATTAAAATAAAGGAAAAATGTTTTGGGTGTGAAAAATATGGACACAAACAAGTAATTTCCGTAGAAAAAATTAAAGGTTTGTAATAAAATTCTTCTTAATGTATTATCAATTATGGAATGATTTAAATATTTAAATAATTAGAATTATTACAACTTGTTTCCTAGCCAAGAAACTCCTGAAGAGATTCATAATGGCTATACAGGTAATAGTTATACTGCTGATAATAAAGAGACTGCGAATGGAAAATTAAATAAAGGGGTTATTATGGAATAATATGATAAAGCATAGTTAATGATTTAATAAATATGTATAATAATTAAATGTCTTATGTGTTTGAATTCAAGAATAAATCCATCAATTATTCCCTATTTATAAAAAACATCAAATATATAATTTTTGTACTACAGTATATATTCCTTTATGATTTGAGAGGACATGTTGAATGGTACTGAAAACATGGAATGTGATTAAGTGGAAAGATCATCCTTAAGAAAACACATAATTAAGGGAAGATAACCCTTAAAATATGATTGATGTTAAGATAATAAAGATACAAATATATTTATGGGATATTATTTGTGACCATTAAAGTGGTATTGCCGAAGGACGTTCCCTAGGATGTCCCTCTCATGGAAAGTAGAGACTTCTCCAATAGAGATCCTCTTCAGAAGAGTTTGGCATCAGTGCCTACGATTCCGAAGGTTGCTGACATCTTTGAAAGTCTGAAGCGGGACTTAGGGACCCCCTATTCATCTTGTCAGGTCCAGGAGCCCACGGGCCAGTCCCCTCATAGGACTGATCCATCCTTCGTAGAGGCAGTCAAGGTTGGGGGATTGGGGGTTAGGTTTTCCCCACTGTAAGCTGTTTCTGTCTAGCCCCTGAGCATTCCTCTTCAACGGTCTCCAGGGCTGTAGGACCCCGGATAGACCTTATAGATTAGAATGCCTTTTAATCCTATGGTCAGAGAAGATAAGGAGAATGTTGATCATAGAGGGTGGAAAACAGTGATTCCAAAGTGAAAAAGGATGTCAAATGGTACAAGGTCAAATGAGGATTCAGAATTGAGTGGGAAAGCAGTGTTTTCGCAGTCATGGTCGGATTATGAGAGGGTCCTCCAAGGGACTGCAGGCGGTGGTTCTGGACCTAAGAAAGGGAAGGGGGAGCATCTTCTCTCAGGAAATTTCCCAGTTAACAAGGTTAAGAAAACTAAGTCTCGCAAGGACTACACTAATTTTCCAAAAAACAGTGTCAACGAGGTCTACAGTCAAAGCTAAAAACACAGAAAAGGAAAGTAGGTCCTTTCATAGCCTACAGTATTTTCTATCAGAGAAACTAGGGGAGTTGGTTTCCAGTGATGACTCGGTTTCTGGAAAGGTGGGTGCAGAGGGGGCGGAGGTGCAGGAGAGGGATCTAGTGGTTTTAGGCTTGGGAAGAGAAGAGGGGAAACCGAGCGAGGGGATCGAGAGCCAATTGTTTCGATTTTCTCCTACAAATGAGGGTGTAGAGGGGATGCCTGGTGAGCTGAATGGAGAAGATGAGCTTAAGGAATCACCATGGTAGATGCTTTTACAATCTGAGGAAGAGATGATAGAGAAAGTGTTAACCATATGTGCTTCACCTGTGGATGTGGAAAGGATGAATGTAAGGAGAATCCGAGTAGACACAAACAAGGATCAATGAGAGTGTATTGACAAACAACATCTAATCCTAGTAAAAGGTTTCAATAACAAGAAAATTGTGGTGGAGGAGTTCTTGAGAATGTGGGACAAGATAGGTTCCCATGTATAATATAGTATCAAGGGAGACCCCGGTAAAAAGGTAACAACCCTATCTTGGAAATTATATAAGGGTTTTGAGTCTAATGGGTTTAATCTGGTCTTTGATAATTTCGTTATGTGTTATAGTGTTTGATGGCTTGGTTTGACTTGTTGGTTTCATAATTTTTCCATAAAAGTGTCTTTTTAATAAAAATATATATTTAGATTTGGACCATTAATGTGGTTAGTGATTTTTTGGTTTATCATATATTTTTTTGGTTAACTATATTTTCGGATTTAAGAAATAAATTCAACATATGAGATTTTATTTTTGGAAAAATTAATTTTTTTTCATTCAGTTTATATGGTGATCAAGGTATTAATATAATTTTTATATGTCAATAACATATACATTAGTTAAAAAATCTGATGATTTTCAAAATTTAGGGAACATATAATTTTTTTCATTGAATTTGGACAAACATATCTCACATGAGTATTAAATTAAATCTTTATGAAATTAATTATGTTGATCATTAGATATTATTTATTGGGTAAAAATTATGATTTATTATATTTTATATCATGTTATAGCCAATTCTCTAGTAAAAATGTAATGTATGAATGAGTCACTTCTGGATATTATTATCCAATAATGTGTTTCAGGAAAAAAAATTCATCATGAACATTTATTTCCCAGTGTAAGGGATGATGTGAAAGTAGATCAAAGAAAAAAAAGGATTAGATTATTATTATGACATGGAAATTAATCAATTGTGTTTTTTTTTCTATAGTGTTTGTCTAGATAATAAAATATTCCATCAACTATAGTAATGGAATTTGGAAAAAAATGAAATTCATTTAATTTTCATACTGGGAAATCAATGGCCTCATTAACTCGTGATAGATTTCTAGTTTTTGATAGTTTACATTATGATGACCATGTTATCTATAATTATCTATTAGAACATGATGGTTATATTTATATCCCATGTATCTGTTTTCACTTTTCACTAATGCTATCAAATTTTAAATCCTAATTCTATGGTGACATTCGTAATACCATTTACCTCTTATTAATATGATGTTTTACTAATCCTATTTATGATGTTCGTTTCCCACAAAAGAATGTGAAAGTTTAGACCATGGATTTTTGAAGTGATATTTCAAATTATGAGGATACAATTTATTGATGTATAGAATAATGTTACACCAAAATATTTTATGTTTTGTCTATTATTAAAAAAATCAATTTCTTTGAAAGCTTATGTCACATGGAACACTGAGCTTAAATATATGATTAAATATTGTTATATAATTTTCATAATTATCACCTATCCATTAGAATGGTGGGAATAAATTATATTAATTTAATTATGAAAATATATTTTACACATGTTTATGAAATTATTTAATTGGTTAGTAATTAATTAAAAAGAAAAGAAGAACCAATTGGACAAAAATGATGTGTTTTTATTAAAAAATATGTTTATTCCCATAATGACATTTTATCTTAATAAATTAAGTTAACATAATTTACTGTATTTTATTAATGAAATTAATATGTAATATATTCAATAAAAAAATTTCTAATTCATTTAACAAGTTTTATAATCTTAAGACAATAATGATTAAAATTTTATGAATAAATGCTCAAGTTTTTCTTAAGACAGTTTTGTCGGATTTTGACAGTGAACCTATTTCGAATATAAATATTGAATCTTTTACAAGTTTTTTTTGGAAAAATAAATATAATTTTTTAAAATTTATATCAAAATTATATTATGGTAAAATTTTATTATTTTTCATAGAAGTTTCATGTTTTGACAAATAGTGAATATATTAAATCTTTATTGAAAACTCTTTTTTCATATAATTTGTTTATATAGTTATATTATATTTTAAATTGGTTTTAAAGTATAATTATTTAAATTATACATAAATAATAACTATTTACTTAATTATAACCAATTTCAAATTGACAGTTTATATAAATAAATTTCAAACTTTTAAGCTTTTAACTTTAAAAACCCCCTTTTTCATTGTGTTTGTTGAAGTTATTTAAAATCTCATTTCGTTCCAATTATATAAATTTAATTTGGAAAATTGACCCCATATTTGGAATTATAAGGCCTAAATTAAGATTAAATATCAATTTCATTTTTAGTTTTAAAAATTTATTGTGGTAAAAAAATTATTTACCAAAGTATAAGTAAAATATTAATCAAGTTTAAGTTAAAAGGTAAAAATTTAACATACCTAAATATGAAAAGGTTTAATGGTTTGTTGAGGTATTTATCAAACCTAAAAAATAAATAATATTAATTAATAATATAATTCCATTGAATTTATTTCACCTCAATGTGGTTGGATTTAAATATAAAATTATCAATATTTAATCAGGTATACCCCACTCCTCCTCAAGTATAAATATCACTCATCACCACACCATTTCAATCCAAAAGACATATATCTCCTCAAATATGTACCCAAAAAAATCCTACTCACCCTATCCAGGTAAAATGGCTTCTTATCTCACTCAAATACCAGATTCAAGGTCCCCACGGGTCTCTCAATAAGGTAATATTTAAGGGTTAATATTCTCAAAACGCCTCTCTTATCATTTAATCCTCTAATTTATAATAACATCCTTCATAAATTAAGAAATAATAATTAAATAATCATTTAATGACATTAATTTTATATTTATAATGTAATATATTATATACATCCCTTTTAATACCTCCACATATTAAATAAAATGAAACTATTGTTTAATTTATGTCGGTTAATCTCCTCTGTGAATAATGTTTTTGTTCATTTTCCATTAATTCCTTCATGTATGATCATAAAAATATAATTATGGACAAATAATATTTTAATTAGTATATTATATCATATTTAATGTTCTGTAACTTATATATACACATAATATTAAATTAAATAAATATAGTTCATGATGATTAGAAAAAAACCACTAAAATAAATTAAACAGCTTTTATTACCATTTTATATAATGAATCATCTTAATATAAGAAATAAAAATGTTAAATTTTAAAATTAATAATTATTTAAGGTTATTTATAATATTACATTCTATTTCTATTGTTGAAATCCCATTTTACAAGAACATCCATAATTATACACAAATGAATTGATCATTAAACCATAGAACCAACGTACCTGAAACTATGAAAATACTAAAATATTATTAATTAATGGGTAATAATATGTTATAAAATAATAAAATATGGTACTGTAAATATTAATATATTTATTTAATGTATTTATATAATTATTTAAAATAATATATATGAGGATAAAGTATGCACCGCTAAAGGGAAGCGTGACATATTGGTTTTACATCTAAGTTTTTTCCTCAAAGTGAAATATTCTTTAGTCACAAATAATTTCTTTTTTGTGATTTATATATATAAAATATTGATATTAAATATCATTAATCACATAATATTTACTTCATTAAATTTTTCAATTGAGAGTTATTAATTTTATGGGTCATACAGTTAGATATATTACTTGTGGTAAGGGTTTCTCTTCTCACTTTTTACTTTTTTGTGATATATGAATTATTCTCCAATAATTTTCATTATTTGGTCTATATATAATTTCATTTTATATTAAATATCACTAATCTCTTTATATTCATTCTATTAAATGTTTCATTCGGTAATTATTTCTTTTATGGGTCGTACGATTCAAAAAATTAAAAGTGGTAATGGTTTTCTCATCTCACTTTTACTTTTGTTAGATATATGACTTATTCACCACATATATCTTGTGTGTGATGTATGTATGCTACCATTTGAAATATAATATCATGTATATTATCATATTCATGTTATATAATGTTTCACTTGATAATCATTACACTTATGGGGAATATGATTCCTCTCATTACAGGTGGTATGATATTTTATAACTCCATTTTCCTTAATTAGGTAAAAAATAAATTTTATTTATTATTAAATAATATGATTATGTATGAAATTACATTTTATTATCTAATGTTTTATTTTCACCTATTTTATTCATATATAAATTGAATTCACATAATCTATTCATTTGTAAGGGACCTTTTCTAAATCTCTTTCCATTGAGGTATAGTTTGATGTTATAAAACCACCATCTTTTATGATGTGTATATATGTATATCCCCTTTGATATATAATATCATTAATCTCATTGTCTTCATGGTATTAAAAGTTTTCAAAGTGGTATGAATAATATCATTTATAAATCACTTTCTAAATCGTTTATTCGGAATATGAGTAATGCTATGGACTTGTAGTGATGGGTAGGGCCCAACATTTTATAACACCTCAATGCATCAACAAGTCTCATGAGAAAAAATTTTTATGGCTAATTAAATATATTTTTACATGTATATTAAACCATCTCATAAATGGACTTGATGGTAGTGGTTTATGTGTGAGATACATGATGTCCAAAAATTAAGCATTCCCTTCATTCAGTATTTAGGTAATATTACCTAGAATATTTTCACTATAAAAATATATGGATTCATTTCATTCTCTATGTATTGATTAAATGTAATGTGTCTTTAGTTATTTATCTTTCCCTTAATTATGATCATTTATTAATTATCACATCTATTGTATTTAACCCTTAATAATCATTTTAGATCACCCCTTTATTATGTTTTATTTTCCCCTTGTTTCCTAGAAGCTTATTATGATTTATATTGAGGGTTACACTAATGGGTATAATGGTGTCCTCAAATACAATAATTTTTGAATATTATTTCAAAAATTAAATTTTAATTTCAAATATATACATCTAGTTTTCCAACACTACTAAACCATTTAGTTTTTTGGCATGTAATTTCTTGTATCTTATTCCAATGTAATTAAGTAAGGCATCGATTCTTGGATACTGGGATCAAGGTTTTCACACCATCCATTATGTATAGCTAAATAGATTATTTAAACTTTTCGAGTAAAGCCTTCTCTATATTTTCTTCTTCACTTTCATAAAGGGTGAAAAATAATATCAAAATTTTAAAAAAAAATACAAATAAAAAAAATTCATGGGGAAGAGTGTACAAAATTTCTTAAAGTTTCAAATGATATATCTTGAGAGTTAAAAATTTATTATCACTTCCACTTAGTTCTTATTTTTATGAAAAACTTTTTCCTGAATTTTCAAATACCTCATCATGAATATAATTCCATGATTAACATGTGGTATTAGTATTTTTCTTCTCCTTGGTGGTAGATTAAAATACCCTTACTTATTCTTCCACTGAAAATATTCCTTTTCATTCTATTTTCATATGATACTAATTTTTATTCCTATTTACTTAAGTGGGACATCATCTACATATATATTTTATATTTCATTTTCATATTGATCATGGTATTTGTATAAAAAACTCTACATTGAGATAAATAAATATTCACCAAAATCATACTTAATTTTAAATATATTAATGAACCTAAAATCATGAAAATGGAATAATTTCCAATATTGTGAATCGAATATAGCTTAAACTACTCTCAAATATAAATTTTTAGGACCAATTTATGATATTATCAACATTGAGAGGGGGCAGGTGTATTAGTATTGGGGAATTTTTAAAATAATTAATAATTTTTATCTATTTACCTTTTTGACGTTTTGGGATCTTTGATATCTTTTTCTCTCTTTATTTTCATATAAAAGTTGATGAAGAAATGTTAGTGAAGGGAACCAATGTTTTAACAGGGTTCACTAACCAAAGAAAGTAGTTATTACTTATTATTTATAAAGATTAATAGTACACATATAGTCAATTATAGTGGAAGATCAATTTATAGTGGTTTGGATAAGAAACACTCATGATCCCATTTTTAGATCCCTATACCATAGGGAGGGACAAAAAATAAAGATATCCTTGACTAGGGATTTCATGTCCCAATTTGATGATGTTTTTTGGATATTTATATTTCCTGTAAAGAAAATCCCCAACTTATTAAATTTCTTTGAAAGACCAAAAAAATTATTCTTCTAGATGTGATTCTTGTTGAATCTCTCAACACTTCTTTAAATTCTTCATCTTATATTACTTTAAATGTAACATGCAGAAAAACTGTTAATTTTATTTACATATATGAAAATTATTTCTTAAAACATTATTTATTTTCACAATACTAAACTATAATGGTTATTTTCGTACAAAGATGAAAAAAATGAATCTTATCTTATTCATCTTCTCAAGTACTAGCTGCAAGATATATCAACAATCTATTCATCCATCAATTTGCATCACATTTTTTTCTTACTCTACCCATGTAATAGAACTAAAAACACTATTTTATTTTTATCATTTATTTGTTCCCTTCTCCTCTTTTTCATCGTGTTAAATGAATATATTTTTCACTGGTTCTCTTCTCTATATCTTTTACTCATAGTACGTATTTATAGATGATAATTGTTATGTAACATCTCTTTCTCCATAACATCAAAATTTTCTATTTTGAATAACAAATTTGAACCTCTCTTAAATCTTCTTATTCAACCTTGTTTTTATTTTTCTTTTATGTCTCGTACCCTATGTGTAGTACCTCTTTATTTATTATATGAATGTATGGAACTAATTTATCTAATTTTTGTTCATCTCATACTATCATCATCTGATATATGAAAATCTAACAAATGTTCATTACCTAATACCTATTAATTTGATAAATATTTCTAAAATACCTTTTTCCATAAATATCCATTATTCATTTGGTACCACCACTATTGAAATAAATTTTTTTTTTCCTAACTATTTATTTTATACCACTTATTTGGTGCTACTCTATCCATAAATCTTTGGATGGTTCACCTATAATTAAACATTTTTGTACGATACATTGACTAAATAAAATTCATTGAATCTTCCTGGTTAAAAAATAACCATTTTAACAATAAGATATTATTCAAATCACTCTTCCTCCCCTTTGGATAGACATCATTTATTCAAAAACAAGTGGAGCACAAACCTCACCTTTTAATTTCCAACTGTAAATTTGAACGTGTTGCTTGTGTCTTTCTGTAGTTGACTGCCTTCAAATCACTATGTAAATTTGAGAAAAATATATTTTTTTGGAACTCTCATAAATTCTCAGAATCAATTATCATAAAATATTTCGAAAATCATATCTGGAATCATGATCATTCCTTTATGATTATTAGATAATTCAACGTCTATATCTACATCATTACAATGTATAAATTTATAAAACTATTGTAAGTATACTAAAATTCATAAATGGTATATATTAATAGGAAATTCTCTATCTAGAAATAATTAATATAGTAATCATATATGTCTCCATCCAATAATATTTATATATTTTCTTTTTATAGAGCTCTTTTAGTTACATTGTTGGTTGGATCTATTTGATTTCATCACTATAGAACCTTTGTCTAAAATTTTTTCTAAAAAATGTCAGTCCAATATCCTATCATTGACACATAAATATCATGATGTCCCCAAGAAACCTCTGTATGGTTACCAAACTCCGAAACTATTTTATAACGAATTGAATCCAAACTCAGTGTCAAATATTTGTTCTTGAAAAACTCTATTAGATTCCTCTTATTAGAAAATTCATTCCAATTCCTGAACATAGAATCCTCTAACTAGTGACTTCACTCAAAAACATCTATCTAATTACTCTTATTGAAAACCTGTATATGATTCCTCTATCTATAAAACTCTTCCTAGTGACATTGTTTCTGCTAATTTCTCTATCCAAGAACCCACAACTGTTAATCATCTTTTTTACTCTTTTTTAAGTCCCATATTCTATTAGTTATTTATTTTGAACAAAATAATCTAGATTCATGAATACTATTATGTAATTATTACTATTTATAATTTAAAAATAAGAATCATTTTTTGTTTCCTGTTTCTCTAGAAATATAAGTTCAATTCTCTTGGGAATATCATTATATAAACACTTTTTCATGCCAGTCATCCAATCAGTTCCGTCCTTTAGACATTTTCTGATCACTATTATAATTCCCCAGCCTTAAACCTTACTTAATCTTGAGTTATTACAAGATTACACATTGAGGATCTTTTCGGGTTTAGAGTTTTAGAGAATTAGATCATAAAACATGCAATACATTCCACATATAAACAAAGGGGTTACATAAAGATAGTATTCTTCATTCCCATCAATGGAAACATATTTAAAATAAACATGGATTATTTCTTGACACTTCCTTGACACTATCATCATATCATGTACCTTTCCCTTGACCTGTGAAAAACATTTCAAAAAACTTGGTATGAGCATAAAAAGCTCAGTAAGGGATATAAGAATATGGAAAGGAAACATGGGTACATATATACATAAGGATGAGATCATACTTTACCCATGAAACATAAGCACTTTAACATACCTCATCAAATCATGAATAAATCATAGAAATCATAAGACATAAAGGTAACTTGAGACATTCATAACATTCTTACGTAGGGAGTAACCCTCTTGGTTATGTTTGGAATACCCATCATAGTATTTTCCCTAAATCTCTTCGGAGAAACCTTAACATTTCACTCCATCGCGTTACCCAATGCATTGGAGAGATATATCAGGCTCACCCGCCTTTAGTTTATCACTAAACTACCTGTCTTCATAATAATTCCCAAGAACCTCAACATAATCGTATCACATAAAACATGCATAAAGGAAACAGAACATTTCCACCTTTCAATAACAAGATATCAATACAAAAAATTGATATAAAAACATTATGAAAACCATTTTCAATACCAAAATAAAATAAAATTAAAACATGGTATTTATTTTTCTTTTAAAAATAAGGTATGGCTTGTAGAGGAAGCCGAAACTCAAATAACGGTCACGGCAGTTGCGAAGTCGTTGTCGCCGCATACGTACGACAAAAACATTCCCTTTTGTCGTTTAATAAAACGCTTCGTATAAAAAATATTCCTTTTGGATAAACGTTAAAGTCAAAGGGGTTTATACACCGTAATAAATAAGGTTGTGTATAAAACAAAATATGCCTCAATGAAAGGAGATTGAGACGAAGTCCCATACCTCGGGTCCGACTTGACTCGATCATTATTTAATGTCCTGAATAATAAACATGAGTCAATTTCTACTTGTTTATGAACCTTTTTCAAGTTCATTATTCCTTTTATATCACTTATTTCCATGTCATGAATACTATGTAATTATTTAAGTTAATAACGGTCGTTTTAACGATTATTGGTACTTGAGTCAAAAATATTTCCTTTATAATTACATGTTCTTCATTTATCCATTATATACAGAATGGTATTCATCATGTAGATATTATATATTTCATATATATCCAGTACATTCATGCATTTATAATATTACATAATCATTTAGAGGTAAGCAATTAAATGCACCGTTCATGGAGACGGTAAGCCGTACGTACGCATGAACGCTACTTTCATTTCTATTTCGTATTTTATAGAATGGAATCATAATTATATAAAGTTATATTATAATTCCAGTATAATATCGTATATAATATCATAGTTCCATCCTTTATACGTCCCACATATAGTATTTAACGAATCAAATCACTTTGAGGGGGCGGTAGTCCACACTTCCTTAAATTAAGATATCGCGTTTATCCATAATGGAAACCATAAAGGTATGAACAAAAAGAAAAATACAGAACTTAAGGAAAACATAAACATATTATATATCATATATAAATATAGTGACATCTTGATGTCCACCTTTGAAGGTGTTAAAAGAATGTTGAACAATCATCGTTTCGGGAGGCATAAATTCACCATCCACGGAAACCGTATGTTTTTTAACCATTAGATGTAGGTTTGTGTAAGTGTAGCTTAAATCCTTATTATAAAAACATTCTAGTATATTTAAGATACTGTAGTTTTTACAAAATAAATAAATAAAAATAGTTTAGGGGGTTTGAGAAGCAAAATAAAACAAACGGACTCAAGTGAAGACTTTACCTTAAAATCGGGTAACTCCCTTTGGTTTGAGCTCAATGGATTCCTTGGGAATTCTTCTGCCAAAAGTGAGGCTTCAAGGAGTAAGATAGGGAAGTGGAGAGCCAAAATGGGCAGGGGTTGGCCGAGACAAAGGCTTTGGTAGTGTGGTAAAAGAGGTAGAGATGGGGGCCTTTTATAAGAGGTGAGTAGGGGCACTCTTGGAAAGTAAAGAAAAGTAACTCTATTTTAAAATGGTATTCGGATTTAAGAGGTCCCACATTGATATAATTCGAGGATACGGTGATAAGGGTTTGAAATATACTCATCCAATAGGTTTTAGACATGTGTAGGGATTAGATATTACATTATACTTCCATTTTATTAAAATCGGTAAATAATGAGGTCAATGCTGCAGCATCATGATGTCATAAATAATTTAATTTATATAAAGACAAAAAATTATAAAAAAACTACTATGATGTAGGAAATATTTTTAGCTTTCCAATGAGTATTTATAATAAAAATTATTACTTGTATAACCCCATGTAAAAATTGTTTTAGTAAAACATATCTTGTTTGTGTCATTTTTACTTTAACATTAAATAAAAAGTTATTTATGTCATTTCCCAACCAAAGTGGTTCCATGGGGTCCCCAAGTTGACCCATGGATTTTCTTGGTCGGCCATGACACATCAAATAAGGTTAGGACATGTGTCTAGGTCATTTTATATTATTAAAGCATTATTTTTACCTTAAACTACACTAATTACCACTAATCGCGATTAAAAACCTAATAAGTTACTATTCACCAAAAATATATTATAATCTCATTGAACCACATTTTACTTATTAATGACAACCATGTATGTCGGATTTTTGAAATTCAAAACACAGAAGTGGTAAAATTTCATTTAAACGAAAAATCAGTTTCTTTAACTACCACTTAGTGATTTCACTATTCATCAAAAATTGATGTTTTTCAGGAAAATACCAAAACATCACCCTAAGCTATATATGATATTATGAATTAAAAAAGGAAGTATATTTTACAAAATTCAAAACATATAAGTAACATTAATTAATTTAATAATTAATTCCCGTTGTCAGAGCATATAGCGTGTTTTTATGGAACAATAAGTATCAAAAGATTGACACCAGTTTAAGTCCAATATCAAAGTGAAATTGATTCCAATGACCACCAGTGGATTAAATGGTAAAAATATATTCTAATTTCACTTCAAAACCAATTTACAATATAATCTAATCAAATAAATAAATGAGATTAAAAAGCAGTTTTGGTGTAAAATGTAGTATTTTTCACTATTCATTAAAAATGAACATTGTCAGAAAAATACCAAAAAATCACACAAAGTAAATTTTGATGTCCCAATCATAAAGAATTAGTTTATTTTGACAAACATAGTTTATAAAATTGTCAAAATATAGATTGAAAATGGTTTGCCATCAAAAGGCAGTAAAACAATCTTTTAAAAATATTAGTGTATTCCATGCTTAAGATTGGATTTATTTTCATTTTAAGCCTCTATAACACTATCTAATTCATTAATAGGCATAGATAAAATATCTATTATTCATTACTTACTTGGGATGTTACATCCTTCCCCCCTTTAGAAAATTGCGTCCCCGCAATTTATTTTCTTATCAAATAAATGGGGGTACTTATCCCTCATTGCAGTTTCAGATTCCCATGTTGCCTCTTCAATCATGTGGTTTTTCCACAAAACCATTACCTGGTGAATCACCTTATTCAGTAACACTTGCTCCTTGTGGTCAAGAATCTGGACCAGTTCTTCCTCATAAGATAGGTTCTCTTCCAGCTAAACTACCTCGGGACTCAAAACATGAGATGGATCTGGCATGTACTTTCTCAACATCGAAACGTGAAAAACATTGTGTACCTGAGATAAACTCGGAGGTAAAGCCACTCGGTAAGCAAATGATCCAACTCTCTCCATAATTTCATATGGTCCAATAAACCTTGGACTCAGCTTACTTTCTTACCAAATCTCATCACACTTTTCCAAGGAGAAACCTTGAGAAAAACATGATCACCTACCTCGAAAGATAGATCCTTCCTCCGGTTATCCGCATAACTCTTCTGCCTACTCTGAGCTGTTCTCATGTGCTTCTGAATCAGCTGAACTTTTTCTACCATCTCTTCTACCAATTATGGTCCCATCAACTTCCTTTCACCCACTTCATCCCAGAAAGCTGGAGTTCGACACCGCTTCCCATATAATGCCTGAAATGGTTCCATTTGTATACTGGAATGAAAACTGTTATTATATGAAAATTAAACCAAAAAAAGATGTTGGTCCCAACTTCCCTGATAATCCATAGAGCAAGAACGTAGCATATCCTCCAATATCTGAATTGTTTGTTCTGACTGCCCATCTGATTGAGGATGAAAAGCTGTACTAAAATTTAATTCAGTACCCAACGACTTATGAAGGCCTTTCCAAAAGTTAGAAGTGAACCTGGGATCACGGTCAGATACAATGGAGAGAGGAACTCCATGTAACCTGAATATCTCTTTATGATACAAACGGGAAAGTTGATCAAGAGAGAAATTATCTCGTATAGCAAGGAAATGAGCAGACTTGGTCAAGCGATCAATAATAACCCAGATTGAATTATTACCTCGAGATGTCTTCGGTAATCCCACAACAAAGTCCATGAATATATTCTCTCAGTTCCACTCTAGCATTGGTAATGGCTGAAGCATCCCTTTCGGTAACTGACGCTCTGCTTTAACCTGTTGACAAGTCAAACACTTCACAGTAAAGTCAGCAATATCTCTTTTCATTCCATCCCACCAGTAATACTCCCACAGATCTCTATACATCTTAGTACTGCCTGGATGAACTGAAAACGGAGAACTATGAGCTTCACATAACAACTCTCTCTTCAACTATGAATCACAAGGCACACACAATCTCTTCCTAAATCTCAAAACACAATCATTATCAATGTTGAATTCAGGCATCTTACCTTTCTGAACCAGCTCTACCTTTTTCTGCAACTCACTGTCTTGTTTCTGTGCTTGCTTGATTCTATCTGATAGAGATGATCTCACTGATACCTGAAACAAAACAGAAGAACTTCCTGCACCAACAACTTCTATGCCAATGTTCATCAAATCCATAACCAAAGGATCACGTTCCAAACGCAACATTGCTAATGAAGCATTACTTTTTCGACTCAAAGCATCAGCCACTTTATTTGCTTTTCTCGGATGGTAATGAATTGTAAAATCATAATACTTGAATAATTATAGCCATCTCCTTTGTCTCATGTTCAATTCATTCTGAGTGAATATATACTTTAAATTTTTTTGATTGGTATATATTTCACACTTTACCCCATACAAATGATGCCTCCAAATTTTTAAAGCAAAAACAACAACAACTAATTCCAGATCATGTGTAGGGTAATTTACCTCATGAGTCTTCAACTGTCGTGAAGCATAAGAAATTACCTGATCATTCTGTATTAGGACGCAACCAATTCCTTTCCATGAAGCATCACTGTATATAACAAACTCACTATTCATGGAAGGTAGTGCCAAAACTGGAGCATTCACCAATCTTCTTTTCAATTCCTAAAAAAAATCATCACATTCTTTTGTCCAGATAAACTTAAAACCCTTCCGAGTTAGCTTAGTCATTGGACTAGATAACCGTGAAAAATTACTAACAAACCTTCGATAATAGCCTACCAAACCAAGGAAGCTACGAATCTCAGTTACATTTGTGGGTCTTGGCCAGTCGTCCACAACTTTTTTTTGTAGGATCAACAGTTATCCCATCATTAGAAACAATATGACCAAGGAAAGAAATTTGTTGTAACCAAAACTCACACTTGCTGAATTTTCCATACAGTTTATTTTCTTTTAAGGATTGCAAGATAACCCTTAAATGTCTTTCATGCTCTTATTTACTTTTAGAAAACACCAAAATATCATCAATGAAAACCACCACAAACTTATCCAGAAACTCAAGGAAAATTCTATTCATTAAGTCCATGAATACAGCAGGTGCATTGGTTAGCCCAAAAGGCATTACTACAAATTCATAATGGCCATATCTCGTACGGAACGCGGTCTTCAGAATATCTGCCTCCTTTACCTTTAGCTGATGGTACCCCAATCTCAAGTCAATCTTTGAAAAAAACTGAACTCCCTGGAGCTGATCAAACAAATCATCGATATGAGGCAAAGGATATTTGTTCTTAAAAGTGATATTATTCAAGGACCTATAATCAATGCAAAGTCTCATAGAACCATCTTTCTTTTTAACAAATAAAACAAGAGCACCCCAAGGTGATGTGCTAGGTCGAATGAAACCTTTCTCTAATAAATCTTGCAATTGCTCCTTCAACTCTAAAAGTTCAATTTGAGCCATTCGATAAAGGGGTTTTGAAATTGGCTTAGCATCAGTAACTAAGTAAACAGTAAACTCAACTTCCCGATCTCGTATTATTCCATGCAACTCAACAGGAAAAACATCAGGATACTCATTTACCACTGGCACATCATTAATCTGAATAGTTCCATTATTTTCAACGACGTGTGCAAGGTAACATTCATTTCCATCTTTTACAAGTTTCTTGGCCTCTTGATAAGTTATCAACAGTAAGGGTTCATTCTTGTACACAAAATAAAAGCCTTTCTAAAAAGAAACTTCTTTATCTCTACAACCAATCTTAGCATGGTAAATAGAGAGCCAATCCATACCCAGGATAACATCAAACTCTACTAGAGGTAGAAAAATATGTTTTGCAAGTAGGTTCTTTCCACAGATAAGGATATATAGATTATTATAAATTCTTTTTGCCTCAACATTTCCCCTAGGTGTTTTTACCAAAATTTCAGGAGTCATTTCTTGAAATGGTATTCCCATTTTACTAGAAAAGTTTTCACAGATGAAAGAATGTGTAGACCCCGAATCAAACAACACACTGTCATAATCTGAAAAAAACAAACAATGTACCTGATACAACTTCATTTGATGGCCCGACGTCTGCCGAAGTAGTTGTAAAGGATTTCACCACCCCTTTCTGCTTGTAGTCTAACTGCTTCCCATCACTCAAGATCTTTTTCGGACACTAATTTGAATAGTGACCCATCTCATTCCACTTATAACATTTCACTAACTGTAAATCAAATTTGGTCTAACCTTCACCTTGATCCTTTTCAGTGTAATCACGAGCCTTATGTCCCATCTTACCACATCGGTAGCACATTCCAGAATTCAGAAGACATTCCCCAGCATGACTTTTGCCACATTTATCACAAACTAGAAACTTAGTTTTCTTACCATCAAACCTTTTTGAAGAATTCTTACCTTTCTCCTACCACCTCGGTCTCTTCTTCTGCTGGTTGTTATAGAACACTTGATCATCGGCAAACTCCATTTCCACCTTCTCAGCACATTGAACAAGCTTTTCATAATATTTAAACTCACGAGAAGATAATGACCTTCGATATTTTGGCTTTAATCCTGAGTAAAAACGATTGATTTTACTATCAAGGTCTCAGATAAAATTTGGAGCATACCTTGCCAACCGAGTGAACCTTTCTTCATAGGAAGCCACTGAGTCTTCCTCTTGCCTCAATTCCAAGAATTTCTTTTCCATCCTAAGTCGAACAGGCTTAGGAAAATACTTCTCAAGAATCATACCTTTGAATTCATCCCAGTCGAGAGCATCAATCTCATCAGTGTCCCTGATATTTTTAACCATCGACCACCACTGATCTGCCTCACCCTCCAAACGGTAAATAGCAAGACTAACCTTTTGATTGTCTGAACACCCAATGACATCGAAAATCTTCTCCAGTTCTTTAATCCACCCTTCAGCTAACACAGGGTTAGATGATCCTCTGAATGATGGGGGATGTTGCCTCATGAAATGTTCCACCACTGACATGTTCCTCTACGGTTGATCGGGCTGATCTCATGCATGGATACCGCCACCATTTATAGCCTGAGTCAACTGCTCCATTACTGCAACAAACTGTTCAGTTCCAATTCCGACCATCTCGGGATGCTGATTTGGAAGGTTATTTCCTACTGTATGCCTTCCTAGCACTGCTTCCCTGTTTCCTCTGCAGACAACCATTCTGAACAAACATGTCTTAGATTTAGCAACATGGTAATCTTCAAATGCTATATCATTTCAAAAAAATATTTTTGGATAATCATTTAATAGAATTCTAACTCCTAAAGTTATCTAAACCACCTTTGATACCAAATATAAGGCTCCAGTCTTAAACCTTACTTAATCTTGAGTTATTACAAGATTACACATTGAGGATCCTTTTGAGTTTAGAGTTTTAGAGAATTAGATCATAAAACGTGCATTACATTCCACATATAAACAAAGTGGTTACATAAAGATAGTATTCTTCATTACCATCAATGGAAAAATATTTAAAATAAACATGGATTCTTTCTTGACACTTCCTTGACAATATCATCATATCAAGTACCTTTCCCTTGACCTGTGAAAAACATTTCAAAAAACATGGGATGAGCATAAAAAGCTTAGTAAGGGATATAAAAATATGGAAAGGAAACATGGGTACATATATACATAAGGACGAGATCATACTTTACCCATGAAACATAAGCACTTTAACATACCTCATCAAATCATGAATAAATCATAGAAATCATAAGACATAAAGGTAACTTGAGGCATTCATAACATTCTTACGTAGGGGGTAACCCTCTTGGTTACGTTTGGAATACCCATCATAGTATATTCCCTAAATCTCTTCGGATAAACCTTAACGTTTCACTCCTTCGCGTTACCCAATGCATTGGAGAGCTATATCGGGCTCACCCGCCCTTAGTTTATCATAGAACCACCCGTCTTCATAATAATTACCAAGAACCTCAATATAATCGTATCACATAAAACATGCATAAAGGAAACATAACATTTCCAACTTTCAATCACAAGATATAAATACAACACATTGATATAAAAACATTATGAAAACCATTTTGAATACCAAAATAAAATAAAATTAAAATATGGTATTTATTTTTCTTTTAAAAAGACGGTATGTCTTGTAGAGGAAGCCGAAACTCAAATAACGGTCACGACGGTGGAGAAGTCGTTGTCGCCGCATTCGTACGACAAAAACATTCTCTTTTGTCGTTTAGTAAAACGCTTCGTATAAAAAAGATTCCTTTTGGATAAACGTAAAAGTCAAAGGGGTTTATACACCATAATAAAGAAGGTTGTGTATAAAACAAAATATGCCTCAATGAAAGGAGATTGAGATGAAGTCCCATACCTCGGGGCCGACTTGACTCGATCGTTCTTTAATGTCCTGAATAATAAAATTGAGTTAATTTCTACTTGTTTAATAACCTTTTTCAAGTTCATTATTCCTTTTATATCACTTATTACCATGTCATGAACACTATGTAATTATTTAAGTTAATAACGGTCGTTTTAACGATCATTGGTACTTGAGTCAAAAATAATCCCTTTATAATTACATGTTGTTCATGTATCCATTATATCCAGAATGGTATTCATGATGTATATATCATATATGTCATATATATCCAGTACATTCATGCATTTATAATATTACATAATCATTTAGAGGTACGAAATGAAATGCACCGTTCATGGAGAAGGTAAGCCGTACGTACGCATGAACGCTAATTTCATTTCTATTTTGTATTTTATAGAATGGAATCATAATGATATAAAGTTATATTATAATTCCAGTATAATATCATATATAATATCATAGTTCCATCCTTTATACATCCCACATATATTATTTAACGAATCAAATCACTTTGAGGGGGCGGTAGTCCGCACTTCCTTAAATGAAGATATCGCGTTTACCCATAATGGAAACCATAAAGGTATGACCAAAAAGAAAAATACATAATATTAAGGAAAACATAAACATATTATATATCATATATAAATATATTTACATCTTAATGGCCACCTTTGAAGGTGTTAAAAGAATGTTGAACAATCATCGTTTCGGGAGGCATAAATTCACCATCCACGGAAACCGTATGTTCTTTAACCATTAGATTTAGGTGTGTGTAATTGTATCTTTAATCCTTATTATAACAACATCCTATTATATTTAATATACTATAGTTGTTACAAAAGAAATAAATAAAAAGAGTTTAGGGGGTTGGAGAAGCAGAATAAAACAAACGGACTCAAGTGAAGACTTTACCTTAAAATCGGGTAACTCCCTTTGGTTTGAGCTCAAAGGCTTCCTTGGGAAGTCTTCTTCCCAAAGTGAGGATTCAAGGAGTAAGGGAGGGAATTGGAGAGCCAAAATGGGAAGGGGGTGGCCGAGACAAAGGCTTTTGGAGTGTGGGAAAAGAGGTAGAGGTGGGGGCCTTTTATAAGAGGAGAGGAGGGGCACTCTTGGAAAGTAAAGAAAAGTCACTTTATTTCAAAATGGTATTCGGATTTAAGAGGTCCCACATTGATATAATTCGAGGATAAGGTGATAAGGGTTCTAAATCCACTCATCCAATAGGTTTTGGACATGTTTAGGTCTTAGATATTACATTATCTTTCCATTTTATTTAAATCGTTAAATAATGAGGTCATCGCTGCATCATCAAGATGTCATAAATAATTTAATTTATTTAACGTCTAAAAATTATAAAAAAAAGACTATGATGTAGGAAATATTTTTAGCTTTCCAATGACTATTTATAATAAAAAATATTACTTGTATAACCCCATGTAAAAATTGTTTTAGTAAAACATATCTTGTTTGGGTCATTTTTACTTTAACATTAAATAAAAAGTTATTTATGTCATTTCCCAACCAAAGTGGTTCCCTGGGGTCCCCAAGTTGACCCAAGGCTTGTCTTGGTCGGCCATGACACATCCAATAAGGTTAGGACATGTGTCTAGGTCATTTTATATTATTAAAGCATTATTTTTACCTTAAACTACACTAATTACCACTAATCGCGATTAAAAACTTAATAAGTTACTATTCACCAAAAAATTATTATAATCTTATTGAACCAAATTTTACTTCTTAATGACAACCATGTATGTCGGATTTTTGAAATTCAAAACATAGAAGTGGTAAAATTTCATTTAAACGAAAAATCAGTTTCTTTAACTACCACTTAGTGATTTCACTATTCATCAAAAATTGAAGTTTTTCAGAAAAATACCAAAACTTTACCCTAAGCTATATTTGATATTATGAATTCAAAAATTAAGCCTATTTTAAAAAATTCATTACATATAAGTCACATTAATTAATTTAATAATTAATTCCCGCTGTCAGAGCAAATAGCGTGTTTTTATGAAACAATAAGTATCAAAAGATTGACACCAGTTTAAGTCCAATTTCAAAGTGAAATTGATTCCAATGACCACCATTGGATTAAATGGTAAAAATATATTCTAATTTCACTTAAAAACCAATTAAAAATATAATCTAATCATATAAATAAATTAGATTAAAAAGCAGTTTTGATGTAAAATGAAGTATTTTTCACTATTCATTAAAAATGAACATTGTCAGAAAAATACCAAAAATTCACAAAAAGTAAATTTTGAGGTCCCAATCATAAATAATAAGTTTATTTTGACAATAATATTTTATAAAATTGTCAAAATATAGATTCAAAAATGGATTGCCATCAAAAGGCAGTAAAACAATCTTTTAAAACTATTAGTGTATTCCATGCTTAAGATTGGATTTATTTTCATTTCAAGCCTCTAAAACACTATCTAATTCATTAATAGGCATAGATAAAATGTATATTATTAATTACTTACTTGGGATGTTACAACTATAGTCCCCTTACCTCTATTAAATTATGTATATCTACTAGACACATATTTCTATGTCAAGAATAATAAATCCAATGATAAAATGTGATGAATTCAACTTCATTCTATTATAAACAAATATTATTCTCCAAACATCTAATCACATCATTCATAAATTTATTTCTTCTCACTGATCATCATATTTAATACAAAATCATTTATTAATAACTTTCCACTAAGTAACAAATTTATTCTCAATCATCCAAATTTAGTAACAACATTTTAATTTTTACAATTACACCTGACTTGTGATATTCATGTATTCTTAAAAATGGTTATATTATTCATAACATGGAATTTATAATCACTATCTCCATACAACATCCTAGATACATATTCACCATTTACAGTATTGGTAACATAAACCAAACATCCATGTAAATTATTTTCTAAAACTTATCCAGTATAATATCATAATTTAAATTACATTAACTCATTAACAACCATTGATAAAAATACAATACCAACAAAGTGGTATAGATATTAATGTGACCCCATCTTATGAAATAATTCATCTTTTTATAATCTATAGAACCATCCATTCTATCACTTATTAGTCTAAATTGGAACTTATTTCTGATTAATAATGATGTTGAAACATATATTTTTAGGAACAACATGAAATGGGATAACTATATAGTTTACATTAATTTGAAGAAAGATACTAGAATCTTATATCTTGATAGGATCCTCTAAAAAAACTCTTTTATGTTTAGATTATATCATCATTTTCCATACAACATAGGTTATTATCAAGGTTTCATATAGTCCAATGACTGAAAAATGAAGGCCTTATACCATTGATATTTTATATGATCCATGTAATGGAAATATTAAACTCAATCCAGATTCCAAAAAATTTCCCCTCTTGATTAAATTTTTATTTCGAAATGATAATCACAAAATTGTGTAACCATCACCTAGAAATAATTAATCAATTGAAAAAGAATTGGGTTCTACACAACATATGGTTTATGACATGAAAAAAAGAATACATTTGTGTATATGTGGCCTATTATCCTCTACATATTGATTAAATAAACACTGAGGGAAAGGAAAATCATCTTCCTTACTTTCATCCTTATAGGATAAAACCTATAATCCAGTTAATAGAACTAGTTTTAGAATTTATTCCACAAAAAACTCATCATAATTCTCCCAAAATATCTATCACGATCACTTAATTGTGAATCCCCTTAAAATATTAAAATATTGAAATAGTTTTTTTATCAAATGTTAGTTCCCTAGAGGTTTTAGAAATATAGAATTCCTTTTTTTCATCACCAATGATAAAATTTGTGTTTCCATTAAGATATATATGTAACAAACATTAAATTAGAAACAAATAAATAACTAAATATGATAATAACATATTTTTAACACTTTATTTATTTTATTAGTAAATTAGTTAGTAACAATATATTACTAATAACTATAAGTAGTTTATTTTCCCTCATAATAGGCTGTCTAATTGACCTATCAACAAGTGTATGTTTTAAGATATTTTTGAGTTCTAAAAATAAAAGGTACTGAGATAATGAGAATGGTATTAAGACTATGATAGTACCAGTATGATATTATTAGTTAAAATTTTTAATCGTTACAATTGTAAAATGAATGATAAAACCCCGAGGATATTGATTTTTAGAAGAGATGTTATTTGTTAAGGATGATAATGCATTGTTTTTTCAATTTATTTGTAATGAAATCATCCAATAAAAATTTATATGAGGCAATTATTTTTTCATAATTTGTATTTTAAACAAATATCATATAAATAAAATTTTCATTTGAATCTTCTTGAAAAATCCATGAAACCAGAGATTTTTATGGTCATTATTTATTGGTTTTATTCATTGAATAAAAGGGATGGGTGGGGAAATAATTCATATTATCTGATAGTTCCTTACACTCATCCTTATCTCTCTTATATTCTATGTTCATTTTCTATTTAAAATAACTTTATATTTGGAAATTATTTAAAATTTTATGCTTGTTTCAACATGTTAATGAATTTTACCT
Source organism: Viscum album (assembly GCA_963277665.1). NCBI lineage: Eukaryota > Viridiplantae > Streptophyta > Magnoliopsida > Santalales > Viscaceae > Viscum > Viscum album. The sequence goes on from OY728166.1 coordinate 242,093,911, forward strand.
TTAAGATTTCAAATTCTAGATTATTTTTAGCATTTATTTTTTTCATTCCTATGATCTTCCTGAACATTTCAATTGTTTTTAGACCACTTATTCTACTGAAAACCATATTTTTTCATGAATTTATTTCAATTGTAATAAAATTATATCCTTATTTTATTTCAATCATATTTTTAGATATTCGACCATTATAAACATTTTTATTGTGAATTATGGGTTATTTGGATTCTATTTTAGTTATTAGCTATTTAACCATCATTTCTGAATCATATTTGGAAATATAAGTTATAGAATAGTTTAAAATTTTGATCTAAGATATTTTATGTAAATGAGGATGTTGTTTTCAGTCTATAGAGCAAATCCCTCAACAATAAATAATTCCTTTAGCTTATTAAAACGTATACTATAATATTTATTTCGTGGACATGATTTAGATAATTCCCCACATAAGGATAAATTTCTAGATATATATTAAATTCTAAATGGTTCACTTGAATGACAATATTCACTAATCTGACAAAATATACATCACAATATTTCTAAAACCCCTCTCCTGGTATATGTAAAATCAATATAAGAGTTATATTCAAATATTACATCAATTACTTGAATAAATATTCACATAATCTGGCTATATGAATTTAAATCTATTTTGTTCTAGAGATTTAAAGGTAACAACTTGTCTAGAAATTTTATGGGTAAAAATGACATTATCTTCAAAATCCAAAAATACATATTTTTTCAAAGATGCACATAGATACATTGCATGAAATAAATACCTTCTCTTTAAAATGAGAAACTATAATAATTACTTTAGAGACCACATTCCATTAAAATTAAATATTATAAATATAGAAAAAAAAATATTAAAATAATGTATATTTTCTCTTACAATCATTAATGCAACATGAAATTTCATACTTGTTCATCCCAAGAATTAGAATGTATAGAAATATCATCCACGAAAACCACTAATAGGGAATGAAATTATTGAAGAAATATTATGTTAATTACATCCATAAAAATAATAATAATTCATCAATCCAAAAGTCCGAAATATGTACTCATAATTGCAAAATAATATTTAGAAATTTTTATTAAGATTATTCATTGGTCTAAAATAAATCTAATAATATATAAATCATAGAACATAATTTTAAAACTACCTGGTAATTCCTAACTAATAAAATAAATTTTTTAGTTGGGTAAAAAATGAATATCTTTTATTGACTCTTGATTAATAATTTGATAGTCTATACATAATCGAATTATTTTATCACCCTTTTATGAGAAGTGTTGTTGACCTTCCCAAGATGAAGTATTAGTTTAGATAAAAAAATCAACTTTAGATCATAAAATTTATTTTTATCTCCCATAATTTAGTTAAATCCATATAATATTGAGGATGGAAATTCTCTTAAATCTAAATAATTATTCAATAGGGTAATCAACCTCTTAATTAGGTTATAGTCTTAAAACATCATTAGGAGATATGTCTATAATGATATCCTCCACCATAAGTCTAAAGTCCTGGAAATTTCACATATTGTTTTTAATTTATATGGGATTATTATGAGACTATGAAAATTGATGGCACATGATTCCAAGGCCTGGAGTGCCTGGAATGATCCGTTGAAAATTTTTTAAACATAAAATAGCATGCTTGAGTAGTTTTTATAAAAATGGGTAATAACACTTAAACAGTTGTCTGGATCAGAAATCTGAGGGAACAGTTTCATTCCAGATGGTGGGTTAACCCTTAGAGCGACAAAATATTAGTCGATGTAGGCCTCCAGTGAGAGAACCTGAAAATTTAAAAACCATAAATAAAATTATTAAATAAAATTATTTTATTTTGAAATTGTATATAACTCATTAACGACGACTAAGATTAAAAATACGAGACTGTCGCTGAGCATTTGTGGGTATGATTTCCTTAGGTAAATCCTAACCGTTCCCAGAGAGGGCCAAAAGTACATGTTAGTTTTTAACTGTAAAATAATTTATTAACTAAATTTATTTTATTATTAAATTTTATAACTCCTATGTAGTAACGTGGATAGGAAATCTGAAAGTACCATTGAGCATGTGATAGATTTTTTTCCTTAGGAAGAGCCTAACATCGATGGAAACGGCATAAGGGTGACCGTTAATAATTTTGGAAATTTTTTCAATGTAGGTTTAGTAAACGTACGAGTGGTGATTTATCATCTGAACCGATGCTCGAAATTGAAATTTGAGGGCACCGTTGAACTCACGGAGCTGGTTTTTGCTTATGGGAGGCTTAAATTTGATCGTAGTAGGTATGGATAAAAAGATAGTTTTCGGATTTTTTAAACAATAATAAAAGAACATGTATTTGTTATTTTATTTTTCTCTTGTGGTTGAGCGGAAGCGGTGGGGCCGATGGGTTGTCAAGAGATTTAATGGATTGAATCTTTAATTGAATAACCACACCGTTGGAAATTATAATAGTTTAATTAATATAAAATTCATTAATAAACCTCATTAATTATTTCGATGCGTTACTCACTTTTCCACCTTCTATTTAAGTGAGGCTCAGGGTTTGATTTTTTACACAGATTCATTATGAAAGGAACCTCTGGTGGAGTATTGTGGAATATTTCACTGACGTAGGATAGAAGTTTTGCCGGAAATGATCCGGGATCGAAAAATGTCAATGACTTCATCCAACAAGGAATCTTCTCCCTCCATGAACGAGACACCTCGAACAGAACATGAGGTAGGGTGTTTAATAATAAAGTTTATCTCTGTTGAATGAAATTTCTTCTACTTGTTATGATGTTAACACGGTGGGCGCTGGCCAAAAAAACAAGGCCCAGACCATCCGCCACTTTGTTTCTTGATGAGTTCTTTGTGAGATGATTTTCAACTCAACGGAAAGTGTAAACTGGGTGGCACAAAATGACAGCGACATCCTGGGAGGGGTGTAGGTGTGTCTGGAAAGAAAAAACAGACCACCGAAGTTCACCCAGTGTCCCGTGTAAGATTCGGTGGCACTCGCAAGCTGCAGATGAGGGTGGCGCTGCTCGGAACCATGGTAAACGAATAGGGGTCTGGCTCACATACGACCATGGTGGCGGGAGGCGGCATGCCGTCATGCGCCGCGGTGAAGCAAGTTGTGGCTTTGAAGTTGGGGTGAACGGAGGGAACCAATCATTGCTGGTCCCACAGACACCCAAGAAGTGCCACATAGTGCTGGCAATTACATAGCTTAATAGCTCTTTGTGCCATTCGGGAGATAGACCGTGCGACACATGCGCGGGTCATGCCAACCAGCAGGCCGAGCCACCGCAACCCATCTCAAATGGGCTGGGTCTGACCCAAACCGGTTTGGGTCAACACAAACCTGGTCTGGTCAGCCTAGACTAGGCCGGATCAGGTCTATTCACCCATGTCAGATAGTACCCAAGCCCTCTCGGGCCCAAATACACTTAAAAGGCTATATCTTGCGAACCAGACGTTAGTTTGATGAACTATCTATGGCACTGGGATCCTTGGAGTGAGATGGTACTATTTCAGATACTCCACAAGAGTTTGGATAAAATTGGAGTACAGCAGGGTTTAATCAACTCTAAATCTAACCTATCCCTCAGCACTAAAATTCTAATAACTTACATATCACGGTTGATGTGCTATCTATTTTATTGGAACAATTATCAAATGACAAATCATTGGGTAACTTCTTTGTGGGACTTCGTTCCAGTTGAAATAATAATGATGTATTGAGGAGTGTTTTCTCCTAGAAACAAGCATACTATGAGCGAGAATCTTGTGGTTGGTTGTGACGTGAGGAGTGAACAATTTTCTTGTGTGGATCAACACCTAGGGATTCTATGTGTATGATCACTGAGAGATTCTATGTGAATCATCCCCAAGCGATTCTGTGTGAATCATCACGAAGTGATTCTGTGTGAATTAGCATCCAGCGATTCTGTGTGAATTAACACCCATCGATTTTGTGTGAATCAACATATAATAATTTTCTATGAATCAGGACCCAATGATTCTATGTGAATCAGCACCCAACGATTCTATGTGAATCAGCACCCATCGATTCTATGTGAATCAGCACCTAGAAATTTTGTGTGAATCAGAACCTAGAGATATTTTGTGAACCATCAATTAGAAATTCTGTGTAAATATGCACCTAGATATACTGGGTGAATCTACACCTAGTGATCATGTATAGATCAGCACCTATCGATCATGTGTGGGTCAAATCATGTGTGGGTCAGTGGGGGTTACTACCTATCGATCCTGGGCGGGTCGGATCCTTTGTGGGTCAGTAGGGGATAGTAACTACTGATCCTCTATGGGTCATCGGGGGTTAGTACCAAGTGCTCCTCTGTGAATCAGCAGCAGAACCCTTGACATAATAAGATGATCTAGTCTTCAGACTACTCATTTTAACTATTTCATTGAATTATACATGGTTTGAGTAGTTTCTATTTCTTTGTGCTTTGCGATTGAGATCAATCTTGTGGTTTTCCTTTGTGGAATACTGAGAGACCTTTGGGGGTCTTGGGGTCCCTACAGGTTATTTTTAAACTCACCCCTACACGGGCTTTTCCCACAACTTTTTATGTCTTAAGCAGATGACGGGAAGCCTTGGTTGAAACTCAGGGAGCTAGGACCAGATGTTGGATAGTGGTGATGGTTGACGTGGAGAGATATGGAGACAAGTTGATCCTACCCTTTAGGTAGGATCCTTTGTGGGTGATCTTATATGTTTTTTACTATTTTCTATTGTAGTTTTATCTTTTTAGTTGGGCTGGTATTCCGGCCCCTTTACTTTTAGTACACACTTTTACTAGAGTAGTTTTACTTGGTGATGCAGCTTGTTGCATTGTAGTCTGTGTGTTTGTACTAGTTTAAATCCAATTCCATCATGTTTTAAAGATACACCTTTCTCGTGCAAGTCGCCAACCCCTAGTCTCTGTAAGGTTGGCTTGGGGTAGTCATGGCATAGGCCATGGGGGACGATTCATGAAAAAAGTAGTATAAGAGGGAGGTTCTACCAGAAGAACTAAGATTCTATGTTTCTAATGAAGCAATAGTGTTTAGTGTCTTCAGTTTGGGTTTCAGTTTGGGGAGTCCAGTGTTGGTGTGATGGCTGATGTATCCATACACCATGACCCTGAATTCTGTTTTCCAACTCAGTAAACGAAAATACTAATTGCATGTGTTTTTTAATTGTTTTCTTTTGATCCCTTTCGAGTCATCTCACCAGGTATAACTTATTGATCGTGGTTCATCTTGATTCACTTTCATGAGGCCTCCACACATACAACCATCTAGGATTCCAATGCATGACCATGATGATGCTTTATAGTGTGATAAGGCTTTAGTATAAGGATCATTTCCCAAGATGGTACCTTTGGGTGGTGTCCAAGCGATACCACTTCCCTTTGGTAAGTAGATTCTAATGGCTCTATCAGTAAGGGACACATATAGGCTCAGTACCATACACGAGTATCAGTGGAAGATTCCTCTCAAGTAATGAAGTGATTCCGACTCATATGATGTTAACGATTTGATTATGGTTGTGACAGAGTTTCCATATAGACAGGGCACCAATAGATCAAATATTGGTCGTAGAAGTGATCATTCTATGGCTCAGCAGGGTGATGGCAGAGTTTAGATTACCATAATATTACAATGAGGTGAATTTTATGTGGATAGAGCTTGATAACCATCCAATTAGAAGGGGTATATTTCCATAAAAAGATAAGGGGTATGTGTTCCCCAGAGATTTTAAAGATTTTGAAGGATGACAGGTCAGTAGCTACGTATTCTTCATGGCATAACGACCATTCCTGCTATACAATGAATACAATACTAATAGTGCTTAAGGGCTCAGAACTCTGAGCGAGATGTGCTTAGGGACATCCGATCCAACACTATTCCTCTGTGTATTCTTACTTACGTTAGGGTGATAGAGAGAACCATTGGGGTTGAATGTTCTTTGGTTGAGCAGATATAGCCAGTGATTGTTAGCAGCGGTAAAGTTGAAAACTGATGCTAGTCTCTGACAATTGGGTGTGTGAAATGTTTCGGGAAGAGGAATTGATAGGGATAGATGAATCTGCAGGGCATAAGACATGGAAGAGGAGAGTGGAGAGTAGCATTACGTGGTATACATTTCAACATGTTACAACCAACACCCCTAATATGGTCCCCACCAAGGTCAGGGAGCTGGAGGACAGGGGAAGGGAGTGGTTGCATGCAGTAAAGGAGTGTGACCAAGGGTCTCCAAGAATGATTCGAGTTACGGTATGTGTCTAATAATATCTTTCTTTATTAATAGATATCGGTACCAATCATTCCTTGTCACGAGTCTTATTAAAAACCTAGAGTATCTGGTTAAATCGTTAACATGACCCTTACATCTAGAGATTTCTGATAGGACCAGTTTGGGATAAACCTCACACTATGAGGGGGGTGAATCTGTGTTGGGAAATTTTTAAACCAATTTCAACTTTTATCTCTATACCTCTTGACTTTTTAGGATCTTTATTCTTCTATTCTCTTTTCTCCATCGCATGGAATAATAGAAAGTAGTAAAAATATGAACACAATATTTTAACAAGGTTCACCACTCAATAAGACTAGATACGTCTTTGCCATGCCTGGATATGACCAGTGCATAGATTCTCCACTATGATGTGATATGAAATTATAGTGGAGTGGCTCGAAAAAAAATACTCTAGTCATTGTGAGTCCCTACACATTAGAGGGGGTGGGAAACAATCCTTTTCCCTAGACTGGTGATAGCCTTGTCCAACTTGCAGCTTCTGGATGGTTCTTTAGACTGCCTATCGAGACTATCTTCTTCCTTCTTAATAATGTAGGTTCTTCTCTTGGTCTTATTTATTTCTCTTCACTTGATTACTTGCAAAGTAGTAGGCATGTAATTCTTCCTTCTTTTCTTATCTTCTTTTATAGTGCAACACCAACTGCACTAGATATCTTCTTTATTCTTCTTAGTGCAACAACCAACTGCACTAAAACTTCTTCTCTCTTCTTTTCTAGAATCAGATACATCGATGTGATTATTCAAACACTGAGGATCCACTCACATAGAATCATATAAATTAAACTAACATGAATAATTTTCATCCTTCAGTTGGGAATACTTTGTTCTTCATATTCTTATTTTCATTCTCTTTGACACGGTATAATTGCAGTGTCTTAATCTCATTCATCAATTCTCAATACCAACACAGAACTATATTGGTATACTAACTTCTTCTTTTGTGCAAATATTACTTCAGTTGCACATCTAGTTCTTCTTCACTTTGCAAAGCACAACGAGAGTGTTAAACACAAATCATGTGAGTGCAGTTCAACTTCTCTTGGTGATACCGAATGGTTCACAGTACTTCCTTCTTCGCAAGACACTTCAATAGTGCATATCACTTGTTAAAGGCCTGTGGTATCCTCAAATTTTTTGTGCACCCTTCTATGTGTCGTGTGCATAAAATTTGAACCTTTCACGTAAAAACACATTTTTGTCACGAAAAAGGATTTTCGCGCACTCTTTACTCCCATACCCAGAAACTGGTAGGAGCTCCCATAAGCACAACTGAATACCTGCGAAGACCCCAAATTTTTCGTGCGTCCTTCTATGTATCATGTGCGTAAAATTCAAACCTTGCGGGAAAACAAAACACCTTTGGGAATGAAAAAATATTTCGCAGAACTCTTCTTTTTCATGCTGCATTGGTTTTTCTCACAACAATCTCTTTTTCGCGCAACACTCTCCTTTTTTCGAGCAGCACATGCTTTTTCACACAACACTTTTTCTTTTCATGCGCGACTCAGTACTTCAATATTTTCACACATCAGAGCTCGGTATTTTTCTATGTATTGAGTCTAAACAAATGAGAGGGGTTCACCTCATATTTATAGGAATTTTTGACCTCGCGTGAAAAGCACTACTCCGTGTATAAAAATCCCTTCATGCGCGTAAAAACTCTTTCACACAACTTTATATTTCACGCAATGCTCCAATATTTCGTCCACCACATGCCTTTTCCAATTTTGAAGCTTCTAATATCAAAACACCATTTACGCGAAAAACATCATTCCTCTTTTTCGCACACCACGCCAATATTTCGTGCAGCCTCCATTTTTCGTGGAGCACGTTGATATTTCACGCACATATATCTTTTTTGCACATCCCACTGATATTTCGCGCATACCTATGTTATTTCTCGCATCCGACTGATATTTCACGCATCCCGCTCAGATTTCACGCATCCCACAAACATTACGTGCGACCTTCATTTTTTCTCTCACTCGTCCCTTTTTTTGTGCACTGCATGCCTCTATCATTTTTCGATGTTCTGACCCTGAATCATTCCTTGCGCACAAAAATATTAACCATCTTCAATCTTGTGCACAACATCCATTTCAAAAAAACACATTTCTTCATCTCTCGATTTTCAGGGACTAAAATTTGTCAAACACTGGAAAACGGGGCCACCTTGAACTGTTTTTTTGTGCTACTTCCAGATTTTCTATTCCTTTGTAATTTCTCTCTTTACTGCATCCCATAACCATTCTTTAGCTTTCATCACAAACTCCACTATCATGATATATATCCTTTGACAGATCAGATTTATCATCATCAGAGTTACAATAGGAAGTACTAAAACTTCCCTACCTTCCAGTAGCATCATTCCTTCCAATCAAAACTATATATGATAGGCATCATCATTTCTCCCCCTTTCCTTCATAAGGCTTGCATCACAAGTTCTCTTAACTTATGATATTTCTAACATCCATATCAGTAAAGCATCGTCTGGTTTGATCACCATTCTTCATTGTTGTAGACAATGTATCACCTTTGATACATGTTCATTAAACAAATTATCAGCTCAACAATAATCTGAATATGCTTCATAGATAATCTCCCAAGTATGGAATTCAATGTTATGACTTCATAACAATTCTCCAGGCATCCTCACATAATAAAATATCAATTAACTTTAGTGGACTTATTCATATCCTTATTAATTTTGACCGAAATTGAGAACTGTTGACAACAGTTAAAATATTCATACACAATGTGGTCCCAAAAATATCCCCTCTGTATTTTTTTATCAATACCTTAATACTTCTCCTAAAATGAATGTGTCAATGTCAAAATGGGAATATTCTCTCACCATTAATTCTTTATCTTCTCCTTACATTTAATACATCCATTTCCCTATCTCTCTCCCTTATTGACATGAAATACAACGTTCATGGTTGAGAAGGTATCGTTCTATACTTCAACAATCTGCCATCAATCATTTCACTCTAAGTCTACTTGAGTAATTCTCGGTGTAGAAAACAAGAGGACTTGATTTTGTCAACAATGTTGTCCATTACCCACAGAATATGACACCTCGTGAGATGAGAACTCATAAACATATCTTCAAGGGTTTCCACATTCATTCCAGGCCAAAGATATTGAATGTGATAAAAAATAATTAACTTGAAATTCATGCACTCACTTCAAAAAACAGATCAAAAACATTCAAGTGAAAATGGAAGGATAAGTGGCCTTAGGGAACATTCACTCTTCTTATGTCATTGATTTTCATTGTTACTCCCCCTTTGTTGAATGATATTTTTTTTAAGTAACCAAGGATGAGTGATTTAGAAATACCATACCATTTCCAATGACATGATCTTCAAAAAATATTTAGATTAGTTGAATTCAGAACCAACTGAAGTTGATACTTATTGTGATAATGACTCTGGAAGCTTCTTCATGTCTCTCCCTCTAAATAGAAAACTTCTCATCACTGAATCTCAGGTCCTCCCCCTAAGATCTTGCATCACCTTCAATACCCAGTATTTAAAGAACAAATACAATACACAAAGATTTAAGGGAATAAGGTGGATCCTCCATGCTTCTTCAATGTGAGAAGGATGGCTGAGATGATTTTCTCAACCAAGATGCTCCATTTTCTCCACTGCTCACACTTTTACATTTAATATTTAATTTTGAATGTGGTTGTGTGGATCTCAATACTTCTTCCATCTCTTTGTGAGTGAATCTCCTTTCTTCTTGAGACTTCCAAGCACTAGAATCTCCTGGTACAACATTCATCCTCTTCATTAATTCTTGTTGTGCTTGAATAAATTCAATGCACTTTCTCATAGTATAACCATCCTTGATTCACCTCACACACATAACATCATTGTATTCATGTATAATATTCTTTTTGCATTTAGCACTGGCCTTATCTTGTGCATATTCCATTTTCCCCATTCTATCCAAATCTTCTGGCCAAACCACCAATATATCATTAGGGATTGAGGCATTAAGATTGGATCTTATACATGGATTCTTCTGAGTGGATTCTTTCTTAGTATTTCTTTTGGATGCACCACCCTTCACCTTTTTGGATTTAGAATCCAAGGACTTCTCTTCTTTACTTCTGGAAATCTTCTTTGTTGAATTTGTTATCACTTTATTCATCTGATTTCTTCCCAGGGATGCATCTTCATTTTGGCCCATCTTCATTGGTCTTCTTTTCTTATATGACCATGCACCATTCATATGACCACTCTTATTGCATACATCATAGATGTTTCTGGATCTGTGGATGTTTCTTCTTCTTCTCTATATTTCTCCCCCTTGAGAAGGGATTTCTCTGTGCTTTTACATTTAAGGGATTGTACCAAAAATCAAGTCCACAATGCCCAAACCTATTGCAACACTAGCATTGACCAAAAAAACCTTTACTTCTTATCATCTTTTTGATAAGGTTGTTGAGTCTTCTTCTTGGTATGTTGTGCTTTATGTGGGGATCTATCTTCCACACTCTTTCCCCTATCCACCCTATACATTATGATAGGTTTCATCTCACTTTTCTTCATCCAAACTTTTGTATAATTATTCTTCCAACCTTCACTTTTTGTAGAATCAATTTTAGAAACATTAATACAAGATGGTATGGATGATACCTTTACTTTCCCAGGTCCTTGTGATGGATCAATGAGTGAAGTCATGATCTTATGATCAAATGTTTTAGGTCTTTTGATAGTAGAATCCTCCAGTGAACATTGGCTACTTGCAGCAACTGTTTACCTCTTTTGTGAAGACTCAATATGTGTCTTCTCAAGATTGTTCAACTGATCTTCCAAATCTAGACATGTCATATTGAGGGTGACCTTTTGGTCTCCAATAATAGTCATATTATCTTCAAAATCCTTCTTCAATCTTTCAACATCATCTTCATGCATATTTACTTTGTTTTGTAACAAATAGTCAAGTTCATTGATCTTCATGGATTTTTCTTCCAGATAAAACTTCGTGACTTCATTACCCCCTTTCAGATCATATTTATGTGCATGGATCTTCTCTTATAGAGTCTTTTTGACTCCCTCCTTTTCTTAAACATATTTGAGCAACTTTGAAGAACTTTCGTCAAATCCCCTCTCTGTTTCTTCAAAGGCTCCAACCTGTCTGAAGTGCTTTAGACAATCATAAATTTTTGCTTGTAAGCCTTTCTCCAAAACATCAGTTTCTTCTTCCAGATGAGTGGTATTTTCCTTCATGCACTGAAATACTACACAAACCGGGGTTGTACTTTCTTCAGAAATGCCATGCATATTCATTCTTAATCTATCAACTGATATTTCATGAGATGTTGTAGACTGATCATCACCACTAGTTCTATCATTTTCATCATGAGAAGAATTTACAAATGTACTAACACATACCTCTTGATCAGTTGAGGTAGGAAGGTTTTCCATATTCTTGGTGCACACTTGATCCACCTTCTCATTACTTTCCAAGACTGGTGTGTCGTCAATTTTAGCTAGATATGGAGATTTAGATGCTTCCACTTCTTCAGATAAGAGGGAATTCTTCTTCAACCTTCTCTTATCTTTCTTTTTCATGTTCATCATTTCCTTGGTAGATATAGCCTTTTGATCAAAGGTAACTGAATCTTCACCAACACAGCTCTTCATTGTTGAATCAGGAAAGGAACTCAAATCTCCAAAAGAGAATAACTTCACTATAGAGGATCCAATAGAGGTGAACCTGTCCTTCTGATACCAATTGAGAGGACCAGTTTGCGATAAAACTAACACTGAGATGGGGGGTAAATATTTGTTGGTTAATTTTTAAACCAATTCCAACTTTTATCTCTGTACCTCTTGACCTCTTAGGATCTTGATTCTCTTATTCCCTTTTCTCTATCGCATGCAATAATAGAAAGAAGTAAAAATATGCACATAATATTTTTACAAGGTTCACCACTCAATAAGATTAGACACGTCCTTTCCATTACTAGATATGACTAGTGCATGGCCTCTACACTATGATGAGATACGAAATTACAATGTACTGGCTAGGAAAACAATCCTCTAGCCTGTGTGAGTTCCTACACTTTAGAGGGGGTGGGAGACAATATCTTTCCCTGGACTGGTGATATCCTAGTCCAACATGCACCTTCTAGATGGTTTATATGTCTCCCTATGGAGATAGTCTTCTTCCTTATTAATAAGGTAGGTTATGCTCTTGGTCTTCTTTAGTTCTCTTCACTTGATTACTTGCAAAGAAGTTGGCAATAAATTCTTCATTCTTTCCTTATCTTTTTTCTAGTGCAACACCACCTACACTAGATTTATTCATTCTTCTTCTTAGTGAAACAACCAACTACACTAAAACTTCTTCTCTCTTCTTGGATAGAATAAGATACAGCAGTTTGATTATTCAAACACTGAGGATCTTCTCAAATAACATCATCTGAATTAAACTTCCCTGAATAATTTCCAGCCTTCAGTTGGGCATACTCTATTCTTCATCTTCTCCTTTTATTTCTCTTTGACAGAGAATAATTGTAGTGTCTTAATCTCTTTCTTCAATTCTCAAAACCAACACAAAACCATATCAGTATACTAACATCTTCTGTTGTGGAGATATGAATTCAGTTACACATGTAGTTCTTCTTCACTTCTCAAAGCACAATGAGATTGTTAAACACCAATTGTGTGAGTTCAGTTCAACTTCTCTTGGTGATACCGAATGGTTCACAGTACTTCCTTATTCACAAGACACTTCAATATTGCATAAAACTTGTTAGAGGCTTGTGGTATCCTAAAATGTTTCACACACACATCTAGGTGTCTTGTGTATAAAATTTGAATCTTGTGTGTAAAAACACCTTTTGGATAAAAAAAGGATTTTCGCGAACTCTTTACTCCCCTACCCTGAGGTTGGTAGGAGCTCTCATACACACAACTGAATACATGCGAAGAACCCAAATTTTTTTCACAGCCTTCTACGTAGATGGAATGTAAAATTCAAACCTTGAGTGAAAAAACACCTTTTGGTGCAAAAAAATATTTCGTTCAACTCTTATTTTTCATGAAGCACTGGTTTTTCACATAGCAATATCTCTTTCACGCATCACTCTCCTTTTGTCGCGCATCACTTTCTTTTTCACGCTACACATTTTCTTTCCGCACACTACTCAGTACTACAATGTTTCTGTGCATCAGAGATCGTGATTTGTCTAAGTGTCGGGCCATAACAAATGAGAGGGGTTCACCTCATATTTATAGGCATTTTTGACCCCACATGAAAAGCAGTAATCTGCGTGTCAAACTCCCTTTTTGTGCATAAAAACTCTTTCACGCAACTTCATATTTTTCACAATGATCCAAAACTTCACACACCTCATGACTTTTCCAATTTTAGAGCTTCTGATCTCGAAACACCTTTTGCACAAAAAAACATCATTCCTCTATTTTGTGCACCACGCCAATATTTCATGAAGCCTCCTATTTTCTTGCAACAAGTTGATATTTCTTGCACATCTATCTTTTTTGCACATCCAGAAGATATTTCGCGCATCCTGCTGATTTTTTGCGCACCCCCCTGATATTTCTTGCATCCCACTCAGATTTCATGCATCCCGCAAACATTTCGCGTGACCTTCATTTTTTTGCACACTCGGCTGATTTTTTCATGTACTGCATGCCTTTGTCATTTTTTTGATGTTCTGACCCTGAATCATGCCTTAAGCGCAAAAATCTAAACCATATTCAATCTTGAGCAAAACATCCATTTCCAAAAACACATTTTTTCCTCTCCTGATTTTCAAGGCCTAAAATTTGGAAAACACTGGAAAATGGTGCCACCTAAAACTGTTATTTTGTGCCGCTTCCAAATTTTTCATTCCTTTTTCATTTCACTCTTTACTACATTCCATAACCATTCTTCCTCTTTCATCACAAAATCCACTATCATGATATATATCCTTTGACAGATCAGATTTAGCATCATCATATTTACAATGGGATGTACTGAAACTTCCCTATCTGCCAGTCTCATCATTCCTTCCAATCAAAACTATATATGACTGGCAACATCATTTCTCCCCCTTTCCTTTATAAGGCTTGCATCACAAGTTCTCCTAATATATGATATATCTAAAATACATATCAACAAATCATCATTTGGTTTGATCATCATTATTCATTGTTGTAAAAAATGTATCACCTTTGATACGTGTGCTTTGAACTTAGGATCAACTCAACAATTATCTGAATTCGCTTCATAGATAATTTCCCATGTATGACATTCAATGCTAAAATTTCATAACCATTCTCCAGGCATACTCACTTCATACAATCTCCATTATCTATGGAGGCCTTCTTCGTATCCTTATTCATTTTGACATACATTGACAACTATTGAAAACAAATACAATCTTCATACACAAAGTGGTCCCAACAATCTCCCCATTGGTATTTGTTTGTTAATACCTTAATACTTCTCCTAAAAAGAATGTCTCAATGTCAAAATGTGAATCTTCGCCCTCCTATAATTCATTCTCTCCCCCTTACTTTTAAAACTTCCATTTCACTTTCACTCCCCCTTATTGATAAGAAATTAAAATTTCATGGTTGAGAGGTTATCATTCCATACATGAGAAATGTTCCATCAATCATTTCACTCGAAGTATACTTGATCAATTCTCGGTGTAGAAAAAAAGAGGATTGGATTTAGACAACAATGTTGTCCATTAACCAGTGAATATGATACCTCATGAGATGAGAACTCATACAAAGATCTTCAAGGGTTTCCACTTTCATTCTAGGCTGAAGATATTGAATGTGATAGGAAATAATCAACCTAAAATTCTTGCACTCACTTCAAAAAATAGATCAAAAACATTCAAGTGTAAACGGAAGGATAAGTGGCCTTGGGGCGCATTAACTCTTCTTATGTCACTGATTATCTTTGTTACTCCCCCTTTGTTGAATGATATTTATTTTTATTAACCAAGGGTGATATATTTAGAAATAACATACCATTTCCAATGACATGATCTTCAGACAATCTTTAGAGTAGATGAAATTAGTATGAACTGATGTTGATACTTACTGAGATAATGACTCTGGAAGCTTCTTCATGTCTCTCCCTCTAAATAGAACACTTCTCATCACTGAATCTCTGGTTCCCCCCATGAGATCATGCATCACCTTTAATTCCATGTATTTAAAGAACAAATACAATGCACAAAGACTTAAGGGAATAAGGTGTATCCTCCATGATTATTCAATGTGATCATGATGGCTGAGAAGATTTTCACAACCAAGATGCTCTATTTTCTCCACTCCTCACACTTTTACATTTGATATTTAATTTTGAATGTGGTTGTGTGGATCTCAATACTTATTCCATCTCATTGTGAGTGAATCTCATTTCTTCAAGAGATTTCCAAGCACTAGAATCTTCTGATGCTACATTCATCCTCTTCATGAATTCTTGTTGTGCTAGAATGAATTTAACGCACTTTTTCATAGTATGACCATCCTTGTTGCACCTCACACGCATAACTTCATTATCTTCACGTAGAATTTTTTTTAATTTAGCACAAGCCTTAGCTTGTGCATCTTCCATTTTCCTCATTCTATTCAAATCATCTAGCCAAACCACAAATATATTATTATAAATGGAAGCATTATGATTGGATGGATCTTCTATAGGGATTCTTTTGAGTGGCTTCTTTCTTAGTAGTTCTTTTGGATTCACCACCCTTCAACTTTTTTGGATTTAGAATCCAAGGAATTCTCATCTTTCCTTCTTGAAATCTTCTTCGGAGAATTGTTTATCACATTATTCATCTAAATTCTTCCCAAGGATGCTTCTTCATTCTTGCCCAGCTTCTATGGCCTTCTTTTCTTATATGAACATGCACCATTCATATGACCACTCCTATTGCATACATCACAGATGTTATCTATCATTCCAAATCTATTTGCAATATATAGATTTTTCTGGATCTATGGATGTTTCTTCTTCTTCTATAGATTTCTCCCCCTTGACATGGGCTTTCTCTATGCTTTTACATTTAAGGTATTGTACCAACAAGCCAATGCACAATGCCCAAACCTACTGCAGCAACAACATTGACCAAAAAACCTTGACTTCTTGTCATCTTCTTGATAAGGTTACTGACTATTCTTCTTGGTATGTTGTTCTTTCTGTGGGCATCTATCTTCCAAACACTTTCCCCTATACACCCTATCCATGGTGGTAGGTTTCATCTCACTTTTATTCATCCAAACATGTTTAGAATTTCTCATACAACCTGCAATTTTTTGTAGAATAAATTTTAGAAACCTTAATACAAGTTGGTATGGATGATACCTTTACTTTCTTAGGTGCTTATGATGGATCAATGAGTGATGTCATGAAAATCTGATCACATTTTTTTAGTCTTTTGACAGTATAATTTTCCAGTGAACATTGGGTACTAGGAGAAACTGTTTCCTTACTTTTTGATGACTCAATATGTGTCATCTCAAGATTGGTCAACTGATCTTCCAACTCTAGACATCTAATATTGAGGATGACCTTTTGGTCTTCAATAATATTCATCTTATCTTCACATGCCTTCTTCAATATTTCCACTCCATATTTATGTGTCTTTACTTTTTATGGTTACAAAGAGTCAAGTTCATTGATCTTCTTGGAGTTATCTTCCAAATATAACTTCTTGACTTCATTGCCCATTTTCAGGTCATCTTCAATTGCTTGGATCTTCTCTTATAGAGTCTTGTTGACTCCCTCCATTTCATCATCAAATTGGAGCCACTTTGAAGAACATTCTTCAAATCCCCTCTTTGTTGCTTCAAAGGCTCCATCCTGTCTAGAGAGATTTAGACATTCAACAATTTTTTCTTGTAAGCCTTTCTCCAAAACATCAGTTTCTTCTTCCAGCTGAGTGATATTTTCCTTCATGCACTGAATTATTCACAAACTAGGGATGTACAGTCATCAGGAATACCATGCAGAATCATTATTAATCTATCAACTGATATTTCTTGAGATGTTGTATATTTATCATCACCAATTGTGCTATCATTTTCATCATGAGAATAATTTAAAAATTTTCTAACACATACCTCTTGATCAGTTGAGGTAGAAATGTTGTCCATATTCTTGGTGGGTACTTGAGCCACCTTCTCATTACTTTCCAAGTCTGGTGTGTCTTCAACGTCAGCTAGATATTGAGTATCATATGCTTCCACTTCTTTATATAAGATGGAATTCTTCTTTAACCATCTCTTCTCTTTATTTTTCATGTTCATCATGGTCTTGGTAGATATAGCATTATGATCAAAGGTAACTGAATCTTCACCAAAACTTATCTTCATTGTTAAATCAGGAAGGGAACTCAAATCTTCAAAAGCGAATAACTTCACTATAGAGAATGCAATAGAGGTGAACCAGTCCCTCTGATACCAATTGAGAGGAACAGTTTGGGATAAACCTAAAAATGGGAGGGGTTGAATCAATGGTGGGGAATTTTTAAACCAATTCCAAATTTTATCTCTGTACCTCTTTACCTGTTAGGATCTTGATTCTCTTATTCTCTTTTCTCTGTCGCATGCAGTTATATAAAGAAGAAAAAAAATACACATGATATGTTTACAAGGTTCACCACTCAATAAGAGTATCTACGTCTTTTACATGCCTGGATATGACTAGTGCATGGATTCTGCACTATGATGTGATATGCATTTATAGTGGAGTGGTTAGGAAAACAATCCTCTAGCTAGTGTGAGTCCCTACACTTTAGAGGGGGGTGGGGAACAATCCTATTCCCTGGAATGGTGATAACCTAGTCCAACATGCAGCTTCTAGCTGGTTCTTTATATTGCCTTTAGAGATAGTATTATTTCTTCTTAATAAGTTAGGTTCTTCTCTTGGTCATCTTTACTGCTCTTCACTCGATTACTTTCAAAGAAGTTTCCAATGAACTCTTCCTTATTTCCTTTTCTTTTTGAGTTCAACACCAACTACACTAGATAACTTATCTCTTCTTATTAATGAAACAACCAACTGCACTAAAACTTCTTCTCTCTTCTTGGATAGAATTAGATACACCGATGTGATCATTCAAACACTTAGGATCCACTCACATAGCATCACCTGAATTAAACTGCCCTATATAATTGTCAGCCTTCCCTTGGGCATACTCTATTCTTCATCTTATTCTTTTCTTTCTCTTTGACATAGTATAATTATAGTGTCTTAATATCTTTCTTCAATTCTCAATACCAACACAGAACTATATCAGTTTACTAACATCTTTCTTTGTGCAGATATGAATTCAGTTTTACATCGTGTTCTTATTCACTTCTCAAAGCACAACGAGAGTGTTAAACACCTGTCATGTGAGTGCGGTTCAACTTCTCTTGGGGATACTGAATGGTTCAGAGTACTTCCTTCTTCACAAGCCACTTCAATAGTTCATAGCACTTGTTATAGTACTATGATATCCTCAAATTTTTCGTGCATCCTTATAGGTGCCCTGTGAGTAAAATTTGAACCTTGTGCGTAAAAAAACCTTTTGGTGGGAAAAAGTCTTTTCACGCACTCTTTACTCCCCTACCCAGATGCTGGTAGGAGCTCCCTATGCACAACTGAATACCTGTGAAGACCCCAAATTTTTTGTATAGCCTTCTAGGTATCTTGCGTGTAAAATTCAGAACATGTGCGAAAAACACCTTTTTGTGTTGAAAAATATTTCGCGCAACTCTTCTTGTTCATGCAGCACTGGTTTTTTGTGCAGTAATCTCTTTTTCGTGCAGCACTCTCCTTTTTTCACGTAGCACTTGATTTTTTTCACATCACTTTTTCCTTTCACACACTACCCAGTGCTTCAATTTTTTTCATGCGTCAGAGCTTGGGATTTGTCTAATTATCGAGCCTTATCAAATGACAGGGGTTCACCTCATATTTATTGGAATTTCTGACCCCTCATGAAAAACACTAATTTGTGCATAAAACTCCCTTCGTGTGCATAAAAACTCTTTCATGAAACTTCATATTTCATGACATGCTCCAATATTTCATGCACCTCATGCCTTGGCCAATTTTTGAGCTTCTGATCTCGAAACACATTTTGCGCAAAAAACTACATTCCTCTTTTTCGCGCACCAGGCCAATATTTCGTACAACCTCCATTTTTCATACAGCACGTTGATATTTCGCGCACATATATCTTTTTTGTGCATCTTGCATATATTTTGTGCATCCCACTAATATTTCGGGCATTCGGATGATATTTTTTGCATCCCGATCATATTTCGTGCATCCCTCAAACATTTCGTGTGACCTTCATTTTTTCGCGCACTCGGCCCCTTTTTTTGTGCGCTATATGCCTTTGTCATTTTTCGATGTTCTTCCCTTGAATCATTCCCTGCACGCAAAAATCTAAACCATCATCAATCTTGCGTACAACATCCATTTCTAAAAACACATTTCTGACCCTGAATCATGCCCTGCGTGCAAAAATATAATCCATGTGTTAAACTCCCTTTGTGTTCATAAAAACTCTTTCACGCAACTTCATATTTTTCACAATGATCCAGTATTTCACACACCACATGACTTTGCCAATTTTAGAGCTTCTGATCTTGAAACACCTTTCGTGTAAAAAACATCATTCCTCTATTTCGTGCACCACACCAATATTTCATGCAGCCTCCATTTTTCTCGCAACATGTTGATATTTCATGCACATCTATCTTTTTCACACATCCTGCAGATATTTCATGCATCCCGCTGATATTTCATGCACCCCGATGATATTTCGTGCATCCCGCTCTGATTTCACACATCCTACAAACATTTCGCGCGACCTTCATTTTTTTGCACACTCGGACGATTTTTTCGTGCACTGCATGCCTTTGTCATTTTTCAATGTTCTGACCCTGAATCCTGCCTTGAACACAAAAATCTAAACCATATTCCATATTTCACACAACATCCATTTCTGAAAACACATTTTTTCATCTCCTGATTTTCAGGGCCTAAAATTTGGCAAACACTGGAAAACTGCGCCAGCATAAAGTGTTCTTTTGTGCCGCTTCTATATTGTATGTTCCTTTTTCAATTCTCTCTTTACTTCATCTCATAACCAATCATCACCTTTCATCATGAACTCCACTATCGTGATATATATCTTATAACAGATCAGATTTAGCATCTTCAAAGTTACAATGAGAAGTACTGAATCTTCCCTATCTTCTAGTAGCATCATTCCTTCCAATAAAAAAATTATATGACTGGCATCATCCTTTCTCCCTGTTTCCTTCATAAGTAGTGCATCACAAGTTCTCCTAAATTATGATATTTCTATAATAAATATCAGCAAAGCATCTTCTGGTTCGATCACCATTCATTATTATTATAGACAATGTATCACCTTTGATACATGTGCTTTGAACATAGGATCAACTCAACAATCGTCTGAATCTACTTCATATAGAATTTCCCAAGTATGAAATTCAATGATATGATTTCATAAAAATTCTTCAGGCATCCTCACTTCATAAAATCTTCATTAACATTGGAGGCCTTCTTCGTATCCTTATTCATTTTGACCGACATTGACAACTGTTGACAAAAAATACAATCTACATACACAAAGTGGTCCCAAAAATTCATATGGGAGGAGAATCAATAATCACACTTATGTTGAAGGTGTGATATGACCCTTGAGTTGAGAGTTATAGTTGGATCCTCTTTGTGGCAGCATCACGGCCTTACGAAGATAGTTTTGGTATAGATTGGTCATCTATAGATCATGCCCAGATTGACTTTTTTAGGAATGGTATGTCTACAGCATTGGAATGGTGTTATTCTTGGTCAGTGAAAAAGGAATCTCATGACACATGAGATAAACTCTTACATAAGAGGGAGCATCCGATCACTCTTGAGTCGGCCAGCCTTACGCTTATAGAGGTAGGTGTTTTGTGAGTTATGTTTCCAACTGTAGTGGCAGAGTCTGGGAACACACATTCAAAGGATGTTTCCAGGATTACCTCCCCATAGGGATAGGTACTCCTTCATTGGATTGTACATGAGGAGAACAAATATATCTAAAACTGCATTTCTGATGTCTCTTGAGGATCTACGGGTGTTGAGAGTATTGTTAGATGAACAATTTATCATATACTATGATCACAAAGAGTCTCAGGTATATCTTCTCATGGAAGGACCTAAACCTGGGACATCGGATATGGATGTAGTTCCTCCTGGAATATGACTTCGAGATATTCTAAACTCCTGGGAAGGGGAACGTAGTAGAAGACACACTCAGCATGAAGTTGGTTCTACACCTACTGAGTGAGGTGACTGAGAAATTAGCCACATTGTAGTTATCCTTCGTAGATAGTGATGGAGACACTTAACTCTGTTCAATGATATTTACTCCCCCATTAATTCAGCAATTTAGAAATGCACAGCTTGGGGACATTGATTGTGAGGAACGACGTGCTCCGATATCCTCATGATAGGCTTCTAATGAAATTTCTGAAGGTGGATAGCACAAAATACTCTTTAGAGGATGCTCTATGGTACGAGTGATGCTACGAGATAAGGTGTTGAGGTAGTTCCAAATATCCCATTTGGAGGTACATCATGGAGGGTAAAAGATGTACCAGGACCTACAACATCAGTATTGGAGGCCAAGGATGAATAATGTGGTGGAATTGTTAATTTTATGATACCTCGCTTATCAGAAAGTAAAGGTTGAGCATTAGGTACCAGCAAGATTAGCTCAGTCAATTGATTAACTATAGTGGTAGTGGCATGGTATATATATGGACTTCGTAATGGGGCTACCACGTACATCCATGGGCCATGATTACATCAGAGTGATCTTTGAACAACTCACCATGTCGTCCCACTTCCTACCAATCTGAATGCAGGGAGAACATGGGACATCTCTACGTATGATAGATTATATGACTTCATGGGGTGCCATCACAGATCATCTCAGATCACAATACACATTTTTCATCCTGCTTATGGAAGAGACTGTAGGAGGAATTTGGGACACAACTATGCTTGAGCACCACCTTTCATCCTCAAACAGATGGGCAGACGGAGTGGACCATATAGACACTCGAGGACATGTTTCGTTCTAGTGTCCTTGATTTTGGCCACAGTTTGGAGGACCACCTTCCACTGGTGGAGTTCTCCTACAAAAAAGTTATCACTCCATAATCGTTATGGCTCCATTTGAGGCCCTCTACGGGCGACCATGTAGATCAACACTATATTGGAAAGACCTTGTGGAGTCAACACTTATGGTTCCTAAGTTGGTACAAGCTACCACATAGAAGGATAAAATCGTCCATGAGAGGATGAAGACTGCACAGATCCAGTTGAAGTCTTATTCCGATAGGAGACGAAGACCCTTGTATTTTTAGAAAAGAGACCATGTATTCCTATGGTTCAAACCCCGAGAAGGATTACATAGGTCTGTCCAGGGTGGCAAGATATAGCTAAGGTTCATAGGACCTTTCCATATCCTTATTAGGGTTGGCATGGTGGAGTACCACTTAGATCTTCCCCCAGAGATGCATCAGATGCATAATGTGTTCCATGTGTCCCAAATGAGGAAGTACGTGCATGAACCATCACACGTTATCAACTGGGGAGAGGTGAACATCGATGATGGGGCGACATTAGCAGAGTTCCCACTAGAGATATAGGATCGATATGAGCTATTCCTTTGTGGGTGGTCGATTCCTCTGGTGTGAGTTTGTTGGCAGCACAGGATCCCCTAGGAGATCACCTGGGGGCGGGAGGCTCAGATACATGCATAGTACCCCAATTGTTTCCCCTGGTTTTGTGGTAGTTTTTTAAGATGAAAAGTCTTAAGGTGGGGAGAATTTAAAGACCCAAAATTTTCATATAATTTCTTTAAAATTTATTTAGGATTATTAAGAGTCTTTGAAAATAGATGACACATTATTCTGAGTCCCAAAGTGGCTGGAATGATTCATCAAAAAAGTCTTAAGCTTATTATAGAGTGTGTGAGTTGTTTTCCTACAAAATTAGTATAAGAATCAAATGGGTTCTTGAATCACAAATATGATGACACCATTGAGTTGAGGATGGCGGGTTTACCCTAGGTACGACTTATGTTTAGTGGGTGCATGCCTCTAGTGAGAGGACCTAAAAATGGAACAACCATAAATAAAATAATGAAATAAAGTTATTTTATTTTTCAAATTATTATATATCATGAACGGTGGAATGGATAAAAAATCAGATACCATTATTGAACTTTTAAGGGTGTTCTTTCTTTAGGTAGATCCTATCATTGGATGGTGCAGGCCAACAATGAAAGTATGTTTTTGGACGCAAATAAAATAATTAAGTAATAATAATTTTATTATTAAATTATATAAATCATAAACAGTAATCAGATTGGAAATCTGAGTGTACTGTTGAGCTCATGAGGGTGTATTTTTCTTAGGTAGAGCCTAACCTCGATCGGCTGGGGTCGAGGGTGACTGTTAATAATTCTGGAACATTTCTTAAGGTACGTTCAGTAAACATGAAGGAGGTGATTTATATCTATTTAACTAGTGCTCAGAATTAGAAGATGAGGGCACTGTTGAACACACAATGTTGGGTTTCACTTAATATAGGCTTATCGTCGAACGTAGTAGGTCAGTGGGAAATGTTATTTTTTAGGCATTTAAAAAAATAATAAAATAACATGTAATTGTTATTTTATATTTCATCAATATTTGATAGGTGGAGGTGGGACCGATGGGTTTTCAATTCATTTAATGGATTGAATCATCAATTGAAAAACCACACTGTTTGGAATTAAAATAAGTTCATTAATTTCAAACTCATTAATGAACCACATTAATTTTTTCAATGGGATACTCACCTTTCCCCCTTCAATTTATGTGAGGCTCGGGGTTTGGTTTTTGACATGACTTCATCATGTGAGGAACCCCTGGTAGAGTACTAAAAAACCTTCTACCAATGTAGGAAGGAAGTTTGGGTGGTAACGATTCGGGATCGACGAACGCCAATGACTCATCCAATGAGGACTCTTCTCCTGCCATGACCGTGACACCTCCAACAAAACGTGAGTATAGGGTTTAATAATAAAGTTTATCTATATTTAATTAAATTAATTCTTCATGTTTTGATGTTATCGGAGAGGGTGCATGACAAACATACAAGTCCAAGACCCACTTCTGTTTCGTTTCTTGAAGTGTTCTTCGTGGGATGATTTTCAACTCGATGGAAAGCAGAATCTGGTTGGCACGCAATAACAGCAGCAACATGGGTGGGCCATATGTGCATTTGAAAGGAAGAACAGACCACTGGAGAACACCCAATGGCCTGTGAAAGATCCACCAGTGCGGTGGCACCAGTGACCGGTGTCGGTGGAAAAGGCGGCGGCCAGTAGTCGCTATCCACGGATGAGGGCGGCGCCGCTCGGCGCCGCGGCGGATGAACATGTGGTTGAATTTCGGCCGGCCACAGAGGCGGGATGCATCATGTTGTCACACACCAATATGAATAATGATGTGGCTTAGAAACTGCGGATAAGGGAGGTTCCTGCTCCCTATGGGTCCCACAAACACCCTGGTGGCACCACATGACACTGCGAATTAAAGAGATGAATGACTCTTTGAGCCGTTCGGGAGGCAGACCGCGCGACACATGCGCGGGTCACACAAACTTTCAGGCCGAGCCACCATGGACCATCCAAGCATGGTGGTCCATGTCAGCCCGTAGACAAGCGGGCTTGGTTAGTCAGATCGGGTCGGAGTGGACCTGATCCCCTCTCGGGTCCCGATATGCTTAAAATTTCATATCTTGAAAACCAGATGTATGATTGATGAACTATCTACGGTGCTCCTATTCTTAGAGTGAGATGTTATTTTTTGAGATACTTTACAAGATTTTTAGTGAAACTTAGAGTACAGTTGGGTTAGATCAACTTTGAATCGAACCAGTCCCCCAGCACTGAAAATCCAATAAAATATAGACCAGGTGTCTGTTTGACTCATTGTCTATTATGTTGGAACCCTTCTGACATGAAGGATCATTGGGTGACTTCTTTGTTGGACTTTGGGCTGGCTGAAATATGACCGATGGCTTGAGGATAATTTTCTACTAGAAATAAGCATACTGTGAGTGGGAATAATGTGGCTGGATGAGACATGAAGAGTGAAGAGTGATCTTCTGTGGATCAGCACCTTGCGATTCTGTGTGAATGAGCACCGTGAAATTTTATGTGAATCATCACCAAGAATTTTTTTGTGAATCAGCACCGAGCAATTCTGTCTGAATCAGCACCCAATGATTCTGTATGAATCAGCACCCATCGATTCTATTTGAATTAGAATCTAGTAATTCTGTGTGAATCTGTACCCATCAATTCAATGTGAATCAGCACCTAATGACTATGTGTGAATCAGCACCTAGCGATTCTGTGTGAATCAACATCTATCAATTCTGTGGGAATCAACACCTAGCTATGTTGTGTGAATCAGCACCTAGTGATCATGTGTGGATCATCACAAATCGATCTTGTCTGGGTCAGATCCTGTGTGGGTCAGAGGGTGTTAGTATCGAGCGATATTAGGTTGTTCAGATCCTATGTGGGTTAGTAGGGGTTAGTACCTACAGATCCTATATGGTTCAGTGGGGGTTAGTACCGAGTGATCGTGGGTAGATCAATAGCATAACCCTTGACAGAATAATATGATCTAGCTTTATGACTAATCATCTGAACTACTGTACTAAGTTATACCTGGTTTGAGCAGTGTATATTTCATTATTCATTGTGATTGAGATCATAATTGTGGTTTTCTATTGTGGAATTCTGAGAGACCTTCGGGGGTCTTGGGGTCACTACTGGGTATTGTTATACTCACCCCTGCACAAGCATCACCCACCCCTCGTTGTGTATTTTGCAGATGACAGGCACCCTTGAATGAGAATTAGGGAGCTAGGACCTTATGGTGTACATCGATGATGGTTAATGTGGAGAGTTGTGGAAATGATTTGTACCTACCCTTTAGGTAGGATCCTTGTTGGGTGATCTAAGGAGCTGTTTACTGTTTCTATTATTGTTGTATCTTTTCTGTTAGTCTTTTATTCTAAACCCTTTACTTTTAGTACACACTTTTATTACAACAATTTTACTTTGTGGTTGCATATTTTTCTATTATAGTCTATGTTTTTGTACTAGTTTAAAGTAAATTCCATCCCTTTTTAGGGATACCCCTTTCCGATGTTAGCCGCCAACCCCAGGCCTATGGAATTTGGGCTTGGGGTAGTCACAACACATGCCCTGAGGGACGGGTGATCACAATAATAAAAACCATATATTATTTCACCCTAAATTCTTCGGGTATTAGTTAATCCATCAATTTAGTAATAGATCCTACCCACCAATGATAATGTACCACCCTTTCTTATTGGAATTGTCATTAATGGATAAAAATATATAGAAATATCAGTGTAGTTTATGATGAGATTGTCCTTAAATTATAGTAAAGATAATATTATAATTTGGTTAAGTACTAGAGAAAATGTATCACCATGGAAAAACAGACACCCCTAATAAGTTTAAAATGATAATATAGAGTATTTGGTAATATCCATAGTGAAATAAGTGTATCATAAGTTCTCTCAATATGTTTTTATGTAAAAAGTAATAAGATTGGTTGTAATAAAGTTTAGTAGTGATTTAGTTTTATGAAATATTAAAACTAAAATGATCTATGTTTAAAACCAAGTATTTACATCTACTAAATGTGAGAAACATTTATAATTAAATAGAAAGAAACCATCATCCAATGTCTTTTTAGGATCCTCTCGCAGGATCTATGGATGACAACTCTGATGGTGGATTAATGATTTCTATTAATTTTATGGTTATTTTAACCTATTAGATATTGGATATTTTTTATTTTCTTATACCCAAGAATAGTACAATATTGGGGGAAAACTCGTTTACAAGTCTATACTCTTAATTTGATATGATATTCCTTGGTGTGATATGGATTCCACCATGGCCATGCTACCAAATACAATAATCATGTTAACAAAAAAGAGCAGGGTACATCCTTGAAACTCACTTTTTAATCTCTCCCAAAAACATATTTGGTGTACCCAAAAATATTTGAATGCGTCACTTTACAATGATCAGTAGTTATAGTAATAGCCGATACAATGTCCTGTTATACATATATAGAAGTCAT
The DNA here is from genome assembly GCA_963277665.1 of Viscum album. Classification (NCBI taxonomy): domain Eukaryota; kingdom Viridiplantae; phylum Streptophyta; class Magnoliopsida; order Santalales; family Viscaceae; genus Viscum; species Viscum album. The sequence continues at coordinate 242,121,505 of OY728166.1, forward strand.
TGGGTGTGTATAATTATTCTTCCTTTTTTGTGTGTTTATAAAAAATATTTATATTCTGTTTTTATTAAAAAAATACACGAATCTACTAAAAATAAAACATCGTAAATACTATGGTTCTTTGAAATATATGGCAGTAACACTTTGATATCTCCCTTTATCTATCTCTGAATGTCGCAAATAAATTTCATGATATTCCTTAATAAATATTTTACATCAACAAAAAATCATCTTCACATCCATCCTATTTGATAAATATATATTCTCAGATACATGCGAATAATATTATCTATCAACTATCTCTTTTTCATATCCACTATCTTTATAACTGTCACATATGATTTGGAATTGGAATTCAATAAATATTTGGAACTTTATTCTCCATGATAGTAAATATAATATTTCCTTGTCAATCAACATGTAATAACCACATAAAATAAAAGATCATAATTTCATGTAAGTTTATATTTAATATAATATTGTTATAGATCCTCATATATCCATGCCAATATCTTTTTGATATTTTTCTATATATAATATCCCATTTAAATTCCTATTTTTGTGGTGTTGGCCTTCTAACAATATGTTTCATGAATTTCATTCAAGATATTTTCATCCATAAAAACTACATCTAGAATCATATGAATAAAATTTGTTGATGCTATTATAGAGTTTAAATTCATTATAATCTAATAATATCAATTCATTAAGGTTCTCATAATTTATTCAAATTCTGTTGAGAATAAGGAAAATAGAATTTCAAATGATCCTAATATTTTAAAAATGTCCCACTATAATACGTCTAATTTAATTTTCTTATGTGTGATAAATATCTTATGAGGCCATATTCACTTATGCATAACAAAAATATCTTTTGTGTAATAAGAATATTTTACACGTAAGGTAGTTTTATTATATATGAAATTTAACATACCAAGGTTTTCCAAAAATAAATTGAAATGCATGAATGTTTGTATAATGAGGAAGTTTATAACTAGCATTTAAAAATAAATTTTCCACTTTAATATTTTGAATTTCGAAAAATGGTCATCTAAAATTGTGTTGAGTATGTTATTTGGAGTCTAATGGAACAAACATGATTTTTGGTGAATAGTAACATACCCTTATGAATAGTAAAATGAATCTAATGAATAATAAATTGTGCTTTTATTTTATTTTATCAAGGCTTCAAGATAATGAAATTTCTGCTAATTTTTCAATGTGATATAAAAGAAGTTATAGTTTTAAAATTGTTAATTTTTGAATTAAGTTTGATTTTGAATAAAAAATAAATTTATAATATTTAGAAAATTATTTTAAAAAAATGGAGTTCTTTTTTAAATTCTACATGTCGTGAAATGGTAAGAGTGAATTTTTTGTATTTTTTTGAAATTCTTGAATTTTCGATGAATAGTGAAATATAGCAAAATATCGTATATTCAAATTATCTATAAAATACACTATTTATGACATCATAAGTGATGTATTCCCACTTGGTGCGAACTCACATTCCATTATTACTATTTTGGGTCAGATAAATTAATAATATTCATAGACTTGATCAAAAGTATTATAATAATGATTAAAATAATGTTAAATACATTATCTCCTTGACTACAAATACCACCCTCAATCCCCTCTTCCTCCCACACCTCTCAAGACATGATCCGTACCTGTGATCTTCCCAAAACTCTTCCTAAGGATCTTCCCCATGTCCTAGAGTAGCTGGTCTCATTAAAAGGCCAAAACCAAAGTCCTTAAGAAGGATCTCACGGATAAGAGATCAAGAGTTAAACATCAACTTTTATTTTCATTAATTTCATTAATTTTATGATATTATTTTTCATTCCATTTGGATTATGTTGGAATATTACATTTTATATTCCCCTTAATTCCCATATTATGTAAGAGTGATGAGATACCCCCTTTCTCTCATCAAACTATTTTATGAGATTTTAAGTGACGTCGTTAGGCTGCTTAATTTTTGTGAGAGATTTATCTATTTTTTTATTTTGAATTTCTTTCTTTTATTCTTCTTTCCTCACCTCCTCTTATCCAATTGGAATGAGATCTTAAGATTCAGGTATATTCTATATGTTCTCATGGTCATGGAAAATAAATCATCAGTCTTCTTCTCCTCCCCCACTTATTCAAGGACTTAGAAACATTGTCTGTGATGTGTCGAATTAATGACACCATGGATGATGTGATTTCAATATTGCTTAATTCCATCAAGGTTGGACATGAAACCATATTAATTATTGATCCATATTATAATATATGTACTATGTCTCATCCATGGTTCTAGAATTATTTTGTACACATGATTTTAATTTATAAAAAAAATGAGTTCGTTATTATCAATGAAACAATAGAATGATTTAAAAGAACATCATTAATGTTTTAACTTATGAATCATCCTCATGTAAAAATTATAAATGATAAATGATATAATTTATGATATTGGAAATATGTAAATAATACTCCATTCCAATTTTGGATTTTCACTTCCAATTGACAAGACCATCTATCATTAACCAATCTTGGTAATCATGTAAAGAACACACCCAAAACAGTGAAAAGAACAAAATACTAACAATTAAAGGGTGAAATTATGTTATAGAATAATATGAATATGTTTCTGTAAGATAATAATAATAGTCTTTTAACCATTATATAGGAGGTTTAAACTGTTTTGAAGTGAGGAAATCCCTAGGTAATAGAATTCTTAACCTCATTTTCAGACTTTGGGTTAACCATATTCTTCATTATTTATGTGGTATTTAAAATGTTTGTGTGATGAATTATATTTATATTATGTTTAATTATGTGTATTTATTGAGTATATAGGTATTCCATCAACTATATTATGTCTCACTTCAATTATATGATATTTATAAAGGACTTTTCTTTTAAAAAACCTATTTTAGAATTTTGTTTTTTGAAATTCAAAAGAAATGATTTTATACAATTATTCATGTTGTATAATTGTGTTCTTGTTCTTGGAAATTGTTTATGATGAAGGGAGGGACCTATATCTCCCATCAATTAATTTGGTATGTGTGTGTTGGAGGTCGGGAATATAGTTACTCCTTGTTTAACTGCGATGGTTACACAAATTGTAAGGTAGCTGTGAGGGTTAAAATATTATGTAAGTAATGCCCCAATATGCCATTATGATTCTATTTATATTATTATGTTTTGTGTGTATCTTGTGTAAATATCGTGTTTCAAAAAGTATGTATATATGAGTGACAATTATGTATTTTGAAAATGATTTCATACGTTACAATTGTTCATGGACTAATGTGTTCTTTCCTTCTTTTTGTATCCCTTACTAAGCATTCTATGCTCATCCTGAGTTTATAAATGATTTTCACATGTTATAATAATGTGTAGAAAAATTAAGGAATCCAGGTTAAATGTTTGAATAATTTTCAATGAAATCGTGTTTTATTGGAATATTTTTATTCTGGAAGAAATGAGTATTGTTTTTACGGTAGCCACTCTATAATAATGTGTAATGTATTAATGTTTTACGTACCAAATCTCTAAATCTCCAAACATGAAAAAAATCCTCAATGTAGTGATTTATTTACTAAATGAAAGATTATGTGATGTTATATGGTTGGGTCCTTATATTTGTTATTAGAGTATGGTTTATATAACTTTTGAGGTTTGGATGATGTTAATATAATACCATTTTTTTTCTATGCTCAATTTTAACTGATATCGAATTTTAAGATTACAATTTTGATTTGTCTAAGATGTTTTTGTTCAGAATGGTTGTCCACAGAAGAAACGGGGAAGTTGAAAAAGAAAGTCACTAAAAGAACGACATCCTTCTGAATTTGTAGCCTGGAATGGTATGGATTGGAACCATGTAGTTTGCGATAGTAATGGACCAGCTAATTCAAGTAATAAATAGTGGTGGAATCCTTGCAAGATAACAACTAGAGGCACCACAATAGAACATGGAAATAGTGGAACATTTTATGATACAACACCCTCCTAATTTTAGTGGATCTTCTGACCTAGTAGAAGGTGAAGGATGTAGAAAAGCACATGAGAAGATATTCGATGTTATGTGATGAGAAGATAATCAAAAGGTATGTCTTGACATTTATCTTTATAATGGTGAAGTTCATATGTGGTAGTGAATGGTTTATAATATTAGGGATATAGAGTATTTTTATGCCTTAGAGTGGGATGAATTTAAAATTCATCTTCTGGAAAAATATTTTCCTTATGTGGTACGACATAAGATAGAGAAGCAATTCCTTGAATTGAAATAGGAGGAGGATTAAGTGGCTGTGTATGAAGAAAAATTCACCCAACTGGAAAGGTATGCTCCAAATATTTTTCTGGGTCATGATTGAAAAATAAACCACTTTTACTCATGACTGAATCCAAGGTATCAAAGGGCATTGGCCTCTAATGAATTCAAATGTTTTGAGAAAATTTTCTGATGTGCTGAGACGGTAGAGATTGAGTTTTCTGATGATCAAATTCATTTTGGAAATAAAGAGATGAAGAGGTCCAATTGGCAGGTGATGGGTAGAAATCAACAAAAAATCTTATAGTAAGAAAATCCAGTTTCTATTTTATGAAAAGTGTGGAAAAAAGCACCCTGGAGAATGTCTTAGAAAAACTAGGAAGTGTTTTAAATGTGGAATGTTTGGACATTTGGATCGAGATTTTAAATAAAATGATCATAAGATAAATCTTAATAAGAAACCTATATAGTGCTTTAAATGTGGTGAGATGGGTCACTATGAAAATTCCTTCTGAATCAAAGATTGAAATTATGCAAAGAATACAGACTATAAGCAAAAATTTGTAGTGAGATCTATTGAGACTACGTCAGCAGATACTGAGCCATCCAATGAAGTTTTATCAGGTAATTTGTTTATTTACCTAGAAATATCTAATGTTTTGTTTGATATGGGGTCGACACATTCCTTCATCTATGAAAAATTTTGTATTAAATTGGAAATATCATTTCAAAATATGAGACCAGAAAATTTTATTAAAACTCCATGAGAAAATATTATAGAAAAGAAGAAATATTTGAATATTTATATAATGGTATACAAAATGACATTACCTAAAAACCTTGTTGTTTTTTCCTTAGTCAAGTTTGATGTTATTTTGGTAATGGAGTGGATTTTTATTTATCATGCTAATATTGACATTAAGGTAAAATAAGTTGTTTTTAAAAAATAGATCTAGTTTGTATATAAGAATGAACCCATACAATTGATAACATTTCAGGAATCTAAGAAACTGTTCAAATATGGAAATGAAATTTACCTTTCCCATATTTTTGAAAACAAGGGAACAATTCTGATTAATTATTTTATAGTGATACATGAATACCTTCATGTTTTTTTGATGAGTTACCCAGTGTCATACCTGATCAGGTAGTGGAATTCACAATTGAATTAGTTCTTGATGCTAAGCCAATTTCAAAACCCCCAAATCATTTGGGTCAAATATAACTAATTGAATTGAAAAATCAGTAAGAAGGTTTTCTTTCAAAAGGATTCATTCATCCTTGAAATTCGCCATGGGGAGCTCATGTTTTGTTTGTTAAAAATAAATATGGTTCCCTGTGACTTTGAATTGATTATAGATCTTTGAATAACATCACTGTTAAAAAAATATCTTTTTTCCTCATATTTATGACTTGTTTGATCAGCTCAAGGGAGCTCAATAGTTTTCTAAGATCAACTTGAGATCCGGATACAATCAGCTGATAGTAAAAAAGGATGACATCCTAAAAATGACCTATCATATTAGATATGGGCATTACGATTTTTTGGTTATGTTGTTTGGTTAAACTAATCCCCCTACTTTATTCATGAATATTATGAATTGAGTATTTCATGAGTTCTTTGATAAGTTTTCGGTCTTGTTTATTGATGACTTTCTAGTATTTTCTAAAAATAAATAGGAGCATGAAAAATATATAAGGGTTGTTTTAAAAACCTTAAAGGAAAAGAAACTATATAGAAAATTTAGCATGGGTTATATTAGGTTAAAACATATTTCTTTTCTTGGGAACATTGTGAATAAAAATGTAATAATTTTTTATCCAACCAAAACAAGAGTGGTTGATGAATGGACATAACCTAAAAATATTATAGAGATTCACAGTTTTTTTTCATTAGAAGGATACTTTTTATGGTTTGTTTATAACACTGAAATGTTACCCTGCCCGATAACTAAGTAAACATTAAAAGGGGTTATATTTATTTAGACAAAATAATCTGATGTTTTTTTTCAGGAACTGAAGAAGAGATTGGTGAATTCTCCAGTTTTGGAATTTCCTTCCTGAAATGGTGAGTTTGTCATCTACAGTGTTTCTTCTTTGAAGGGACATGGTTGTGTTTTTATGTAGAATAATCAGGTAATTTATTATGCTTCAAGACAACTAAAACCCCATGAGTTAAATTTTCCCATGCATTACATTTAATTTCAAGATGTAGTTTTTTATATGAAAATTTGGAGGCATAATTTATACGAATCCAAGTGAAAAATATATACTGACCATAACAGTCTGAAGTATATATTCACTCAGAATTAATTAAAAAATAGGCAGAGAATATGGCTTCAACTAATAAATTATTATGATTATAAAATAAATTACCATCGAAGAAAAGAAGAAAAAGTTGTGTATTCCTTGAGTAGAAAACATCATGCATCATTAACACTGCTACGTTTGGAACTTGATCCCTTGATTAATGATTTGATGAATTTTTTCTTAGAATTTGTTTGTACTGGTAATACATCTGTTTTGTCTCAGGTTTCTGTGCAGTCATCATTATCATATAGAATTAAGCAAGAGGAGAAGGAAGACCATGAGCTACAAAAAAGTTAAAATTGGTTAAAATTGGTATGTTGCCAAAATTTAATCTTGATAAAGTTTTTGTTGTAAGATTTGGTAAAAGGTTTTATATGCCTTGTGATTTCTAGTTGAAGAAATAATTGTTGTGAAAAGCTCGTAGTTTTCCACATTTAGTTCCTACAATAAGTACTAAGATGTATAGAGACCACTGGGAGTATTATTGGTGGGATTGAATGAAACGACATATTGTTGTTTTTACTATGAAATAATTGACATGTCAATAGGATAAAGAAGAGTGGAAGTTATCAAAGGGGAAGCTTCTACCTTTTCCATTGACATAGTGGAAATTTGAGAAAGTATCCATAGACTTCGTGGTGAGACTACCTAAGACTTATCAAGGTAATAATGCGATTTTGGGTTACTGTTAATCACCTAAAAAATCTGCACATTTTCATTCTATTTTAGATACAATTTATTTGGATCAACATTTTTTATAGTACCTCAAATATATTGTTAGGATACATGGAGTTCCTCTATCCATTGTATCTGACCAGGATCCCAGGTTCAGTTCTAACTTTTGGAAGGGACATTAGAAGTCATTGGGTATATAATTAAATTAAAGTACATCTTTTCATCCTCAATAAGATAGGAAGTCAGAACAAATGATTTAAACATTGGAGGATATGCTTCGAGCTTGTTCAATAGACTACCAGGGAAGTTGGGATTAACATCTTCCTTTAGTTGATTTTTATTATAATATTAGTTTTTATTCTAGTACACAGTTGGAACATTTCGAGGAATTTTATGGAAATAAGTGTCAGACTTCAGTGTTTTGGGATGAATTATGTGAAATAAAGTTGTTGGGGCCAGAATTAGTAGGGGAAGTGGTTGAGAAAGTGAAGATGATCTTGAAGTACATGAGGATAACTCAGAGCAGGATGAAATGTTATGAATATAACAGAAGGAAAGACTTATTTTTCAAGGTAGGTGACCATTTTTTCCTTCAAATCAAACCTTGGAAAAGTGTGATTCATTTTGGTAAGAAAGGGAAGCTATGTCTGTGGATCATCGGTCCATTTCAAATATTTGAAAAATTTGGACCAGTTGCAAATCGAGAAGCTTTTCCTCCTAGTTTATCTGAGGTACATAATTTTTTTCATGTTTTTATATTGAGGATGTATGTTCTAGATTAATCCCATGTCTTGAGCCCTGAAGTAGTTCAACGATAAGAGAACCTTTCTTAAGAAGAGAAACCAGTACAGATGCTTGATCAAATGGAATATGTATTCTAGAATAAGGTATTACACCAGGTGAAGATTTTGTGGAGAATCTACATGGTAGAAGAAGATACATGGGAGTCTGAAAATTATATGAGGGAATAATACCCTCACTTTTTTAACAAGTAAATAAAATTGCGAGGATGTAATTTCCAGAAGGTGGGGATAATGTAATACCCTATGGTATTCGAAAGATAATTTGAAATGCATGAATGTTTTTTTAAGTAGATATTTATAAATAGACGTTAAAATTTATTTTTCTACTTCAATGTATTGAATTTCGAAAATAGTCATCTACAATTGTGTTCAATATGTTATTTGGAGTCTAATGAAACAATCTTGATTTTTTCTGAATAGTAACATACACTTATGGATAATGATATGAATAGTAATAAGACCTTAATGAATAGGAAATTATACTATTATTTTATTTTCATAAGTCTTGATGATAATGACATTTTGGTTAATTTATCACTGTGATATAAAAGCACTTATAGTTTTAAAATTGTTAATTTCTGAATTAAGTATGATTTTATATAAAATTTAATTTAATAATATTTAGAAAAATATTTCCAAAAAAATGGAGTTCATTTTTTAACTCTACGCATCGATAAATAGTAAGGGTTAATTTATGGGATTTTTCTGAAATTCTTGAATTTTCAATGAATAGCGAAATACAGAAAAATATTGTATATTCATATTTTTTGAAAAATATATTATTTATGACATCATAAGTGATTTAGTACCACTTTGTTCAAACTCTCATGCCATTATAACTATTTGGGGTCACATGAATTAATATTATTCATAGTCTGGAGAAAAATAATATAAAAATGATTAAAATAGGGGTAAATACCTCATCTCCTCCACTATTAATACCACCCTCATTCCCCTCTTACTCCTACAACTCTCAGGCCTTGATAATTATCTATGTTCTTCCAAAATCAACTCCCAAGGCTCTTTCCCACATCCTAGAGCTTCTGGTCCAACCAAAAGTCCAAAACCAATGGCCTTAAGATGGATCTCAAAGAGAAGAGATCAATAGGTAATCATCCACTTTTATTTTCATTCTTTTATTTCATTTTATATTATTATTTTTACTTCCCATTAGATAATGTTGGTATATTCCATTATATATTTTCCTTAATTTATATACTATTTAAGAGTGATGAGATAACTTCTTTCTCTCATCAAACTATTTTATGAAATTTTATGTTACACTGTTAGGCTGCAGAATTTTCGTGAGAGATTTCTCAATTTTTCTTTTTTATTTTGAGTTTATTTTCTTTTCTTAAAATTTAATCAACTCTTATTATCCAAGAGGCATGAAAAATCTAGAATCATTTATATTATGAAGGTTTTCATGTACATGGAAAATTCATCATCAATCTTCTCCTCCTCCCCCCCCCCCTTATTCAAGAACTTAATAACATTGTCTGTGATGTGTCGAATTACCGACACCGTGGATGATGTGATTTTAATATTCTCTAATTTCATCAAGGCTGGTCATGAAACCATTTTTATGGTTTATCCAGGTTTTAATATATGTATTATGTCTCATCAATGGTTCGTGAATTCTTTTGTACACATGGTTATAATTTATAAAACAAAAGGATGTTGTTATTTTCAAAGAACCACTAAAATGATTTAAACGAACATCATTAATGTTTTAACATATGTATTATCCTCATGTAAGAATTAAAAATTATAAATGGTATAATTTATGGTACTATAAATATTTAAATACTATTGTATTCCAATTATGGATTTTCACTTCCAATTGACAAGAACATCTATCATCCACCAATCATGGAAATCATGTAAAGAACACAACAAAAATAGTTAACAGAACAAAATAATAACAATTTAAGGGTGAAATTATGTTATAAAATAAGATTAATATGTTTATTTAACATAAAAATGACACTCTTTTAACCATTATACAAGAAGGTTTAAACAACTTTTAAGTAAGGCGAACACGATGTAACAGAATTCATAACCCGATTTCCATCATTTGGGATAACTTTATTCTTCATTATTTATGTAGTATTTAAATTTTTTGTGTGATGAAATCTGTTTATATTATGTTTAATTATGTGTATTTATAGATTATATACATATTAAATCCACTATATTAAATATCTCTTCAATTATATGATATTTATAAGGGACATTTCTTTAAAAAAGCATCTTTTAAAATTTTGTTTTATGAAATTCAAAAGCAATGTTTTTATAAAATTATTCATGTTGTATGATTGTGTTCTGGTTCTTAGGAATTTTTTATGTTGAAGGTTGGGACCTATATCTCCACAAATGACTTGGTTATGTTTATGTTGTGGGTTTGTTTTATGGTTACTCCATGTGTAACTGCATTGGTTACACAAATTGTAAGGTTGTTGTAAGGGTTACGATATTATGTACGTAATCCCCCAAGATACATTTATGATTATATTTATGTTCTTATGTTGTGTCTGGAACTTTTCTAAATCTCATGTTTCACAAAGTAGGTATATATTGGTGGCATGAATTTCTTTTGAAAATGATTTCATATGTTTGAAGTGTTCATGGACTAATGTGTTATGTCCTTCTTTTTAGTCCCTTTATTGAGCTTTGTGTGCTCATCCCATGTTTTTAAATGACTTCCACAGGTTATAATGATATTTAGGAAAATTATGGAATCCATGTTAAATGTTTGAATAAATTTCAAAGAAATCATGTTTTATTTGAATAGTTTTTATTTTGGAAGAAATGAGTATTGTTTTTATGGTAACCACTATAAAATAATGTGTAATTTTATAAATGTTTTATGTCCCAAATCTCTGAAGATCAAAACAGGAAAATATCATCAATATATTTATTTCATTACTAAATGAATTATTATGTAATGTAATAATACTGAGTCCTTACATGAAAAATATCTTTTGGCTAGAATATATACACATGAAATTGAAATTTCATATTAATGGAATATATATTATGTCCTGAATATCTGACCTCGTAAGATATTATATGTTTCAAGTTCCTCAACTAAACTCCACATTAAAAATATATTCTTTAAATCATATAATAAATTAAAAAAATCTCTAAATGAATTCAATACTCATATAAACTTCTATAAGGACTTCATGTAACTTGAGAATATATATTTCATGATAGTATGAATATGATTTCTGTACTCATAATGAAATCCAAGACATTAACCATGTGATGCCCACTTGGTCACAATAACATAGTGTTTTTTTATTTATCTTTGGTTATTTTTTATGTTTTGGTTTTTGAGGGTTAAAAAACATTATTTGGTAAAGGTAGGACCAAGCACATGGTTTGTACATGATTTTCCTAACTGTGGGAACAATTAAGAGATGGTGTAACGACCCAATGTTTTATAAATGGAAATTAATTTCTTATAATTATGTCATATAATCACATTAAATCACAAAATAATTAACTACTAAATAATATGTGACATTTAAACATTATTTTGACACTTCTGTTTGTGGAATTTCAAAAATATGACTAACACGATTGTGATCAGTAAGTTATGTGGAGTCTAATATGACCAACTTAATTTTTGTTGAATAGTAACATACCCTTAAGAATATTAATTTTAACCTTATGAATATTTATATACCCAAATTAATAGCAACATTACCTTTGATGGTATACCTATAAGATTAATGTGAAAGTATGATGTACCTATATTTTGGAATAAGTAAATAAATGTTTTAAAGCTGTTTTTTTAAATAAATTATGATTTCAATTGAATATTAAATTAATCATATTTAGAAAATTATTTTTTTAAAATGGATTTTATTTTTAGATTCTACATGTAAAAAAAATAGGGAGAATTTTGGGGATTTTATTGAAATAGTTGAATTTTTTATGAATAGTAAAATTTCACAATTCGCTATAAATGTTGAAACATGAATTTATGATTCGTGATTGAGTCATGGTTGATGTAAATGGACATTTGTTATAAATAACATGCACATATTACTATTTTTGGTTATAGGAATCATCAATATTTCTTAACTTTTGGAAAACAATATACTAATGATTATAATTTTATGAAAACCCTCGTCTCCTCCACTTTAAATACCACCCATCCTTACCTCTTCTCTTCCCTCATATCAAGCCCTATATCTTGCCTATATTATTTCAAAATCACTCCCAAAGATCCTCTCTCATGTCAAACATCCCTTGGCCTCCTCAAGAGGCCTAATACCGTACCTTTAAGAGGCTCTCAAGTATGTTTGAATAAAGAGGTAAATTCTCTTTTCTTTTCTTTCTCTTTCTTTTCATGTTCATTAGTTTACTTTTATATCCTTACTTATCCTCATTAAAATGTAATGAAAACACCAGTACCTTAAATGTACTGAAATTTTGTTATCATAATGTAATAATTTATTCACATCTTTCCTTTACTCTTCTTTTATTTTATAAGTAATGACACCATCCGATCTGTGTTAATTTACCACATTCAAGGATGATGGGTTATAAATTTATATTACCATATTCAATTCCAGTAGAGAAACCTTTTTCATGGTTGAAACAGAACATAAAAAATTAATTATTCCTCATCTATAGTTTTTTAATCCTTTTTTACCCATGGTTTTGGTTTATAAAACAAAATGTGTTCTTTGTTGTCAAAAATCACTAATTATCCCAAAAGGATGTCACTAATGTTTTTTCTAATGATTCGACTTCACTCTAAGAAAATAAATGAAATTTTAAACCATTTAACCTTGTGTATGTTAAATAATAAAATATAAAATCAATTCTTTTCAACCCCCATCATCATACATGTTTATCAGAACATGGACTAATCATTAAAACCAAGGATGCAAACAGACATGGACAATGAAATTGAACCTTATAACCAATCAAAAGAGTATTAATTGAACAAAAAATTGTTATAATAAAAAAATGAAATATAAAAGATTGTATGGAATTTTTAATTAATAAACCTAATTTTTTTATTGAGGTCATTAATAACAAGTGGATAACCCCATCAGATTTAAGGTAAGGGATCCTCTCTATTTCACTTTTATTCAAGATTTTCCTCTATGTTATGCCTCTTTTATGTGTAAATCAAAGTGAATGGGTCTGATTAAGCACATAACCCATAATTACTTCATGATTTATATGTTATGATAAAACCCTTTAAATCTCATTAATTCCTCTTATGTACACCTGATACCATGCTGATAATCCATAAGGAATTCTACCTGAACGACATTTATTCCTTCCAGTTTCTCAATCATTATTTTTAACAAAATGAATTTGTTTTTTTATTTTATGTAAAACTTATAAATTCTTTTTATATTCTCCAAAGTCAGGTTTCAATATACATCCATCAATCTCTTTCGGGTATATACATTATTTTATGCGATTCCCTCATTAATACTTCCCAATAAACAAACATGTTTTAAGGGACCATAACAATTTTATTCCCAATTTCAAGTGCACTCTATTCTCATTTTTAATTCACCATTATATTTATAAAAGTAGTATTTTTATTATGAAAACCTTCTTGTTTCACTTGTGGTTTTATATAAAAAAATTACATTTTATATTTTAAGATGTCTAAAGTCTTTTCCTTAAACCCGCACAAAAATGATTTAGTGAAAAAATTTATAAAATACATTAATTGCATTTTTTCACTTCTGTTTGACATCACATACCAAGATATATAATTATTTTACCTTATATAGGTCCATGAATTTTCTAATTCCATTCATCATGAACACATTCATGATACTCATTTTGGTTTTTCTTTATGTCATGATCGTGGTACCCAATTCTTTACATGGGTAACACATATGTTTTTGTAATATTGATTATGTATGATTATTTCTGTGGAAAACATATTCATCAAATTTAAGATGGGTTCACTGATATATCACTTCAATTCATTGTGTAAAGTTCTGTATCATGAGACGATTATGTGTTATGTACTTGGCAGTTATCCTGGCTTGTGCTACTATATGCAATGCTCTTGGTGGTCAGCCTTTGATTGTGATACTCTGGGAAAAAATCATAGAGGTTAGCCTTGAGTCGTGCTAAATTCATGTTTTATGTTTATTCCATATTTCAATGATTCCATGTTTAAATGATCCCATGTTTATATGATATGATTCCATATGTTACATAACTTTTTATATCATCATATAATGCCTTCTAACCCATGTACTAAAGCATTATTCTTATGTTTATTTCCCTATAGGTCTTTTAGATAATCCCTTTTTTCATGTGATACCCAAGGTACCTTATGTATATTTAAGGGATCAAATGAAGTTAGGACATCTTTATGAAGACTAAATAAAGAGATGTAATATTTAATTCCATATTTTTAGTTTTATGTACCTAGTCTTCAATGAAACTAGACATCACGACTCTTGTCTTATACACTGATGTATAATTGTGCTTAAAATCATGTAATTATTTATGTAAAAATATAGGGTCTCTATAGTTGGTATCAGAGGATGATCTAGTTATTTTTGGAGATTATAATTAGAGAACTTCAGTAATAACCTTACGTATAAGATAAAGTATAAGAAAATATCCCTAAATTTGGGTATGTATATAGTAAGTGGATTATCAAGAAAATATGTAACTCTCTAGATAAAAATAGATAGAGGAGGCTCTAGCATAGATGTACCTAGGAATGAAAACATTGATAAGGTGTTTCGGTCTTGACTTGGGGTATCCTGGGACCAGACAACGGGCCTTGCTGCACTTTTAGTTTGACACTCCTGGGGGATATGCTTTGGTAAAATCATGAGCTTAGTAAAAAAAATTATTAAGGGAATAAAGAAACAAATAGGAATATATGTTATGAAACATATCATGGATAGCCTAGATTTAAACCTAAAGAACCCCATGGTAGGATATTATTATCCTTTACAAGTTTATCCTTTTATGTTCAAGGATTCAATTTTTATGCTCAATGGATAAGTATTCAATCCCTATAATTGTATGTTTCTTTCTTAGTTAATGTATGGAAATAGAAGAAAATATTCTAGCAATTAATGTGATCGTAAATGTGAAGAATGCTTTAATGATATGACTGATATGGTGGGAATGGGAGCTCAAAACGTCATCACAATACTTTCTTAGCTTGCTCAAGTTATGAATAATAACATGAATCATCTGGAATTCCCTCATCCTCAAAGGAAGGAAAATGTTTCTGAAAAATACTTCATATGGAAAATTCTTCCCATGTTTAGAGGATCTTCTGGTCCCCTCCTAGAGGAACAATGGATTAACCCCATTGAAAAGATATTCTATATCATCCAGTGATCAGATGAAGATAAAATTGTACTAGAGGTCTATTGTTTTGATGGGGAATGTGATTAGTGGTAAACACTGATCAAGAATAAAAAACCCCAAGAGGAATTTGATTCCATGGATTGGAAGTAATTCAAGAGAATGTTTCTCAATAAATATTTTCCGAGAACCCTCCATCTCAAGATGGAAAGAGAGTTTCCTGACCTCAAGCAGATGAAAGATGAGTCCATTGGGGCGTATGAAGAAAAATTAACAAGTATTTCAAGGTACGACTCTGGCATTGTAATGAACAATGAAAACAAGGTGAATTGATTCTTTAGCAGGCTAATGTTGGGTATATAGAAAGTGTTGGTGATTCAAGACTTTGACATTTATGAGGATATTTCCGATGTTTTTCTCATGGTTGAAATAGATATTTGAGACTCTTA
This sequence comes from Viscum album, assembly GCA_963277665.1. Lineage (NCBI taxonomy): Eukaryota > Viridiplantae > Streptophyta > Magnoliopsida > Santalales > Viscaceae > Viscum > Viscum album. The sequence goes on from OY728166.1 coordinate 242,137,347, forward strand.
GTGGTATCATGGGCCCAGTGATAAGAATCGAAAAATGGAGAACAAAATGGGTGAATCAACAAAAAATCCCATGATGGGAAGAATACCAAATATCTAACTTGTAAAAGTTATGGGAAAAAGAATCATATGAACTATCTAAAGATAACCAGGAATTGCTTTAAATTTGGAAGGCTGGGACAGCTGGCCATGAAATACCGTCTGGATATGAAAATTCAAACTAATGTGGAAGAAAAAGTAAAGTTGTAAATTAATGCCCAGCCAGTGGTGTAGTGTTACAACTGCAAAGAGAATGGGCATTATGAAAGTAATTTCCCTAATCCAAGGGTTGTGGGAGAAAATTAACAAAAACATATTTGACATCAAGGAAGGTCTTATGCTATCTCTACAAATGAGGTGGATCTGGAAAATGATGTGGTGATAGGTATGCTATATATTAATTCAAGAATAGAGGACATACTATTTTATTTGGGTTCTACACATTCTTTCATATCTTGCAAAGATTAGTATAACTATTCAAATAACACATCAAAATTTGGAGAAAAAGTTATCTATGAGATCATTGAATGGGGAAATCATTACGTCGATGGTTTATAACTCCGCTATGGTTATCATTTGCATGCTGAACCTACCAGAAAATATCTTCATACTTCCTTTAGTGGAGTTTGATGATATATGTGGAATGGATTGGCTATATTTACACAAATCCAACATCAGTTGTCTCTATAGGGAGATCAATCTATATATCCCAAAGCATCGTCTAAATATTTTCATGTGTAAGGATTAATATGATTATCCTTTAAAATCATCGTGTCAGGTGTGGATATTGCTCCCTTATGGGAGAGCATAACTATCCCAATTGATTGAGACAAAGGAGATAATCAAGCTTGAAGACATGCCCATCATGATGGATTTCAATGATGTATTTCTCATCGAGTATTTTGGTCTTCCTTTTAACCAAGAGGTTGAATTCTCAATTGAACACATTCATAGTTCTCTTCTTGTATCAAAGACACCTTATAGAATGGCCACCGTATAGATGGAAGAGCTGAAGAAGTTTTTACAGGAGAATTTGAAGAAGGGTTTTATAAACCCAAGTGCTTCATCGTGGGGTGTTCCAGTCCTATTCATTAAGAAGAAGGATAGATTAATGAACCTATACATTGATTATTGTGAGGTCAATAAAATTGAAATAAAGAAAAAATTTCCCCTACCTTGGATAGATGATTTGTTTGATCAGATTTGGGGGGCATGTTATTTCTCTAAGGTGGACCTTCAGTTTGAGATATCAAAATTTAATGGTTTGTAAAGAAGATATTCCCCAGACTACCTTTCGAATGAGGTATGGACACTATGAGTTCACATTGATGCCCTTCGGACTAACTAATTCTCCCTAAATTTTCAGGAATTTAATGAATAGAGTATTTATATATTACCTTGACAAAGTTTTGGTAGTCTTTATTGATAATATTTTTATATAATCCCAGAGAAAGGAGGAATATCATGAGAATTTGAATATTGTGTTAAAGACTTTTTGATGGGAGAAGTTGTATAAAAAGTACAGTAAATATGAGTTCTAGATGGAGGATGTATTATTCTTGGGGAATGTTATCACCAGTAATGGGACATCTGTGGACCCTTCTAAGACAAAGACAATTGAAGGGTTTCCCATGGAAACATCTGTAATAGAGATCCGCAACTTTTTGGTTCTAGTTGGGTATTATAGACAATTTTTAAATAACATTTCATGACTCTCAAACCCAATAAACAAGCTGGCATAGAAGAGAGTAATGTTTGTTTGGAGTCAGGATTGTGAAGACTATTTTAAGGAGTTCAAAAATAGGTTAATCATTGTGCTAGTACTCACACTACCATTAAGTGGAGAACTATTTGTGGTGTATAGTGATGCATCAAATAAGGCCTTAGGCTGTGTGCTAATGAAAAATGATAATGTTGTATCCTACGCCTCAAGGTAGCTGAAAATAGATGAGCAAAACAATCCCACACATGATATGGAGTTGGAGGCTATGATCTTTTGGGGGAAAATCAGGTGGGATTATCTCTATGGGGAGAAGTGTGACATACATACTGACCACAAGTGTCTAAAATATATATTCACATAAAAAGATCATAATATGCACTAGATAAGATGGATAGATCTCATCAAGGATTATGACTCCTCAATACACTACCATCCTGGTAAGGAAAATAAGGTTGAAGATGTTGCAAGTAGAAAAATCCTACATCTTTATTGATGATAATAATTGGAAGGGATCTGGTCATATTAGATTTTCATAGGATAGAAAAGGGAATCCTTAATGGATTAGAATCATCAATCTTTTCTCTAATAATTTCTCAACTATCTATCATGTAGAAAATAATGGATTCTCAAAGAAAAAAATGTAGAAATTCTAAAAAGATTGCAGGCTATCAGAAATGTGAAATCATTAGAGTTCAATTTTGATGAAAAATAGTTGTAGGATTTGGATGAAGATTATGTGTACCATCTGATTGAGAGATAAAGAAGGATCTTTTTAATGACGCACATAGAACAACCTTTTCTATCCACCCAGAGAGCACAAAGATGTATCACGATCTCTAAGAAAACATTTTGTGGGACAATATGAAAAGGAAGATGGCTAAATATACATCAAAGTGCCTAGTATGTCAACAAGTTAAGAATGAGAGGAAAAATTCTAAGTGGATGATGAAACCCCTACCCATACCAACATGGATATGGGAAAACATTACAATGGACTTCCTCACTAGACTTCCATGGACAACGAAAGGAAACAATTCTATATTTATTATTGTGGATCATCTTACAAATACATCTCACTTAATCACAATTTGAGTGGGCTTCTCATTGGATCAATATTCAAGGATTTACATAAAAGAAGTTATAAGGTTTCATGTAGTAACACTATCTATTATATCTGATCATGATCTAATATTCACATCGATGTTCTGGAAAATTCTCCACCATGTTGTAACCACTGAAATGAACTTATGTACACCTTATCATCCTCAAATATATGGAAAACTTGAGCAGACTATTCAGACACTAGAATATATACATAGAGAAATTTCTATTTACTTCAACAAAGGATGGGACCAACATCTTCCACTGGTCGAATTCTTCTAAAATAATAGTTTCCACATGAGCATCTGAATGGCACCATATGAAGCCCTTTATGTGAAAAGGTGAAGAACAATGGCGTGTAGGGATGAAGTTAGTGAGTGTAAGCTGTTAGGAACTGAAATGGTCGATGAAATGGTGGAGAATTTGAAAACCATTAAGCATCATATAAAGGAAGCACAGAGTCAAAAAAATAGTAATGTAGAAAATCACTGACAAGACCTTGAGTTCAAATTTAGAGACATGGTATTGATACTCATATCTCTGTGGAATATTCTTATGAGGTTTTCAAAGAAAGGGAAGCTAAGTCCCAAGTACATAGGCCCCATTGAGATCCTTGATTGACTCGGAGATGTGACATATCGACTGGAACTACCACATACCATGTACAAAATACATGATGTCTTACATGTATCTCTCTAAATGAAGCACTTACCAGATCCTTCACATGTACTCTCTTCAGAGGTGGTACGGTTGGAGAATGATCTTTCTTATGAGGATCAGCCATTGATGACCTTGTATTATATAGATAAATATCTATGTGAGATGAATCCTCACCTGGTAAAGGAATTATGGTGGAACCATAAGCCCAAAGAGGCAACTTGTGAACTAGAGGAGGCAATGAAGGAAAAGTACAGTCACCGGTTAATCACATAGAATGTAAAACAGAATTTTGAGGGTGAAATTTCATAAGGAGGGAATAATGTAACGACACAATGTTTTATCAATGAAAATTAATTTCTTATAATTATTTCATATAATAACATGAAATCACAAAATAATGAACTACTAATGACTATGATACCTTTAAACGTGATGTTGACACTTTTGTGTTTGGAATTTCAAAAATCTGACATACACAGTTGAGATCAGTAAGTTATTTGGAGTCTAATATGACCCATATAATTATTGGTGAATAGTAACCTACACTTATGAATATTACTATTAACCTTATGAATATTGATATACCCTAATAAACAATAACCTTACCTGTGATGGTATACAAATACAATTTAACTGAAAGTATGATGTTCTTATATTTTGGAATAAGTAAAAAATGTTTTAAATATATTTTTTTTGCAATAAATTGTGATTTTGATTAAATATTAAATAAATAATATTTATAAAATTATTTTTGAAAAATTGGTTTCATTTTTGGATTCTACATGTCTAAAAATGGTTAGGGTGATTTTTTTTGGATTTTTCTGAAATACCAGAAAAATTTATGAGTTGTAAAATTTGATAATTCACAATAAATGCTAAAACCTCAATGTATTCATCATGTTTGAGTCATGGATGTTGTAAATGGAAATTGGTTAGAACTCTAATGAACATAATACTGTATTTGGTCACAATAATCATCACTATTTCTTTTCTTATGGAAAAATAATATTCTAAGGATTATAATATAATGAAAACCCTCCTCTCCTGCACTATAAATACCAACCATCCTTACCTATTCTCTTCACTCCTATCAAGACTTGTTACTTGCCTATATTCTACCCAAATAACTCCCCAAGATCCTCCCCCACATCTAGCATCCCTTGGTCTCTTCAAAAGACCAAATACCCTTCCCTTAATAGGCACTCAAGGAAGTTTGAATAAAGAGGTAAATTCCTCTTTTCTTTTCTTTCTATTTCTTCTCTTGTTCTTTTGTTTACTTTTCTATCCTTACCTCTCCACATAAAAATGTTATGAAAACTCAATTACCTTAAATTTACTGAAATTTTATTATGATACTGGAATAATTTATTACCATCCTTACTTTACTCTTCTTTTATTTTAGTAGTAAAGACACCAACTGAGATTTGTTAATTTAACACATTCAAGGACCATGGGTTTTCAATTTATGTTACCATCTTCAATTCTGGTAATTAAACAATATTCATGGTTTAACCAGACCATTATATAAGAATTATTTCTCATCTATAGTTCTGAATTATCTTGTACACATTGTTTTGGGTTAAAAAACAAAATGTGTTCTTTGTTGTCAAAAACTACCGATTAACCCAAAAGCTTGTCATTAATGTTTTATATAATGATTCATCATCACTCAAAGTAAATAAATTAAATTTTCAGCCATGTAAACTTATGTATGTTAAATAAATAATATCACTTCAATTTGAGAAAACCACCTTCATCCTATATGTTTATCCAAACATGAACCGATGATTAAAAATAAGGAAACAAACAGACCCGAACAATAAAATTGAACCTTATAACCAATAAAAAAGGTCTCAAATGAAATTAAAAAGGTTTTACTAAATAAATTACATATAAAATAGGTTCAATAATTTGTAATTAATAATGATAATTAGTTTATTCAGGTTATTAATAAAAAGTGGAGAACACCATCGTATTTAAGGAAAGGGGTCCTCTATATTTCACTTTTATTCAAGATTTTCGTCTATGTTATGTCCATTTTATGTGTAATTAATAGTAATGGGGTATGATTACTCACCTAACACATAATTAAATCAGTATTTAAATGTTATTAAAACCCCTTTATCTCTCATTAATCCCACTTAAGTACACCTGATACCATGTCTAGAATCCATAAGGAATTCTACCCAAACCACCATTATTTTTTCATGTTTCTCTATATTTATTTATACCCAAATTAAGTAATCAGTTATTTTTTTGTAAAAATTATATATTATAATTATATTTTTCAAACTCATGTTCCCATATCCATCCCTAATTTTCTTTCTTGGATATTCATTCTTTTATGTTATTCCCTCCTCGATACTTCCCAATAAGCAAACTCGTTTTAAAGGAACTTCCCAAAATTCTTCCCAATTTAATGTGCACTCTATCCTCTGTTTTTAGTCACTTTTACCTTTATAAATTCAGTATTTTTTATTATTAGAACATTCTTCGTTATATTCTGGTTTTATATAAATGATTTCTCCCTTTTTTATTTTAATATCCGTATAGTATTTTCCTTAAAATCACAGAAAAATATTTTTGTACTCTAATTTCTCAAATTCATTTCTTACATGTTGTCACTTATTTTTGAAAAAACATACCAATATATATTCCTATTTTACCTTATTAATGTCAATTTATGTTCTAATTCCTTTCTTCATGGATACTTTCATGATAAGGCCTTTGGTTAGGCTTTATGTCATGGTCGTGGTACCCAATTCTTTCCATGGGTAACCCTTATGTTTATGTAAGATTTATTATGTATGATTACTTATGTGGAAAACATATTCATGAAATGTAATATGGGTGCACCCATATTTCTCTCCAATGAAGTGGGTAATGTTCAGTCCAATGAGACAATTATGTGCGACGGTCTTGGTGGTTAGCATTAGCTTGTGCTACTATGTGCAATAGTCTTGGCAGTTATCCTTGGAATGGGATTCTTTGGGAAATGGTCTTGGAAGTTAGCCTTGACTCATAATAAATTCATGTTTTATGTTTCTTCCACATTTTTATGATTGTATATTTAAATGATTCCATTTTTATATGTTATCATTCCATATGTTACATGCCTTTTATATCATCATCTTATGCCTTCTAACCCATGTACTAAAGCTTTATTATAATGTTTATTTCCCTGTTGGGATTTTTAGCTCATCCATTTGTTCATGTGATCCCCAGGGTACCCTATGAAGATTTAAGTGCTCAATATAAGTTAGGATATCATTATGAAGACTAAATAAAAATATGTCATATTTCATTCCTTTTTTTCAGTTTCATGTACCTAGTCTTCAAAGACACTAGACATCACAATACATGGCTTGTACTCGAATGTATAATTATGCCTAAAATCATGTAATGTTTTAAGTAAAATGATAGGGAAACTATAGAGTTTGTTATATTTTGGGATATTGGGTCGTATCTTAGTTTGAACATTGTTTTTAAATCTGAATAGATTCTAGGAATAAGCATGTGGCTTGGATTTTAGGGGGATAGTAGTCCAACATAGATGGAAGATAGTTTTCATAACTATGTATCCATACAGTGAATCTTGTCCAATCACATAAATATTGGTATTTTACCATTTCACCCTATTTATTTTTAAGGATTTTGTCCTCTTTTCATTCTCCCATTATGTGTATCCCCTCTTCCTTGAGGTGAAATGTTTTCCTCTCCATCCTCTATGGATTTATCTTGTTTTATTAGGGATTTAGCTTTATTTTGTGTCCAAAAATTCACAGTTTCTTGTTCATTTAACCCTTATCTTTCTTATTCTTCCATTTTCATGGAAGTGTGTAACCTTAAGAGGTGGGGATGTTGTAACATATTTATTTAATGGGGGAGTTTTTTCTTCTATTTAATGAGGTGAGTTTTTCATTCTTCTACCTCTTCTAGGTGGTTTCATCAATGGTGATGAGATTAGAACTCACTTAGAGGTAGGTGTATATTTTTTAGGGAGTTTTCCATGGATTATCTATAAGTATTATAGTCACCTTTGGCTGGTGTTGTTTAAATTTCCATTAAAATAATTTTTGAATGATATGTATTCCATGTTTGGTAATATTGAAGGATTGGTTTAGAAATTTGAGTGTTTAGTGAGGTTTTTCCAAATGGGTGTGGATTGTGTACAAACCATGTGTTTGATAAAATTACTAATAGATATTTTAAGGATTTAAATGGATTTATAAAAATATCAAGATATGGTTTTACATTATTAGTTTTTTTGTAAATGTGGAATGTTTGTTTTTGAATTTGGCCTAGGAAATGGTTTTCCATGAATTAGAACTTATTTGGGATTTTTTGTAATGAAATATCCCATCGGTTAGCCATAGTCTGGGTAGGGAGTTTTCCTATAGACCAGGAGATCCTTCAAGGTGGAATATTGTGAAATCATTCATTTTCGTTTCTAAAGGACCATATATAGTTTGGTTAGGAAGCCTGTGAGATATTCCTTATGATTATTGATAGACCATTAGATCTCTTGGAGATTGGATCAAGAAAGACCCTGAAATATTCCACCTTATATATTAAGTACAATAGATTGTTTAGACTCACTCACATTATACCCTTATGGTTTGAACCATACATGAACATAATCTTGACTTGTTAGTTTATATTCTCTAGAAATCTGATTTGTTCCATGTTGATGTGTTGATATATGTTATTTCCATTTTAAATAATTTTTTATATGAAAATTATGGTCAGGTTTTTACCTTCTTGTATAATTTTTGGGGTGGTTTAAACATGTTTTTCCATTAATAATTATTAATTTTTTTGATAAATATTAAAATATATTTTACAAAACATGTTTGTATTGAAATGAAAAAAAGGAATTTCAAAGGCTTATATAAAAATATGATGTTTTCAAGTTGTTAATTTTGTAAAAAGATTACATAAACTAGTTTACGTGTTTTTTGGGTAGAATCCTTAAATAACTTTTTTGTGTAATCCTACTTGAATCTATACCTCATGCCATATAAATTCATTGGGGAATATGTAGACATTTTTTTAGGACATAAATAAAGGAAATGTAGCCGTATCCCCTAATGGATATTCTTGATTACCACCATCCATTTTTTAAGGGATTAGGCATGATAATACTAGGTTTTTTCATGAGGTATTTGTTTGGTATTTTATATCCATTGGTATGTCTGATTATGAATTTTTTGGTCATGTACTCATTATTTTGAGTTTTGGGATTTTGATATGAGAAACCCTGAAAATGGCATGGTTTGGTATGTTTTCTATATTCTTTATGATTTTACTTATAGTATATTATTAGTGATTATTACATGATCTTGAAATTTTATTTCACATTTTTTAATCTAATGATATTTTTTTGGGGGTTTTCCAATTTTATGGATGTGTAATGCTGATTTTCCAAGGGAGAAACTGTTCCCTATAGATTATTGGTTATTCCTAGTTCTTGTTGTTAGCCCATGGTTATACAGACCACCCTTCATTCCTTATGTAGGATCATCTCAGATTAATTTTTTGGTCAAATTAGTTTAGTTCATTAACAAATTGTATAATAGAAGTTTTTATTTGGGATTCAATGGAAGATTGAAGATTGGACCATTGGAGCTTTGGTGGTAAGAATGGGGGAGTTCCAAGAAATCTGTTATTCATCTCAAACATCGAGTTTCAATGAGTGGTCTGGGATTGTGGTTATGTTTTGATCTATTTTTTTGTTTTTTTGATGATATTTTGAGGTATTTCCCTGCTTTTGATATGTCTCGGTGTGATCCTAATGGTAATTTTGAGTTTTTTGGTGAAGCAGGGTGGTATGGAGAAGGATAACTATTATAGTATATAGCTATTAGTAACATTATTTATCTCATAGAAACTTTCCTTCTAACTCTAGAGATAATCACATGGTTAGAGAAAGATTTTCCAAACATTGAATCCAAACTCTGCTTTCTGGGAAATTCTCAATTTTTTATGTTGTTCCTCCTTCTTTGTTTAGAGATTCACTTTGAAATATTTATTATTGTTGGAAACATTCATGGGGGTTTATTTTTTTATTTTCATGTGACCTTATGTCCATTTTTTATTTATAAATCTTGTGTTATTGTATCTTGTAGATGTTGCCTCCCAGAAGCACGTCATCCTGGTGTAGAGGGTGTCTTATAGAGAATTACCCAAAAGTGAACCCTCTATATGATCTTTCTTTGGTAGATTTAGTGAATCACAGAATCCAATCCTTGTTTCAAGTGGATGGTTGAGAGTATAAATGGGTGGTGGACCATGATTAGGAGTTTATGAGAAAACATATACCTATATTTTGTGAAGACAAGGGGATTAATGACCTCTATGAGTGGTTGGATCATATCAAGAAAGTCATTGAGTTTATGAGAACCCTGAATAACTAAAATTTAGTCTTCACTACATACATTATGGATGGAATATGTAGGAAGTGGTTGTATTTGATAAATATCTTGAGGAGGCATGAGGGTCTCAACTAGACCACATTTGATTTCAATTAGCAGTTCTACATGAAGGCTTCAGTATAGAGATTATCCATGAATTCTTGAAGCTGGGGAAAGTGGATCCTTCTGTAATTGAGTATTCCACCCATTTTACCAAGTAGGTACATGTATCCATATATCTCCCCATGAATGATTACATCAAGGATCATAATTTTAATATAGTCTTGAGGTTATATATCATATCTATGATCATTATCCTTATTCTACTAGATTATTAATAGGTTTTTGATAAGGAATCCATGGTGGAGTTATATTTTACTCAAAAGATAGATCTCTATATAATCCTATTAGTGGTTTGATTTCAAAGTTCATCATCGTGATAGTAGAATAAATAGGAGAATCATCATTGGAAAAGTGGTAAGATTTTATAGTAGTATTAGGTATGGAACTTCTAGATTGTCTAAAGAATTGGATAGAAATAGATTATTTGTGAAATAATGTTTCACACATCATGCCAAATTTCTCATACTATTCGATGGAATACCACCCTTAAGGATGTCTCGGTCATCTTTATCGCTTATGATAGTTTACTTTGCATCGGAGTGGTGTAGGATACACTTTACCAATTGGATATTAGGTGGAGTAAAAGGATTCTAAGGGTGGATCATATGTAATACTCAAAGTAAGGAATATTTTCCCCATATAAAGAATATGTAGGATTTTATTTATCATGGAAATCTTATTACAGTAGATAATTTACTAGATGACTCAAATTTCAATCCATACATGGTGAGAGGTAAATTGTTTATTGCTTCTTTAATGGAATCTATCATTTTATATATCATTGAATCACATATTTTTATTTAAATTAAATTGATTATTTTAATATATATGTGATATGATTTGACAAAATTTTTAATGGATTTTCTAACCCCATTGGGTAGAAAGAAGGATATTCGTTTTATGTGCCCAGAGTGCCATGTTTTGGTAGGTTATGTGGAAGTCATTAGATTATTCATTTTATTAGAATTGAAAATTTTGGAAATTATTATTAATATGGATTGATTTATTAACATTAAGTAACTATCAAATTTTATCACTATATGGTCCAATTCCACACTCCATATGGGCAAACTCATGTTGTCTAGGGTTAGTGTGAATTTTAATCAAGAAGGGTAAAACAAGTTACTTCAGAGTTAGTGAAAATATTAGGCCTACTGACTAGGTTTTGTCTTGTTGTTTTTGAGTTGTGTTGAGTGGTTTAACATCTAGTGGTAATTTATAGAATCCAAGATATGTTTTTGAATGATTTTTCCAGATTTATTCCCCAGTAAGAGGTCAAGTTTACTATCGATATATTCCACATGATGAGAATTGTTTTCATATTATCATATAAAATGTCTCCGGATAAGTTAAAATTTAAGGAATTCTAATTTTTGGATCTTAGAGTTATATATTTTTCTATCCCAGTGTTTCACAATGGGCTTTGCCGATGCTACTTTCAACGAAGGTAGATAGAGGCCTCTGAATTTTTTTAGACTGTCATAAGCTAAACTAGATTATTGTGAATAATAAATACTAAATACCTTGAATTAATGATCTATTTGATTATATTAGGGGATCATGTATATTTTTTAAGATTTACCTATGATCTAGGTACCACCAGTTGTGGGTCTAGAAAGATGATATTAATAAGACCACTTTTCAAATCTGGCATGGAAATTTTGAGTATTTGGTTATTCCTCTTGGGATTACCAATTCACCTTAAATAATTATAGTTTTGATGAATTTGATTTCAATAACTTTTATAACTCCATCATGGTTATGTTTTTTGATTAAATCTTGGTGTATTCCACGATTCATGTGGATAATAGTTATTATTTGGAGGTTTTCTAGGGTTTTTTGAGAGAGAACTGTCTATATACCGTGCTATATTAGTACTGGTTTTAGATCATGGAAGTGTGGTTTACGTGCCATGTGATTTCTAATATAAGAGTTTAATGGGACCTCTATAACATTTTATAAGTCATTCCTTGGGATAAAACCATTAATGTATACAGGATCTATTTTTTTTTGTTTTTTTAGTATTATAGATGTTTAAATAATGGATTCTCTTGGATTTATTCTCCAATGATTAATTTGAATAAGAAAAGTGATAATTTCGAGTGAGAAGATACGTTCGAGATTTAGTTTGATTATTTTTTAACCATTTTCATCCATTCCAAATTTAATTCTTCCATAAGTATGTATAGATTATATTTTCTATTATGATTCTTCTAATAAGGGTTTGGGTTGTGTGCTGATGTGTGATTACCATGTAGAGGCCATTGTATGGAATATGTTATAGAAAATTTAGGGTAATTATCCCACCAAAAACCCAAAATGGGTTTTAGCAATGATTCTATTTAAGACATAGATACATTACCTCTTCAGGGGAGTGTTTTATAGTCTACTTAGATCATAAAGGCCTAAAGTACACTTTTAACTACATGGACCTAAATCATAGGAAGATCCACTGGGTGGAATATCTTCAAATTTGTTTTATTTTTCAAATATTTCTAGAAATGAAAATGTGTTCTCTTATTCATTGAACATAAACAATATAGTGCAGGATATTCTATAATCAGTGGATGAGTGGGGTCGATTGAGTTTTTTTTTGATATAGTTCTAGAGGTGCTGAAGGATGATGATTTAGTGTTCTCAATAAATATATATGTCATGACCTCTATTATAGATCTGGTTAGGAATGATTAGTTATCTGACCTAGAGTACCAATTGGTTAATATTGCATTAAATGGTAGGGTGGCCTCGGGTCAGTGTTCTTATTATCTCGATGGTTCAGTCCTCTTATAAAAAATCTTGGTTATTACTTTGATATTTAGGAAGACGTATATTCAAGAGATTCATCATTATACATGGGTCATATACCTTGGTGAAAATAATATTTATTATACTTTAATATGATGGTATTAATGTCCTCGAACGAGACATGTAGTGGGGTATTTTTTCTCCAGGTGTTTGATCTCCTCATGGATTAAAGATTGGAATCATTGATCGGTTGGGTATTGCAATCTTTTCCCATTATAGTGTGGAATAGAAATGTGATATCTAGGTATTTCATGATCTATATACATAATTTTCTAAGTGGAAAATATATAATTGGTGATATTTCCTTTTTGTTATGTAATCAGTTATATTTCATCCCATCTCAGAGTTGATGAAGGTATAAAACATTATAATCCTATATTATTGGGTTTTTTTTGGATTAACGGAATTACATTGATGATACTTATTTAAAAAAAATGTATGTTTCACTTATAAATTATGTAAGGGCCTCCGGTAGGCTTTGGTAATCCATCCCTTATTGAGTACCACGTATCACAAGCAGATGGATTGTTAGTCTAAGAGGACCATCCAAACTCTTGAGGATATGGTGAAAGTGTGTGTGATTTAATTAGAGGTACTAGGGGAAAGGAACATGATTATGGATTATATTAATTGTAATAAAATTTATTAGGACTTGATCATGAAATCCCTATTTGAGTTATTGTATGGATGGTTATGTGTATCCCTGATGTATGGGGCTATGGTGGTTGATCATTATTTTGTAGAATCAAGTATATTCCTAGATATTTTGAGAATAGTATGTCTAATTCAGTAATGGATCTTGATTAAATATTGTCTTTATAAGTTTAATATTTTCCATCTTCATCATCCGTTGTAGTTTTATGTTTGTAATAACTTGTTCCTTTGGGTATCCATTTTTTATGGGGAACAATCATTTGAGGATGATGTGAAATTTGGTGTCATGTTATGTCATTTTTTTATGTTGTGAATTAACTTTGAATGATATCTTATTAGAATGAGTTTTCATTGAGGTTGTACTTGATCCATGATGTCTACTAAGTCTCCCAACAAAAAAGATAAATTGAGACCCACATCATGAGATTGAGAGGAATGATTTGGAGGTTGAGTCTAATGTAATCATCATGTTCCATCCTATTCATGTTTTATGTTATAAATATTGTCTCCTATGTGTTAATTCGATAATGTTGGTATGTGTTCTCTAGTTTCAAGGATGTGATAGCCATGATACACTGGACTTATAAGATACGGTGAGAGATTAGTGGTTTCACCCATTTTTGTTCAGTGAATATTGGGGAATTGTTTAGGGCATAAAGTGGAATGGTGGGGAGTTTTTAACACTATAAAGGTCACTATCTTGTCAAATTTTGAGTTTTATTCACTATTTGGTTCTCATTTATAGGTTCCAATTATCGTGGGAAAACAACTATTTTGGGAAAGGAAGACCAATACATACTATTAGCACAAAATTTTCCTAACCATGCAGTTAACCAAGAGAGGAAGATATTGGTTGGGATAGTGAGAATATACATAGTTTTAGAGTGGTTTTTAAAACTTTTAATCTCTCAAGTTTAATCATGCATCTCATATATCATGGATACAATATCTCTGCATGATTAGTGCATGGTTTTCTTATATATTTTTTCTGTATGGGTCACAAAAAATTGGTATTTATATATTTTTATCCTATAAATTGTATTGTGTTTTGGGCATATTTTTTTTCTCACATCAAGTGAGACCCATCCTCCTTAGTTTTAACTATTCTCCTCTCAATCATTATTGTATTTCCCTTGTATTATTTGTTATTTTACTTGAGCTCAGTCCAAATCATGATGGATTATTCTTTCATTCCCCTTATTCCTTTTTATTTTATCTTAATTTATTTTTAACCATAAGTAATTGGGTAAGATAGATTTAGGTTTTTTATGTGGAATTTTTTTTTGTTTTCATGTGGCATAATTATTAGTTCCCCTCTTCTACCTCTTCCAATTGGTTGTTGTTGAAGGTGATGAGATTAGAACTAACTTGATGGTAGGTGTCTCCATTTAATTGTGTTTTCTAAGGATTACCATTTAATTTATAATCACATGTGTTTTATGTTGTTTATATTTTAATTATAATGATTTTTACATGATATGTATTCTATTTCTTAATAATATTAATAGGGTGTTTTGATAATTTCAGTGTTTAAAGAGGTTTTTCCAAATGGGTGTGTCTTTTTTGCACACTAAGTTTTTTATAAAATGGATAAACGAGGAATTGTGGATTTAAATGGTCTTATAAAATGATTTTTGAATTGATTTCACATTTTAAAATTTGATTCAATTAAAGGTGTAATGTTTCTTATGAAATTTTATTGTGAAATATATTTCCATAGATTTACACTAGTTTTTTATTACGTTGGAATAGAGTAGCAGATGTGTTAAATGTGGTGTGAGTGAGGGGATGTCTGAGGGGCCATGAGTAAATTTGTCTAGGAATAATGATAGAGATTCTATTTTGGATTCCAAGTGAAAATTAGAGCCTTTGGGTTGGAATGTTGTTAGAGCTTCCATTTGGATGTTGAGAGACCATGATAGATCTTAGAGTTTGGAAGGGGTAAGACAGTGATATATTTCAACTTTCATAGCTGGATAACATACATTATTTATAATCACTCAAATTATACCCCAATGGTTAGATCCCTAGATGAACTTTCTCATGTAGAGTTTGTTTATATGAACTATGCATTTTATTGGTTCATTTTTTAATTTGATGATATATGATATGCTGATTTTTTTATTTTTTATATGATGAAGAGGATCATAATTATACCATGGTGTGACTATTTTTGTGATGGTTGTGCATGTTTTTTTGTGGGGTTTTTTTTATCTAATCGATTTTTAAATAAAGTTTATAAAATATTCTTTTATTTAATTTTAAAACCAAGGGTATTTCAGAAGATTATTTGAAAGTGAGATTATTTCAATGTAGGTTAGTTCTTAGATTGATTTCAAACTACTCTATCTACTTTCATTGGAAAATGTATTAAATAGATTCATGGGGGTATCCTATTGTGATTCTTGCCTCACACCCTACATATTCATTTGGTTTATATAATCATTTTTTGACATTAGTAAAGGAAACGGAACCCTGAACCTTAGAATATATTCTTGATTATGGATGTTTGTTGTTTGGTAGAGGATATAAGGTATCACTAAATTTGATCCTAAGGATTAATTGTGGGATTTGGCATCCAATGTGATGTATGTGTAGGATCTTTTTGGTCATGTGCTCATTATTTTTTGTTTTATTATTTTGAATGTGGATACCGTGTATATTTCCTATAATGGAATGTTTTTTATATCATTTATGTTGTTTCTTATGGTATCTTCCTAGTATTTATTTCATACATTGGATATTTCATTTTATATTGTTGTATATAAAGATATTGTTGTGGTCGTTCCATTTCATGGATGGTTCAAGCTTTTTTAACTTGATATAAAGCATTCCCAATTGATTTTATTTCATTTTGTATGCTTGTCGCTAGTCCATAGTAATCGGTAATGTGCTCTGGGCCTTGTGGTGAATAGACTTGGGTGACCGGATGGGTCATCTTATAATGGTTCATTAAACACCATATTAAAACCAATATTCAATAATTATATGAAATACCTTTTAAAAATAAATACCATGTTCTAGAGAACCTCCTTAAATTTCAAATCATAGAATCTTGATCGCATGTCTTAATAAAATCTCCCAATATCATAGTCTACTCCACCGTACATCAATAAAGGACTTGGAATGAATAATATATCCCACTGGATTTTTTCTCAATCAAGGACCGTAAATAACTTTAAAAAAATTAAATCTTTATAATGAATTATCATACAATAATTTATAGCCTATGTTATCTTGCTTGATGTAGGAAGAATAAATATATAATAACAAGACCTTGTTGATTTATAAAAATGGTGATAAATGTTTATCATCTTTAAAAATATACCTCTTGATTTAAATTTATGAAATGATTTTACATGATAATAAAGATACGAAAAATAAATTATATAGTAAATAAATCATTATCACATTTGAAAATCCACACTAATCTAATATGAATGTCACCATCTCATCAAATCTATCCTCAACATGACATATCCATCCATGGAACCTGTAATAATAAATTCCATAATTCACTTAAAATTAACTACTATAAATGTTTTTAAATAAATAATTATTAATTCAATGCAAAACCATTTTAAAAACAATCTCTTAATTTATTCCCACATTAATATAGAGTCATACAAAGGGATACTTCCCTATGAATATTTTCTCCCCTTTAAAACAAGACATAAGAACATAAATGTAATGAATAATTTATATTTCATTTTCTTTTATACTTATTCAAAATATTACCAAATTCCATGATGTGGGAGGAAGTTTACCATCATACCTTAACATTGGGAATGGTTAGGTTGAACACCAGACATTGAATTCAAAATTTTAAAGGTATCCTTTTATAATTTCTTGGTGAAAACCATGAATATTTTCTATTTTTAGGAACAAATTCCAACTTCAATACATTTCTTTCCCCCTATATACTATATGAAGTTATATTAGATATCATTGTGATTTTTTCTTGAAGTATGAATTATATTCCGTGATAAATGTATAGTACTTTGACTATTACATCAAAAAATTAGTTGAAGATTTATTTTATCATTGAGACTTTAAGAATAGGTCTTCATTTAAATAAATTGAGTTGTGGAATGGGTATCAGACACATATTCTACCTTAAAAGTTCTCAATATGGTCCAACATTTCATATTCAAGTACCAATAGACACACCAATATATATGAAATGAAACTCCCCTATATTTCAATCTTTTATCATCGAAACAACATTCATAATCTACATCTCTATAACTGAAAAGATCTATATTCTTCATTATTTCATATTACAATCCTAAACTAATTATACCTTTGATGTGTCTAATAATTCACTTTAATATAATTTAATGGTACATTTTGGGATCACATTAATAAATTTACCAAAGTCTCACAACAATAAAAAATCCACCATTGAAACATTTCTGTAAAACTGACTTTCAGTAATATTTATAAACTCCCTTGGAACAAATAATTTTCCCAATTCACCTTTTGATAGATATTTTTCCAAATAAATTGTTGTAGAAATAGACTTCCAATTCTAAATAGCTGACATTTTTAAGAGTTCATTGGAATACCACTCTTATAAAAATAATGTTATGTTTATCAAGAAATTTATAGGCCAAAAAAGTACTTCAACTATCCATTAAAGTTAATTTTAATTCATTTATTAATATACATAGGAAAATTATTATAAATTTCTTCATAATTTCTATAAAAATTGTCTCTTATCCCTTAACAACAGAAATGATATATAACTCTATCATTTTAATGTACATATTTGTGTCGAATCATACCATTATGAAACATAAATTATTTATGGAAGTGTCCATCATAAAATACCAACATCCAATGGATTGTTTCATCACATATAACAAATTTTATAACATGAATACATGGTTGATTTACAAGAATGAAACCACATATTTTCTCAATGTATATCTCCTTTTATAAATAACTAATAAGAATATAAAACTTGAAATCCATCTTAAGTTTCCGCGATTTCATTTGGGATGCAATATAAAGGAATATTCAAATAGAATCTAGACTTGAAACCGATGCAATAGTCTTAATAAATCACACTTCTTAAGCATTCGAAAATATGCCAAACACTAATATTTTTTTAATTCATAAAAAATTATCCCCTTAATTCAATTTATTTGAAAACATCCATTTTCTTCTAGTGATGCTCTTCTCTTTGGGATTGGTTACCAATTCCAAAGTACCATTCTTGTCAATTTGGTCTAATTGTTATTATTAAAACCATAAAGTTATTATTGATATTTAAATTATTTATCAAAATATCAAGGAACAACATATGATGAAATTGAAGACTATGCATCTTTCCTAAATGTTCTCTTTGTTTGTACCTACTGTGTTCAATCTCCAATGATATTTTTGAACTTTTAATTCCCTTATCATCCAAATATGTGATGAATTTTATTGTTTCTAAACACTTTTAGTCAATTAATATTCCTTACCTACTTGTTTTAATTCAATATATTTATCGCTTTATAATGTTTCCTCGGGTTGTTTGACAAAAACAACATTATCATCACCTCCAAAAATTATTTCTCCATGAATAATATCCTTATTTAAATTTTATAAATATCAATGATATTTCCACTTAAATTTTTTTATAAGTGGTATCATATTATATTAGGGTGATATCCTATGAAGATCAAATCAACTACTCAGTTATAAAACCTCCACAAATCATCACAATTTATATTGAAAACACGTCGGTTGAATGAAAAAAAGAGGATACTTCAATATTGGATTATATTTATATATAAATATCATAATGGGACATATATAAATTTTTTCATTTAAACAACATTTTTTAATGAGAACCACCACACCATTAGATTGACTCCAAATATATTGTGATGTATCATTCTCAAACAATATTTTTTTATCCTCTCCATCATACATATGTTTTTCCTTTTAGCAACATTGTTTTTATATGGTGGGTATAGTTCACTAAGTTCATGTTCTATTCCATGTTTTACTAGGTAATCTTAAAAAATATCATTTTCAATCTCAGTTTCATTGTCTATATGGATCATGTTATGAGTAAAACCATGCTCATTTTATACACATATTTGAAAAGGTTAAATATATTTTAACAGTCCATAATTTTCTTTTATAAATATTAAATAAATAATGTGATTAAATTATTTAATAAAACTATTAAATTATTTATCTCTATTGGTTGATTTATCCCTAATTGTCCTATAAACATATATATGAATAAGATCCCAATTATGAGTTTGTTGAATCTCCTCCTTCTTATGTGAAGATTTAACAAACTACCCCTTTTATAAAGATAAATAAAGAATGTATATTTCTATTTTTAGAAAATGAAAATCTATAACCTTGAATCCTTTAGTGATCATGTTAACTATATTTTTCCAGGGTTTAAAATTGTTTGATTCCAAAATTGATTATATAATTTAATATATATATTATATGAATTTTTGGCATCACCCTCCTGAATTAATTTTTTATAGTACGATATAATCTAGTAACAACTGTTTAATTTTAGTTTTCTCAATAAATAACCAAGACTTCATGAATAATTCTTCATTTCCTTCACAAAAAATCTACAAAACACTTAACAAATTGTGTTTCAACATATTAAAACAAAGTGTTTTTGGAGTTTAGATTTTCTCTTACTATAACTATTCAACCAAATACTTTATCATTTAATGAATAATAATTTTCAATGGTTGTTATTACTCCATTTAACATTTCTATATATTTTTAATGTTTAAGATATCATATCATGTGAGTAGAATAGCCACTATCCCAGATCCCTATATTCTTTATATTTCACGGTTTGAATGATAATTCCACAATAAAAGATTTTTTCCAATCTATTATTTCCTTCTCTTCAGGATTTTTATTATTGAAATTCATTTATTCATGGCCATGTAGAAATATGAGGTTTTAATTTTCATGGTGACCAGTTTGGTAACATCTTTCATAGAATTATTATAGGGACCCTCACTTTACATATATTACAATTAATTAAAATTTTTAAAATATTTAATACATTACACACAAAACACCCAAATACCATATTAGTCTGGTGCCTTTTGAACATAGAAACATAGATATTTGTATATAAATTGAGATACATTATCTCGAACTTGGTTCTTATTTAAAAGAACCCTTGTTATACACATAAAACATAATAAATACCTTCATAACTAGGGAAAGTAAAAAAAAATTGGTGAGGTAAGATTCTAAGTAAGGTTAAACAATGAATACATGTAAGCATAATCGTGAGAATAACATTATGATAACATGATAAAAAAATTATAAAATCATACCTTGTATATCAATGATCATAAAAATGAAACATGGAATAAAGATTCATAGTTCATAATACATGAATCATAAGGGAATAAAGAACATAATCCATGAAATCATATCATATGATTAAAAAATATAATTTTGTAAAACACATAATCATATATATTGATTTTCATACTAGTCAAGGAATCACTTCCAATGCCATATTAGTGGACAAAGTCCTTTATTTAACTGTGTTTACTCTATGTTCCATCCCTATATTACTTAATCGAGTTCAATAATCATTAAAAACCTATAACACTAAACCAATTTCAATCCACATTACATCTATGTATATCTCATTAGATATACATTTTTACCCTATGCATTGTAAGGAGATATAAGTTCCAAACATCTCTTAATGAAATCAAATAAACATGTAACACAAATTCATAAACAATCATATAATTACCCATGAAATTAAATTGGTGTCCCAAACATGTAATAATATCATAAAATATGGAAACATATAGTTTTCATAATCATTTCATCAAATCACTACACATAAAAGGAAGTGGGTTTCATAAACATATAATCCGTGAAAGATAAATGATTTTTATGAACATATAACATGTGTATGAGAAATTATTTTCCTAAACATCATGCCCTAAAAACATAAACCATTCAGATAAATTATATTATTGGAAAAATTTAATAAAATCCCCATAAATGCATGTTTCACCCCAATAGATCTCATCTTTTTTTGGGAAATATTTTTTAATGATATTTTAGAAACATTTCTTGGGGAAAATAACCTTTCTTTTTGGAAAAATGATATCTAAAACATAAAAAATTTTGAATACCATTTTATTTGAAAATTAATTGAATACATAGAAAAGTGTACTTGAAATAATTTTTAAGGCCTTTTTCCTTGATAACATTTTTAATAATCTTGAATGTTTTTTTCAAACATGTTTGAAAACATAGTGTTTGAAAAAATTGATTTCCAAAATGAAAAGATAATTATGGTTAGGCTTTGCTTAAAACATTTTCATAATAAAATTAAGTACAGAATAGTGTAAAATGGAACTAGTACATGGGGATATATATTTTAATAATAGGATAATATAACTCATTAGTGTTCTAGAGAGATTTATAGTAATATTTCATAAATAGAATCATAATCATAATCAATCCTGATAAGTAATGGGATTATTTTAATCAATTCGTACCGCACGGTAACATGGGATCATACTATACATGTAAGAATATTGAATTACATGGAGCTTAAAATATCATTCAAATAATGAGATTAATGTTATAACATGTATAATATACATCAAGAAATAATGTATATGCATAATAAAACATGTGTCTCAAAGACGGAAAATCAAGACAAAACTATCTTACCGATTTGGTAGCCCTTGAAACATAAACCCCATGAAATAAAGATCATGGAGTGGTTATGTAAATACCTATATATTTAAAAATAATAATAATATAATTAATTCATTATAATTATATACACCACTCAAAATAAATGAGTGTTGTACATGGAATGCATCTCACGGATATAAAAAGTGTGATGAAATTATTTTACATTATGTATTGACTCTCTTAATACTCATTAAAATATCCTATATAATAAATATAAATTTATTATAAATATATCACAGAATAATATTTTCATACATAATACTATATATTGTTTTATTAAGAATTTATATTACCTTATTGTTGATAATTTCATGTTAATGTTACGCTTTAGGAAATATTCGCTTTGCTTTTCACATGTGTCTTAATTTGTAATATTATTTGACCTTATACTTATATCATGATTTCCAGAATGTAAATAAAGATATAAATATCATTTATATATATTATATTTTTATTATTACAATATATTGGATATATAAGTATGAAATGTAATACACCGTTCATGGAGAATGTTGTCTGTACGTACACATGGACATTGATTCAATTTAATTATCGTATTTAAAGGAAGATAGTAAATGACATATATGTATATATATATCATTATTATAGTATCATTATTATATAATATATATTATATAATATCACTAAAATAAACCTTAATAAATTCCATGTAGTGTGTCAATGAATCACATAACTTTTAGGGGGCGGTTGTCCACACTTCCTTAAACGAAACTATCACATTTACACCAAATGCAATGTATAAATATATATGATATAAATTGATTAAATAATATTAAATAGATAATAATTATAAAACATAAAATATTTATATATATATATAATGTTTTCATCATAATTTCTATCATGAGAGGCGGTAAAAGAAAAATTAACAATCATCATTAATGAGGCGGTAGTTCGACATACACTTAAATAGTAGGTTTGTTACCCATTATATGGATGTGTGTGTAAGAGTAGGTCAGTCACATTGAATAAAAATATATCAAAATATTTAGGATACTATTTTTTTTGTATAATTCTGGCATAATATGAATTTATGTGGTTGAGAAAGAAAATAGAATAAAGGAGCTTGAGAGAGGGTGTTACCTCTTAATCGGGTAACCCCTTTTGGTTAGCACCAAAGGTATAGCTATGAAATATTTATAAAAAATAGTGTATTAATGAATTAAGGTATCTTTTCAGGGAGGATATTTGACTATATATTATCACAAAATAAGTGGTTTTAGAGGTGTGAATAACTGGGGGATAAGAGTAATTTTAAAGTGGATGAGGAGTGTCACTCTTGTAATATTTTGACAAAAGAATTCTATACATGATTTTCACTTGTCAAGTGGATTCAATAATAGAAAATATTATATAAACGGAAGTATATGGTCTAAATATTTCTAGAAAATGGAAATTTGAAAGGTTTATATGTTGTATTTTATCTTAAATTTAATGTTTAGTCCTTAGTTATGTTTAATTTTACCTTATTCGAAGTAATTATTATTAATTACTTTCACATTGATTTTTCGTCAAAAACATAGTTGAAATTAATATAAATTAACAATTATTCTAATTCAAAATACGGAATCCATTTTTCCAAATTCAAATCACATAAGTTGAATATATTAATTTAAAATTAATCTTACTGACAAGACAACACTGCAGGTATTTAAAATAAAAATGATCAAAAGTTGGTTATGTATTTATATCCAATTTAGATGTGAAACTGTATCCAATTTCCGACATTGAACTAATTGATAAAAATAATATCTAATTAAACTTTTATCCCAATATAATGTATAATTTAGCATTATAATTAAGTTAGATGAAAAATCATTTTTTGAATTAAAATTTAATATTTTCTATTATTCATCAAAAAATGAATATTCTTTGAAAAATCCAAAAACATCATCCAAAGCTAAATTAGAAATTATAAATTCAAAAATGAATTTTATTTTCTAAAATTAAATTTCAAATTGTGTCGAAAATTAATATTATTGTTTTCAATAGAAGTACATGAAAATTAGTTTATTTGAGAAAATATTATTTTTAAACATAAAATGTATTTACCAAAAAATATTTATTTCCTTATCAATATATTTTATTTATATAAAAAACTATAAAATATTTGAAATTTTCTTATCAATATTCATATTACTAAGTTAAACTGCTTGGTTATAGCTATCTCATTTAAATAAATATAACAATAAAATCATGTTTAACCGAAACTTGGTGTTGCGTGTAACTTATGCCAAGTTGGTTTTACATGTATCGTATGCTGAGTTAGTGCCATATGGAAGCAATTTTTGACTTAGTGTAATGATATATATTAATTAAAATTAATTCCTTGAGAAAAAAAGTTCATAAAACTCAATGTGTTACATTCTACCCCCCTTAAATGAATTTTTCACTCAAAATTCATCATTATGGTACTAACAAATGAAGATAGTTCTGTTTCACCATATTTTCAAGTTCCCATCTAGAATAATCTTATTATTTATTTCTATAAAAAAATTGACCAGGTTAGTGGTCTCTTTTCATAGAACTTTCTCAGATCAATCCACAATATTAACTAGTTGTTCTTCGTAAGAAATATGATACTCCATCGGTATAACCTTTGAGTTCAGTAAATGTGAATTTTCATGTATATAATTCCCCATGAAAGCTACATTGAACACATAACAAACATGAGGAAGATTTAGAGGATGTTCTAAAAGATAGGATACAATCCTGATATGTCCAAGAATCTCAAATGGACCGATATACCTATTGATTAGTTTCCCTTTCTTCCAGAATCTCATTACCTTCTTTGAGGGATGGATTCATAGAAAAACATTCTCACTAATATCAAATTCTAGATCATGTCATCGGTTATCAGTATAACTATTTTTGCTGACTTTTACATACCTTGATATGATGTTCAATGGTTCTAACCTTCTAAGACATTTCATCAGTGATCTTATGCCATGGTATTTTTCTTTCTCTAACCTCATCCAAACATGTTGGAGCCCTATATTTCTTCCCATATAGGGATTCATAAGGTTTCATCTGAATACTTGGGTGAAATCTATTATAGTAAGAAAACTCATATAGATGATTGTGTAAATCCCAAAAACCTTTGAAATCCAAGGAATATGATCTCAACATATCCTCTAGGATTTTAATTGTCCATTTAAATTGACCATCTTTCTAAGGATGATAAGAAGTGTTGAAACTAAATTCCCTATCAAGTTCTTACTGAAGACTTCACCAGAACATTGAGGTAAACCATAGATCATGATTTGATATAAGATAATGTGGTACTCTATTCAACTATACTACATCCTTAATATATATCGTAGTAATATCATCCAAATTTAATTCTTCTCTAACATCGGGGAAGTGTTCTGACTTCATATGGTGGTCAAATACCACCCTTATAGCATTAAAACCTTTAGAGATTTTGGGTAGTCCAATGAAAAAAATATTTATTAATGTTCTCCCATTTCTATAATATTACAGGTAATGGATATAAAATCCATTTATACCTTTATCTTTCTGCCTTAACTTGCTATCATACCAAGAACTAAGATACAATCTCTATGATATCTCTCTTCATTTTATCCCACCAGAAGTATTCTTCAGAGTCCCTATACATCTTCGTCCTTCCAGGATGTAAATAGAATAAAGAATTACGAGCATCCTCAAAATGATCCTTCATAAAATATCATATGAAAGGAACAAATAAATGGTTATTAAACCATATCATTCCATCTTGATCAATTATAAACTCAAGAACATTTCTAAATTTCTTTTGTAGCTCTTCACCTCCCTTCTACTCCTCTGTAATATTCACATAGATAGTGGGTTAAACATTCATTTGAGAAATATCTAACATTCCCCTTCCTTTAGGACATCCATCTCCATCCTTTACAAATACAAAAATATTAGATCTATTTTGATCCTCATCATGTATAATCTTCTGTGATCCTTTTGATTCAAAGAATCAACCACCTTGTTCTTTAAACAAGTTTGGTAATGTATTGAGCACTCAAAATTATTTATCAACTCTAACCATCATCACTAGATCATGTTCGAATCCTTATGTGTGAATATATATATTTCATTGTTTTATAATATATATATATATATCACTTTTCTACATAAATATAATGCCTCCATATATTTTATGAAAAAATTACTACTTGTAACTCCAAATCACGAGTTTGGTAATTTGTTATCATGATTATTCTACTATAATGAAGAACAAAGGATATCCTTGTTATTATTCATAATTAAACATCATAATCCCTTTTCTATGCATCACTATAGATTAAAACCCCTTCTACATTATAGGATAATTTATGCACGGGTGCGCTGTCCAACCTTCTCTTCATTTCTTTTAAATTTTCCTCGCAATCATTTTTCCAAAGGAAAAAGGAATCCATCAGAGTTAAATTTGTTAGAGGATATTATAGTCAGGATAAATTATCCAAAACCCATTTATAATATCTACCTATACCATGAAATCTATGTATCTTAGTCACCATGGTTGGTCTAGGTCAGCATTCAATAGCCTTCGCCTTTTATGGATCTACTACTATACCATCTCTTTAGATTATGTGACCCAAAAATGAAATCTTTTGTAAACAATATTTACACTTTGTAATTTTTGGATATATTATATACTTATTTAGGGTCTTTATTATAATTCTCAAGTGATCTGAATTTTTTCATTTCTCTTTTAACAGATAAAAATGTCATCTATAAATACTATCCCAAACTATTACTGGAGATCTATAAAGACTCTATTCATCAAATCCATGAATATCATAGGGGAATTAGTAAGACAAAAAGTCATCACAATATATTCAAAATGTCCATACCTTATTTGGAAAGTCGTATTGGGTATATCCTTTTTCATGACCCGCAATTGATGATATCAAGAACAAAGTTCAATCTTGTAAAATCATTGAGCTCCACATAGTTGATCTAACAACTGATCAACATAGGTGAGAGGATAGTTATTCTTGATTGTGATATGTTTCAGCTCCCAATAATCAATTCAAAGCTGCATTTCTCTATCATTAGTTTTGACAAAAATAATAGGGGCACCCCTTGGATATAAACATGGCTCAATAAATCCCTTGTCAAGGGTTTTGTGGAGATACTTCTCTAATTCATGAAACTCAATTAGAGCTATTCTATAAGGATTATTTGATATTGGCATGGAACCAGGTTTGAGTTCTATTGAGAACTCAATGTAATGTATTGGTGGAAATCTAGGAAACTCTTCAAGAAATAAATCATATAATTCTTGAAAAGAAGAAATATCATTGATGTAGATTTTATCCCCAAATATTTTAGATAAATATCCCTTCTAAATGGGAATTAAGACCCACACAATGGATGTAATATCTGTAAGAAGTTTATTATTATCATCACATTGATGGAAGATCAAAGGAGGGTTCGAAATATCAAACATAACATTCTTTTTAAAATAATTTATGTGGTATTTGTTATGAAATATCCAATCCATTCCTAAGATAACATCAAATTCAACCAAAGGAATAATGAAAAAATTGGCATGAATCACATTCCCACAAATTTTGATCGGATATGAGTCATAAAATTGGGATGTATTCATTCTACGATTATGGATTTTCACTGTTAATTCCATATCTAAATGTTATGGAGGAATCATAACACCCTTATAAAAAATATATATATATATTTGAAAGAGTTGGTACATCTAGAATCAAATAAGACATTAACAATTATAGATTGGATGGTAAGTGTAACTTTAAAAAAGTCATTATCACACCCCTTATAAACAATAGACATTTAATGATATTTTCTCTTGTCCCTCAGCTTAAGTGGTTTATGAAGTCGATCATCAACACCATCACATGGTTTTGGGCACTGGTTTGAATAATTCCCACTCTCATTATACTTGTAGCACTAATTCAGGGGATAATCATTCTATACAGATTTCCCTCTATTTTCATTTTGAGATAAAATATTCTAATCACTTCAATAAAAAATTTCAAAATAACCTTACATACAACACATAAAACATTTACTAGACCCCTTAGGGGAAATTAATCCATGATTCTTCCCACATTTAAAGGATAACAGAAAACTCATATTCTTTTATCCAAGATTTTTAGAGCTTCTTTGAACTCGATATTCCTTTTTTTCAAAACCATGAGGTTGATATGTGACTATAACCTAAATTTAAACCTTGATATTAGAATTCAAAATATCAGAGTAGATACTAATTACTCTTATTTCCAACACCCTTTTGAGACTTGGCTTTAATCCACGGAAAAACCAATCAACATTATTTTCAGGTCGGGTAATAATGCATGAAGCGTGCCTCACAAGTCTTTTGAAATTATCCTCATAGGTACAGATAGATTCATCATCCCTTACATCTAATCAAGTAATTATTTCTCCATATTTTTATGTAGAAAATGAGGAATGTATGTATTGAAAAATAAGTTCTTTAAATCAACCAAATATATGTATTCAATATCATCTTGTTGAAATATATTCCTAAATAGGGTCCAGCACTTTTCCATTTATCATTCTAACAGATAAACAACCATAATGAATTTCTCACCCTCCAAATACTAAAAAAATAGAATATATTTTCAGTAGTACCTATCCTTTATTCAACAATAACTAGATCAGAATACCTTCAGAACAAAGGTGGATGTTTCCTCTGAATCGACTCAATAGAATAATGTTCCCTCCTTTTCACATTAGGGAGTCCACCATGATTTATGTCTTGTGAAATTTGGTTGATCATAAAGATGAGATTTTTCATTCCTACTCCAATAGAATTTGGTTTATTAGAAGTAAAATTATTTCATTTTCTGTCATAATCACCATTAAAATAGTTCCTTCGATATTTATATATTGACCAAAACCAAAACCATATATTAAGAAATAGTTATCATAATGTGGAACCAAATAATCATGAAATGTCACATATAGGATGTCTAAATTGTAGCCCCTAACTTAATCTGTGATAACTTTGGGGTATCCTAGGTTATTATTTGACAGAATATATTTAAATAATTCGGAATATTTCATGAATAGTTTGTGAATTCCCAATATTTATCCCCCTGGAGTGTCAAACTTGGAGTGTTGCAAGGCCCATCTTCGGGTACCAGATTACCCCAAGTCTAGCATGGGACATCATGTTAGTGTCATTACTACTAGGTAGATCAATTAAATTTGAAAACAACTTATAGTATCTAGACAAGGATTTATTTATAATAAACCACTCACTCTATCCTTTCCAAAATTCCATGATATTTTCCTTTTCTTTTCCTAATCGTTAGACTTATTATTATACATTCCCTTAATGTTCTCACTATGTTTTTATAATCTTATCTTACAAAGGATAACAAAACCATTGATATGATACCAATTTTAGTGGACCTCTATTTACATTTAATATCATTACATAACTTTTACATAAAACAAAATACATTACACACAAAAATTTCAAAAGACCGTGTTAGACTTGTGCCCTTGGAGTTATGGAATAATAGACAATAGTAAATATGTGACCTGAATTATAATCCACTAGGTACTTCATGACTACAACCATTCATAGACACATAAAACATAATACATATCTTAATAACCTTTAAAAGTAAGTATAAAAAGGGGTGATATCAGATTCTCAGTAAGGGTAAACAAGATAGACATCTAAGAAAAATATTGAGCATAAAAGTATAATAACATGATATAAAAAACTAGAATATGATACCCTCTATATCAAAGATCTTAAACATGATTCTTGGAATAAATATTGGAAGGTCATAAGACATGAATCATAAGAAAATAAGGAAAATAAGACTAAAATCCGATCATAGTAATAAAACATGTAATTGTGTCAAACACAGTGTCATATATATTGATTTCCATAGTAGTCATTGCATCTCTAAGGATATCTTAGTAGACAATGTCCTTTACTAAATTGGGTTCACTCCCCAATACATCCTTGTATTATTGAACAGAGTTGACTCCTAATTCATCCCTCTAACATTGTTATGATTTTACTCCTCATTCCATTCATTTTTATCTCAAGAGAAATAAAACGTTACCCAATTCATTGGAGGTAGATATATGTCCCACCCATCATATATTGAAATCATACATACATGTGCTAGAAATTTCAAAACAATCATATCATAACCCATGAAATGAAATGGTTGTCTCAAATATGTAATCATATCTTAACCTATGTAAAAAATACATGTTTCATAATCATTTCATTAAATCATATCCCATTCAAAGAAGTAGGTTTAATAATAATATTACTCATGAAAGAGAATCATGTTTTATAAACATATAATACATGTAATAGAAATGGGTTTCAAAAACAACCTTCTATAAAAACCTAAACCATTCAAAGAATGAATGTTAAGGGATAAATTAAATAATTTACCCATAAAGGAATGAGTAACACCAAGAGTTGTCATGTTAGATGGTAAATATATACTAAATCTATTTTAAAATCATTTCTTGTGGAAAATATAATTTCTTATTTAAAAGAGGAACTTTAATACCCAAATAATTTAGAAAAATATTTACTTTGAAAATACGTTGAAAATTTTTAATGAGAACTTCATTTCATTATTAAAACCTTGTTCCATAAAAATTTATAAAATAAGTTTAAAAAAATTGATTTTTTTTGGAATATTCTCTTTTTGAAATAAAACATATTTCCGACTTAGAAGAGAAATAATGTCAGACTTTGCTCAAAAAAAATTTCCTTAATTATATTAAGTTACAAAGAGTGGAATTGTAGAGACTTGAAGTGTAACGTACATGGACATTACATTACTTTTTCGGAAGACTTAGTACATAACAAAAACACACACACAAGGACCGTAATAGTTTAGTGTCTTTGGGAACTCGGAATATAATCTTCTAATCGTGGTGAAAGATCTTCAACATCTCCCAAAAAGATCTTTCTTTTTTTTACCTAAAACCTTTCCTTATATCCTAGGGAAAAGAAAACATAAAAGGGTGAGATCAAATTCTCAGTAAGGGTAAATACAAGAAATATCAATCACATCATATACATAAGAACATAACTTTTAGAAATCATAACCTGCAAAAGAAATCATAATTTCATAACATGGGATAAATCATAGTAGTGAAATGTAATCCCAATAATAATAACTTGAAACATGAAACATTGTGGCATACACACATAATCATAGATAATCATTTCTTGTTAGTCAAGACTCAATTCCAAGACAATCTTAGTGGACAAAGTCCATTTCTGAACCGGTTTCACTCCTCGTTTCAGTCCTATTTCACTGAACCGGTTTAACCTGCCGTTCCAGCCATGTCTATCTCATGACATATAAAATCATTACCCAATGCATTGGAGGGAGATATAGGTCCCACCCATCTCATAATCATACCATTCTTATGTGTGCCACAAAATCATAAACCATACATCATAGCATAACCCATGAAATAAAAATGGGAATCTTAAACATCATGACATCATAAAACAATTCATATAAGATAATGGAATTCATAAAAATAATTCCATCACAACATAATCAAATAAATATAATAATAGGGATGAAAACAGAACCCTTTATTATCTTAGATGGAAAATAATTTTGATAAAACACTTGAACTCCATTCTTGAGGAAAATATCATTTCTACTTCAAAAACACTTTTCCTTTCTTAACATGTCATACAATTATAAACTAAAAGAAGTTGATTAAAAATAAACTTGATAACTTGTAAAGTATGCTTCTTGGACATAATGTTTTAAAAACCCATTCATTCCGTATAAGTTAAAAAAACATTCTTCGAACTTTTTTCGGAAAAGTAAAAAAGTACCTCGTACGAAAAACGACAAAAGATCCCTTTCATATATTTTACTAAAAACTCACCAAAGGGTAAAATTGTATTTAAAAAATTGTATGTGGATGGAAATAATATTACATATTGAGGAAACATGGATGTGGATGATAAAATACACCCCAGTAAATTTCAAAGTATAAACAATCTCGGATAAAAATGAGATTGTGATATTTTCCCTTACCTTAGGTCCGATTTTCTTCGTAAGTGTCTGAACCTCCTGTATAATGATTTAAATAATGTCATTGAATTATTACAGAATCATAATCATTGTTATGATATCATATATGGTTCACTTATGACTTTATTTTACCCGTTCTTTTGTAAATTCCATGTTAAAGAGTGTTTTGGGTAAAATCTTTTTATTTGTCGTCCGTGTTATGAATTGTAATTATTCATATGATTACTTAGATAATGATTACTTAATTCCAGAATATAAAACATGATTTATATATAATATATAATCATAATATACATATATATAATATATCAGTAAATGGAAAGAAATACACCGTTCATGGAGACGGTAGGCCGTACGTACGCATGAACGCTATTTTCGTTTCCTTATTGAGTTGAATGGAATTAAGTAGATGACATACATATATATACACATAAATCCAGTATCATTATTATGTTATATATTTCATGATTACTTATTATATATACTTTATAATAATTCATGAATGGTTAACATGGAGAATGAATCTCATCGCGTCGTGGAGACGGTAGTCCGTACGTACGCACGAGCGATGATATCATTCTCATGATTGTGGAATTGTATTGGAGTGTATGTATACTATTTCAGAATCAATATTACTTTACAATAATGATATATAGTTTTTATGTACACCATTATACCCATCAATGTAAGGTGGTGGTGGAAAATAGATTACACAACGGCATGGAGACGGTATTCCGTACGTACGCACGCGCGGTGATTTCATTTTCCGTAGGATGGATATATAGTGAAATAGGGTTGTTTCATACTTATAATAACATATCAGTATATGAGTGATACTGATGTTATTACTTCATAATTAAAGAACCTAAGAAGAAGAAGTGGAAGAAGAAATAAATTTGAAAGAATCGGTAACGGACATTACCTCTTCTTTGAAACGGCTCTTTGAGTCCTCCTCTTAGGGTACTAAAATTGTTCTTTGAATAAGACCAGGACCTCTAGGATGTTTTTAGGGAAGTGGAGAAGAGAATTTTTCATGGTTTGGACGAGCTTGAAGGCTCAAAGTGGTGTGAGGAATAGAGGGAGGAGGTGCCCTTTTATAAAGGAGGAGAGGAGCTCTTTTGGAAAAAACTAAAATTATTATTTTATTATAAAGCCAAATTCGGTTTTAAATAGCTCCAAATTGAGTTATTTCGAAGCTAAGGTGGGGATGGGTCTAACTCCTCTCATAAAATAGAATTTAGAAAAGTTTAGGTTCCTATTTTAACCTTATCATTTATATTTAACTTTAAGTTAGATAATTTTACTTTTACCGTGTCTTTTTGTGTTCTTACACTATAAGGTAAATAAACTTACTATAAGAATCCAAACGAACCCCAAGTTGTTTATTGTTAATATATATAACCTTATCTAAGTCATTTAGCTGAACCATTGATTTTTAGGAATAAAATAACAATTAATAATATAATATATTTTTTAAAAACTATTTTATGTCAATTTTGACACTATTTAGTAATTGATTATTGTAAAATTCATAACAGAATTATTAGTTCTAAAAACGTTAATTAAATCAATAATAACATGTCATATTAACCTATAAAAATAGTTTAATTCATAAAAAGTCTCAAATTACATTTATTTTGGTATTTATAACATCAATTATGCCAATATTTCCTTAATAAGATAATTATCGCATCATCTTTGTGTCATAAATAAATTAAGTTATTTAATGTATAGAAATTACAAATAAAATACCATTATGTAGGAATTCTTTTTAGATTTATGATTAATATTTATAGTCGATTTTATCTTATGTATAACCCTATATTAAAAATGATATACTTATTAAACTTTGATTTTAACTATTTTAACCCTTCTTTAAATAAATTAATAATAAATGTCCTAATCTAATTCAAGTGGGCCTAAATGGTCATATTTTATTCCTAAGGTTGTTTTTGGTCGAATTACAATTATCCAATAGAATTAGGACATGTGTTAGGGTAATAATAATAACATTTTTACCCTTAATTACCCTATTTACTTTTAACCATGGTAAAAAAAAGGAAAAAGTTACTATTCACCAAAAATTATTTTCATCTCATTGAACCACATTTTACATACTAACATCAAACGTGTGTCTCGGATTTTTGAAATTCCACTCACATAAGCGGTAAAATTTAGTTTTATGAAAAATTCATTTTTTTAACTACCACTTAGTGGTTTCACTATTCATCAAAAAATGAAAGTTTCGAGAAAAATACCAAAAATTAGGCCTAAGCTATATTTGATATTATGAACTCAAAAATGATGTCAATTTTACCAAATTCAAAACATATCAGTTGAATTAATTAATTTAAAAATTAATTCCCATCGTCAAAACAAATAGCGTGTTCTTAAGAGATAATAACTATCAAAAGATTGACACTTGTTTATGTTTGGTTTAAATGTGAAATTACATCCAATGACCAAAATTGTATTAAATTGTAAAAATATATTCTAAATATACTTTAAAACCACTCAAAGTAATAATTTATCACTGTTAATTATTTCGATTAAAAATGTTGTTTTGAATTAAAATTTAGTAATTTTCACTATTCATCAGAAAATAAAAGATAGCTGAAAAGTACCAAAATTTCACACTAAGCTAATTTCGGTATTCCGAATCCAAAAATGAAGTCCATTTTGAAAAATAAAATTTAAAAAATTTCAAAAAGTGGTTATTACTATTCATAACGGCTAATTTTAATAATATTTTAATAGCATATCGTTGTTTAGTGAAAATCGGTATTGCGTACTACACACGCTATCGAGGAAGGTCGCTATTGCGTGTAATGCAAGGAAAGTCAGGGATGCGTGTTGTGCAAGCTTCTTTTGGTGTAGCGTACAACACAAGACATTAATGAAATTAAAAAGAATATTTTTCATAAAATCTCGGGGTGTTACATTCTA
Organism: Viscum album; assembly: GCA_963277665.1. NCBI lineage: Eukaryota > Viridiplantae > Streptophyta > Magnoliopsida > Santalales > Viscaceae > Viscum > Viscum album. The sequence goes on from OY728166.1 coordinate 242,172,608, forward strand.
CCCCCCTTAAAATGAATTTCTCCCTCGAAATTCATCGGGGTTATAAATGGTTTACTACTCGAAATTTTCTTTAATAGAACCCCACATTATAAAAAGGAATACCAAAAATTGGCTTTAAAAACTAATGTATGAAACTTAACGGTTACCCAAATTAACTAATCACTGGGTTTCCACATAGGAGAAAATAGGTGAAAAAATGGATATTGAAGAGAAATCTAACCGTCATGTTCTGATGGAGAGTGGTAGAGTACATGGCTATGAAAAATCCAAAAATCACAAAGCCATATATTTGTGATGATCTAGGGTACCATATGATTCATCGGATATAAGGGCACTAGGACAACATTTTGGTTTTCAAGATCATTTCCCTAAAGTTGAATAATTTGAATTAGAATAAATACTTACTTTTTTTGGTACAATCTCACTGTTGTTCGTGCTTTGAACAATTTACACATCATCTCTTAAAGAAATTATGTTCAATTTGTTATTCATGATGTTTTAACAGATCATGTGATAGAATGATGGGTCATTCCATCTGTTTCAAACAAAAGGTTAACAAAAGTTATCAAATATACATATGTCCATCTATGGTGAGGTTGATTGTATACGATTCCAAAAATGAACTTATACTTCATATATTATACTGAGTAATAAAATAAAACTAGTTTCTACTAACCAGGGACTTCCTGTAGTCCAATGGTAGGCGATAAAGGCCAGTCGCACTTCGGTTGTGGGTTCTATTCCCACAGACTTGTCCGACGTGATGGGATGTCGCCCGTCCTCCAGGTTTTCCTTTTTCTAAATCTATATTACTATAACATCCCATCAATAATATCGAAAAAAGTTCTATCCTTAAACAATACTAACTTATGTCCAACATAATCCATTCCAATCTTTAGGCTTATCTAAAATACTTCGGTCCAAGCTCACTGTATAAAGAAAATGATTACTTGAAATGTCACATAACAATCACGTGAATGACATCATTTATCCCCCATATATCATATGATATATGTTGTTGGTCAAATTACAAACATGTTAATACCTTATTCATGTATTCTCTTGAAGAATGAATACCCATTGAACCTTAGTGAAAACATGAATGCAGTTAAAATTTAACACATTCCAGAAACCAAAATCCTCAAAATTATTTATACTCAAACCATGATATCACTTAGTCCTTATATGAATACAATCAAACATCTCATTATCTTCTTATCCCTTCATTATGCACATATCATCTACTTACCAAAAATATCTCAATCACATTCCATGGTTACCAGTACCATAAAATTATTGAAAACCACAATAGAATAATACAAAAATATTCTAATACACAATAAAAGTACCTCAACAACATTATTCTTAAATACCAATTCATAAAGACTTCAATTCATTCTCTTCAATTATTATCCTGGAATAAGTCCTTCCTTGATTTAGAAGTAACTTTTTAGGTCAGGGCATTGAGTTGGGTAATGCCCATGTTCTCCACAAAAAATACATTGAACTCCATAACAGTCTGTCACTCTATGACCCTTTTCTCCACACAGATAACATCAGTCCCTCCATTTGAGGTATTCCTCAAGGTTCTTCTTCCCTTCTTTAGAAATCTCAATCTTCCTTTCTTTATGCTCCTCAACATGCGAACATGCATAATAGTCTATCTTCCTCTTCTTTGATGAATTATGCATACCACTAAATTTCACCTTGTTAATCATATATTGCGATGACTGATTCGGCATAATCACAATATCTTTCTCTCTAGGCATTACACAATTTTTTTGCTCATATTCACCAATTTGTCCATTGGATTCAATGTTAACTGAATTCCTTTTGGTTCCCTCCATTAACTAAAACAAAAAAAGAATTATGTGAGAGGCAAAAATAATGCTAGAGAAAACAACATAGTAAAGGGGGAGTACCCTCAATATCTAACATCTTAGGTTAAATTCTAGGATCGTTAGTGCAATTCTAGTACTATAACCTATACATATACTTAACCTTAGAGACATCCCTAGACATACCTTGGACATATCTCTAGGGATCTCACTAACGTTTTCGCATCCTAGTTTCCAAAGTTTGACTAAACCTTTCCTCTGATACCAACTTTAGAGACCCAAAGCTTAACGTACATGGACATTACATTACTTTTTCGGAACACTTAGTACATAATAGAAACACACACACAAGGATCGTAATAGTTTAGTTTCTTTGGAATCTCAAAATATAATCTTCTAATCGTGGTGAAAGATCTTCAACATCTCCCAAAAAGATCTTCCTTTTTTTACCTAAAATCTTTCCTTATATCCTGGGGAAAAGAAAACATAAAAGGGTGAGCTCAAATTCTCAGTAAGGGTAAACATAAGAAATATCAATCACATCATATACATAAGAACATAAATTTTGGAAATATTAACCTGCAAAAGAAATCATAATTTCATAACATGGGATAAATCATAGTAGTGAAATGTAATCCCAATAATCATAACTTAAAACATGAAACTTTTTGGGATACACACATAATCATAGAGAATCATTTCTTGTTATTTAAGACTCAATGCCAAGACTATCTTAGTGGACAAAGTCCATTTCTGAACCGAGTTCACTCCTCGTTTCAGTCCTGTTTCACTGAACTAGTTTAACCTGCTGTTCCAGCCATGTCTATCTCATGAGATATAAAATCATTACCCAATGCATTGGAGGGAGATATAGGTCCCACCCATCTCATAATGATACCATTCTTATGTGTGCCACAAAATCATAAACCCTACATCATAGCATAACCCATGAAATAAAATGGGAATCTTAAACATAATGACATCATAAAAAATTCATAAAAGATAAAGGAATTCATAAAAATAATTCCATCACAACATAATCAAATAAATGTAATAATAGGGATGAAAACAGAACCCTTTATTATCTCAGATGGAAAATAATTTTGATAAAACACTTGAACTCCATTCTTGAGGAAAATATCATTTCTACTTCAAAAACACTTTTCCTTTCTTAACATGTCATAAAATTATAAACTAAAAGAAGTTGATTAAAAATAAACGTGATAACTTGTAAATTAAGCATCTTGTAAATAAGGTTTAAAAAATCCATTCATTCCATATAAGTTAAAAAAACATTCTTCGTGCTTTTTTCAGAAAAGTCAAAAAGTACCTCGTACGAAAAACGACAAAATATTCCTTTCATATATTTTTCTAAAAACTCACAGAAGGGTAAAATTGGATTTAAACAATTCTAGTTGGATGGAAATAATATTACATGTTGTGTAAACATGGATGTGGAGGATTGAATACACCCCAGTAAATTTCAAAGTATAAACAATCTCGGATAAAAATGAGATTGTGATATTTTCCCTTACCTTAGGTCTGATTTGCTTTGTAAGTGTCATAACCTCTTGTATAATGATTTAAATAATTTCATTGACATATTCCAGAATCATACTCATTGTTATGATATCATATATGGTTCACTTATGACTTTATTTTACCCGTTCTTTAGTAAATTCCATGTTAAAGAGTGTTTTGGGTAAAATCGTTTTATTTGTCGTCCGTGTTATGACTTGTAATTATTAATATGATTAATTAGATCATGATTACATAATTACAGAATATAAAACATGATTTACATATAATATATATTCAGAATATACATATATATAATAGATCAGTAAATGGAAAGAAATACACCGTTCAGGGAGACGGTAGGTCGTACGTACGCATGAACGCTGTTTTCGTTTCCTTATTGAGTTGAATGGAATTAGGTAGATGAAATACCTATATATACACATAAATCCAGTATAATTATTATGTTATATATTTCATGATTACTTATTATATATACTTTATAATAATTCATGAATGGTTAACGTGGAGAATGAATCTCATCGCTTCGTGGAGACGGTAGTCCGTACGTACGCACGAGCGATGATATCGTTCTCATGATCATGGAATTGTATTGGAGTGTATGTATACTATTTAAGAATCAATATTCCCTTAAAATAATCATATATAGTTATTATGTACACAATTATGCCCATCCATGTAAGGTGGTGGTGTAAAATAGATTACACCACGGCGTGGAGACGGTATTCCGTACGTACGCGCGCGTGGTGATTTCATTTCCCGTAGGATGGATAGATGGTGAAATAGGGTTGTTTGATACATATAATAACATATAAGTATATTAGTGATACTGATGTTATTACTTCATAATGAAACAACCTAAGAAGAAGAAGTGTAAGAATAAATAAAGTTGATAGAATCGGTAACGGACATTAACTCTTCTTTGAAGCGCCTCTTTGAGTCCTCCTTTTAGGGTACTAAAATTGGTCTTTGAAGAAGACCAGGACCTCTAGGATGTTGTTTGGGAAGTGGAAAAGAAAATTGTTCATGGGTTGGCCGAGCTTGAAGGCTCAAAGTGGTGTGAGGAAGAGACGGAGGAGGTGCCCTTTTATAAGGGAGGAGAAGGGCTCCTTTGGAAAAAACTAAAAATATTATTTTATTATAAAGCCAAATTCGATTTTAAATAGCTACAAATTGAGTTATTTCGAAGCTAAGGTGGGTATGGGTCGAAATAATCTCATAAAATAGAATTTAGACAAGTTTAGGGTCCAATTTTAACCTTATCATTTATATTTAACTTTAAGTTAGATAATTTTACTTTTACCGTGTCTTTTTGTGTTCTTACACTATAAGGTTAATAAACTTACTATAAGAAGCCAAACGAAACCCAAGTTGTTTATTGTTAATATATATAACCTTAAATAAGTAATTTGTCCGAACCATAGATTTTTAGGAATAAAATAACAATTAATAATGTAATATAGTTTTTAAAAACTATTTTATGTCAATTTTGACACTATTTAGTAATTGATTTTTGTAAAAAACATAACATAATGATTAGTTCTAAAAACGTTAATTAAATCAATAATAACATATAATATTAACCAATAAAATTATTGTAATTCATAAAAAGTCTCAAATTACATTTATTTTGGTATTTATAACATCAATTATGGCAATATTTCATTAATAAGATAATTACTACATCATCTTGTGTCATAAATAAATTAAATTATTTAATGTCTAAAAATTACAAATAAAAAACCATTATGTAGGAAATATTTTTATCTTTCTAAATAATATTTATAGTCGAATTTATCTTATGTATAACGCTATATTAAAAATTATATACTTATTAAACTTTGATTTTAACTATTTTAACCCTACTTTAAATAAATTAATAATAAATGTCCTAATCTAATCCAAGTGGGCCTAAATGGTCATATGTTATTCATAAGGTTGTTTTTGGTCGAATTACACTTATACAATATAATTAGGACATGTTTTAGGGTAATAATAATAACATTTTTACCCTTAATTACCCTATTTACTTTTTACCATGGTAAAAAAAGTAAAAAGTTACTATTCACCAAATATTATTTTCATCCCATTGAACCACAGTTTACTTACTGACATCAAACGTGTCTCTCGGATTTTTGAAATTCCACTCACAGAAGCAGTAAAATTATGTTTCATGAAAAAATCCTTTTTTTAACTACCACTTAGTGGTTTCACTATTCATCAAAAAATGAAAGTTTCCAGAAAAATACCAAAAATTAGGCCTAAGCTATATTTGATATTATGAACTCAAAAATGATGTCTATTTTAGAAAATTCAAAACATATCAGTTGGATTAATTAATTTAAAAATTAATTCCCACCGTAAAAAAAATAGTGTGTTCTTAAGAGATAATAACTATCAAAAGACTAACACTTGTTTATGTTTGGTTTAAATGTGAAATTACATCCAATGACCAAAATTGTATTAAATTGTGAAAATATATTCTAAACACACTTTAAAAGAACTCAAAGTAATAATTTATCACTATTAATTATTTCGATTAAAAATGTTTTTTTTAATTAAAATTTATTAATTTTCACTATTCATCAGAAAATGAAAGTTAGCTGAAAAGTACCAAAATTTCACCCTAAGCTAATTTCAATTTTCTAAATCCAAAAATTAAGTCCATTTTGAAAAATAAAATTTAAAAAATTTCAAAAAGTGGTTATTACTATTCATAAAGGCTAGTTTTAATAATATTTTAGTAGCATATCATTGTTTAGTGAAACTCGGTATTGCGTACTACACACGCTATCGAGGAAGGTCACGATTGCGTGTAATGCAAGGCATGTCAAGGATATGTGTTATGCACGCTTCTTTTGGTGTAGCGTACAACACAAGACATTAATGAAATTAAAAACAATATTTTTCATAAAATCTCGGGTTGTTACATGAATATTTGTAGTAATAAATTGATATATTGTGATTAAGTATAGTTTAATAAAACTCAATAGTTTTTTTAGATATGGATCATAACATTTCATTATTTTAAGTATAATCATAAACAATGTGAAGAATTAATAGGATTGTTTCAATCAATTATTACCACATGGTAACTTGGGATCATACGATGAATTTAAGAAAATTGATTTAAATAAACCAAAAAATATCATGATATGATGTATATTCATAATATAAAATGTCAAATACACCTCTGGGAAGAATATAGGTGCATAACAAAACACATGTCTCAAAGAATGTAAATTGAGACAAAATTGTCTTCCAGATTTGGTAAATCTTGAAACTTATACCCCTTATCGAAATATCATATAGTGGATATTAAAATAACAATAAATTTAAGAGTAATAACCATTTAATACATTCATGGTAAGTAAATAAACCATGAAAAATAAAATAGTAGTGAACATGGAATATATCTCACAGATATCAAAACTGGGATTAAAATTCCCTTACATTATGTATTGACTCTCATCTTACACATTAAAAACTCATGTATAATAGATATAAATTTATTATCAATATATCAAATAACTATATTGTTTTATCTAGTACCATATATGGTTTTATTATTACTTTATATTTCCCACTTTCTAATAATTACAATTTAAGGTTATGCTATGTGTAATATTCGCTTTGTTTATTGCATGTCTTGATTTGTTATAACTATGGTATTTATACTTAAATCATTATATCTATAATTTAAACCATGGTATAAATAAAATTTATATTTAATCAATTTGTATTATAATAATCTATTGAATATAGAAGTATGAAATGGAATACACAGTTCATGGAGATGGTAGGTCGTATATACATAGGAACACAATTTCATTTTAATTGTCGTATTAAAAGAAAGAAGGAAAATGACATATATGTACATATATGTATATATATAATTATTAAATTATAATTATTATATAATATAAATCATATAATTTCACTAAACTCATCTTTAACACATTCAGCGTAGTGTGTGAACATATCCAATCACTTTGAGGGGTCGGTATTCCACACTTCCTCAAACAAAATTATTATATTTACGCAAAATGGAAAGTATAAGGATATGTGTTGTAAAATGATTATATATGATTAAATACATGATAAATATATAAGATAAAACATATAATTTTTTTTTATTATTGTAATTTACACCATGAGAGTCTTTAAAAGAAAAATGAACAATCCTTGTTTAGTGAGGTGGTAGTTTGTTGTACAAATAAACAGAGGGTTCGTCACCCATTAAATGGATGTGTGTGTAAGTGTAGTTCTAACCACTCATGTAAAAACATATTAGTATATTGAGATATTTTTTTTATAATCATGTAATAGTATGAATTTATGTGGTCGATAAATAAAATGATGAAAGGAGAATGGGGGATGGTGTTACCTCTTAATTGGGAAACTCCTTTCAGTTTGCACCAATGAGATTCCATTGATGTCTTCTAAAAAAAGATGGGATTAAATTAGTAATGGAAGTTTTTGAGAGGATATTTTAGGAGATATTTACCACAACTATGTGGTTTTATAGGTATAAATTAATGTAGGAGAGGAAGCCTTTTCATAGTGGAGGAGTGAAGCTCTTGTAATATTTTGAAAAAGGAATTCCATACATGTTTTTCACATTTCATATGGATACAATAATGGAAACAATTATATCCAATAGAGTATAGGGTCAAAATATGGCCATAAAATGTAAATTGGGAAAATTTGTAGGTTTTTTTGGGTCTTAAATTTATTTTCTAGTCCTTATTTAAGCTTAATTTAACCTTAATCTATGTAATTAATTTTAATTAATTTCATTAATATTTTTGGTCAAAATATTACATGAACTTATTATACATTAAATATTATTCTAATTCAAAGCATGAAATAAAATTTTCAAAATTTCAATCATAGAATTTGAAGAAAATAATTTAAAATAAATGTTGTTGATGGGACGAGACTATATGTTTTTTAAATAAAAATGATCAAAAGTTTTCTAAGTCCATATATCCAATTTCAAATTGAAATTAGATCTACCGACCAAAATTGGATTAATTGATAAAAATATTATCTAATGAAATGTTTAGTATAATTTAAAATATAATTTATATTTATAAAAAAGTTATATGGAAAAGAAGTTTTGAATTAAAATTCTATATTTTTTACTATTCATCCAAAAAAAAGTTTCTCAAAAAAAAATTCACCATGAGGTAAATTTGAAATTCAAAATGAAAAAATTACATTTATATTTTCAAATTAAATTTCTATATTCATATAAAATTAATTTCACTTTTTTTCACAAGAGGATATTATGATTATATTATTTGAGAAAATAGTATTTTAAAACATATAAGGGCTTTACCAAAAAATTATATATTTCGTTATCGATATGTTTTTTGGTATAAAAACATTATAAAAACATTTAAAAATTATTTATTACTATTAGTATTACTATTTTTAATGGCTAGGTTTTAACTATTTTATTTAAATAATTATATCAATAAAATGATGTTTTGTAGAAACTCGGTGTTGCATTTAATATACGTCAAGTCAGTGTTGCATGTAGCCTATGCTGAGTTGGTGAAATTTGAAAGGAATTTTTTACTTAGTGAAATTTAATATATCAAACAAAATTAATTCATCCAAAAAACATCCCTTAAAACACTGGGTGTTACAATTCATTAATATCATTAAGTGAGTTTTGAGAAATACATCCAAAATTTACAGTCGTTGTCTTTTATTTCATCATTTGACGGGAATGAAACCTAGTAAAACCATGCCTATAAAATCTCCTAAGATTTGTTTATATTTTATGTTTAACTAAAATATTGTTTCTATATTCCAATATCCTCTATAGTACACAAAAAAACTATTCAAACATAATTTTCTTTATAAGCTACATGGTGTCCAGTATTTGTAGGTTTCCTTTCTTCCATATTAAGTGACAAATATTCTAATATTTTTCTGAGAAAAATTTATTTTGAAATCCTGATATATTTTTTTATACAAGTATCCCTCAAAACCATTTAATTATCACCATTTATAGTAGTTTTTTACTTGAAATTAGTGGTCCCATAATTTCCAGTTTTCTACGTTTCGCCAGATTTTTCCACCAACATGACCTTCATAACATGCCTCTCCTTCACTAGAAATTCTCCAAAATTTTCACATATGTTTTCTAATTGTAATGGTTTTTTTATATGGTCATTATTACTAACAAACTTCTTTTAACATACTATATCTTCTAAAATATAATTATTACATTTGGATATTAATTTTTTCATAAATTTTTTTGTTTTGATAAACTTATATTTAATATTACAAAACCCATTCTATTTATAATTCACTTTTAAATCCAAATTTATGCTAACAATATTCTTAGATTAAATCATATTATTTTTTGATACATTGTATTTTCCATTTAATACTTTTTATTTTTCCTAGGAATATTTTTAGTGTCGGTCACTAAGATGGCACAAGATACTGTAGCATGATAAGACCAAAATATATTTTATAAATATATTAAATATATTTTTATTGGGCAGGAATATTTTTCCAGAAAATGTGGAATATCTCATAAATAGTTTCTCAATTAAGAAATCCAATACCATGGTTGAATTTGGAACATGGGTTTTACCATAGGGTTGACCAAAATTTGGTCAGTATAGGACATTCGGATGGGAAAACCATTTGTCTGTGTATTGGATAAATGAATTAAATTTATTTATTTATTTAATAACCCTTACTTAGATGATTCATATATGGAGTCTCGAATGGGAAATACAAGACCACTGTTGAGTTTTAAATTCATTGTTTACCCTATTTGCGACATAAACTTGGTCATCACTGGATGTTTGGTTGAGGCAGCCATTGAAATATGAAGTTAAATAAAATAAAAATAGTAATTTATTTATTTATTATATTAAAATCCATAAATAAATCCTCCATATATACCCTTTATGTAAATATTACAGGGGTTGTCTATATATTCCCCGTTGAATCTAAAATGAGTTGGAGAGCATCCTTTGTTGGCGGACAAAGATTGGACAATGAATAGTGATCAGATCAAGGTGAATTGATAGTAGGTAGACGTATTGGATCACCTTCCTCACTAGAGGATGTATTATTCAGGAATTTTCAATCCATAATCAATGAAGTACTAATCAATTATGATTTTCGGATCTTCTAATAAAAGAATGGGCATTATAATTTTTTTTTTTCTGTGCTTAAATGGACCTTTTCATGAGACCTTGTATCAAAATAAACTATTTATTAAATTTATTTCATATCTTGGACATGATTCTCATCCCAGTTTCCCCACTATGAAATATTTCTTCATGAACGCTTATCCAATGATATTGATGACTTTTGTTATTAGTTCATTTCCCCTATCGTTCTTCGCATTCTTTATTGTCAGACCAAAGGGTCGTTATTTGATTTTTCCAAGGTCGGTTCGAGCGATGTCAAACCCTTAGATTCATGGTGGTAGAATAAATGACACATGAATCGATGGTTTGGGGAAGAAATGATAAACGATCATGCTGGTTTTGGTGAAAAGATCATTTTGGTACAACGGGTGAGGGTTAGTAATTTGTGGTGGTTTAAGAATAGATCGGTGATCATTGTTTTCCTAGTTCGCACATAATGATGGTGTGCGGTGTGATGAGATTGGTTCCGAGTGAAGGTCATGCATAGAGTCTCGTTGTGGAGGCTCCTAAGTGTTGATGTGGTAGTTTCCAGACTCAGATCTCTGATAAGGTGTTTGAACGTGCTCAATGTAGCATATTTTATTATTATTATTTTTCATAATAATAATAATGACATAACCATAAATGTGAGTGGTTAATAAAAACTAAATTTGATGGGAGTTGTGTTTAATTATCATAATTATTATTCCTAATAATAAATAGTTATGAGAGGGATGGTATTTGAGTAATACAAATGAAAATTATTTGAGTATGTAAATAAATTTAAATTTATAATATAATGTAAATAATTAAATAAATTATATATTGATAAAGATGGGGAGGTGAGATTCTTATAAGGGGGAGTGATAGGAATAGTGCACGGAGGAGGAACTCTTCTCGTTATTTATTATAATCAATATTTAGTGAAATAATGAAATTATGGCACCATGGAGGGAAGTTAATACTAGAAGGTTGGGAAAATCATAAAATTTAGATTACTCATCTTTACAAAAAAATAATAAATAAATAATAATAATATAAAATATTTTTATAAATTAATTTTGGTTGGTAGACCTTAATCTGCTTGAATCTTCTCTATATAGTATTTTATTCATGCATTCCCAGCAGTAAAATGACCCTTGAATTGAGACAATCATTTTAGAATGATGATGGATACCTTTTTTGGACTCGTGCCTTAAGAAAAAAAAAATGCTGAATAATAATAAAATTATTATTATTTCAGAATCATGTATCTGGCCTATATTCATTATATAGTCTTAGAATGACGAACTGAAAGTGGCACTAAGAAACTAGAATTGAGGAAAAGGTGTTGATACCATTATCGAATATTTAATTCAGACTCAGGCTCCGGCCCACAAAGCACTTTTTGTGAATGATATGTTGAAATGTGAATTTTTTTTCATCAGGTGCTTGATTTGAGAAATTGAATATCCTATGCCAAGAATTTTTTCATGAATATCCCAAAGGTGTGATCATTTTTCCATTTGGGGTGATTTAAAGAGGAATATCAGTGAAACTACATTTCCCCCCTTGGACCGATGAAAATCCACTTATGTTCTCTTGGATTTTAGAAGAGACATGTCATGTAGTACCCTTACAAACTATGTAATTCCATATGGGATGGATTTTTGTTCCAGATAGGGACATGACTTGGAACACAACCATACTGCGGTGTGGGACCACCCACCACGTGGGTCCTCTAACAGGCCGTGTAACCCTTCATCTCCTTTGATGAAACTTACAATGATCGTATATAATTTTTTTTAACACATATATTGGCCCATGAGTAGCCTATCCAGAGTTTTTTTCCATGTAGAACATGATGATTCACTCAGTTTTGGATTTTAATGTACAATTTAGAAAATTCCTGGAATGATTCTTAATGAGGTGACACTTGATGACGGAAATGATTAGGCATCATCATTGGAGACTCCAACCGAGTGGTACTAATAGTAGATCTAGGTAGTGGGTCCTTGATGCCTTTAGAGTGGTACCCTACACATTATATGCGAAGAGAGCCCATGATGACTTCCAAGTGGTACCTCTAGTCGAGCTAGGAAGTGGTTCCTAAATGACTTTAGAGTAGAATCCCCCTCACATACTGGGGAATGGGTCCTCAATATCTGAGTAGACCCCCTATATTGAAAATGGTGCGGGTCCACAATAACCTTGACTGGAACCCTCCAGCTGGGATAGACATGGTTTCTCAACAATCAGAGTCAAACCCTCCTATTTCACTATGGCATGGTTCTCTACCTAGATATTTTCACCCTCAACTGTGCATCACAGTGATGAGGCATGGCTTGGCATAGAAGGCTTCTTATGGAAAGGTATGAGAGATGCTAGGCATTGTTGGAATACTTTTGGAACTATTGGCTTCACTTTATCATGGGTTGAACTATGATATGAAGATCCCCTTACTCCCTCATTTGGGATTCTTTAACTAGTTATATATACATATATTATTCTATATCCACCCCAAGGATTTGGATAATCTTCTTTCATGAGAGACAGAGACGCATTGGGTATGCCACATACATTTCGTGTGTAGTTACTTGTAGTTGAATGAGTATAATCTCCTATTATAGGTGAAAATGAACTTATGGTAGTTAATATACTCATTGTATTTATCCCCTTGTGTTTAAACAATCTTACGTTAACTCTTCGACGGGTTGAGCTATACTCGTTCCCTGTATCTTGCACCTATTGCATTTCTTTACATTTGTATCTCTTATTTCTACCCCCCCCCCCCCATTATCATTTGGGGTTTCCTATTGGGTATGTATATACTCAACCCTACAAGGTATTTTCCCACACAAGTCTTGTCTTATGTATTTGATAGATAGGTCAACCATTAATTCAAAGGACCTTCGAAATATTAGTTGCTTGGACTCCATATGGTTGTCGTAGATTGGGATTCAAGAGATGGGATCTCTCAACATATTAATTTTCTAAATTTTTTATAATGTTTACATATTTTTGTTAAAGTTCCTATTGTATCCCTTTACATTCAATTTACACTACGGCGAAATTTTATTTTCTAGAGGTTCATTCATGATTATTTTACGTTATAATAGTGTTTCATCATTTACTTTTTCCCTTTTCACTTTTGCATCAAGATGGTTTTTTTGTGCATACATCTACATAGGAAATGACTTCCCCAATTAGTTATGACACCAGCACTAGTCACCATCCTCATGGCCAATGTACTTAGGATTGGGGTAAGTATAGATCGAGCCATATCTTGGGTGAATTAATAACATATTTGTATAAGAGAAAGGTTATTATTTCATATTTTGTTTAGACTAGTCCACTTAATACAATTTGGTAAGTTTTAAAAAAATAATGTCAAAGTTTCATGAGTATAGAACCTAGGAAAAGGAGTCTGGTGATGGGTTGGGTGTTCGATGTATCCATTAAAAAGGACCATGACTACCTTCTTTTCAACTTTGCATACTAATACCTTGGTTGAAGTGATTAATGGTACATGCATAATATATGATTTAGTCTTTTACTGTCCTTATTGAATCATATCTCCATTGTTGTTATATATATATTCTTCTTTGACTATGGTACTTCTTGATCACATTATAGATTCCTTAGTGAAGACATCATGTCGGGTTATCATTTTTTGGATCATGAAGATGATACAAAGAGGGATGAGGCTATAGTTTGGGGTCCGTCCCATAAGATCTTTTTCTCCAGTTCGGTAGGTAGCACCCCCCCCCCACACACACACTTGTTGAGTAGCAGTTCATACTATCATTGAAGGCTGAGGATATTCACATAAATAGAACACCCCATGAGTTCCATTTCTACAGGCCACTGAGGTTCTGTGATGATCCAGATCCCCAGGAAGCAGAGGATCAACCTCAGTCAGTGATCCATGTTTATTATACATGTGCTGATCTCGATCAATTGGATCGTTTCACATGAAAATAGTGCTCCTTATTGAGCAGTAGTTTATTTTTTTGGTACTATAAGATGATTCACTCATTCTAAGTGTGCATTGTAGGTTCCAGATAAAGTTATCATCCATGTTTCATGTTTCCCCAGATGTCCTTCTTGGGTGGTTGAGGTCAGACCTGATCCAATGGTGTGGATATCCTACTCAAATGGGACCCCTTTAAATGGTGTTCCACATTTTCAGACTTCTACATGGTTAATTGGGGCATCTGTAGATCCACATTTTAGTGATGTTAAATATTGTTTTAGACATGTCATAAAAAGGCACCCTTACCCCACTAGGACATGTTCTTTGACGTGATCTATAGTCATGCAGGTGAGTTATTGTCATCCCAATGTTGATAGTAATGAGGTGTGGTGGATGTGTTCCTTTTTATTGTGAGTCTGAGGCCTTTCTAGCATGATAAGGTGTATCAGTATGATATGGATGAGGTGAAAATGTCGGAAAGGTAACATATAGATTTCAGTGGTAGAAGCCTCAAGATCAGTTGCCTCAATCATGGTTTGGGGATGAAATATGTCTTCACTGCTTCAGTTGTAGTTGTTAGAACAGAGTCTAAAGCCACATTTCCCTATATTAAAACCCAATTTGAGACTATAAAATACTTTTGGAGGCCTTTTTTCTGGAACCTTTTGTTATAGGCACCCACAGAGAGATCCTAGAATGAAATCATTCCATAGTGGTAGTGAAACCCTATGATGTTTTCTTTAGTATGGACTGGTCATTAACCGTCCATGATTAAATGGTTTCCACTAGTGAGTTTGGTTGTGATTCTAGGGTGTGAGACATAGTTTTCCTCCTTGATGAGAAGTTATCTCTATGTAGAGTTGGATTATCTCATTCATATTATATAATAGGTGATTTATGATATGTCTATTATTACCATTGTATTGGGGGATGTAATGAGCACTTAGCTCCCTCCAATGATGGTGGGGTATTATAATGTAACAAGTTTACCTCCCCATCATGATATAAAACTCTACATAGACTTTCATGATAAATGGACCGATGAATGTGCTAGAATTTTAGATGAAAAAATGGAGATGTGAGAGCTATTAGTGTTGTTGTAAGGTTTTACAAATGTTGGGCTTTATAAGACCTGGTGTGTTCACCTAGGGAACCATGTGTTGTTCTACTTGGAGGTGTATGGGACAATGAGGTCTAGTGTGGAGAGAATTCACCTGAACTATGTGACTATTTAGGAGGAGTATCATCGCCCAAGAATCGATGACCTCTTCACTCAGTGGATGGAGGCAAAGTGGGTTTTGATGTTTTACCACATGATAGGTTATCACAAACTCCAGGTTTGAGTAGTGGATGTACCAAGAATTACATATTAGAGTTGATGCAGTTTCTTGAGTTCATGGTGATACCCTATAATGTGTTGGAAACCCCAATAGAGTTCAAAAGACTTATGATTTGATCCTTAACCACTCTAGGATCGGTCTGTGGTAGTCTTCTGCAATTGTACATGTGTGTCCTCGACGTCATATCTAGAGCATGCGAGGCATAGGAGGATAGTTCCAGACATGCACCAGGAGTTCCAGTCATAAGGTATCTCTTATGGAGTCGGTTCTAAATTCAATGGTCCAATTCTTGGGATATGTCTTCTTAGATATAGGAGTGACAGTTGAACCTATAAATTTTAATGTGACATGAGCTTGAGGGAAACTGAGGGTGTGTCAGTGGTAGTAGATTCTCATAATGAGGTTTAGCATCCTAAATTATCAAGAAAAGTTGTAGATAAGTTGATCGCTTTTTAGTTGAAAATTGTGGGTGAGGATGATGCATCATACCTTCAGTCTATGGTTGTTACCACTCTACTACCTCAAAAAGTTCGGGAGGCACGACATGGGGCTATTGACTGAGAGATATTCTTTGACAAGATATCATTAAGCGTTTCACCTGATGTTTTTCCTAAAGAAGTAAATCACTTCATCCTTATTCAGGGATGGATGGGGATTCTGGTCAGGTTAGAAGAGGATGTGATTATAGAGTTTCACTCTTCTCCTTTGTTTGTACAACCCAGTGTAGGGAGAGGGAGAGCCGAATGCGGGCTCAGTGTCCCCATCCTTTTCCATTATTTTTTATTTTTGGGCATTAAAATCATTGAAATAAGGAATAACGTAAATAATATTTTTACCATATAAGGAATTAAAATATTACTATGTATATTTTTGGATCAAATAATTGAGATGGTGTATGATTCCAAGGCTCAGTGATCCCAAAATTAATCTTATAAAAATATTTAATATATTTTCTTTTTGTGCATACATAGTTTTTCTAAAAAAAATACAGTATCTCCTTAAAAATCCTTGAATAAAAAATCTAAGGCCACTGTTGATTCCTAAAAATTGATTTTACACTATGAGTGACCTAATGTTGGTCATCACAAGATGTTTTGACAGGGAATCTGTTGTTGGGTATATTGGACAAATAAATACATTTAATTAGTAATACTAACCCAGATAACTCAATGATAGAGACTTGGATAGGAAATATAAGACCACCATTGGGTTCAAAATGTGGTGATTACCCCAGGCCTGACCTAATGTTGGTCATTGCAGGACGTTCATATGAGACAGTCATTGGTAGGTATGTTTATCTAAAATAAATAAATAATTTACTTATTTGTTCTACTAAACAACATAATTGTATCCTCTATAAATACCGACTTATGAAAATTTTCAAATGGCTGGCCAAATAACCCTTTACGGATCTAAGAGGAGGAGGAGAACAACCATCTTTGGAAGATTGTGATCGGACGGTGACCAGTGATAAGATTGAGGTGAATAGACAGGAGTGGGACACAGAAGAACACCTCCATCACAATAGGAATTATTCTTCACCAATGATCAATCCATAATTAAGGTAGGACTAATCAATTGTTTTTTACTAAAAATTTTATTAAAATATTATGAATGATCCAATCGTATTACTTGATAATCAAATAAATGGACATTCTCATGAGCCCGTGTATCGAAATAAAATATTCATTCAATTTATTTCTTATACATGGAATGGTTCACACCTTGATTTTCTTTATATAAAATCTTCAGCCAAGAACGCTTATACAATGATTTTAGTCATTTTTTATTAGTGATTTTCCCCCACTTTTCTTCATGTTCTTCATTGTTAGACCATGAGTTCACAATTATATTTTACTGGGGTCAGTTCAAGTGTAGTCGAAACCCATAATTCTTGAAGGTGGAATGAACAACATGGGAATCGATGATTTGTGTAGAGACCGATAAACAACTAGGATGGTATTTGGTGAATGGATCAGTTTGGTACTACGAGTACATTATTTTCATTAGAGCTGGTTCGGGATCATATTGGTGATCCTGATTTTCTCGATTTTCATGTGGTGGTGTTGTGTGGTGTGAAAGGATCGGTTCTTAGAGGAGGTCTTGCCCAAAGTCTCATGGAAGAGGATACTCAACGTTAATATGGTGGTGGCCAGAAATGGATCTATGATGAAGTGTTAATACGTGGTCAATAATGAAGGTGTTATTATTATTATTTGTCTTATTAATAATAATGGGATGAGCATAAATGTGTGTGGTCAATAAAAAGTGAATTGGATGGGAGTTGTTTTTAATTATCATAATTCATATTGATAATAATAATTTGATATGAGAGAGAAGGTTTTTGAGTAATATAAATCAAAAGGAGTTGAATATGTAAATTATATTAATTTTGGTATTTAATTTAAATAATTAAAAAAATATTTATTGATGAAGATGTGGAGGTGAGATGGCAGGAAGGGGGTGTGACTGGTGTGGTGTTTGGAGGTTGGGCTCTTCTCATTGTTTAATAATAATATTATTATTATTTAATGATGTAAAGAACTTTTGGAACCATAAAGGGATGCGAATAAAGTACAAATGGTTTAAAAAACACAAAATGTGGATATCTCATCTTTATAAAAAATAATAAATACATGATTATATTATAAAATATTATTATTATTAATTTTGGTTTCCCGTCCTTAATATTTCTATAATTTCTCCATATAGTATCTGATTTATGCACCATTAGTGGAATCATGACCCTTGAAATGAGGTGATCATTTTACGACTGATGTTGGATACATTTTTCAGACCCATTCCATGGGTCAACAAAATTCCCAATAATAATAAAATTATTATTATTGGGAAATATTGTATCTGATGTATCATCTTTATATAGTGTTGAAATGATGAATAGTAAGATAAATATAAAACCAAAAATTGAGGTGGATGTTTTGAGACAAATATCATATTTTTAATTCACACTCGTGTCTTGGGCCCAAGAAGCATCGTTAGTGCATGATATGGTGAAATGTGATTTTTTACAAGGTGTCTGATTTGGAAAATTGAATATCCTATATCAATCATTTTTTATGAGGATCATAGAGTTGTGACCCATTTTACCATCTAAGTTCATTTATAGAGTAATATAATTGAAATGCTTATTTTCCCCTCAAAATGGAAGTAAGCCTCGTGAGTTTGTCAGGATTTTGGCAAATATATGTCATATAGTTACTTTATACACCATGTTATACTACATGGGATAGATTTTTGCACCAACCAGGGACATGACTTGGCATTATAGTGTGGCCACGTACCATGTGGATCCCCTCACATGTTGTGTACAACTTTAAATCCATTGATGAAACTTCTAATGTTCATATATACTTCATTTGAACATAGATTTTGGCCCATGAGTAGCATATCCTAATTATTTTTTCAAAGAATGTGATGGTGCATTTGGATGTGTCCATAGAGATATGATGTGGAATTCTATGGGAATGATTCTTATTAAGGTGACACTCTATGAAAACAATGATTAGAAAGGATCACCCAAGATGTTATCTAAGTTTCACCCTCTAGTAGAGTTGGGCAGTGGGTCCTCAACTTATTTTGAGTGGTACCCTCTAGTCAAGATAGGCAGTGGGTCGTTCATATCCTCTAAGTGGTACCACCCAGTAGGGTTTGGCAGTGGGTCCTCGAAGCCTTCTAAATTAAACCCTCCAGTTGAATTGGAAAGTGGGTACTTGACACCTATATTATGGAACCCCCCTAACGTACTGGGTCATGGGTCCTCATCTACTTAGTGGATCCCTTATCGGATTGGTAGTGGTTCTTTAATGGCCTATAGTGGCATCCATTAGATGGTTTGGGAATGGTTCATCAACCATCAGAGTGGAACCCTCCTATTTTAGTAGGGCATTGGTCATATACCTATAGATAGTTCCCCACGAATGTGTGGCACAGTGATGGGGAATGGCTTGACATGGATGGTTACATCTAGAAAATAATATGGGATGATAAACATCATTGATAGAATTTTCAAAATAATGGATACTCTTCATATTAGGATTCCATGTGAGATATATACCCCATTACTCTATCATTTTGTTTTCTTTTGACTGAGAATGTATATATATATTCTTCTTGATCCACATCATGGATATGGATACACTTATTCCAAGAGAGGCGAAGATGCATGGGGTATGCCATGTCATTTCATTGTTTAGATTCTCAGGGTTGTATAATTATAATCTCCTTCTATAAGTGGTGAATTCTCGGTCGGTAGTTCATCTACTCATCATGTTTATCCCTTTGTGTTCATATGAACTTACTTTCACTATTGGTTGGTTTGAGCTATACTCATTCACTCAATCTTGCATCTATTTTCATTTTTTCCATCAATATCTCTTACTCTCCCCCTTCATCTTCTAGGGTTTCTTACTGGGTATGTATATACTCTCCCCTGAATAGGATTTTCCCATATGTGTATTGTCTTATGTAGATAACTGAAATTTCAACCATGACATAAGATGTGCTTAGGTATACTGGTTTCATAGACTACATACGGTGGTCTTAGCTTGGGATTCAAGATTTTGGATCTCTCAACTATTTACTTCTATATTATTTTTAGGATTGGGAAATATTTTTGGCTAAAGGTGTATTTTTACATTTTAATTTTTGTTTACACAACCATAATTTTGTACTATATAGAGGTTCATGTGTGGTTTGTTTACATTATAGAATTATTTCATCTTTTACACTTTCCCTCTATACTGTTTCATTGAGATGGTTGTCTATATGCGTATAATTACTTAGAAAAGGGCTTCCCTGAGTTATTTATGACTCTGACACTTGTCGCCACCCCCTTCACTATAAATTTGGGCATGGGGTAGTTACATCTTGATCCCTGGCTTAGCCTGGGACATGAAATTATTGAGATCATTATTCTTCGGTAGCAACTGGGTTATTTCTTTTAATAAAATAGATTCCATACTATTAGATGAGTGATCTTCTATCTTCAAATTTATAATCTCTTCCTCTAATTTTAATATTTTTAAGAGATACTCATTCTATTATTTCCTTGGAAAAAACTCATCTTATTGTATTTTTATTAAATTTTATAACTGATTTCGTCAGTTGTCACATTCTCATTATTGACTTTTTTAATGAGTTATTATTTATTATTTCCATCAAAAGAAATTTTTTAACTTCCACTTCATCTTCATTGACTATAATTTATTTCAAAAATTATTCTCAATTAGTATAATTAGTGAACTCATTACCCTTTAATAAAAAATAATCCTTTTATTTATTTAATTTTTTATTTGATAATACTCTAGACTTTTTAGCTTCCAGAACAAAATCTTTGTTATTTTTTTTATTTTGGGTAGTTTCCAGTAAAATTACTAAAAATTACACACCTAAAAAATTTTAATGGAATACTTACTTTATAATTTTGTTTTTCACATATAATTTCCTCTAGATATAAGGGACATAAAATCCTCAAAATTCTACTTTATATCTTCATCTGAGTAATGAAAATAAGATTACTCTTCAAAAAAACAATTCATTTTTGATCATCCCATGATTTAAGCCAATATATAAAATATATTTTTCATCATTTCCCTTATTAATAATAAAATTATCTTTTATCATCTCATAAGATATAAAGAAACTATTTTATTCATAAAAATTTATATGACCTAGGTTGTAACGCCCTGACCCCAGTTACCCAATGTCGGTGCATTATTAC
This sequence comes from Viscum album, assembly GCA_963277665.1. Lineage (NCBI taxonomy): Eukaryota > Viridiplantae > Streptophyta > Magnoliopsida > Santalales > Viscaceae > Viscum > Viscum album. Next base: position 242,194,189 of record OY728166.1, read on the forward strand.
ATAACATTGGCATGATAAAAAAAGATCAAGTCTTGAAATACCGATTAGTTTAGTAGCCTTGGAAACACTATATATTCATCATTCTTACATCACATCATAAAATGAAAACAAAAACAAAATAGTCTCCATAGACAACTATCATATACCCACATACTATCCCTGCAGGTCATTCATAAATTACTTCTTCACATCCAGGGAAAAATAAAACATTGAAAGGGGTGAGCTCAGATGCTCAATAATCATAACAATATAGTGTAAACTTTCTTAAATAAAAATAAACATTTAAGGCAATGGATAACTAAAACAATGGCCATTTAAACAAGAACTTCAGCATAACATGGAAAAAAATAAATTAAAATAATTCCATTTACTTATTCACATTGATATTCTACTAGTCAAATAATCACATGCAATATCAATAACCACTTTCATAATGATGGAATGCATAATTCCAGACTATCATAACCACGTAGCCAAGGCCTCGTGCCAAGACTATAAATAAGATGTTGTCATGGCCTTGTTCCAAGACACTAGTTTCTCTCATGAGACCTACCTATGCATCGAGAAGCTATAACGAGCTCCACCCATCACTTACTAAGTACAATTCATTCCTTATATGAATATGTTTAAACATAACATAAACATTTTTATTAATACTAGAATAAGAAATTTCAATACATTCTATATAAACCATTATTGGTATAAAAATAACACATCCATAGTCAAACATATCACAAAAACTTCAACACAATATGGAAGATTTTTATCATAATAAATAAACTTCAAACCAGTTTAAAATCCATTAAATGATTTTGACATAGATGAAAATCATTTGTAAAACTCTTTGAGAGAAATATCCCTTTTTCTTGAAAACATTTAAAAGTTACAAAAGTTATAAAGGAAACATTTAAATTCATTTTTGAATCAAATCACCTCATACCACTTTGAAACTTCTGAAAATAATAATAATTTCAAAATATTCATTTCCAAATAAATAAATCCTTAAAATCATTTTAAAATAAAGGACATTAATTAAAAATATTCAGAAAGATAAATCTTTAAAACATTTAAAAGTCACATAATTGTAAAAGAAAACTTTTACTATGAAAATATTCTTATAATCATGTAAGGGAAGCTTCAACACTTTTATAATGGCGGAAAATATCCGCACCCGCCATATAAGTTAAAAAATACATTCTTACATTAATTTTGTCGAAAAGGTTAAAGAGGAATTTGTTTGGAAAATGTCAGAAATATTTCTTTCAAACCATTTTATAAATATTCAAACAGGGGTATAAATGACTTTAACCCATAGTCTAGTAAACAGTAAAAAAATTTTGGAATAAATTTTTTAGAAACATGGATGTGGATGATAAAGAGGTCCCGGTTGATAATTATATATAAACAACCTCAGATAATGAAGAGATTTTATAATAAACCCTTACCTTGTATTTGTCCATTGTTGAGGGTAGTTTAACCTACTGTATATTGGTGAAATAATTTTAATTAAATTATACAAGAACAATATACATTAATATGATATAATATATTATCTTTTAAAATTTCTTTGTTAAAAATATCTTAGTATTATTGTCGTTTCAGGTGTTATCTTACTCGTTTTATTTTATATGTTTTGTTACATATGCCATGTTTTTTATGGATATGTTATATCTTATTCATATCCAGAATGATATAAAGTCCTTAAACATTATTTTTAATCATAACATGATAATTATAATTTAATGGATATGATGGGGAATGAATTTTATTCTGTTCGTGGAGATGGTAGTCCGTACGTACGCATGAACGCTACTTCCATTTAATTTTTCATTTTAAAAGGAATCAAAACCAAATGATACATAGGTATATTATTAATGTAGTATAATATAATATCTTAAATGTTTTACTTAAGTTCATTAATACCATCCTTTATACGTTCTATGTATGGTATGAATGAGTCATATCACATTGAGGGGACGGTAGTCCTCACTTCCTCAAATGAAATTATCGTATATATATACAACATGAAACAAATAATGGTATGATATAAAATAGAATTACAGTAGCTCATATATATAATATATATCATTAATATCATATTTAATTATAGTTCCATCATAATGGCCACCATGAGAGGTGGTAGGAGATAACTGAACAATCATCGTTCCTTGAGACATTTGGTTTCCATCCACAGAAACATTATGTTCTTCACGCATTAGATGGAGGAGTGTGTAAGTGTAGTTATAATAATTCTCATAAAAATATTCTAGTATATTTAGTATACTTTTTTTTACAAAAGAAAAGAATAAGAAGAGTGTAGGGGTTGGAGAAGTAAAATAAAAGAAAAGAAGCTAAGAGAAATCGTTACATTTAATTTGGGTAACTCCCTTTGGTTTGAACCAAAAAGGACTCTTGAAAGGCCTTCTACCTAAGGTAATGCTTCTAGGAGGAGGAGAGGGATGTAGGGAGCTTATGTGGGTAGATTTTGGAAGATCCAAAAGGCTTTAGAGGTGTGAGTAATTGGATAGAAGTTGTGTCCTTTTATAAGGGGGGGAGGGGATCTTTAGGAAAAAACTTAAAGTATTATTTTATAATAAATTCATATTTGGTATATAATTGCTCCAAACAAGATTATTTAAAGTCTAATGTGGGGATGGGTAGAAAACCACTCAACCAATAGGTTTTATAAAATTTTGGGTAACTATTTTACCCTTATCTTTTAGATTTAACTCTTAGTTAAATAGTTTGACATTTGCCATGTCTCTTTGTATTTTTATATTATATGGTTAATAAACATACTATAAACATCCAAGAGAACCCCAATTGGTTCATTAATGTCATACCTATCATCATATAAGTCCTTTGGCGGATCCTTAGAGTTTTAGGAATATTATATCAATTAATAATATAATAATTGTTTTAAAAACTCCTTTATGTCAATTTTGTCACTATTTAATAATTGATTTTTTTAAAGTCTTAATAATTTTATTAATTTCTAACCAAATTCATTTAATCAATCCTAACATGTCCTATTAACCAATAAAATACCTGGAATTCATTAAAAGTCTAAAATTATATTTTTTCGGTATTTATAATATCAATTATTTTAATATTTCACTAATAAGGTAATTAATGCATCATCATTGTGTCATAAATAAATTCACCTATTTAATGTTTAAAAATTATAGATAAAATACAATTATGTAGGAAATATTTTTTGTTTCTAATTAATATTTATAATCAAATTTATCTTATGTATAACCCTATATTAAAAATGTTTTAGTTATTAAACTTTGATTTTTACTCTTTTAACTCTTATTTGAATTAAATAATAATAAATGTCCTAATCTAATCCAAGTGGACCTAAATGATAATATTTTATTCCTAAGGATTTTTTGGTTGAGATACACTTGTCCAATAGAATTAGGACATGTGTTATGGTAATATTAATATCATTTTTACCCTTAATTACCCTATTTATTTTTAACCGTGGTAAATAAAAGTAAAAAGTTACTAATCACCAAAATTTATTTTTATCTTATTGAACCACATTTTACTCTTGGATATTAACTGTGTCTATCAAATTTTCCAAATTACACTCATAGAAGTGGCAAAATTATGTTTTATGTGAATTTACAAATTCTCTTAAGAGGTGGGTAAAAGACGGTGAAAAGAACAATAAAATTTTTATATATCTAAAATTATTCTAAACTACCTCCAATGAATTACATTGGAATTATATAGGTATTATGTATATATTTTGACCTTAATTAAATTTAAATAAAATAAATAATTATTTAAATAAAAATTCGGTTTTAAACAATAACTCAGTGTTTTTCTCACTATTCATCAAAAAATGAATGTTTCTAGAAAAATACCAAAAATTCACCCTAAGATAATTTCGATATTCCAATTCCAAAAATGATGTCTATTTTACCAAATTAAAAAAATAGAAGTTTCATTTATTAATTTAATATTAATTCTCGCTATCAAAACCAAAGGACGTATTTTTAAGAAATAATAACTACCAAAAGTTTGACACTTTTTTATGTCCAATTTCAAAGTGAAATTACTTTCAATGACCATCATAGGATTAAATGGTAAAAATAAAATATATTTATACTTCCAAAACATTAAAATGTATAATTTAACAATATAAATTATTTTTATTTCTAAAGTTGTTTTCAGTTAAAATATTGTATTTTTCACTATTCACCCAAATATGAAAGTTATCAGAAAAAAAACCAAAACATTATTGAAACTAATTTCTTATGTCCTGATTCTAAAGAAGATGTTTATTTTGTGAAATTGAATGTATAAATGTTTGTAATATAGGATTTAAAAAGGCTTTTCCATTTAAAGGAGGTAAAATAGCATTTTTGGAAAAATACTTCTTTTATCTGAAAAAATGTATTTGTTCTTACATTATGTCTAATAAACTCATAATATGGATTCTAAAATTATAAGGATTTTATAAAGTTAAAAATTCAGTTAATACTATTCATAATCGCTTTTGAACGTCTTGTTTGGTAAGTCATGGTCCGCTAGAACTCGGTGTTGCGTGTAGTGCAAGTTATTGAATTACGTTGAAGAAATAATGTACTATGAAATCTTGGGGTGTTACATTCTTCCCTTCTTCAATAAAATGTGTCCTCACAATTTGAAATTATTTTTCAAAAATAAAAGGTTGAAATTATAAAATACCTTTGGGGAAACCCACATCGGAAATTAGGTTAATAAAATTTAGTCTTCATAAGAGGAAAAGGGAAATGAAAGGGTCACCACCAAATTATGATCTAAATTAGGAGAACATTGGTGGAAATTAAAGACATATAATTTGAGGAAAAATGTAAATATTTATTGTTAGTGATTGAGGTCATCAATCACAAACATGTGTAAAATTGAGGGCCTTAAATTCATCAATCTATGATGATTTAGTATATCATCAGTTCAACAAAACATATGGTATTAGGATAACACATTTTTGTTTTACAATCCCTTAACTAATGTATAAGAATTAATTTCTTCATAGAATAAGAGAAGAAGTAAAATATATACTTTACTGTAGAGTCCCATACTTTAACTAATTTCTACCACAAACTCATCTTTCACTCTAAAAGATAATAGAAATTAAAAATAATATTCTATTTATCCTATTCCTATAGGGTTCAATAAAAAATGAATTTACAATTCATACACTATATTTTTTTAAGAAAAGACTATAATATTCAATCCAGGACATCACGTGGGCCAGTGGTAGGTGATACACCCTTTTCGCCCTTCGGTTGTTGGTTCATGTCTTGCGGCCTTGCTGGACGCGACGGGTTGCCGCCCGACCTCCGGGTTGTCCTTTTTTGGCAATCCAAAAATAATCTCAAACTAGAATCATCCAAAATACTTCTATACAAACTCACTGTCCAAAATTTATAAGGATGGTAAACACAATGAAGATCCTTTTATCCACGTAATAACATGTGAACACCTTCATCATGTATTCTTTTAAAACACCACAACATCCTGAATTACCATAAAACCTTATTGATTACATTCATGATCCCTTATTCCTTATAGAATATTGGATATACTCATTCTATCCAAAAATTTTGTAAACTCCAATAATGATTGAATATAAAAATCATTAATCAATTTCAAGGTAATCTAGAATATCCCATATAATTTATCCAAATCAATCATATATTATTCCAAAATCACTACCTAAGTATCAGAACTATATTATGGTTTATCTTTCTCTCAACCATATATTTTCCAACAATTTAACATTCTATTGAGTCACTTTTCTTGGTTCCACACAATCTCAAGTCCTTAATGAAATAGTATTGCATTACAATCCTTATATACTCCATAATTATTATTACGAGAACATTATTTATACAACACTCAATAAAATAATTCCAAAATAACAACATAAGATAACTAGTCATTCCTATTAATTTATGGTAGTATCATTACATGATTATTATCCAATAGAATCATTTATGGAATAGTCTGATGACTGGGGAATTCGTTTGCGTAGTGTCCAAACTCCTTGCAGATGAAGCATTGTATATTTGAAACCTTTTTCTTACCCTTGCAGTCACGTACTTGGTGTCCTTTTTCTCTGCACTTATAACATACTCCCATTCACTTCATGCATTTTACCAGGTGATTCATTCCACAGTTATCACATATGGGAAAATTCTTCTGTTCCCTCTTCCCTTTATCCACCTTTCTCTCTTCCATCCTTTTCTTCTCTTATTTCCCTTCAAATCCATATGACTCCAAGAATTCGTTACTTATCTTATCAACACATGATACTATTTCTTCATATGATGATAATACGTGGGAGACTATTTACCTTCTAAATTTTGGTTTATGACCATGAAAGATATGATCCTTCTTACTCTTTGGATTATTCATATCGTTGGAGTTCTCATTCCATCTGTGGGGCGCCATTTCTAAACAATGGAATACACTAGATTAGTTTATGAATAGTAGTACCTAATACCAAACTTGTAAAACACTTAACATAAATTAAATAGTTTATGGATATAATACATAATCATAAAAATTTCTTCTTTGAGGATGTATATACTCATAAACCCTTCGTAATGGATTGTAAATAAAATGAGAATTATCCTAAGCATATCCCCCAAGAGTGTTGTAACCAAAAGTGCTGCAAGGCCCATTGTCGTGCACCGGTTTCCATTTGAGTCTAGCTTAAAGCAATGTTTTCAGGTTTTACCCCTAGGTACATCTGTGCCAGATCCGCCTCTACCTTCTTGTATCCAGACATGGATGTTTTGCTCAGAAAAATCACAAAATCTCTACAATACCAAAATTCTTGGAAGTTCTTCTATACTAATCCTAAAATTCTATCTTAGGGATATGTGCTCTAATCATAGTTTATCTAAATCTATCTTACAAGGTTTTTATTAAACTTTCTTTGATACCAACTGTAACGCCCCGAACCCAGTTACCCAGAGTCAGAGCATTATTACATAACATTGTCATGATCACAAAAGATCAAGTCTTGAAAGACCGATTACTTTAGTAGCCTTGGAAACACTAGATACATTCATCAATATAACATTACATCATAAAATGAAAACTAAAACAATATATTCTCCATAGTACACACTCATATCCCCTCATAATATCCCTGCAGGTCATTCATAAATTACTTCTTCACATATGGGGAAAAATAAAACATTGAAAGGGGTGAGCTCAGATGCTCAGTAATGATAACAATATAGCAGAAACTTTCTTAAATAAACCTAAACATTTAAGGCAATGCTTAAATAAAACAAAAGCCTTTTAAACATGAACTTCATCATAACATGGAAAAAATAAATTGAAATAATTCCATTTACTTATTCACAAAGATATTCCACTAGTCGAATAATCACATGAAATATCAATAACCACTTTCATAATGATGGAATTCATAATGTCAGACTATCAAAACCACGTAGCCAAGGCCTCGTTCCAAGACTACAAATAATATTTTGTCAAGGCCTATTTCTGACACACTAGTTTGTCTCATGAGACCTACCGATGCATCGAGGAGCTATAGCGGGCTCCACCCATCACTTACTAAGTCCAATGCATTCCTTATATGAATAGGTTTAAACATAACATAAACATTCGTATTAAAACTAGCATTCGAAATGTCAGTACTTTCTCCAAAAACCATGAATGGTATAAGAATATCATATCCACAGTCAAACATATCAAAAAATCTTCAACACAATATGGAGGATTTGTATCATAATAAATCAAATTCAAAAAATTTTAAAATACATTAATGGATTTTAAACATAGATGAAAATGATTTGTAAAACTCTTTGAGATAAATATCCCTTTTTCATTAAAACATTTAAATGTCACACAATTTAGAAAGGAAAATATTTTAATACATTTTTAAATCTAAGTGTCCCATACCACTTTGAATCTTTTGAAAATAATTATCATTTCAAAACATTCATGTCCACATAATTAAATCTTTAAAATCATTTTGAAAACACAGACATTAATTAAAAATATTTAGAAAGAAAAATATTTAAAATATTTAAAGGTCAAATAATTGTAAAAGAAAACATTTACTATGAAAAAATTATTATAAGCTTCTAAGAAAAGCTTCGACGATTTTATAACGGTGGAAAATATCTGCACCCGCCGTATAAGTTAAAAAATACATTCTTACCTTAATTTTGTCGAAAAGGTTAAAGAGGACCTTGTTTGGAAAATGATAGAAAGATTCATTTCAAAACATTTTATAAAAAGTCAAACGGGGGTATAAATGACTTTAAACCATAGTCTATTAAATAGTAAAAATGTTTTGGAATACATTTTTAAGAAACATACATGTGGATGATAAAGAGGTCCCAGTAGATAATTTTGTATAAACTACCTCGGATAATGATGAGATTTTGAAATAAACCATTACCTTATAATTTTCCATTATTGAGGGTAGTTTAACCTCCTACATAATGTTGGAATAATTGTTATTAAATTATACAAGAATCTTATACGTTAATATGATATCATATATGATCTTTTAAAATTGATTTCTTAATAATATCTTAGTATCATCGTCGTTTCAGGTGTTAATTTGCTCGATTTATTTTATATGTTTTGTTACATAAGCCATGTTTGTTATGGATATGTTATATCTTATTCATATCCAGAAAGATATTAAGTCCTTAAAAAGTATTTTTAATCATAAATTGAAAATTATACTTGAATGGATATGAAGGGGAATGAATCTCATCACGTTCGTGGAGACGGTAGTCCGTACGTACGCACGAATGCTACTTCCATTTCATTTTTCATTTTAAAATGAATCAAAACCAAATGAAAAATAGGTATATTATTATCCTAGTTTAATATAATATCTTATTTTTTTACTTAAGTTTATTAATACCATCCTTTATACGTTCCTTGTATGGTATTAACGAGTCATATCACTTTGAGGGGGGTGGCAGTCCGTACTTCCTCAAATGAAATTATCCTATATATATACAACATGAAACGAATAATGGTATGATATAAAATGTATTTACATAATTTTATATATAAAATATATATCATTAATATCATATTTAATTATAGTTCCATCATAAGGGCCACCATGAGAGGTGGTAGGATATAATTGAACAATAATCGTTTCGTGAGGCGTTTGGTTTCCGTCCACAGAAACATTATGTTCTTCACCCATTAGATGGAGGTGTTTATAAGTGTAGTTAGAATACTTCTCATAAAAATATCCTAGTCTATTTAGTATACTTTTTTGTTACAAAAATAACGAATAAAGAAGATTTTAGGGGTTGGAGAAGTATAATAAAAGAAAAGAAGCTAAGAGAAATCGTTACATTTAATTTGTGTAACTCCCTTTGGTTTGAACCAAAAAGGACTCTTAAAATTCCTTCTGCCTAATGTGAGGCTTCTAGGAGGAGGAGAGGGATGTATAGAGATTACTTTGGAAGAGTTTGGATGATCCTAAAGGCTTGAGAGGTGTGAGTAATTGGATATAAGTGGTGTCCTTTTATAAGGGGGAGGAGGGGCACTTTAGAAAAAAACTTAAAGTATTACTTTATAATAAATTCATATTCGGTTTATAATGGATCCAAACTGGGTTATATAAAGTATAAGGTGGGGATGGGTCGAAAACAACTCAAAATATAGGTTTTATACAAGTTTGGGTCACTATTTTACCCTTATCTTTTAGATTTATCTCTTAGTTAAATAGTTTGACATTTACCATGTCTCTTTGTATTTTTATATTATATGGTTAATAAACATACTATAAACATCCAAGAGAACCCCAAGTGTTTCAGTAATGGAATACCTATCGCCATATAAGTCCTTTGGACAAACCTTATATTATTAGGAATATTATATCAATTAATAATATAATATCTGTTTTAAAAACTCCTTTATGTCAATTTTGAAACTATTTAATAATTTATTATTGTTAAAGCCTTAATAAGTTTATTAATTCGAACCAAATTAATTTAATCAATTTTAAAATGTTCTATTAACCAATAAAAATAGTATAATTCATTAAAATTCTCAAATTATATTTATTTGGCTATTTATAATATCAATTATTTCAATATTTCACTAATAAGGTAATTATTGCATCATCGTTGTGTCATAAATAAATTAACTAATTTAATATTTAAAAATTATAAATAAAATACCATTATGTAGGAAATCGTTTTATATTTTTAATGAATATTTATAATTTAATTTATATTATTTATAACCTCATATTAAAAATTTTTGAGTTATTAAACATTGATTTTAACTCTTTTAACACTTCTTTAAATTAAATAATAATAAATGTCCTAATCAAATCCAAGTGGACCTAAATGATAATATTTTATTCCTAAGTTTTTTTTGGTCGAGATACAGTTTTCCAATAGAATTAGGACATGTGTTAGGGTAATATAAATATCATTTTTACCCTTAATTACTCTATTTAATTTTAACCGTGGTAAATAGAAGTAAAAAGATACTATTCACCAAAAAAAATTTATCTTATTAAACAAAATTATACTCCTTGATATTAACCGTGTCTCTCAGAGTTTCTAAATTGCAATCAGAGAAACGGTAAAATTATGTTTTATGTGAATTTACAATTTCTCATAGGAGGTGGGTAAAAGACGGTGAAAAGTTCAATAAAATATTTATATATCTAAAATTAATCTAAACTAACTCCATTGAATTACATTGAACTTATATAGGTATTATGTATCTATTTTTACCTTAATTAAATTTAAATAAAACAAATAATGATTTAAATAAATATTCGGTTTTGAACTATAACTTAGTGTTTTTTCACTATTCATTAAAAATTGAAGGTTTTCAGAAAAATACCAAAACTTCACCCTAATATAATTTCAATATTCCAAATCGAAAAATTATGTATATTTTACCAAATTAAAAAAATAGAAGTTCATTTCGTAATTTAATATTAATTCCCGCTGCCAGAACACAAAGGCGTATTTTTAAAAAATAATAACTACCAAAAGTTTGACACTTGTTTATGTCCAATTTCAAAGTGAAATTACTTACAATTAACATCATTGGATTAAATGGTAAAAATAAAATCTATTTATACTTCCAAACATTTAAAATTTATAATTTAACAATATAAATTATTTTTATTTAAAAAGTTGTTTTCAGTTAAAATATAGTATTTTTCACTATTCACCCAAATATGAAAGTTATCCGAAAAACAACAAAAATTTATTGAAACTAAATTCCTTTGTCCTTATTCTAAATAAGAATTTTATTTTGTCAAATTGAATATATAAAAGTTTTAAATATAGGATTTAAAAAATCTTTTCTATTAAAAGGTGGTAAAATTGCATTTTTGGATAAATACTTCTTTTATCTGAAAAATTTTATTTGTTCTTACATTATGTCTAAGAAACTCATAATATAGATTCTAAAATTATAAGGATTATATAATGTTTAAAATTCAGTTAATACTATTCATAATCGCTTTTGAACGGCTAGTTTTTAAGTCATGGTACGCTAGAACTCAGTATTGCGTGTAGTTCAAGTTATTGAATTACGTTGAAGAAATAATGTACTATGAAATCTTGGGGTGTTACATAGGTAATTGTCATCCAAATTAGATACTTATGCTTCAAACGTTTTTAGTATGATATATAACATCTTCTTTATTATTGTAGAGTCTTCCAACTTTTCAAAATAGTCCCTTATCATTCATAAAATTTAATTTACTCAATTGAAAAAGTAGTCAATATTCTCATCATCATGCATATAGTGATCTTTATACTGAACTATTGAAAACAATAAAATTCACTCTTCACTTTTTCATTTCATTTATTGATATTCTACAGTTTATCAAAATTACTTTTTTCTATCATAATTTTGTTTTAAAATTTCGAAACAAAGTGTATAAATAAGAAGACAAAATAACATTACTTTCATTACTATCACTCTCTGTAATTATTATATTGGATACTCCTATGGTAGTGCCATTAACATTTAGGTGAAATCCATCAGTTACATATTCAAATAAAACATAACTGATATATAAAAGGTATGGTTGTATTCATTCATACCATATATGATAAACATTATTATAAAATCATAGAATCCCAATAGTATTTTCTATATTTAAATTGAAAATTATGGATATCATAAATCATTATGAACATATTCTTCCTTAAATATTATTCAATCTTTATTCTATAAATATATAATCATAAATGAAGGAAGCCTAACACTGATATCACTTAAATAATATCTTAGAGTAACTATAGTAGATCATTGAAATGGAATATAAATTATCTTTTTTCTTTCTTATGTTCTATTAAAAACATCCCTAAACACCTATTTGAGTTCCATATTGTTTTGGGTTCTCACACACAAATTCATCCCAACACAATGGAACCTTTTGAGATTTATATGGTTCACCTCTAAATGTGATAATAATATTCCTTCATGTGATTGGATTCCTCAAAGATCATACAGAAAACTAAAAGAATCATATGAGTACAATAAAGTAGGGTATTTCCTTGAAACTCATTTTTATAATTATCTCTTATATTATTCAGTGTATCCCTCACACTAGTGAATCCCACAATTTTTTATAAAAATAGTTTGGGTATCAACTAATACATATTCTTCTTATACACTAATATCTAGTTGTCTTGTGTTTTAAATTTTTATTTTTCATTATCATCATTTTCTATTTTATCACAATAATAAACAGAATTTTAATTTTCATTAAAAAACTAAATGCATCCACTAAAACTGATACTTCATCATGATAATGGTTCTTTGAAATATATGGAAGTAACACCTTACCAACTCTCTATTTATAAATGTAACACTCTGACCTCAAAATCCCATAGTTGTTGAATTATTTTAATACATTGGCATGATTACAAGGAATCAAGTCCCAAAAGACTGATCAATTTAGCAGTTTTGGAAAAACGATTACATACATGAACTTTAAATTACACTATAAAATGAAAAAAAACAACATTATTCTACCTATTGACCATAATCATATCCCTTAGACTATCCCTGTAGGTCTGTCATAATATACTTCTTCTCATCCTGGAAAAATAAAATATAGAAAGGGGTGAGCTAATATGCCCATTAAGGATAACAATATAGTGGAAGCTTTCATAAATAATCATAAAAATTTAAGGAAATGTATATGACTAAAACAAAATCCACTACTGGAAATGTGACCATTCCCACAACTTCTATACCCCCTTTCCCAACGGTTTGGCCAAACCGTTGGGAAATCCCACTCTGTGGCCACTTTTCCCAATGGTTTTCCAAAACCGTTGGGAAAGGGTAGGCTTTCCCAATGGTTTGGAAAAATCATTGGGAAAGGTCCAATTTGTGGCCACTTTTCTCAACGGTTTGTCCAAACTGTTGGGAAGGGTCCCCAATATTTCAACATCCCTTCATAGATTCCAGGGACCTATACCAACGGTTGTCAAAACCGTTGGTATAGGTCTATACCAATGGTTTTGACAACCGTTGGTATAGGTCCTTTGATTTTTTATCTGATTCTCTTAACAAGAACATTCTATAAATCAAAATTTAAAATAATTATGATAATACATATATATATTTATGAAATTATGTTCATAAAAGTCATGTTAGGTTAGTGGTTAGGTCGTTCAATGATAAACCGGAGGTCGTGGGATCAAATCCCAGCGAATGTTTTGTTTGAAATACATATACCAACAGTTTTAATTAATCGTTGGTATAGATTTTCATATTAATTATACCAACAGTTTTTGGAAACGTTGGTATAGGTATATACCAACCATTTTCCAAAAACCGTTGGTATAGACCTATCCCAACGGCTTACTTGCCTACGGTTCTCCAAACCGTTGGTATAGGCTATACCAACGATTTAGAGGCCTATACCAACGGTTCCAAACCATTGGTATTGGTTAGTTTTCCAGTAGTGATCCTTTTAAACATAAACATCATCCAAATATAGAAAATATAAATAAAATAATTCCATTTACATATTCACATAGATATTCTACTTTTCTAATAATCAAATGTAATATCAATATCCAATTTCATAATGATGGAATTCATAATTACATATTTCAAAACCACACAGTCAAGGCCTTATTCCAAGACTGCAAATAATATTTTTTCAACACCTTGTGCCAAGACACAAGTTTGTCTCATGATACCTACCGATGCATCATGGAGCTATAGTAGGATCCACCAGTCAATTACTAAGTCCAATGCATTCCTCATATGAAAAGGTTTAAACAAAACATAAATATTTGTATAAAAACTAGTATAAAAAATGTCAATTTTTAATAAATAAACCATGAATGGTATAAAAATAACACATCCACTGTCAAAAATATTACAAAACCATCAATGCAATATGAATTATTTTAATCATAAGAAATCAACCTCGACCAAGAATAATATCCTGTAAAGGATGTTAACAAACTTGAAAATGATCAATGAAAATCTTTGAGAGAAATATCCCTTTTTTATAAAATAATTTAAATGACATACAAAGGAATTCATTTAAAAAATATTTTTGAGTAAAATCATCTCATACTAGTTTGAAACATTTCAAATTAATTAACATTTTAAAACATTCATGTCCATATAAATAAATCCTTAAATCCATTTTGAAAACATGGGCATTAATGAGAAAGGCTTAGAAGAATAAATCTTCAAAACATTTACAATCATGTTTTTGTAAAAAATCCCTTAAAAATAATTCCTTTGAAGGATATTTTATGAAACATTTTCACAGATAATAAATATGTCCCTGTTTATACTTACATAACAAAAACCTCAGATAATAAAGAGAGTTTGAAATTAACCCTTACCTTGCACGATCCTTTGGCTGAGAGTACATTTTAACACTTTTATAAAGATTATAGTATGTTATTAAATTATACAATAACCATATTTATATTTATTATATCATACATTATTCATTTATGACATTATACTACCCATTTAATAATGTTTCCTTGTTAAATTAACATTCTGGGTAATAATCACTTTCTTTATCGTACGTGTTTTAACTTTTTGTTCATGATCGTATCATTTCGATCATGATTTAT
Source organism: Viscum album (assembly GCA_963277665.1). Taxonomy (NCBI): domain Eukaryota; kingdom Viridiplantae; phylum Streptophyta; class Magnoliopsida; order Santalales; family Viscaceae; genus Viscum; species Viscum album. Next base: position 242,209,308 of record OY728166.1, read on the forward strand.
ATACTTCTGGAATATAAAACCTGATTTATATATCATATATATTTAGAATATAAATATTTATACTATATAGATATATGAAATAAAAGGCAACGTTTATATAGACGGTAGGTCGTACGTACGCATAAACGCTATTTCTGTTTTTGTATCATATTGAACGGAAGTAAGTGAACAAGATATATGTAAGCACACACACACAAAGATATATATATATATATATAATATAATCATTATATCATATATTACATAATTATTAATAATATATATATTTATAATCATCATTGAATGGTGAACGTGAGAATGAATCTCATCGTGTCGTGGAGATAGTAATATGCACGTACGTATGAGAGACAATATAATTATATTGATGGTGAAATAATATGTAATTAGATGATATATCATATATACATAATCATTAACATGTTATATTTATTATTTAAATTAGTTATACTCATTATTATACGCATCCAAATAATGATGTGTTTGAATAACAAACTACACCACGACGTGGAGACGGTAAGCCGTACGTACACACATATGGTGACTTTGTCATTTATAATATGAATATAATAAAAAATATGGTTGTACCATATTTATAATAAAATCACAGTTTTTAGGAGGTACTATAATTATTATTTTTGTACGGAAACAACCAAGACATAAGAAGTGAAAGAAGAAAAGAACTTGAAAGATGGTGGTGAAATTATTACCTCTTCTTCGGGTGTTTCCTTTTGAGTTGATCAAAAGGAATCCTTAGGTTGGATTCATAATCAAATTAAGGACTCTATTTTGATTTCAGGTATGTTGTGAAGATATGTTTTCAGGTGTTGTCCGAGCCAAATGGATTTGGAGGTGTGATTTTTAGAGAAGAGGAAGTGAACTTTTATTAGAGGGGTGAGGGTAAATTTAGGATAAGATTAAAATATTAATGTATTATACAATCGTATTCGGTTTATAATAGCTCCAAATGAATTTATTTTAATCCTTACATGGTTATGGGTCGACATCCTTTCATCAAATATGTTTTAAGAATGTTTAGGTTAAAATTTTAACCTTATATTTTATATTTAACTCATAGTTAAATAGTTTAACTTTTATCTTGTCTTCTTGTACTCTTACACTATATGGTTAATAAACGTCCTCTAAACTTATAGTATAAAATAAATTGAGTCATTAATGACATATATAATATTATTTAATCCCTTTTTCCAAAGCATAGATTTTTCGAAAATTTTATATCAACCAATAATATAATATTTCTTTTAAAAGTTAATTTATGTCAATTTTGACACTATTTTCTATTTTGTTTTTGTGAAAGTCATCAAAACATGATTACATAGAAAAAGATACATTGATTCAACTATAACATGTCATATTCTCCTATGAAATTCGTGGATGTCAAAAATATGGAAATTATATTAATTTTAATATTTATAATACCATTTATTTGATTCTTTCATTAATAAGGTAATTACTGCATCAACATTGTGTCATAAATAAATTTAATTATTTAATGTATAAAAATAATAAATAAAATTACATGATGTAGGAAATATTTTTATCTTTCTAATGTATAATTATAGTCGAATTTATCTTATGTAGAACTCAATATTAAAAATGGGTTAGTTAATAAACTTTAAATTTAACACTTCTAACTCCTCTTTAAATAAAATAATAAAAAATGTCCTAATCTATTCCAAGTGGAACAAAGAGATAATATTTTATTCCTAAGCTTTTCTTGGTTGAATTAAACTTATCCAATATAATTAGAACATGTGTTAGTGTAATTATAATATCATTTTTACCTTTAATTACTCTATTCACTTCTAATCGCGGTAAATAAAAGTCAAAAGTTACTATTTACCAAAAAATAATCTTCATCTTATTGAATGAAATTTTACTTATCGATGTCAACCATGTATCTCATGTTTTTAAAATTCAACTCACATAAGCAGTAAAATTATGTTTTATGCAAATTTGCTAACGTGCCTAGAAGGTGGGTAAAAGAGGTTAAAACATTTAATATAATTTTATACATATAATTTTATAATCAAATGAATTCAATGAATTAAATAAACCCTATATAATTATTATATATGTATTTTTACTTAAAATAAATTTAAATAAAATAAATAATTATTTAAATAAAAATTCTATTTTAAATAATAACGCAATGTTCTCCACTATTCATCCAAAATTGAATGTTTTCAGAAAAATCCAAAAAATTCACTATTATATAATTTTGATATTACTAATTCAAAAAAGAACTCTATTTTAACATATTCAAAACATAATGGTTGAATTTATTAATTTAAACTTATTTCCCATTGTCAAAACCCAAAAAGCGGGTTATTAAAATGTAAAAACAATCAAAATATTGACATATGTTTATGTTAAATTTAAATGTGAAATTACTTATAATGACTGACAATGTATTAAATAATAATAATAAATTTTAATTATACTTCAAATCCATACAAATTCAGAATTTAACACTATAAATTATTTCGATTAAAAAAGTTGTTTTCAATAAAAACATAGTATTTTTCACTATTCGTCAAAATATGAAAGTTATAAGAAAAGTACCAAACAATTTATCAAAACTAAATTTTTAGGTCCCATATCTAAAGAATAATTTAATTTCATTAAATTTAATATATAATAGTGTCAAATATAGGTTTTGAAAAGGGTTCTCCACTAAAAGGCGGTAAAATTGCATTTTTTTTAAAAACACTTCTTTTATCTAAAAAAATGAATTTGTTCTTATATTATGTCTAAGGAACACATAATATCTATTTTGAAATTATATAGAGTATATATGATTCAAAATTCAGTTAATACTATTCATAACTGCTTTTTGAACGGCTAGTTTGGTAAGTTGTGGGTGCTCAAACTCGGTGTTGCGTGTAGTGAAAGTTATTAATTTAAATTAATGAGATAACGTACTTTGAAATCATCAGGTGTTACATTCTCCCTTCCTCTAATAAATTGTTTCCTCACAATTTTAAATTGTTCTTAAAAAATAAAAGGTTAAAATAGAAAAATACCTTTGTGTAAAACCCACATCAGAAATTGGGTTAATAAAATTTAGTCTTAATAAGAGGTAATGGGAAATGAAAAAGTCACCCCCAAATTATGATCACTACTAGGAGAACATTGGAAGAAATTAGAGACACATAATTGGAGGAAAAAGCAAATATTTATAGGGGTGATTGAGGTCATAAATCACAAACAAGTGTAAAATTGAGGGCCTCAAATCCATCAATCTGTGATGATTTAAATTAACATCGGTTCAACAAAAAATAAGTTATTATGATAGCACATTTTTGGGTTTCAGATCCCTTCCCTAAAGGTTAAGAATTAATATCTACATAAAATAAGTAGAAAAAATAATACTTGACAACTGGAGTTTCATATAATATCTACAAAAAATAAGTAGAAAAAATAATACTTGAAAACTAGAGTTTCATCTGTTAACTAATTTCTACCACAATCTCATCATTCGCTACCATAGATAATAGAACTCAAAATTTTTCTATTTATCCTAATCATATAGGGTTCCAAAAAAATGAATTTATAATTCATCTATCAACCCATTTAAAAAAACTACATTATAAAAACCAGGACATCACTTGGGCCAGTGGTAGGTGATGCACCCATGTCGCCTTTCAGTTGTGGGTTCAAGTCTCGCTGCCTTTCTGGATGTGATAGGTAGTCGCCCGACCTCGAGGTTGTCCTTTTTATAACAATACAAGATTAATCTTATGAAATGTTTTAACCTAAATTTTTTTTATCCAATGTCCAACATAATCTATTCCAACCTTTAAACATATCCAAAACACTTCTGTTCAAACTCAAAGTCCAAAATTTATAAGAAGGGTAAACACAATGAAGATCCTTTTTGTCACATAATTACATGTGAATACCTTTATCGTGTATTATTTTCAAACACTGTAACACCCTGATTTTCCATAAAACCTTATTGATTATATTCATGTGCCTTTTTTCCTTATAGAATACTATATATACTCCTTCTATCCAAAAATGTTGTAAACTCCAACAATGATGGAATAGAAAAATCATTAATCATTTTTTTAAGGTAGTAAAAAATATCTAATATAATTTATCCAAATCAATCCTATATTATTCCAAAATTACTACCTCTATATCAGAACCATATTATGGTTTATCTTTCTCTTAACCATATATTTTTCAAAAAAATTAACCTACTATTGAGTCACATTTCATGGTTCCACACAATCTCAAGTCCTTAACGAAATAGTACTGCAGTAAAATCGTTATATACTCTATAATTATTATAACAATTACATCATTGATAAATTACTCAAATGACAGAATTATTTAATATCAATATAAGAAAACTTGTCATTACTCTTCATCTGTGGTAATATCATAACATTATTATTATCCAACAAAATCATTTTGGATATACTCTGATGATTTGGACATTGATTCTCGTAGTGTCCCAACTCCTTGCATATGAAGCATTGTACATTTAAACCTTTTTCTTACCCTTGCAATCATGTACTCTGTGTCATTTTTCTCCACACTTATAAAAAACTACCATTCTTTTCAAGCATTTACCAAGGTGGTTCTTTCCACAATTATCACATATGGGAAAATCCTCCTTCCCCTCTCCCTTTATCCATATTTCTCTCTTCCATCCTTTCCTTCTATTGCTTCCCTTTAAACCCATAAGACTTGAAAAATTCATTACTTATCTTATTAACACATGATACTTTTTCTTCATATGATGAGAATACGTGGGAGATTATTTCCTATTTAAAATTTGGCTTAATACCATGGACGATATGATCCTTATTAATCTTTCAATCATCCATATTAGTGGAATTCTCATTCGTTCTACTAGGTCCCATTTCAAAACAATGACATACACCATGTTAGTTTATGAATCACAATAAATAACTTCAAAACTTGTAAAATACCAAATGTAAATTAAAAATATTATGCATATAATCTATAATCATAAAATGTTTTCTTGGAGGAATTATTTACTTATAAATCCTTCATAATGGCTTGTAATGAAAATGTGAATTATGCTATTCATATCCATAGGAGTGTTGTAACCGAGAGTGAAACAAGGCCCATTGTCGTGTACCAGGATACCCTGAGTCATTCCCAAAACACCTTGCCTGAGTTTTCACTACTCAGTACATTTGTGCCAGAGCCACCTCTATATGCTCAAATTTAGATGGGGATGTATTGCTTGGAAAATACAAAAAATCACTACATTACCAAAATTATAGGAAGTTCTTTTATACTAATCCTCATAGTCTATCTTAGGATAATGTTATCTAATCATAGTTTATCTAAATCTACTTCCAAGGTTGTTGCTAAACATCCTCTGATACCAATTGTAACACTCTGAACCCAGAGGACCATAGTTGGTGCATTATTTCAATACATTATCATGATTAAAAAGAATCATGTCCCAAAAGATAGATCAGTTTAGCAGTCTTGAATATAGATTACATACATGAATGTTACATTACATTATATAATGAAAAACAAGAACAACATTGTCTCAATTGAACACATTCACATCCCTTAGACTATCCCTATAGGTCAGTCATAATATACTTCTTCTCATCCACAAAAAAATAAAACATAGAAAGGGGTGTGGTCATATGCTCAGTAAGGATAACAATATTGGATAAACTCTCATAAATAATCATAAACATTTAAAGAAATTTATAATAATAAAACAAAGGCGTTTTAAACAAAAACTCCAGCATAATATGGAAAAGATAAATCAAATAGTTCTATTTACATATTCACATGGTTATTATACTAGTTGAACAATCACATGTAATATCAATATCCAATTTCATAATGATTTAAGGAAAAATGACAAACTTCATAACCACATAGTCAGTGACTTGTGCCAAGAGAACAAATAAGATTTTGTCAAGGCCTTGTTCCAAGACACTAGTTTGTCTCATGGGACCTACCGATGCATTGAGGAGAAATAGCGGGATCCACCTGTCACATACTAAGTCCAATTCAATCCTTATATGAAAAGGTCTAAACATAACATAAACATTCATATTAAAACTAGTATACAAAATGTCAATAATTTATCCATAAACTATGAATGGTATAAAAATAACATATCCATAGTTAAAAATATCACAAAACCTTCAATAAAATATGAAAACTTTTATCAAAATAAATCAACCTCGATCAAGAATAATATCCCATAAAGGATGTTGACATAGTTGAAAATGATCAGTAGACATCTTTGACAGAAAAATCCAATTTTCATGAAATCATTTGATGGTCATATAACAGTTTTCATTTTAAATATTGTTTTAAATCAAAGTGTCCCAAACAACTTTGTAACATTTTAAAGGAATTAACATTTTAAAACATTCATGTCCATATAAATAAATCCTTAAACCCATTTTGAAAACATGGACATTAATGAGAAAGGTTTAGAAGAATAAATAATTAAAACATTTAAAATTATGTTTTAGTAAAAATTACCTTAAAAATAATCCCTTTGAAAACTCTTTTATGAAACATGTACATGGATAATAAATATTTCCCAGTAGATACTTATGTAAAAACAATCTTGGATTATAAAGAGATTGTGAAATTAACCTTTACCTTGCAATTTCTTTGGCCGAGGGTACATTTAACCTTCTGTATAATGACCATAGTGTGTTATTATATTATACCAAAACCATATTAATATTTATTATATCATATAAGATTCATTTATGACTTTATACTACCCATTTAACAATGATTTCAATGTTAAATTAACATTTTGGGTAATAATCGATTTCTTTATCGTACGTGTTTTAACATGTTATTTTGATCATATTATTTAGATCATGATTTAAATACTTCTATAATATAAACCTCAATTTATATCTCATATATATTTATAATATGAGTATATATAATACATAGATATATGAAATGGAAGACGCCATTTATGAGACGGTTGGTCCTACCTATGCATAAATGATATTTCTGTTTTCATATTGTATTGAACAGAAGTAAGTGAATAAGATATATGTAAGTACACGCACATAAATATATATATATATATATCTAGTAGAATTATTATTTCATATATTACATACACATTAATAATATATATATTTATAATCATCATTGAATGGTAAATGTGGGAATGAATCTAATGGCATCGTGGAGACAGTACACCACTGGAATGGGAGGTTTTCCCCACAGTTCTTTACCAACGTTTTCCTTAAACTGTTGGTAAAGAAGGGCCATGACACCCTTTACCAACGATTCTCCCCATTACCAACGGTTTTTAAAAACCTTTGGTAAATTTTTACCCCAAATACAGTCGGCTACACCTCTCCCCCATTCGCGACAGAACCCTAAATCTACAGCGCTCGACTCCTCTCACAACTTCCCCCATCCAAACCGCTGAAAATCCATCGGATTCATCTCAAATTAGGTATTTTATTATTTATACACATAAAATATTTAATTTCTACCTTGTTTTTATTTTTATTCATCTAATATTTTACTTTTATGTTTTTAATTTGATGTGTATATCATTTTTTTGTGTTTTGATTTAATCTAGACTTTTTCCATTCCAATCCATTTAATTAATTAAATCTTTAACCATCCATCAAAAAAGAAACATCTCAAATTCATTATGGTTGGATTCCAGATTTTATAAGTATGTTTTTTATGCTTTTTCATCATCTTGTAATTAATTTTTTCTTGGAAATTTATTTATATGTGTTTATTAATTTTCAGCAATGTTTTTATGAATGTTTTCCTTGAAATTTCATGTGAAATATTATTTAACCCTATTCTCATTGAATTGAACAAGTCATGAATTTGATGACTAAAATTTTGACATCTTTCAAGTATTTATGAGTTATTTAATTCCATGAGTGTTTAGATTTATTTTCAAAGAATATTTAAAGAATGAATTGGTGAAATTGAGTCTTTGTCTCGAGTTTTTATTCAATGAATGAAAAAAATTGATTTGCATGAAATGAGTTGACCTATTTAATGTTTTCTAATTAGTATCAAATGATTTAATTTGTGAAATGACAATGAACCCTCATGGAATGATTTTTTTAAATGATATTTATTTGTTAATTTTAAATTAGATATTTGTTCATGTGGAAATAGGTTGTAATCCCATGTTTTGAATTGATATTGAGAATTTTTAATTTTAAATCATCCTTTAATGCCTTTGTGATGTTTTGAAATGAAGGATTTTTTAAAGGCCTGTTGAGAATTACATGTTAGTTTTTTGAAGGAAGTTGGTATAGAAAACCTTTCAAAATATTAAATTAAATATGGGGTTTTGAATTGAATTGAATATTTTTTACCACTAAGCTGGAAATCTATGAAGATCCTCAATTTTAATAATTCATTAATGTAACTTGCTCAATTATTATAATTACAATTGATGTATGTTGAAAATGGGATTATTCACATCGATGGAGATTGGGGTGAGATTGAGATATGATTTGAGGTATGAATAATATGATTGATATTGATAAGGATCCTTATTTTTGTCCTCATAACTTCATTATCTTACTCACCTCTTTTGACTAGTCTTGGTGACTTAGATAGTTAGATGGGAAAATCTAGATTTATGATTCACTAGTGGACTCATTCCTAATCTAGTGGAATCCACTACTGGAAATATGGGTTTTCCCAACACTCCTACACCAATGGTTCGTCAAGGAGGCCTTTACCAACGGTTTCATAAAACAACTGGTCAAGGCATACATAGGTGATTTAAAATGGATTTCGAAAGGTATTTCAGAAATGATTTAATCTTGAGGAAAGTGTGTTCTTAAATGAGAATTTTTTAATAAGGCTTGTGTAATTTAATATTTTATATTACACTTTTTATATAACTTTGTTTGGTATTTAGTAACACATGAGATAACTGGTGTCTGAGAATGTGTTGTAGAAGAGATTACATGGTTGGATCAAGATTATATTTACATTTTGAGCCTATTAATGAGTTGTTTTTAAGATATTTTGAGATATTTACCTTATGTTAGTTGGTGGAAACTGGAAGTTGTAGAGGTGGTTCATGATTAAGACATATAATTACTGCTAAACATGTGGATAAACCATGTATAGTAGTGAATTCTGGAAATGTTTGATGTTTTCAGTCTTTTTTTATTTGGATTTTCTTTTGATTCTGATGATTCTTATTGATACCTGTGATGGTAATTTATTTTAGTTTCTGAATCGGCTGAGACTCCCCCACCATGCACAGTGTATGAAACCTCTACCCTTATTTAATAATTCTGTTTACACAGCTTATGCAACCTCTACCCTCATTTAATCAGTTAACTCAAGTCATTAATTCAAGCCTTCATTATCACTAGCATGTATGAAATTGAATGATGTATACCCATCCTCACATGATTTCTTACCTTAGATAGTGTCCAACATATGGAATATGAGATTTAGAATTCATCCGTTAACCATGATAATATATTCCATTTCCCCAAGATGATTGTACTAATATAAAGTTAGGGTAAATTAAATATGGTTCTCATTGTACATTGTATATTATGTGTCCTCCTAGGACAATACTCAATTTTATGAAGGTGGGGTGATTTTCACTAGCCATGCTGGCATGTGTAGACATCCATAGAAAAGTTAGATAAGTCACAGGTTTAATTCAGTAATATTGTTATCATTGACATACTTTATAATTAATCTAAAATTTAAAAATAATGGTTTTTGTCTATACTTTATGAAATTAAATATTTTTACAATCCATGAACAACCTATTAGTGTAGATGCCTAAAATTTATTCACCCATAGGGTGCGCTTGACTTGGGGAAGTAATTGGGTAATGAAAGGTATGGCTATAGAGGTGCAAATAATGATTATTTGAACACGATTGAATGATTTGGGATGCCTATAACACATAATGGGACCTCAGTCATGTGCCTCTTTTAGACCTAATGAAAATGAATATAAATAAATTTTAATTTAATTTATGAGTACTTGTTCTTTACATTATTTTAATTTTTCACTACATCAACTAGAAACATATTCCTTTAACGTCTACTTAAATGTATTTCCTATTAAAGTTCAATCCTATTGAATTGTTTATGAAAAAATGACTTATATAAATTCTATTTACAGAATGGACAGAAGTTGGATGTATGAAACCGATCGGATTTCAAGCGATTTTCAAAACAATTAGGAGAGATTTATAGATTTTTCACTTCACAATGCTTCAGATAGTGGTCGAATACACTACCCATGTTCCAATTGTGTTGGTATACCTTGGTTGAGCCGTGAAGAAGTTAGCTACCATATAACCAAATATGGTTCTCAAGAAAACTACACTGTGTGGTATCACAATGTGGAGCAAATGATATCTCAAATTGGTGATGATCGAAATGAAAGGAGTGGAGTGGAGAATTTTTTAGATGATCAGTTTTTGTTTATTCGTCATCATGAAAAAGAAAGGATTTTGACTCAATAAGACTTCGATATGAGGACAGATGATGCATCTAGTGAAAATGATGATATTGATAGGGTGAAAAAATTGAATGATGCTACCATGACTCCAGTATATCAACAATGTAATACAATGAAAAAGCTGGAATTTTTAATCCGATTGTTTGATGGGAAAACTAGGTATTGGACTTCTAATATATCAATCAATTACATTCTTACCCTCTTGAAGGATTTACTTCCAGATGATGCAGATATTCCCTCAAACCACTATATAGAATGGACATTAGTTGAGGAATTTAGATTTTCAAGAAACAAAATTCATGCTTTCCTGAAATATTGCAGTTTATTCTAGGAGGAAACCGTTGAACGAAATGATTGTATAAAATGTGGCACATCCCACTGGAAGTCAAAATCTAATGGAACACCATCCTGTGTTCTGCAGAAAGTAATGTGGAACTTTCCATGGATCCCCAGACTCCAGAATTTTTTTATGCTAGATGACATATCAATAAAAATTATATGGCATGATACTAAGAGAAAGAAGACTAATTATGAGATGGTTCATCCTGCAGATAGATTTGCATGGCAGAGATTTAATGCTCGACATCCTGATTTTGCAGATGATGTGCGTTATGTGTGGCTGGGACTTTCATGTGACAGTTTTAATCTATTTGGGAAGATGATTACTTTCCACAACACATGGATAGTTTTTATACACATTTATAATCTTCCCCCATGGTTGTGTATGAAAAAAACTTTCACTTTCAAGAGTATACACATATCTAGTCCTTCTGATCTAGGCATTGATATTGATGTAAACATGCAGCTTTTAATAAAAGAGTTGAAACTTTTTTGGGATGTGAGTGCGCACACATATGATGCATGTTCAAAAGACATATTTCAGATGCGTTTTGTGCTTATGTGGACGATCAATGATTTTCATGATTATGCAATGATATCTGGATGGCGCACGATGGGAAAACTGTCATGTCCAGTCTATATGAAGAATTCACGATTTAAAAGACTGAAACATCATTGTAGTTTCAGTTTTATGGGACATCGATGATTCTTTCCAAAGGATCATCCATATAGAATGAATCGTCAAAGATTTGATAATACCATAGAGAACGATGATCCACCTCAATGTATGTCTAGAACTGATGTGCTTAATGAATTGAAAGATTTCTGTTTTTCATTCGGGAAGGGTCAAATGAAATCTGGAAAGAGAAAGAATGTTTCCACCGAAACCTGTTACAATTAGAGGAAGAGGAGTATCTTTTTTTATTTGCCTTATTGGTCAACCAATTTGTTAGATCATTTCTTAGACATAATTCATATTTAAAATAATATATGTGAAATGTTTATTTCGGTTCTTCAGAATGTCAAGGGGAAGACAAAAGATGATTTACGATCTCAGTGTGACATGGTGGATTGGGGCATCAGACCATAATTTCATTTTGTGCGTATTAGTGAAAATAAATGGCAACATCCATGTGCTTCTTATGTGATGACACCTATAGAAAAAAACAATTTCTGGAAGTATTAGAGACTATTATAGTTCCTGATGGCTATTCTTGCAACATATCTAAATGGGTTAACAGAAGAGAGTAAAAGCTAAAATCTTTGAAGACTCATGATTATGAAGTTCTACTGCATGAGTTGCTTCCAATATAAATCCATCATATTTTTTCCAATAATGTAAGGGTGACTGTTATTCGTTTGTTCCATTTGTTTTGAGATATTTGTGCTAAGAATTTTTCCATCTCTTTCTTGCAAAAAATTATGATAGATGCACCATTAATTTTTTGTGAGTAGTAGAAAATATTTCCTCCATCATTTTTCACATTCATGCTACCTCTAACTGTCCATATTCCCACTGAAATACTTCTCTGAAGGCATGTTTCGTTTCATTGGATGTATGAAACTGAAAGAAATATGTGCACATTAAATTCTTATGTCCGAAAATGGAATCATCCTGAAGGTTCTATCGTGAACGGTTACTTGGCCCAAGAATGTATGGATTTCTGCTCAATGTATTTGTCTGTTCTTACTACAAGAATGAACAGGTCAATGAGAAATGAAGAAGAACAGTATGAGAAAATTGAACCTAGTTTTCCATCACTTCCTCAAATAGGAGGGTAATTCCTGGATCATATACAATGAAGACATTAAGCCATATTGAGCGGGAGATGGCACATCGCAATGTTTTGTTCAACTGTGATTTTTTCGATGACTATATCAGGTAACTAAATTGAATATGTTTATCTTACATATATATATCTGTTAAAATATTCATATTTTTTATCTACAGGGAACATAAAATATGGATAAATATAAAGCATCATTCCTTATCTTTGAGAAGGAGGGAGACTTTGAATAGTAAATAGTTTTCTTCTAGGTTAAAATTGAAGGTAAAAATATTACGGTTTAAAATAATTATATCAATATTTTATTAAGTTTAATAGTCATTTATATTGTAGGTATTGAGTTTGTCTACTGACTCTGTCTCTAAGTAAATAAGAGCTTTGGCTTTTGGTCCTAATACCATGGTTCGTGACTGTAAATCAATTTTTATCAATGGGTACAAATTTATTGGCATTGACCGAGAAAAGAACATGAGAACACAACATGATGGTGTTATGGTTACTTCCACAGCAGATTGTTATGCCAGTGCATCAGATATTAGACCTTGATTTGAAAATGTGGGTTATTATGGAGTCCTTAAGAAAATATTAATATTGGATTATTACTCTCATGGATGAGTCACAATGATGAAATGCCATTTGTATGATTCGATGATGAGACAAAGAAAATTTATTGATGATTGTGGATTTTGAGTAATTAATACGACTCACACTCTTGCTACCAATGAACCATATGTGTTGGCAGCAATGCAAAAACACGTTTTTTATGTCAATGACCAACTTCGACCTGAAATTGGTGTCATGGTTAAAGTAATTCGAAGACATATTTTTGATGATGGTGATGATGGAATTGACACTATCCCTAGTGCCATTGGAACCAATCCATTTATTTCTTTTGATGAATCCAATATCTCAATTATTATAGTTGATTGTGAACCTGAAGTTGTGGTTGGAAATATGTAGAATCATTCATCCATGTTCTCAATTCTTTTGGTTTACCTCGATTTGGGTTGTTAAGGTTGGTAATATTCTAATTGATTTAGTATTGATCACAGATATTTTTTAGCTGACTTGATTATTATGTGAATTTTCAATGTTTATTGGTTTCAGTTTTATTTGAATGGAATTTTCTAATTTGGAATTGAACTGTATTCAATCCTGGTCAAACAATATTTCTAACTTGGTAAACATTCAAACTTTTATGATTTATTAAATCCATTTAAGATCTTGTAAAAAATTTGATAGATAAATACCAATGAATCCCCTTATTCCCTCATATATGTATTTTTTTGGGTTACACGTTAGTTTCCCTTTTCGAATTAATTACATTTTTGTTTTCAAAAGCATTAAATACAACCAATTGAAGAGAGGCGAAGGAAATAAATGATGGAGAACAATCGTCGAATGACGCATATGGTTGTTCCACCATTATTGCCTGTAGTGAGTATTTTATTTCAAATAAATACATTTAATGAATATATAATGTCATGTGATTTTTTTTTTTTGTAAACATTTTTGTAGGATCCACCTATACGTTGACAGTTATTTGACGAGGAGCCTAGTACTGGTCCAAGTACTCAGGCTGGTGGTACGAGGAGGGTTCGTACCAGAGGTGGATGAGCAGCTTCGCATACCCGACTAGACCCCGCCCCTCCCACTAATATGTCATCCTTCCCACATTCTGATCCCAGTGTGTCATTAGGGAAACACGGGATATTTAGACCTCCCATGTTTTCATCACCTTTTGCATCTTCTGACCCATTTTTTTCATATCCCATGATGATTCCCACTCCCCAGCTAGAATCCAGTCATATAGTTGTGCCATCTTCTTTACCTTCTACTTCAGTCTCCTTGAGCATCTATATTCAATCTTCTTTGACACCTATCACACCACAGGGTGTTCCATCAGTTTTTGTGGATCCAGTGGCGCTCAATGATTAGACTGCTACAAGTATATTTATAGAACCCTAACAAATATTTATAGCAATATTTATTTTCATTATAACATGTTTTGATAAAATATTTGTTTTTCTTTCATGAAAGATACAACTACTGACAGGAGGCGGGTCGGGGGTGTACACGCATGTGTGTGGTGTGGAACCGCCGCACATAGGTAATGGTTGATTATAATGAAGACAAGAAAATGGTTGAGAAAATAGGGCAGCAATGTCGGATTTTTTTTTGCGACACTTGCCAAATACTCTGACATCATTCCCGTCAGCCCGCTATAATGGAGACATTTTCTACAATAGTTCAAAGATAGATCATTGGAAGATATATGGGTAAAAAATATGTTGTATTTAATGCGATGAATTATTTTTGTATTTATATTAATTAATATTTTATTGTCAGCTTCGATTTAAATTTCCCGATGGTGAGGGTGCATAACTGGCATGTCTAAAGGATTTAGGTGAGATTTGGAGAGCCTACAAGCATGAGTTGTATATTGGTTGGCATGATAGAATTGACACTGAGTTAGAGGCGGTACCAGTCATTGATGATTTTCCTATAGAGAAGTGTCGTCAGATGATTACTCATTGGACGAATACTCAGTTTAAGTTATTAATTACATTTGAGGTATTTAAATAATAACTTTCATGTTTTTCATTAATACTATCTTTTTAATTATTGAATTTTATTTAGGGATCATCTGGAAAAAATTAAAAAAACATTGATGGAAAAAAATACCTCCACACACTGGGACGTACTACGATGCCAGATCATGAGAGGAAGCAGGTATGACAATTGTTTATTAGTTTTATTTACGACATACAAGTTTTTTGTTTCCTCAATTATTTAATTATTTGATAATTTTTTCATATAACTTTTGTTTTCAATTCCATTTTAGTGTCAAATACATAATATTTTAAGGACGTGTGCCTCGAGAAAAACTGTTTTGCTAGAGTAGACGGAAAAGGATGGAAGTGTCGTCTACGAACCGACTCAGCAGCAGATTGTAAGTTTTAATCTGTTGATTTTATATTTTAATATCTATTTTGTAACTTAATAATATATTTATATTTGTAATAGGATGCTTTATAGGCCCTTGATACCCAAGAACCAGACAATTTTGGGCCAACTGATCACTTACATCAGGTGTTGGGAGAGGATCATCCTGGTAGTTTAAGCTGCCAACCTAGGATAGGCCCGACAAGTTATTTCCCTTCCTCAGGAACGAGTTGTAGTGCCACAAAGCTGCATCAAGTTAGGGAACAAGAAAAACATGCTGAAAAAAGGTCCATAGAGACGGCAGAACAGTCTGCTAGGGCAAACAGTGAATTTATGAAATTTATTGAAGTTCTACGTCCAACACTTACCCTAGAGGCCAACCCATATTTTGATGAATATATGTCATCGATAATCTCTAGATATGGTATACCAGTTGATAGTTGTAGTGGAGGTTAGGATGATGTCCATCTTGATGATGATGATGGTGAGGAGTCTGATGCAGAAGAGGAGGTAGAGGAGGAGGGAGAGGTGGATGGAAAGGGTGAGGAGGAGGGCGAGGAGGAGGGCGTTGAGGATGGCGAGGATGAAGACGAGGGTGATGATGATGGTGATGATAGTGATGGTGATATAGGAAAAATTGTTCTGTTACATTTTTGACTAATATTACTGAGATTTGATGATTAATCTACTCTAGTTTTTGGTTTTATCTAGACCCATAGTATAGTATTGGAGTTGAGTTATTTTTATATACTGTATTTTTTCATGGATGTTGATGTCTTTTAGTCTTTGTGGTGTATCTTGAGCATTTTTAGAGAGTTTTTTGTGTTTAGAAACTCTCCAGATAACCCCTTCCTTCCTAGACCCTGGAAAACCCCCCTCCATTCTCCTTGGACCCCGGACAGCCCCCCGAATAGCCCCCCCCCCCCCCCCCCCCCACCCTCCTCCTTGGTCCCCGAACAACCCCCTAGATAGACCCCGGACAGCACCCCGAACAGCCCCCCACCGTCCTCCTTGGACCCCAGACAGCCCCCTGAACACCCCCCAGACAGCCCCCCGCACAGCCCCCACGCTCCTCCTTGGTCCCTAGACAGCCACCCAGACACCCCCCAGACACCCCCCCGGACAACCCCCACCCTCCTACCTGGACAACCAGACAGCCCACCACCCTCCTCTTTGATTTCACATGCCTTTTTTTATTTCTCTCATCATGTAATGTTATTTAGGATTATTCCATTTTTTTATGTCTTTAATTATATGAATGTCTTGGTAAGCTTATTATCTCATGCTCATCAAATGCATGTCATGATATGATTTAATTTGAATAAAAATACTTGTTTTAAATTCTCCATGTTATGTGAATTATGCCTTGTTTGACTAGGTTTACTTGTCAATTGTTAGGATAAGACATGTGTTACATGTTAAGGACTCATGGACGGAGTCGTCATGCTAGGGAATTTAGACATGAAATTCAAGGATGTATAATTTGGTTTCTAGGTGAGGGCTACCAAGACGGTTTCTATTACTCATGAGTGATATTGGTTCTATGAAGATAAACTAAGGACAATTTTGTTTTACAATATGGTAATACCATGCCTCATGTGTGGCACCACTCAAAATGTCTCAGGTTTATTTGAAATAGACAACATTTTAAGTGATAATAACAACGACCATACGGAAAACCGACAAAATGCATTCGGATAGTGTTGATACTTTAGTAAAGTAATCCATGGGTCATTTTTGACGTGTACGAGTCAACCTCGTCTAAATCCGAGGCGCGGTGTGTCCGGTAGCACTCTAACTGTGTCTCTTTTGATTAAAATTGATGGGATTTTAAGTGAAAAAAACAACTGGCATATGGAAAACTGACCAAACTCATTCATATTCTATTTATACTTTATCACAACGATCCATGGGTCATATGTGACGTGTACGAGTCAACCTCGGCTCAATCCGAGTCATAGTGTGGTCAGGATCACTCTATTTGTCTATCTTATGTTTAAAAAGGACAACATTTTAAGTTCATATGAAAAACCAACCAAACGGTTTCTGATTGTGTTGATACTTTAGTACAACGATCCATCAGTCTTATGTGACGTATACAAGTCAACCCTGCCTCAATACGGGCCACGGTGTGTCTGACACCATTCAAAGTGTCTCACTTTTGTTTGAAATGGATAACATTTTAAGTGAAAAGTACAACTGACATACAGAAATCTGACCAAACACATTCGGATTGTGTTAATAATTTAGGAAAATGGTCCTTGGGACATTTGTGACATGTACGAGTCAACCCCCGCTACAATCCGAGGTTCGGTGTGGCCAGAACCACTCAATGTGTCTCAGGTTTATTTGAAATGGACAACATTTTAAGTGAAAATAACAACCAGCCCACGGAAAACTGACCAAACGCATTTGGATTGTGTTGATACTTTAGAACAAATATCCATCGGTCATATGTGACATGTATGAGTCAAACCCACCTCAATTAGAGGCCCTTTGTTTCCGGCACCACTCAAAGTGTCTCAGGTTTATTTGAAATGGACAACATTTTAAGTGAAAATAACAACTAGAATACCGAAAACCAACCAAACACATTTGGATTGTGTTGATACATTAGTACAATGATCCATGAGTCATTTGTGATGTGTAAGAGTAAACCCTGCCTCAATCTGAGTCTTGGTGTGACCGGTACCACTAAAAGTGTTTCTCTTTTGTTTCAAAAAGACATCATTTTAAGGGAAAAGAACAACTGACATACAGAAAGCTGACCAAATGAGTTCGAATTCCATTTAAACTTTAGGTAAACGATCCATGAGACATATATGATGTGTATGAGTCAACCCATCCTCAATCTGAGGTGTGGTGTGTCTAGAACCACTTGAACTGTCTCTCTATAGTTTAAAATGGACAACATTTTAAGTGAAAACTACAATAGACATAAGGAAAACCGACCAAACACATTAATATTCTATTTAAACTTTAGGAAAACGTTCCATGAGTCATTTTTGATGTGTATGAGTCAACCCCACCTCAATCCCAGGCTAGGTGTGGCTTGAACCACTCAATGTGTCTTAGGTTTATTTTAAATGGACAACATTTTAAGTGAAAGCAACAACTGAAATATGGAAAATAGACTAAACGCATTTGGATTCTATTGAAACATTAGGACAATGATCCATGGGTCATATGAGACATGTACGTGTCATCCCAGCCTCAATATGAGGCGTGTAGTGGCTATCACCACTCGAAGTGTCTATCTATAGTTTAAAATGGACTTCATTTTAATTGAAAACAACAAGTGACATACATTAAACCGACCAAACACATTCGGATTTTTTTGAATATTTGGGAAAATGATCCATGGGTCATATGTGACATGTAAAAGTCAATCGCACCTCAATCTGAGTCACAGTGTGGACATGATCACTCTAAGTGTCTCCCTTTTGTTTAAAATTGACAACATTTTAAGTACATATGGAAAATAGACCAAATGGATTATGATTGTGTTGTTACATTAGCACAACGATCCATGGGTAATATATAACGTTCATGAGTCATCATCACCTCAATTCAAGGTGCGGTGTGTCCGGAACCACTCAAAGTGTCTCTCTTTTGTTTAAAATGGACCGGATTTTAAGTGAAAAGAACAACTGACATATGGAAAACCAACCAAACGAATTCGGTTTCTATGGAAAATTTAGGAAAACAATCCATGGGTCATATGTTCCATGTACGAGTCATCCCTACCTCCATCTGAGGTGTGGTGTGTCCAGCACCACTCAAAGTGTTTCTTTTTTGTTTCAAAAGGACACCATTTTAAGTGAAAACAAGAACTGACATACAGAAAACCAAACTAACAAATTCAGATTCTGTTGAAACACGAGGAAAATGATCCATGGTTCATATGTGACGTGTACGAGTCAACCTCGCCTCAATTAGAGGCATGATGTGGCCATCACCACTCAAAGTGTCACGTTTATTTGAAATGGATAACATTTTAATTAAAAACTACTCGCCTACGGAAAACTGACCAAACACATTTGAAATGTGTTGAAACCTTAGAAAAATGATCAATGTGTCATATGTGATGTGTCTGAGTGAACCCCTACTTAATCCAAGTCATGGTGTGGTCGTCCCCACTCAATGTGTCTCAATTTGTTTGTGAAATGAAAAACATTTTAAGTGACAATAAATTACATACGGAAAACCGACCAAATGATTTCAGAATATGTTGATACTTTAATAAAATGATCCATGGGTCATTTGTGACATGTATGAGTAAACCCCTCCTCAATATAAGGCACGGTGTGGCTGGTATCACTCCATGTGTATGCATTCTGTTTAAAATGGACATTAACTCTACAAAAAAAACACATTTAAATGTGTATGTTTAAATGAATTATGTATGTTTATATTTATGTTATGAATTATGATTTAATTCTGGATGTGTATAGTTCCAAAATCATTATATGTTAAATGTGTATGAATTTTTTTTTATATGTATGTGTTTGTTGGTTATTGCAGGTACAAGGAGATTTGAGAATTACTAGTGCTGTGCAAATTGCAGGCTGTTGTGTAAATTGCAGGTTGCGGTGCAATTTTCATAGCATAGCCTATGCCAACAATTTCAAACTGTTGGCATAGGATTCATAGAAAGTTTTTACCAATGGTTCAAAGAGAACCATTGGTAAAAATACATTCCCAATGGTTTTAGAAACCATTGGGAACCATGGGAAAAGGTTGGTTTTCCCTTCGGTTTAGGGGAAACTGTTGAGAAAAACCTTTCCCAACGGTTTAGGGGAAACTGTTGGGAAAAACATTTCCCAACGGTTTAGGGAACCGTTGGGGTAGGCTAATATTTCCAACCTATCCCAACGATTCTATGTAAACTGTTGGGAAAAGCTATCCCAATGGCTTACTCACTAACGGTTCACAGAACCGTTGGTATAATGTATACCAACGGTTTAGAACCGTTGGTAAATCCTTCTTTTCCAATAGTGGTAATCTGTACGTACGCACGAGCGAAAATATCATTATATTGATGGTGAAATCGTATGTAATTGGATTTTATATCATATATACAGAATAATTAACTTGTTATATTTATTATTTACATCAGTTATATTCATTATTATACCCATCCAAATAATTAAGTGTTTGAATAGAAAACTACACCACGACGTGGAGACGGTAAGCTGTACGTACTCACGTATCGTGACTTTGTCATTTATAGGATGGATAGAATAACTAATATTGTTTTAACATATTTATAATAACATCATAGTTTGTATGAGGTATTGGATTTATAATTTTGGTGTGGAAACAACAATGAAATTGGAAGTTGAAGAAGAAAAGAACTTGAAAGAGGGTGGTGAAATTATTACCTCTTTTTATGGTGTTTCATTTTGAGTTGATCAAAAGGGATTCCTAGGATGAATTTATGATACAATTAAGGGCAATAGGTTGATTTGAGGTATTTTCGGAGGATACTTGGTCCGGTTTTGGCCAAGACAGATGGCTTTGGAGGTTTTATTTGGAGAGAAGGGTAAGTGCCCTTTTATAAGAGGGGTGAGGGTCACGTTAGGAGAAGATTAAAATATTAATTTATTATAAAATAATATTCGGTTTATAATGGATCCAAAATAATTTATTTCGTGACTTAAGTTGTTACGGGTCTAAATCCTTTCAACCAACAGGTTTTAGATAGGGTTTGGTTACCATTTTAACCTTATCTTCTAGATTTAACTCTAAGTTAAATAGTTTAACATTTACCGTGTATTCTTGTATTCATACACTCTATAGATAATAAACATACTCTAAGATTCCAAGAGAACATAAAGTGGTTAATTAATGACATATTTAATATTATTTAATCCCTTTTGCTGAACCTTAGATTATTGGGAATATTATATCAACCAATAATATTGTATTTGTTTTAAAAGTTAATTTATGTCAATTTTGACACTATTTTGTATTTTGTTTTTGTAAAAGTAATGAATACTTAATTACTTAGAAAAATATACATTGAATAAACCCTAACATGTAATATTCAACTAGAAAAATCTTGGATGTCATAAAACATTGAAATTATATTTATTTTAATATTTATAATACCATTTATTTGATTCATTCATTAATAAGATAATTACTCCATCATCATTGTGTCCTAAATAAATTTAATTATTTAATGTATAAAAATAAAAAAAAACTATCATGATTTATTAAATCTTTTTATATTTCTAATGAATGTTGATAGACAAATTTATATTACGTATAACCCTACATTAAAAATTGTTTAGTTGATAAACATTGAATTTAATACTTTTAACTATTTTTTAAATAAAGTAATAATAAATGTACTAATCTAATCCAAGTGGGCCTAAAGGATAATATTTTATTCCTAAGGTTGATTTTGGTCCAATTACACATTTCCAATAGAATTAGGACATGTTTTAGGGTAATTATAATATCATTTTTACCTTTAATTACCCTATTTACTTTTAACCATGCTAAAAAAATAGTCAGAAGTCACTATTCACCAAAATTTATTTTCATCTTATTGATTCAAATTTTACAAACTAATTTCACCCTTTTATCTCAGATTTTTGAAATTCAACTCATAGAAGTGGTAAAATTATGTTTTATGCAAATTTGTTAATGTGCCTAGAAGGTAGCTAAAAGAGGTTAAAAAGTCCAACAGAATTTTATACATCAAATTTTATAATAAAATGAATTAAATAAATTACATTGAACTTATATAGGAATTATATATCTACTTTTACTTAAAATAAATTTAAATAAAATATATAATTATTTAAATAAAAAGTCAGGTTTAAATAATAATGTAGTATTTTTCACTATTCATCAAAAATTTAATGTTTTTAGAAAAATACCAAATATTCACCCAAAGATAATTTTGATATTAAGAATTCAAAAATAATTTCTATTTTACGATATTGAAAACATAAAAGTGTGATTTATTAATTTAAAATTATTTTCTGATGTTAAAACCAAAAAAGTGTGTTTTTAAAACATAAAAACTATCAAAAGATTGACATGTGTTTATGTAAAATTTAAATGTGAAATTACTCATAATGACCTATATTTTATTAAATTATAGAAATAAAATCTAATTATACATAAAAACCATTCTAATTCATAATGTAACACTATAAATTATTTCGATTGAGAAAGTTGTTTTTAATTAAAACATAGTATATTTCACTATTCGTCAAATTATGAAAGTTATCAGAAAAGTACCAAAAATTTATCCAAAATAAATTTTTATGTATAAATTCTTAAGAATAATTTAATTTAATTTAATTGAATATATAAAGGTGTCAAATATTGGTTTTAAAAAGGGTTCTCTATTAAAAGGCGGTAAAGTTTCATTTTTTAAATAATAGTTCATTTATCTGAAAAAATGAATTTGTTCTTATATTATGGCTAAGAAACACATGATATGGATGTTAAAATTATATAAATCATATAAGATTCAAAATACAGTTAATACAATTCATAACCAATTTTTGAATGGCTAGTTTGGTAAGTTGTGCTGTGCTCGAACTCTGTGTTGCATGTAGCGCAAGCTATTAAATTTCATTTATGAGATAACGTACTATGAAATCTTGGAGTGTTACAATATATCTATCTCCTATGAACCTAATGACCAACTCACATGCTCTTCTTTTTTTCAATTCTTAAATCAACACAAATTTCTCTTCATATTTTTTTCATTGGATATATATTGCTAAATAGGAATGCATAATATTCATTATTTGTCTTATCCTTCATTTAAAATCAACATTATTCATAATAAACAAATATAATATTGAATTTTATGTCCCAAAAAACTTGTATATTTACTTTATATGAAAATAACACTACCAGGTCATTGTCTCTCCTCTTGTAATAATTATATGCAATAAATTATCAAAACTATATATAAATTTATAATTATTGTAATATAGTCATATTTTTTTTCAAAACAACATTATAACTCACATATTTCTCTTTGTATATATTTTCAACTCATATCCTTATTTTTAAGTTGGCCTTTTTTTAAATACATCGTGCATTTTATTCATGGTATTTCAATTTATACATTTCATCATTGGATATTTTTTATTTAAAAAGGCATGATACTTTGAATGATTTTAAATGAGTTATGAACAATTATGATCATTATATTAATTATCCATTACATTTTTGATTTTTTTTCACAGAATCTGGATAAAAAGACTACAACTAATGTCCAAAATTGTAAAAAGACTACAACTAATGTCCAAAATTGTAAAAAGACCCAATAATATATGCATGATAGATTTTTTTTGCATGAGAAACATATCTTCAAGGCCCATAATCTCTTCATGATAACAAAAATAACTTTTGGTTAATAGAAATATATTATTTTTATTAGAATATTCATACATACAATAAATATAATATTTCCATAATTTCTTGTGAGTCACAAAAAATATCTTACACATGATAAAATTTTCTTACCCATGAAAAATATATTGCATACAGAATACGATACATCATGGGATATTATAATTAGGAAATTTTTTATCCTAACTCGAACATTTTGACAGCTACCTTAAGTCATAGTATCACTTAAATATTTCTCAAAATTATTTATAAACTCTTCCAAACTTTCATAAGTCATATATCTCACATGGTAATAATTATTTCATCAATGTTTTATTAAAATTAATGTATTGGAAAAAAATCCAACGCACTAAGCATACCCACACCTATATTCGTACCATCATTTAAAAAAATCTCTTTAAAATATGAAATTCTGGTGGAACATCATCAATTTCAAATCATAGAATCATTTTTATTGATGTTTAATAAATTCTCCCTAGATATTTTTATTGTCAAAATTATTAAATTCAAGACCTGGTAATGACATCTTACAACTATCTAAGTTAATGTAATATGTAACCACCCTTGGTTTATTCTTAATACACCCATGAAAGACACAAATACCAATTTAATTATGATACAGTTTATCTTGGCATTTATTCTTAAGTCCAAACAACATGAATTAGGGTTTGTGGTCTATGATTTGTAATTTTTAAACTATATATCTTAACATGGGTTTCCATTTTAGGTTTTTGAATACTTAAAGGTGTGGTCAAAAACCACACTCTATTTTTTTCACTCGCTATACCTACCTCTATGAGTTAATAAATAAATTCTACCTAGTTTTAAATGTTTCATCTTAATTTTATTATTTCTCACACTAATAGATCAATATCATGTGTTAGTGAGGGGATAACCTATAATGAAATGAGTCCCATATATTTCAAGTTGTTATGCCTATATATGCATAAAATACTACAGTATAATAATTTGGTTCAATAGATGGATTGAGGAAAAATAGAATCATATTAGGCTACACTCAATAAAATTAAATTAAATTAAATATCACGTATACATTATAAATATTTAAATATATTACACTATAAAACATTCATTGAATAATAGGGAGTAAGGGAATATATAAAACATTTAAATAGAGATCCTAACTCCCCCCCCCAAATTTTGATAATATTACTCCCATCATTAAAGTCATCGCGAATGAATCCCATTAATTAGATAAATCATTCTTATTCTTACCAGTACAATATGTTCTTTATTTGTGTCCAATTATCTATTTGGACTTAAATCCTCCTCTTCTGTAGTTTCATTTGGAAACTATTGTAACTTATGGACATGTTTCACAAGAATAATGGATCACTTATTTGTGGTATAATAAATTCTATCCTTATTAATACTTTATTTAGACACTCAATCACAAGATCTCTAATGATCCTCTCTTTCCTAAACCTTTCAACAGAAGGGTTTTTCATCTACGCATTCGTAATTCATTAAATAAGTTTATTTTGTGGGAATATTTTTTTAAACTCTTTTATTTCATGTTATCCATGTGGAAATGAGATGGAATTCAACTCCCTTCATCCCCTTCTTGACCATTACTTGAAATCCCCATTCTAGTGATATTGATTTAGAATATGTTAATAAGTTTAAAAATTAATAAATCATTTTTTATCAATTTAGGATACATTTAAGGGTGTATGTAATCTCGATCCTATAAAAATACTACATTTGATGGTCAAAAACATTTACAACATTAAAACTATAAAGCATTGGTTATTTTCATTAAAAAATAATAGGATGTAAGGCTATTATTTGGTCTTCCTTACTCAATGTAATTGTGTAATTATGAAATTAAAAACATAGTGTATTTTAATATATAGAGTGTTGGAAGGGAATCATAGTGTGAATTACATTTCTACATTATATTATCATTGGAATTTAAATTAAATTATTTATAAGACACAACATTTTTAGGTGATGTAGTCTTGAGATTCTCGGTAATGTTAAATTAGTATAAAAACATGTCTAGTTGTAATGTAGGGTTATGATAGTGTGATAAGTCATTCTCATATTGTATTTTCAGGTAATATTTAGTAGCTTGTGCATTCTCCAGAGAATTTTCTACAATAATTGATGTCTCAGGATATATCACGTGCATTATTTAACCTAAACAACAATAAAATTGTCTAACATAAACCATGTGTCATAAAATATGATAATTTTTATAGAATTAAACACATTATAACAAGATAAAATATTATTCTCAAGGCATCCAAAATGTTTTAAAACTCTTACTCAACTATAATATTTAAAATAAAAATACTGAAAATAATACTGAATAATATATTAAAAATGAATGAAAATTGAAAAAAATCTAACTAGTCCATGCCCAAAATATCATCAAAATGTTTTATATAATGGTAGAATAAATTCCAAATATTTCTATAAGTGCTCACCATGATGGAATAAGAATGATATTTCTTAACCCTTTCTATTAATTTACGTATGTTTTAATTAATTATATATGGATTTTATGATATATACACTTTTAATTTCAAGATATATGCAAGATAATCATATATAACAGAGTGAGAACTTCAGATATCAAGTAAATCACAAAACAATGTAGATGATATTATTATAATATATCAAATAATAAAATGTGCCTCACTACCATAAATCATATAATTTAAAAAAACTATAATATGTCTTTAGGCTGACTCTAATCTTGGAGCCCCTACCTAGATAAAAGTTTATTCATCTACAAACCCAATATCCCTCACCCACTGTGAGGACCTGGACCCATATGCCACAAAATGGGTGCCCTGAGCCCAGTGGGACACAAGGCCTCATGCGCATCTTCTTGATTTCCATAGGATTATGACTATCACTGAGGGCCTAGGTTGTGTTCGTGGGAAGACTATTCCCTCATTAGCAGAGTGTAGCACAATGAAAAGAAATATAATGGAATAGTAAACTGCTGAATCAATATAATTGATATAAATAAATAGTGGAAGAAAACTGATTGCAACAGATAAATGAGAATAATAATAATAATTGTATCAACTGGAATAATAATGATGAAATTTAATGTGACTAGAAAACTGGAAAACATTGATACAAAACAATAGGCATAACTTTTTCCACAAATTAAAATAAAGAAAATACTACTCCAAGCATAATGATATCCAACTCGGTCATCTGCTATCAAGATCTATCCCAATATCATGCAATCATGTATTGAAAGTTTTATGCTACCCTTTATCAATACTTGCGACCATATAATATACTCTGGGTACCAAACAACGCCCAGAAAGGGTGTGAGATAAATATAAGTGGGCCACCACCAATGGTGTCTATAAAATATGGCCGATGAAGTGGAATATATAATTGTGCTTGTATGCATATATAAGTAATTCAAGCATTAAAATATAACTGAATACCCAAGTACCTACTTCATCCCTTGGCTGGTGTCTGAAAAAGTAACATGTTCATTAATTAATTAATTTTTGTTTAATGTAAATAGGTCACTTAAAGCATGCCCATCACTAACATCACATTATGATAGTATAATTAGTAAATAACCCGAGACATAACATGTAAACCTTAAAAATATATCTAGTGAGGGAGTTCTAGGTTAAAAACCAAGGTAACATAAATATAGAGGAAAGACAACTCAATAGTATCTGAGTCTAGCTAAGGGGTAATATTGTAATCCAAGGATCGTATTCTAAGGTATTCCACAATAAGGTTCGTACCCAGTCCTAGGTGATAGATGAAGGAAAAATGGAGCTAAGAAAGGATAAGACCCTATAGGATTTCACCATGCCACCTACTAGTTAATGATGGATCTAAGGAGTGTATCTAAAGTATCATGTATTAATGAAAGGGACACTATGTAAGTATACTGGGAATTCAAGGAATAAAAAAAACCAATGTCTAGGTGGGTATCAACCTAAGAAGACAATATCCTTGAATTGGAAAGGAGTACCTAAGACCCAAAGTTTTCTCCTCTCAGAATCAAAGGGGAGCTCGAGTCTGTCCACTATTATTTGATATTTCAATCATGTAGTATTTCATTTGGTTCAAGTATTTACTTCTATTAGTGTGGATAGGTCAAGTAGAGTTACAAAAATTTTTTTAGAGGTCAAACCCTTGCCTCTCATTAGTGTGCATAGGCCAAGTAGTGTTGCAACCATTTAATCAAGTCTTAATTAACCATTACAGAATGTTAAATTATTGAGACTCAATATTCTATCTACCATTAACATGGAAAGTGGTGCTATAGACATGTAACCTTTATTCAATCTCATTTTTCAAGACCATGTTATATACTTAGTATACTTTCCATTTAACTTTCACATTTAATAATCTTTTGGAATCACTTACCTTACGCGGGTCAATTGGTGAGAATACCTGGTATATGCTATTATACAGTTCTCATTAATAACAAGTCATTTATTATAATAAATCTCACCTTTAGTAAGTCTAAGAAATGGTACACCTGGAAAGTGTCTCAAATGATTAAAAAAACTAAAAACTCAATTATGGAATAACCTTTGACATGAGTCAGATTGAGTTGTGGGTGTAACCACTAAAAAATAATCACATATTTGGAGAGAGAATAACCATACGATTCTATCATGTATAATCATAGAATGTAATTTTATGTAATGATCCCTAATGGAATCAATGGTCCCCACACGAACATTCAAAAATCAACAAACATTAAGGAAACGCTATAGACCACCCACTTTAGTGTTGTACGATCCATCTTTTCTGCTATCAGATTTTGATTTCCTCATATCAAATTAGGCCTAAGAAAAATTGAAAAATAGTCACATGGAGATATCTATGTTGAGGGAAAATAGAAGAACAATGGATAAAGAGGACTCAAGTACATAACATTGTGCATCAAACGTGACAAACATAATCTTGATCAGATGTCAAACAAAGTATTTCTCTGGATTCCAAGTTTAGATCATCGAAAAGTCCCAATTTGAAAGGGAAATTGGTCAATACCACATATTCCTTGATTTGGGAAGAATGAGTGACATAATTAGATCATTAAGGGAAAAATAGATATTTATCCATAAAATTAGTATGTGCACAGTTTGTCTCCATAGTTTTTCAAACCGTGTGCAAACCATGCGGAACGGATCTTCCTGAACAGATTAGTCTATACAGTTTGTCAAACAGTGTGCAACCCATGCACGTTTACCTGGGACAAAGGGGTTCTTACATGGTTAGGTTGCACGATTTTGTGCCAATCATGCGATGTGTCTTTGTCTGAAGAAACATGGTCCGAACGGTTTTCTCAAAACCATGCACAAAGCTTGTTTTATCCAAAAAATATGGGTTCCGGGCTCTAAACTATCCCTATACTCCCTCAGAACCAATACTAACTCATTAAGAATCCATATTAGGTCCAAAGTAAATATTTATACCAAATAATAAAGGATATATACCTGATTAAAAACCCATGTTCTTATAGTCTTCCCCCCATAAAAGGACTCGCCCCTGAGTTCACCCTCCAAGATTAATGAAACATTGTCTGAGAACAACTCTTTCCACTAATCATGTACATCAGATCCCCTCTCCCACATCTGGTCCTATACTCAGTCGTGCTACCATATCACCCGTACGAGATGGACAAAATTGCCTCAGAGAACGTTTGTGATTCAGGCAACGATGCATACTGGATACTCCTCAAAGGTAGCATCAACATTTAATTAAACTTCCTTAGGATCAAAGGTATGCGATGCGTCAAATGATATTAGAAAAGATGTGAGATTTAAAATATGTCAGGAATAGAATGGAACCCTTAAGGTAGTAGCAACATATAAGACACTGACCCAACTCTCTCTATAATTTTAAACATCCTGATGTAATGAGGCGAATTATTTCTCTACTTCTGTAACCATATATGCCCTAGCCTGGGTGATACCCAAAAGAAAACACGACCCCCACCTCAATTTTATGATTTCTTCATAAGCGATCAGTATAATATTTCTATCTAGACTGAGCAGTAGTCGTAATATTTATGTTCAGTTGAGCCTGTTCTGATGTCTCATAAATGAGATAAGGATCTAGTAGTGTTGCCTCACCTACCTCTTACCATCACAAGGGTGAACTGCATGGCCTACCATATAAGACCTCAAAAGGATTCATCTGAATCATCTCCCAAAAACTATTATTATAGGAAAACACTATGATAGGGATATACTTCTTCCATGAACTGGAAAAATTAAGGACTCATGCTCAAATCATATTCTCTAGAAAATATATCTTTTGTTCTGATTTTCCATCGGTCTGAGGGTGAAAATACATTCTTAGAAGAACTTGAGTCCCCATATCTTTCCATAACCATTTCCAAAAAAATGAAGTGAAACGAGAATACCTGTCAAAAAAGATAGTATGTGGATCCCTTTTCTTGTCATACGATCTCACAAAAATATTTTCTTCATAACTCATCAACTAATAAATTCTCTTAAATAAAAATGATGTTGGATGATTTCATTAGTCGGTCAATGACTACCCTTATATCATCACTACCCTTTGGAAACCTAGGTAATACAACTAAGAAATTCATAGCAACATCTTCCCATTTACATTATGGGATTGGAAGCGGATGTAACAAGCTTGCAGGTCTTTGGTGCTCTTCCTTCAACTACTAACAGGTGGAACACCGAGTGATTAAGCCTGATATCTGATGTTTCATTCCAGGAATCTAATACTGGAGTCGTATATCCCGATACATCTTTCAGATTCTGGGATGACCTACCCACTGAGTTGTGTTGGACTCTCTCATCAACACCTATCTCATAACTGGAGGAACCAAGATATGTCCTCTTAGATACGGGATGTGTTCTCTATCCACAAACCAATTCAGAGGTGGGTTATCTCATGGTATATTTTCATAGAGATCCAATAATTCAGGATTTGAAAACTGCCTACTCGTCACCTTCTCAAAGAGAAAAGAAGAAACTGTTAAGGTTGATAGGTATGAATGCTAGTGACTATCATGAAACTTCTGATAAAGTTAAAAATAGAGGTTCATTAGCATACATTCTTTATTGTCTTCTTATACAACCTAGGTTTTAGTTTTCTGAATCAGTGCATCAGCAGACGCATTTCCATTTACATATGTATAGGCAAGCTCAAAATCAAAGTATAATATATATTTGGCCCATCTCTGCTCTTTGTGGTTCAAGTCATGCTAATAAAAGATATAATTTGGGAATTTATGATCTGTATACACCAAAACGTATTCAGACAACAAATAATGTCTCCACCAACATAAGGCATGGACAAATACTGCTAGCACAAGGTTTTGCATCAGTTAATTTCTTTCATGAGATCTCAACTGTAGAGATACTTATGCAACGAATTTGTCTTCCTACATCAACACTAATCCTAGGACAATTCTTGATGCATCACAGAAGACGATATAACCTTTTCCATGTTCTAGAAGAATCATAATCGGCGTCGATACAAGCCTCCCTTTTAGCTCTTAAAAGTCATTCATGCATGCATCTAGATGTAGGACCTTGACACCCTTCTTTTTAAGACCATTAAGAGGTGAATAAATATTATAAGTCATGTCTGAAACACATGTAATACCCATATATCCCCATGAATTTTAGTATATCAAAATAATTCATGGGATGCTCCTAAGAAACTACCGAACTAACCTTTTTAGGGTCAACAGTTACTACTGATTATGAAATAATATTCCCTAAGAAGTGGACCTTTTTAATCTGAAAGTCACTCATAGAAATCTTGGCATAAAGCATATGATATCTCAGTGTACTCAAAACATTATCAAGATGTTTGGCATGGTCCTTATGAGTGCGAGAATATAACAAGATGTCATCCACAAAGATCACAACAAATGAATCCAATTAGGGGTGGAAACCCTATTCATAAAATCCAAGAAAATGGTAGGACTATTTATAATACTGAACGGAATAACAAGATACTCATACAGACCATACCTGCAATGAAATGTTGTACGAGGTATGTCTGATGGTCTGACTCACACCTGATGATAACCCAGTCTCAGGTCAATCATAGAGAACTCCTTTGATCCTCAATGTTATTCAAATATATCAACTATTCCATAAAGTGGATACCGGTTCATGATTGTAGGATGGTTCAAATTTCTATAATCCATGCATAGAAGAATAGTTCAATCCACCTTCTTAGAGAAAATCATGGGTGAACCCCAATATGATGCACTAGTCCATATAAAGCCTTTGGACACTAGGTCATGTATCTACCGCTTAAGCTCATGAAGCTTAGTAGGTTTCATCTTGTATGGAGGAATGGAAACTAGAGCTGCTTCTGGAATAAGCTCAATTTTAAACTCCACCACTCACTTATGATGTAAGATAGAAATGTCATCAATAAAAACATCCCTAAAATCATCAACTACTGGTGGGAAATCAGTTTGATGAAAACCCTGATCCTCCATGTAATGATTTTCAATCTGGGAGGCCACTTCACCTATCCCATGATGATTCGGTCCAACTATCCCAGCCTAGACACCCACTCACCCTTGAAAATATAACTATTTCCTTCTGGTGATGTAAAAAAGACCCTATGGCGATAGTAGTCTACAAAGGAGTGAGAGTGAACTAACCAGTCCATCCCTAGAATGATATCAAAGCCCATAATCTCAATAATAAAGAGATTCCACAAGAAAGGGTAACTGCCTACCTCAAGGGGATAATCCCTATACTGGCGTATGTCCTCCATCCATATTCCAAACAGTGTATCGAAGGTCATTACACCATAGTCGTACTGTATATCTAGTCTAAGACATTCCAAAAGAGATACAGAAATAAAATAGTTTGACGCACATGTATCAAACTATGTAGAGACAATAGTAGAGGCTACTAGAATAGTACCTTGTACTGTATATGGTCACAAATCCTGATCCTCAGGTATCGGCTATAGAGCATGAAACAGACCTGATCCATGGCCATATGCAACAGATGGACTACAATGATCATGATTGCTATGTTGGTGCTACTGGAGATCAGGGTTCAGACTACCACAACCACAACCTCCTCCTCATCCAGACCTTCTAGTTCTATCCAAAATCTCTGCTTGATGTGCCACAAAAGAACTCGCTTCTATAGGTGGAGATGATGATGAACCTTTTCCACTTGAATCTGGTGTAACGATCTTGAAAAAGCACTGAATTTGACCCATAAGGCCACAATCTCGGCACTCCATAGGGTCTCTATCACACTAAGGATTATTATTCCCTAGTCTTCCACACAGATTACACACTACAGAGATATCAAATTGGATAATCTAGCTTCCACTGACCTAAATAAAAACCTCAATGGAACGTTTCTTTCAACTAGAAGAACTATTGGCCTAACACGACACTGATCCTTTAAATTTGGTTCTTGCACCATCCCTCAAGTTATGCTCAGTGATAAGGGATTGATCAGAAATAGTAGAAAATTTAGAAATGTGAAAGACATTCACCAATGTTTGGATGGCATACTAGAGACCATCCTCAAAAGATCTATCATGTGAAAGCTCATCACTATCAAGAAGCCTTGTAAAGTGATGTAAATCAGGGAAAGATGATGAATATTCCATAATATACATAGAACCCTACTTGAGATGCATGGAATATTTGGCTATGTCAGCTCTTAGTGCCTGAGGAAATAACTTATCCTAGAAGGTAGTCTGGAAGTCAACCTATAACATGCCCGGATGATTACTGGCATAAGAAACCACATCCCACCAGCACTTTTCGGAATCCCGATGAATGTATGTATCAAACATGAATCTCTACTTTGGAGGTATTTACATATGCTCAATGATAAAGGAATGACCTCTAGCCAAGACATAGCAGCCTAAGAACTGCCATCACCTAAAAAAGTAGAAGGCTTTTGTTGTTGGAACTCGTGGGTTAGATCATAAATCATAGGTGCAACCCATGAAGAACCTTGCATGGACTGCATGAGATGTAAGAAACTGTCACAGACCTAAGCATCACTGATCATATCTATTACAACAGGTGGTTCTTCAAGTGGAACTCTAGGATGTAAAACTAGAGGATCAGGGCCCACCATGTCTAGAGCATGATCGTCACCACTTTCTTGGAGAATGATACAAGGAAGTCATGGATGAATTGATCTATAAATTCCAAGAAAACACCTTATAAAAATCATAGAAGAAAGGATGCAACATCACTAACAGATGACAAATGTAAGAAAACTCACTACCCATGGCATACAACCCTGAACTACCTTCTTATATGGATAGGTATTGGTAAGTTCTTAATTATTATATTCATGTCATTTCGTAGTTAATTTAATGTTTCGCTCCTTTTCCTTTCAAAAACATGACAAGGTGTGATAAAGATGTGAAACTAATTCGTTTTTTATTTCAAGATTCACTTCATAATGGATAGCCATTTTTGATGAATCAGTTCCCATACACCTCATGAATTGAGACATGCAATCACTCAATTGAAACCAAGAGCAATACAAGTACAAGAATCTATCACAACATCACTCCACAATCACAATAAAATCATGCAATGAAAAGTTGTGAAATGCACCTATATGACATATAAATATGCTGGACATGTGAATTATAGGTTCCTATAATGATTCATGTAGCAATGATCATTTCCATCATATCATTGAGCCAGGGATGAAATAAATCCTAAAATAGATAAATAATCAACAACACCATATAGAATGCGAGTCACCCAATGGTGAAATAATATCAACTTTAATTGGAAAAATAGAACAAAAATTTCATTTTGGGTAACTTGGATTTTACCTTGAACATGGGTTCATGACACCCAAGAACGACTTATGAAAATGTCTCAAGCATTAATATTCTCTAATATATTGTCTCCCAATAGTAAAGAAAGAAAAGAAACCACCTCAGATACAACTTTGTGATGACCCGGACCCATATGCCACTTAACGTGTTCTCGTAGCCGAGTGGGACATATGGGATCAAGCACATATTCTTTAAAGCTAGAGGATTCTAACGTGAAGCAAGGGCCAAGGGTGTGTCTGTGGGAAGACTATTCCCTCATTAGCAGAGTGCATCATAGCGGATGGAAATATAAAAGAATAGTGAACTACAGAAGCAATATAATTGATATAAATAAACAACGGAAGAAAACTGATTGCAATAGATAAATAAGAATGACAATAATAATTCTATCAACTAAAATAATGATGATGTAATTTCATGTCAATAGAAACTAATAAACATGGATACAAAATAATAGGCATAACATGTTCCACAAATGTAAAAGAAAACAAATACTACTCCATGCATCCTGAGATCCAACTCGACTAGATGATATCGAGCTCCATCCTAGCAGCACACAATCAAGTATTGGAATATGTATTATTCTCTTTGTCAATACTTGTAACCATGTAATCTACTCTGGGTACCAGATGATGCCCAGAGATGTTATAAGATAAATCCCAATGGGCCACCACCAATGGTGTCCATAACATTTTTCCTGTGAAAGGGAATATAGCAGTGTGTAGGAATTTATATATAAGTAATGAAAATAGTAAAATATAAAAAATACCCAAGTACCCACTTCAAAACTCAGCTAGTATCTGAAAATGTAAGCAGTTCAATTATAAATAAATTACCATTTAATGATAATATGTCACATGAGGCATATCCAACACTAACATCTCCTTGTGATAGTATTAGTAGTGACGGTTATAAAACATAACAAGGAAACCTTAAAGAGATGCCATGTGAGGGAGTTCGAGGGTAAAAAACAAGGTAACATAAATCTCACAGAAAGCTAAATCAGCAGTATCTGAATCTAGGTAAGGGGTAAGAGTTTAATACAAGGAGAATAATCCAAGGCATTTCACAATAAGGCACCTACCGATTCCAAGGTGATCGACCAAGGTAAAATGGGGCTAAGGAAGGACTTGGCCCTATGGGCTTTCACCATGGCACCAACTAGACAATGCTGAATCCAAGGAGTGTATTGGAGGTATCATGTAATTATGAAAGTTACCCTATGGTAGTATACCAAGGATATGAGTAATAGATAATAACTGAAGTCTAGGTGGGTATCAACCTAAGAAAACCATATCCTTGAATTGGATTGGGGTTACCGAGATCCAAGGTATTCTCCTCTCAGAATCCAATGTGAGATTGAGTCAGTCTATTCCTATTTGATATTGTAATCATGTAGTAATTCATTTGGTTCAATTATTTCCTTCAATTAGTGTGGATAGGTTAATTTGAGTTTCAAAATTTTATTTTTAGTTCCTAGCCTTGTCTTCTATTAGTGTGGATATTCCATGTAGCATTACAATAATTTAATCAAGTCTTAATAAACCATTTATGCATATTTAATTATCGAGATTCACTCTAATACCTTTCATTAACATATAAAGGGGTTCTATGAACATGTTTCCATTATTCAATCTCATTTTTCAAGGACATGTTATATCCTTAGTATACATTCTATTTCACTTTTCACATTTAATAATCTTTTGGAAGCACTTACCAAAGGCGGGTCGAGTGGTGAGAATACATGGTACATGCCATTATGAAATTATCATTAATAAAAAGCCATTTCTTATAAGAAGGATCATCATTATGATGTTCTAGAAAAGGTACACCTGAACTGTGGCTTAAATGTATCAAAACACTAAAAACCCAATTATGTCATAACCTTTAACCTGAGGCGGATTGAGTTGTGGGTGTAACCGTTAATAATAATTCACATATTTGGAGAGATCATAACCACAAGATTATATCTAGTATAATCATGGGATGTAAATTTAAGGAATGCTCCTTGATGAAATCGGTGAGCCCCACATGAACATTCAAAAATCAACGAACTTTAGTGAAAAGTTATAGACCACCCACCTTAGGCCTGTACAGTTCTTCTCCTCCTGTATCGGCCCTTGATTTGTATCGAATCAGAGTAGATATAAGAAAAGTGATGAAATTATCACACGGAGATATCTAGGTTTAGGGAAAAGGATAATAACAATGTCTAAAGAGGGATCGAGTACATACTGGTGTGCATCCAACTTGACAAACGAAAGCACGATCAGATGCCGATTGAAGGAGATCTCTTGATTCCAAGTTCAGATCATCAAAAAACTCAAATTGAGAGGGAAATAGTTCAATCCCACATATACTCAGACAAGGGAAGAATGGTGACTTAATTATATCATTAAGGGAAAAACTAAAAATTTATCCTGAAAATTATCATGCGCACAGTTTTTTCGCACGGTTTGTCAAACCATGTTCAAACCATGCGGAATGACTCTTTATAAATGGTTTGGTCCGCATGATTTGTCAAAAAATGTAAAACCCATGAACATTTACCTGGTAAAAAGGGGTTCTTTCATGGTTAGGTTACATGTCCATGCACCAACCGTGCGATGAGGCTCTATCCAAAAAAACATGGTCCACACGGTTTGCACTAAACCATGCGTAAAGCCTATTTTCTCAATAAATATTTGTTCTAGGCTT
Organism: Viscum album; assembly: GCA_963277665.1. Taxonomy (NCBI): domain Eukaryota; kingdom Viridiplantae; phylum Streptophyta; class Magnoliopsida; order Santalales; family Viscaceae; genus Viscum; species Viscum album. The sequence continues at coordinate 242,246,795 of OY728166.1, forward strand.
CGAACAAGCCCCAAACACCCTCATAACCTTTACTGACTCATTAAGAATCCATATTAGGTCCAAAGTATATTTTTAGAACCCAAATTAAAGGATCTATACAAGGGTGAAAAATCGGGTTCTTACACCCACTTCCCCTAACAAATCTATCATAAGGTGGTTGACAGCCTCCTATAATCAGCCTCCCTTATTGGGTACATGATATCTATGTTTTCCTAGATCATTGACCAATAATTTTTAATATATCAGTATAATTGAATATATATATATGGTTATACCAGAAGTATAAGTTACACAATTTTTCCACAGAATTATAGTTTTTCAATGATGAACAAAATTATCACAATGATTATATAAAACTAGTGGTATTTCTAAACTCAAAGTAAAATAAATAAAAACAGCATATTCTCTATTAAGATATACACTCCATCTCATAATTCTCAACAAAATCTTCCCTCCTTTTTGAAATTTCAAATTAGTGTTGTGTTCCAGAGGAGATCTACCTTATCTAACACTTAATTTCAAACCTATTTCATCTAGTAATTATTTATTTATAACATCTATAAATTTAGAATGACTAAAATTTATCCCTAAGTCTTGAAATGGTTCAATAAATCCCTTATAAAACTACCTAGAATTATATTCCTCATCAAAACATAGGTAATGAGAAAAGGAAGTAGGTTAATAAATCTATTATCACATTATATCACTAACATCATTCCCTGAGGAATCTCTATAAATTTCGTAGCTTTAACCTAGTAAAGTGAATATGAATTAAATTTCTTATAGAAAAATTCCTAAAACACCTTTTGGGTAAATTTATAATCATAAATTTATTCAACCATTAAATCCTAACATTATCAATATGTCCCTTCAATAAAAAATGTGGATTAATGAACCCAATATAATTTGAGTTTGATAAATCCGTTCAAAATTAAATGAATGTGATATTACAAAATTTTATCTTATTATGATGAAAAATAAACCTATACAGTTGGGGGATGATAAAATTTAAATTCCATCATGAAATCCATACCTTTGTGTTCCCATCATATCATTTATAGTCATGTGTCTTGAATTACCAAGGCTATTATTTCAACAACTTGAGAATTAACATGAGGACTAGTAGGATGACCATGATTTCTAGATTCCATTATAAGAGTACATAGGGTCAATACGATGGAATAATATATATTTAGGTAAATAATGAAATTAAATTTCTATCCATGTTTAAAAAAATTATAATTTTAATGAACATAGTAGTAATCATGTTATAACCTAATCCCTTCTCTTATATATCCCATTTTATCATATCATTTCATGCTTTTTAGCATAATTAAAATAAAATCAAAAATAATTCATATTTAATATTGAATTATTTATCATTTAATAATAATAATTAAAAATTTTAAAACTATTTTGTCAATTTAATAACATTTATTAAACTAAATATTTGTAATAAATAAACAGGAAAATAAAATTTCGTAAATATTGAATTAATAGTTAATATAAATAAATAATTAATTTATATATGAAATTACGAAATAACATGTAATCACACAATATTTCATTTAATATTATAGTTTCCTACATATATACGCTTGCTCATGGTGAATGGGTGTTGAAGGAATATGTGTGAATCAATGAGAAATTCAAAATCAAACTCCTCTAAATTTGATAATTCATCACCATAATTATATTGTTAAATAATTTTTTTTGTTATACATTAATTCATAAAATTCCTCTCTTGGATACTCTCAATCCCACAAGCCACTAATGTGTATTGATACCATTTTATAACAACCCCAACCCAAATACCTAAACAATACCCAAACTGAGTCTTTATAATACCTTAGTCAAACCTTCTAATCACAGGAGACTACTCTAAACACTAACAGATGATTAAAATAAATTTGGAAATTCATTTCACATATTTAATCTAATATGGATAATTAATTTATTGATAGAAAATATGTCATGAATTTAGTGGACATTGGATAAATGTAAGACAAAAAAAATATTCTTTTGATGTATCTATACACCATATATATCTATAGTACATGAATAATATTATATTTAGGTAAATATGTTTATATAAAACTATATAAAAAAATATCTAAAAAACCCCATACAGTTCGTTCACTAAATAGAAATTGACACCACAGTTAAGTACATAACCCACATGTAACAGAGACATAAATACATATAAAAAGGGTGTTCCCTATAACAAATATCCCATCATCAAACTCAATGGATATCCCCATGTGGGATTAAAAATGATAACATAATGATTAAAAAAATTACTACAATGATTCATGTTGTAAGACATTTGATAAGCTATTTTTCATGTGTTTTACTTTCATGGATCATACATGATATTCTTTTAACACATACAAGAAATACACTTTCGGGGTGTGATTATATCACACACATTAGGTGGAAACAACCAAACCCCTTCGAATATATCATAAATTAAAGTGAAATTAGTATAAATAAAATTCCAATGATTAAAAATTAAATAAAGTCATCATGATTTTAAATAAATGAATAACATAAACAAAAAAATTAATGATTAATGGCTTGTACATGGAGGGTCAAAAATTGTATATAATGACATATATTATAGCTTAAAATTGGATTCATTATTACACCCTATTTGTTAAACAAAATATGGAATATCCCATTAAATTCAATCTGTATCATCTCTAGAGAGGGAGGATATGTCTTAGAATCTATCTACATATTATTATCCCATTCAAAGGATAGAAAATGTATAATGTAGACGGATAATATACATATATAAAACATTTTCCAATTATATCCATTTCCTCTCTCATGTCCAACCGTCAACTGAGAAATAGGTTTTCCAACATCCTTGTGTATCCACCTACAGGAAATGATAAATAAGAAATATATACATTCATAGAATCCAAAATTCAATGTTACAGAATCATCTATTCATGAAAAAAATATAATATAATGAATCAAATATGATATAACTCATGTGATATGAAATAAGTAAGCCTATATAATTCTAGAAAAAAACCATTTATCTATACCATAACCAAAATAAAATTTTAATTTTAGAAAACCCCTCTTTTATATAAAAAGGTGTGATTTTTATTTTATTCACATAGGTCTATACCCCAGTTAGTAATTTCAAGGCATATGATTTAGATGACAGAAGTGGTAAATTACTTAGACATGTGTTAAACCGGATCCTTAAGCTTAATGAAAGATGATATTCCACCCTAAGAAACATTCTCCAACCTATGTTGTAAAATAATACAGTTTTTAACCCATAACCTTAATTAAAATAAAAATTCAAATGATGAAGATGATAACCGAGTTAAAAATCTATCTTAATAGGTTTAAAACACTAAATTTAGTAATAATGACTATACAAAAGGTGTTATTAAAAAATATTTTAGAAATGAGTGATTAGAGGAATAATATCTTAATAAAAATCTACCAAAATCATGATCAAGAGACATGGAAACCAACTTATTTCTTCCACAAAAATCATTTACACATGTTTTGGAAAGGATTTTACTCACCTAGTTCAAGTATCCTCTTAGGAAGAATAGTATAGGGGGAGAACACATACATGGAGTTTAGGTATTTTTAATTTTACCATGAAATTACTCATTTATCCTCTAATTAAAAAAATAAACCAAAAGAGTATTGGTTCCTGTTACAAGGCCACTGGGTACCTAATTTATAAAAACAACCCTTATAACACAACAAATTCAATTAGAAAATTTATGTTATTACAACACTAGGAGTCTTATTTATTTCTCATGTGTTACAATTATCCATATACCATACTTTTAAAACTTAAATTAACATTATTATAACATCAAAATAATAGAAACTTATTGGAAAAAGTTATTTAGATTAGTGGAAACACTATATCAACGTCACTACTAAATATAAAACTATCTTAAGGAATGTGTTAGTTGATAACTTTTAGCGATTAAAAGAGATTAATTTTGAGGATGAGGATGGTATTTAAATTAATGATGAGTTTTAATATGAGAATCATCTCCATGCTGAATAAAAATCTTATCCTTAGTTTACCAACATTGAAAATTACTTAGTGAAGGAAACCATTTATCATAACATCATATATCAACAAAAATAAGATATTTTTGAATGAATTGGATCATTAATTTTTTGTATACTTTTTATAATTTAAAAAATACGATGTTTAAATCATTAGGATATATGAACCCAAATATAGGGTAAAAAATCCTAGAATTCATATATTCATCACCTATTATAGGACACTAAGGGATTTGTAAAACATTAAAAAAAATAGAAAGTAGATTACTCTTTCCCACACACTCTAATGATATATGGAAGTATATGTGATTAAGATATCGATGCAAATGAACAACTAATATTGGGAAGAATATTGATATACTGCAAAACCCAATATTAAAAATAAATTTATTCGATATATGAGAAATAATTTCATGGAAACCTGTAAAAAATATTTTGTAAAGATTTTTGACCTTTTTTATGTACTATATTATAAAATTGGATATAACTAAAGAAATAATAAAAAATAAATTTAGTTTGTTAATCAAATTTTGGTGAATTTTCTTTTCTTGGTTTGGAATTCCTCAGTTACTCATAAGTCATTGTGGAGAAAACATCAATGATTACATGTGAAGATGATTTTTTATTTTTTATAGAGTATTATACAACATGTAAACCTCTTATCATTAAAAAATACAATTAAAGTAAGGTAATATAATTAAAAATTAATTTTTTAAATAAAATAGTGATCATGTATCAGAAATATGGGAGTATAATTTATGATGAAGCATTATGGGTGTACTGAAAATTCTAAAAATAATTTATTTTTATGTCTACATTCTAATTTATTTATTCAAAATCATTTTACATGATGGTATAACATGACCACAATTCATTTCATCCTATGAAGGTTGTGAACTTCTACTTGAAGAAGGCTAAAAATAGGGAATTATTATATGTTATTGAATTTGAAAAAATTAGGATGTATTCTTATAAGAACAAAAGGTAAAATTATTTTAATATAGTTATTATTTTTTTCTTGTCAATTTGAAGTTATTATCATTGGGGAATTTCATGGTAATCATATTATAAATTAATTAACATATTATTATTCAAAGAGAGAAATAACCCACTTTTAAGGACAATAGATAATGGTGGAATATATATATTTATAACTTCATTGAGAGTATAATTCCCTCAAAAAATTTGATTAAGGGGGAAAATTAGGTCAAAATATTGAATTTAAGAGAATAATAACTTGTGGAAACCCTCATGTGATTTATAAAATCCCAAAATCATTATTTAAATTGTTAGTAATCTTTTTATTTTCATGTTTAGGAAAATCTTTTTTAAATCCACAAGTGAAAAACTATTATGAATTTTAAATTTATTGCAATCCATATGAATTAAAATAATAAATGTATAGTTGATTTATGGAAGAAAATAAATTCAAATGTGATAAGTTGAAAAAAAATATATACTAAAAAACCAAGATATGATTCATTTAAAATCACATCAATAATATATATTAGCTTGACCCTAGAAATAGGAAATAACTACCCACCTTCAACATAGTTGATTCATTAACCCTTTTACTAGAAAATCCTAAACCATGGGTAATTAATACCTCATGATTATACAGTTACCCAGGTTTTTAATATTATACATGAAACACATGAAACACTTGATTTTTTAAACATCCAAATAACCCTTTATTATTCTCCCAAACCCTAAAAAACCAAAACCAAAACCATGATATCTCGATACTTTTTCATCATTTTTTAATATTTCAAATCCTAAAAACCCTCAAATTGCACAAAAACACATTCTGGTTCTTTCAAATCCTATAATATAATGATTTTTAAAAAATAATAATTCTTAATTATATATAGTGTGTAATTTTTCAGCACTAAATCCCATTTTATATATTTTTAATAAAAATCATAACATTAAATATATGAATTTTATAAATCTTTTATTATTTTGAAAATACTAATTTTTCTCATCAAAAAATGATACCTATCTGAGCCATACTTTTATCGAAATCTAGTTTTTACCTCACCAAAAAAGACTATTATTGGAAAAAATCATTTATCCATGAATTATGACATATAATGATATTATATATTTTCATACAAAACCATAACCAATAAAATAATTTATTTGTCGTATTAAAATCTTAACATTAATCACATGCATACAAATATACAATACTAAACATATACTGGAATCATTAAACATATATAAAATTTGAAAATTTTATTATTTCCTCTATAAGACTAAAAAAACACTTCTTAATTTTACCATTCTAATCCATAAATTCACTAATACCCAATTAAAAATTTATAAAAAAATACCATGGATTATTAAATGAAGCCATATTTTTTCAATTTTATAAAAAAAATCAATGGAGATGAATGTTTATGACTATTTAGTACTATCTCTCTAATCTCGCATCTATATCACTCATGATAAACCATCATAACTACACTCAACTCATATTGATTCATCCTCTATTCCCACTATTAGTCCTTCAATTAATCTTCTCACATATAAAAATCCTTTCTCTTCCTTAAACAAATTCCATACCTCCTTTCAGTAGTCGTTCCACTTCTTAAAAACACTTAAAAAAATATAATACTATACCTATATTCCATATTTCACCATGGCTTGTACAAGTAATGTATCTTAGAGTAGGTGATCTAAGAGGGTATCAGAAGGTCTCTAAAAATTTAAAATTCATTCCACCACCACCACCAATAAAATGCGACTTATTTTACAAACTATCTTTTCTTACTCCTTTCTAAAATTTCCAAAATGATTTTAAACACTTTATAACTACCATATATAAAACCTTATTTTCCTAAACCCACATATATATAAAAGTTAATTCCCTCTATTATCTCTAACAACTAGGTGTGAGAGTAAATATTCTATAGGATAAAAGCCATAATTTTTTTATAATTTATTGAAACTTGCAATTTTGTTTATTGGATGGTGTTGTATATCTATATTTTAAAGATTTTGGAATGTTTTAACCATTTAAATAGATCTATTTTTTCATGAGTTAATATAGAATGATATATTATGTGTTAATTTTATGAATCCATTCGAAATAAACCCTATTTGTTCAAGGGGAACCCATAGAGACTTAATAATAGATTTTTTAAACCAGATATATTTTGATTAACATAATATTCAGTATAAATTATGGTGGAATTTATGTTGAGAATTTTTTTCTCTATAACAAGTATCAAGATACATTTAGAGAAATATTTATCAATAGTTATTTCAAAAAATATGTTTCATGATAAAAAAACATTACATTGTTCTTATACAATTCTGGTTGTCAATAGATGGTAACAATGAATCGAATGATCTCATAAAGTTAAATAATTTTCTACTCAAGGATATGATATTTAAAGTGATCAAAAAAGACATAACCACTTCCTAGTTTCATAAATGTAATAACCATGGTGTAGTAAAAAAATTGAATTTTAGTATTTTTTACACTATCGTGTAAGGGTACCAAAATAATATTTATTATTTGTACATTATTAATTATACTGGTATGAGGAATATTTTTAAAGAGACCATTATTGGTGGCCTTATCACTATAAAATGGGGAAATTTATCTACTGAATTTGATTTGTTTAAACATATTATATCTTTAGGAAAAATCTAATTGATTGATCTTTCCAACTTGTATAAAATTTATATTAAATTTGGAAGAAAAAACTACTTTTAAGATACTGGATGAAAACATTATGAGGATGAGGAGAAACATAAAGAAACTATTATAGAAGAATGTATAACATTTTATAGGGATTTCAAAACTCAATTTTTTTTAAAACCATCAAAGGATTCAATCATTATATAATTATACGAAATTTTAGAAAAGTATGATCTAATTTTTTAGATGTGTGAGTATATAATGGAGATAATTAGACTCTAAATTAGGAATTACTTAATTAAGTTATCCCCATGACCCATGACTCATTAATATTTGGATCATGAGGTACCAAATTCTGATTTTTAAAATGGAAATATTTATTCAAAAAATATTTTCAAGTATTCTTCATCAAGAAAAGAATCTATTACACAATCCATTAGAATAAAAACCAGTACCCTTTATAAAACAATAACAATACAAGTAATACCACCAACTAACCCCAATATTTAAACACCAATCAATTTTTTTACCAAACATGTTTCCAAATAATCTCAAATTCTATTCATAGATAATTCTATAAAATGAATATTATGTTTAATAAGATGAATACCAATTTTAAAGAATTGAGAAAGAGGTATGAGGAATAAAATAAGAAATGATAATATTATTTGAAGGAAAAGAGTGGAAGAAAATATTATAATGGTGTTTAAGAAGATGTTAAATTGAAATATTTACATATTTATAGAAAACAGAAATTTCAGCATACCTTTACAAATTTAAATACTACAGTAAATACCAAGTTTGCTTCCCCTATTTCTATGAAATTTGAAAAAACACAAGTTATTTTACATTTAATGGGGACTCAATGACTTATAGTTTTTAATACTTATATAACTGTTTTCCCTTTTTTTTAGGTTACCCACCCAATTATTTCTACATATAATCCCATTCTTATAGTTTTATAGGTTACATCACCTAATATATAAAAGTATTATCTGTTTATTATTGTTTTTCAGAATACTTCAACAACTCTAAAAGAAATTCAACCTATTTTTTCTCTTTTACTAACATGGTTATACAAATCACCACATTTTTCCTTAAAATAAGATTTAATAATTTAATAACATACACTAATTTATTCCACTGGTCTTGGAATAGTGTTTTACATGAAATTGGATAAATATTATGTCAATTTCCATTTGAAGATTATGAATGAAGTCCATATATTTCACCAGAGGAAATGTCTGATTGGAAGAAAGTATGTGTTTATTTGGTTTATCCAATCGAAACATAGTTGATTTTATATTTCATTCTGTTTATATTTAATAATTTTTAAATTCATTGTTTTTAAATTTTTATTAAGAAATAATTGTATTAATTTAAATTTAAATAATGGAATACAAATAAATTTTTTAGATAAAATAAAATATTTTTTAATCGTCTTTATATTTATTTTTTAAAATTTTGATATAAGATATAGAGAACATAATTTTTCATTAATTCCCCTAAAAATATTTTTAATTGTATAATACATGTTGGTCGTATATATATTTTATATCTTTTTACATTGTAAGTGTCTAGAAATATATATAATATTTTAAACATATTCTTTTAATCCTTTATATGAATAAATATCATGAATAATTAATATATCATAAATATATCACCAGATAAAAATACAACACAATAGGTTTACTAAAGATGGGGTGTTTTATTAAAGAGAGTTATAATTCTATGTTTTAGATTTCAGTTCTAGACCAAGACCATATTATTATTTTAAAATTTGATCAGTTGTTACAATCTCCATATAAACCAACCACAATGAATTAATATTTAATCAAATAATTAATGATTTTATCATTAATTAAAAAAACATAGTTTATTAAGGTTTTATCTTAATTGATTATTGAATTTATAACCACAAGGATAAAAGATGAATCATAGATGTTTTAGTGATCTTTATTTGATGTGAGACACTTAAATAATTTTAGCCACATTCATTCTATAATTAGTTTGAAGTTTAAATTTTAATTAATTGTTTATTATCCCATGGATTATCATAACCATGTTATTAGATTTTTATTATCTTTAGTATAGTTTTATTTTCTTGTTAATCATTTATGTTGTTTATTAAGATTGAAAATTTGAGTCCAAATGATTCCTTGACAACCATCCCAGTCCTATTAGGGCAATGAGTTCTATGTAACTCTCCACATAATGTTTTTATTATAGAAAATTATAATAGGTGGATATATATATATATATATTATCCACTATAAAACCCTTACTTAATCCCCATAACACCATCTCTCTCATAACATGACAACCAATGAAGAAACCGGGATTTCAAGTGGCCAGCAGAAGGTGAGGTGGAGTTAGTGGATCCAGAAATAGATATATGTGTTCAATTAAAAAACAAAGATATAAGATGATGTGTTTTGGGTGATATTTTAGATGAGGAATGGTTTTGATTCTTCTAACAGAGGAAGAATTCTACATCAAGAATGAGTGAAAGAGAAAAATGTGGTAGGCGAGTAGTAATTTTATGACTATAGACTCTAGAATCGGAAAATATGATGGCAGAATTTGGATACATAGAGAACAGATCATGAATAATTTTATCTAATGTCAATGGATTTATAAAATAATAAAAATTTAACTCCTTTTTTGTTTCAATAAAAATTCAGGATTTATTAAAGGACACAATACCCAAATTTTTTAGAAAATTTAACAAGACCCAAAGTGTTTCATAATAGTTGTTCTAATTTATCATACATTTCATCTAGTTATAAGAATAGTCAATGTTTTATTACACAAAATGAATCTAGTATTGAAATAATACACTGAATAGGAAATAGACTTTGTTGATCATGCATAAAAGGATTAAATTTCATGTATAACAAATCATTTGGATGAGATGAAAACTATAACTATATAGTTGATACTATATTTTTCACACTTAATGTTGAATCCAGAATGTTAATAGTCTGTTATGAGTTATTTTCCATTTAAAACATAATAGTAGGATCCTCTTCAATACCTTGATTCCTTTGGGAGACATGTTGGGCAGTTTGAGTTTCTTATTCACATATATGATATGTAACTTAATAGAGTTATGTGTAGATTTTATTTCATTAAGTTACTTGTTCTGTAATTTATAATGAATAAAAATATTAGTATGAAATAAATCATATAAAAATTGAACCAAATAAATCATAATTTATTCACTCATAATGGAAACATACAAAAAACGTTTATAAAACAGTTCATTATATACCATGGGTTGTTACAAATAATTAATGATTCCATCCCTTAAATCTATATGAATTAAAAGGGGAAAATAAATGTTAAATAACAATATATTTACCACTTGTAAATCCTAAGGATCATTTTATCCTTTCAGAGTAAATGTAAATATAACTAAACATACAATTAAAAAATTCCATAAATGGATAAATATGTTTTTAAAAATACAAGATGAAAAATATGTGAATGAGATGTGGTTTTTATCATGTTAGAATGTGATGAAATTATAGAATCTAATGAGGGAAATATATCTATTATTTTCCATTATAATGGGGTTTATAATTATGGGATATAATACCACAAAAAATTTCACTAGATCATAATTATAATTATGTAGTTGATCTAAATTATGTTTTCTCGATTTTAAAAATTATATTCATATTATTGAATATTTTTTTCAAATAAAATGAATAATTTTGGAATATAATTAAAATATACTAATTCACTTGGGAAAATATCTTTTAGTCTATAGTTCTTTTTTTATTAATTATATATTTTTATTACATTTACTACCATAAAATGTATTTTTAGTAAAATAAATTGATAAAATTCAAAGATTAATTATTAAAATGGATAAATAACTTACAAGTAATAATTAAGGAATTATTAGAAATGATAATTTTATTATTCATGGCTACAAAAATATATTTTACATAAAAATTGTATTTTATTAGTTGGTTTTTTAAAAGTGATATTTCATTTATTTGGATTACGAAATTTATCTCAATACATTTCTTATATGTATAATGATGAGTAGAAATTCATAATTTTTTTAATAATTGGTCATAATTGTAAATTTTGATATGATTTTATGACACTCCTTGTTCTTTCATTTTTGGATTTGATATTTTATGTTGGAACTAGGATTTTTACTACCTGTTGGGAAATTACATGGTGTGTAAAGGTATTTCATGTCATGTAATGTTGTCCAGGTAGATTCCATGAAATAGGTGCACTGTGGGAAGCCATTACATATCGTATAAATTTTAAATTACATGAAATTATTGAAAATTAGATTTTAATGAATAGAAATTGCATTTTCAGCATGCGGTATACACAAGTTACATGATATTATCTGGGATAACATAAAATATAACTCACTAAGAATGTTTTTTTAAGTGTTTTGTGTAGAATATTTTAATTCCTTATGATTTTTATCCCATTCTAACTTAACTAAGATCCTTCCTAAGTAATTTTGGCTCCTCCAATCCCCTTTCATTTGAGTATTAAATTTGTGTAAACCTCATTTGATCTCATCAGAGTTTGTGGATCTCATTTTTATTAATTTTTTCTGGTCTCTCATTCTCTCTTACTTATATAATGATAGATCACCATGTGCTTGATAGATTTATACACAATATTGTTGGATCATTGATTCTACGTTCTATTCCTATATCTACTACTCTTTTTATATATATTAGTTTTCCCTATTGTGGGTGTCATGTATTGTGATTACATTTAAATGGTATATGATTCTTTGATTATTTTCACAAAAATTGAAACCATGAAGGTCTTGATTATATTATGATGAGATTTTAATTGATTTAAAAACAAAAAACTTACCCTTGATTAGAAATTGACATGTAAATTGAGAAAAACCCAAATTTCAGAGAAATTGAAATTATGGGTGTATTTATAAAAAATAAATACTGGATTTTGAATATAATTTTTTATAAAATTATTTAATGATTGATTTTGAGATAACATAATAAATTTAAAACTGAATTTAAATGACATGAAATAATGGAAACCCATTATTTAGTTTTAAAATGAAAAAAAGTGTTGAAAACTAAAATTGGGAAATAAGTATTTTAAAATGGATTAAAATGATTGATTTCTAGTTTGATTGATTGAAGCACATGGGAGATGAGGTATTTATTAGGTTGCTGGGACAATCATTCTAGGATCTTGATCCCCTAGAACTATATGTAATTTTCCTTTAAGTGGTAGTGGATTTAATTTTCCCTTTTGTGGTAGTAGATGTAATTTTCCCTTTAGTTGGAGTGTATGAAAATAATTTTTCCTTTATTGGGAGTTCATATTGATCCATGTTCACTAATGAGATGTTTAATGATCATAAAACCAGTAGCTAGCATACCACAAGGTGTCTGACCATGGTGTTATGAGTTGTTTTAATTTATATACATTTCATTTATTTATGTAACTATTTTATTTATGTCATATGATTTATAAAAATTGTTTTATATAAAATGTTCACTTAAGCTTATTTAAAAAAAATTTATATATCTTCCAGGTTTTTTAATTAAAATAATGATTTTTTAATATTAAACATAAATTCCAGGACTATTTTCATTTTTTCTAATAGAATAAATTTTATATTATAATGGTATTTATTATGTAACACTTGGTTAGACCATACTGGGCTTTATAGGTCATATCATACCTTTGAATTCAACAATTTTTACATTTTCTTATCCCATATTTAAGATTAGGGATTGATCCTCTTAGTGGATGTTTATTTTCTCGATCCTATGGGCCCAGAATGATGGATATGAACATTAGAGATGTTATAAACCTTTATCCTTGGATTTTTTAGTTTTCATCTTTTTATATACTGAGTACTTTAGTAACGTACTAATTTGGGTTTTTTTCAAATTATTCAATGTACTTTCTCACATTGAAGTGTTGAGTGTGTTATCGTGTTTCTATTTGTCTTCAACTTTTTTGTGGAAATTTTATACTCTCTTTTATCTTAAATTATGTTAGGTTCTAGACTCCAACCAATAGGAATCAATAACGCACATCATGTTATAATATCTCCAGGACAGGTATCAAGTTACTAGGAAATTTTGGGCTGGTTTATGAAAAATTAGTATTAGAGGTGTAGGTTTAGTGTCTTTCGTTGTTGTTACTATAAATTTTTTGAAATCTTTTCAGGGCATATGAGGTAGTTTCTAGTGATTTCATGCCCATATCTCATCATAATTATCCTTAAGCCACCATGGGTGGTTTATAAAAGGAATATTGGGGAATAATTTAACATAATTATAGTATTTTAGTAGATTTTGATTTTAATAAGAGAAAATTTAAATATTGATATTTTATTTGATTGGATTAATTTATTTGTTGCTCATGTTTGATTTATTGATCTTAGTAATCTTCTAATTTCATAAATGATATTTGCGAATGGTTTTTATCATTATTCCCCTAAGAATATGATTGAATAATATACAAGAGCGAGCTACTGGTGAACCATAAATAGAATATCATCTCATTGAAAAAAACCACATTCAGATTATTATGTGCGTGGTCCAAGATCTAAGACAATCATCATCACTTGTTCTCATTTAGGATCCACTTGTGGAACCTTAAAGTGGTAAATCTCATAATCATTCTCAAAAGACCCTTTTCTTGAAGCCACCATCATTCCAAGGCTCAAATTATCTTCAAGAGGCTATGCATTTTTTTGAGAAATATAGTGATTCTTTTTTATTTCATGGAAACCCCTGATTCGATTAAGTTGAAATATTCCACCTTCATACTAGACGGACCTCGATGAAGATGAATGTACTCATTGGATATGGACAAGATCCATGGGGTTTTATAATGGAAGGACTTATAGGTTATTTTTGATGATTACATTTATCATAATTCATGGTGTTGACTAGGTAGACAAGACCATTACAGAGTAGGCGAACTGCTTACTAAGCATGGGTTTTTTTTAACTTGATATTGTATGAAATGATAAGATGGAGAATCAATGGTTTCAGATGGGTATTTGAACTAATATTCATTCTCAATATTTATTACTAAATCTTACTTATTATAATGATGTGAAGGATAGGGTGATGATGGATGAACATTACCTGGCATGTAAATCAGGGTTGAAATGAGTTCATTTCACTCTTAGTGGTAGTTCTATGATTTTCCATAATGAAAATAACTATTAGGATGAGTCTCATGGAGGTTCTTGATAGAAGGTTTCTCTTATCCCTCATAATGTTCATGTAAAATACCATTTTCCTTGATTATAATATGGAAAACCTAGGCATTCAATAAGTATTTATAGTGAGACACCCATGAATTGTAGTTTCTGTGGTCTTTTAGAAAACCTATAGAAATTTTCTGATTTACTATATTCTCTCCATGGATGCATAGGCTTATTAGTTAATAAACATAATTCAGTTAAATCATATTCTTTATGAAAAATGTGGTTCTCTTACAAGGAATCCAAAACAAAGCTTCTTCACATAGTGGAAGAGTCTCTAGATTATGCTAATAGAGGTCCAACGACACTAAGAGGAACCATCACTATAGATTCATATTTATGGAATTATTAATTTGATACTAGTGCATCTGAATCATTTATATCAACCCATATTGTGGACCCACTAAGTCATCTAATTGATATTTTAACTTTGGTGATCGATATTACAATGACCCTCAGAATAAAGAGTGATCAATGTTTTTTTGTCCTACTTGTTCCTTCAGTTTATTGAAAATCATGATTACTTGTAATTTTCTAGTTATCAATATGAAAATCTTGATATCAATTTTGGGGTGGATTATATTTTTTCTTATAAGGTCTAAATTTACTACTATCTTTTCTGGGTCCCCTTCTCCATGCTTAATGGGGTGTGTCATATCATTCAGGGAGAATGGGACCTGAGGTCAACTATAGATTGACCTTCTTATCCAATATAGGTGAGATTAATATTAGTATTTTCTTTTCATTTGGACTAGAAATCAGTGAGTGGTGATCTCCATTCAGTTTTCATTGAGTTTCCTGACTTATTTAATTCTAATTTCCCATGTTTTCACTGTTAATAGAGGTAGATTTATATGTTTATTCAGATCCTGGTACTCAACTAGTGTATATTCCTTATTAATATGTTTATTTTGTTCGTGTTACTCAAATAGTGAATATTCTTTATTACTGGATGGCCCCAATTAGAATGAAAGAGTTGAATACTGAATTGGATAATATGCTAGAGAAATTCTATAACACCCAAGTGTGTCACCTTAGGTAGCACCTATTCTCTTTTCAAAGAAAGATAACGGAGAGATTCTCTTATCTGTAGATTATTAGAAACTCAGTTGAGTTACGCTCTTGAAAAACTATTCAATTTCTTTGATATATTATTTTTATGACTAGTTTAAAGGTAAAAAATGGTTCTCATATATTAATCATTTATTTGGTAATCAAAAATTGGGAAAAAAAGAATCTAACATTCTGAAACTTGACTTTTCGAGTAGGTATGAAAATTATAATTTTATTCCCATACCATTTGGTCTAAAAATCAACTATTGTTTTTATAGATTTAATTAATAGAATATTCCAAGAATATATTGAAATATTCCTTGTGATATTTTTGGATTAAATCCATGTTTACTTTCTATCCAATGAGGATCATGTGCATCATCATAGAGAAGTTATGAAAATGTTTAAAAATCGCCAAATTTATTACAGGATATTGAAATGTAATTTATATATTCAGGATGTGAATTTATTAGGATATGTGGTATTTGGAAATGGTATATCAGTTGATCCTATGAATGTAGAAGCTATTATAATATATTATAACCCAGAAAACATTTTTTAGATTCACAAATTCTTTGGTTTTGTGAGTTATTATCACCTGGTTTTAATGTATATCTAAAATTTGTCTTTTATAATGACTGATCTCGAATGAAAGGGATTAAATATTTTTTGGGATGATAAATATTAGAGTTATTTTGTTTTTTTGAAGCAATTTTTTTCTTTGGTCCTAGGATTGATTCTTCCAAAGTCTAGGAAGGGATATGTGGTCTTCTATGATATATCAACTATGGGTTTGGGATTTGTTCTTATGTAATGTGATCATGTTCTTGTATATGGTTCTCGATATCTTAGGCCACAATAGATGAATTATCCAACCCATGACCTTGAATTTTTATCCATGATGCATGTTCTTAAGAGTAAGAGTCAGTACCATTTAATAGAAAGGTTTTCCTTGTATTCTAACCATAAGTTCTTGAGTTATATCTTCTCTAAAAAAGATATGAATGTCCACCAAAGGCATTGGGGGGAGTACATGAATTACTTTTATTTTGATATTTATTATACCTTGGAGAAAGGTAATGTCATTGTTCACTCCATAATCAAGAATCATATAACCCATTCCATAAAAGAAGCATTAAAATATTGATATTTTATTGATATTTTTTCATAGTTACATATATGAGTATGGAGAATATGATTAAAGGATCTATTGGATAGATTTTAACTAACCTACACTATTCACAAGATAATTATTCTAGAACAATTGCTTGATTATGAATTACATTGCATTAGGAGATATCTTTATGGTGCAGAAACTATCATTGAGTGGGTTTTCTACATGGAGGTTGTACTATGTTTCTAGAACTATTACATTGTACCATGTTTAGTTGGAAAAGTTTTGATGGTGGATATCAATCATTTAAAGTGGTTTGTGCACCTAGGAACCACAATGATGTTATGGGACATGTAGTTTGGATTCTAGTGTCCATGTATGTGATAATACATTGTTGATTTTACCTCTTTTTGATATATTTACTAACAGTTCAAGGCTGGGTACCAGAGACACTCATGTTTACTTCATCCAATTATAGTGCTGAATTGGTAGTGGGATGATAATTACATGGAAATTATGGTTGGGTTTCCATATAACCATAAAAAGGGGAATTATATATGGGTTTTGATCAATTAGCTAATGAAATTGGCCCAATTTATACCCATTCAAGATAAAACCAATATTGAGGTGTTGAAAAATCTCTATGTGAAATATATTTTTCATTTTAACAGAGTTATTTTTGATATGGTCTATCATATAGATCTTAATTTTATCTTCTATTTCTAGAGAGTAATTCAAGAGAAAGTGGAATCCCATGGTAATTTGAGTATTCCATACAATTCTTAGACAAATGTCCATATAGATAATTCTATAAATTTTTTTGTGGATATTCTTCGTTCCTACACCCTCGATTTTGGTGATGTTTTGGATGACCATTTGTGGCTCGTTGAGTTTACATATAATAATAGTTACTTGAAAATGATGATAATTGGTCCTTCTGAGTGCATGAATAAAAGATCTTGAAAATATACATTTTTTTTTGGATATTGGATAAACATCCTTGGTCAGACTATGTTTGTTCAAAGAGAATATAGTGAATATTTAGTTTGTTAATTGGAGAATTTTTTTGAAACATATCTAGTATAAATCCTATAATGATCATCATCATAGGTCATTGGAGTTATTTTTTTGTAACCCAGTTTTCTTGAAAGTTTCACCTTGATTAGGTCAACAATGGATTGGGAGGAAATTGTAGATTCTTCATCATTTTTGGGATATTTTACGTTCGTGGTAAGGTGGGGAAAGTGGAAAACCATTTACTACTACCCCCTCATTTGATATTGATGCATAATTTTACCCATGTATCACAACTTTGGAAGTATTTTTATGACCCATATAATGTATTATGCTGGGAAGATTTTATTGTTAAGCCTAATTTATCCATGAATGGCCATCTAGTTATGATTTTTTATTCTGAGACAAAGGTACTTCGCGGGTGGAAGATGCCATTGGTTTGTGTTATGTAGTAGCATGGTACTAATTTTCATGAGATGTGGGCATAGTGGGAACGAAGGAGAGATAACTGTTCTTTATTTTTTATATGGAGACTTGTTGAGAAGATTTATTGCGATAGAAAGTTTTTATGATGCAGAGGTTGTTACAACTTTTATACTTTTAAGGTATTCCTTGTCCTTTGGTTTTTGGGTCATAAATTTTGTTTAGGAACTGGACTATTTGATGTTTACTATGTGATTACACACCATGTAATGGTATTACATGGCATGTATTGTTCTCCAACAAAATTCCATGAAACTAGTGTATAATATGTAGTTATTAAACACCGTGTACAATTTACATGATTTCAAAATGTTGAAAATCATATTTTAATAAAAGGTAGTGTTTTTTGGTATATGTGACCTCCACAAATTACACGATGTGATCCAGGATTACACATATTGTAACTCTTAAATCGTGAATTTTCAAGTGTGTTGTGTGGTTTATTTTCATTCCTTGTTATTTTAATTCATTTGTCTCTTGACCTAGCGATTTTCCTATGTGATTTTGGATCCTCTAACCAATTTTCATTAGATGATAAATGTGTCATACACCTAATTCAATCTTCTCCAGGTAATTGGAAATCCTATCATGAGTTTATTTTGTTATATATTTCTCTCCTCCTTGTATTTTTATAAATCATCCTATGGTTGATGGATCTATACTCCTTCTTATTAGATCTTTGATTCAATATTGTTTTCCTAGATCTCCCACTCCCCCATTCTATGTTGGTGTTCCCCATGGTAGATATCATGCATTGTGATTCCATTCAAAAAAAGGTGATTCCATTATTATTTTTAATACTATTAAAACCTTGAATGGATTGATTATATTTTAATTGGTTTTTAATTTATATTAAAAAATTGAATTGATCTCTAATTTTAAATAGGCATAGAAATTGAGAAAAACCCCAATTTCAATAGAATTGAAATTGTGCGTGGGTCTCCGAAAAATGAATTCCTGATTTAAAAAATTGTTTTGATAAAATTACTTCATGATTGATCTTGAAAAATGGATTAAATTGAAAAGTTATTTTAAATGGCATGAAATGATTAAAACTTATGATTTTATATAGAAATGGAAATGTCATTTTGAAAACAGAAATTGGGAAATTGAAATTAAAAATATTCCAAAATGATTGATTTCTAATTTGATTGATTTCTTAAATAACATGGGAACCTCGGTATTTAGTTTTTAGTTTGGACAATCACACTAGGATTTTGATCCCCTAGCAATATATGTAATTTTACCTTAACTAGGTGGGAATGTAAATTTACCTTAAGTGACAGTGGATATAATTGTCCATGTTGTGGGCATGGATGATAGTAATTTTTCATTAAGATGGAGTGCGTATTGAAACATGTTCACTACTGGGATTTCTGAGGATCCTATATCTAGTAACTAACTTACCATAGAGAATATGACCATGATGTTATGATTTGTTTGATTAGGTATAAATTTCATTGATTTATAGAACTATTTTATCCATGAAAGCTAATTTATATAAAGTTTTTTATATTAAATATTCACTTGATCCTGTTAAAAAGTTGTTTTTTTATATCTACCATTTATCTGAATGAAAGAACATTTTGTTTTAAATATGTAACTAAATTTTCATGCTAAGTTTTATTTTATCTAATAGTATAAAAGGTTATATTTAATGGTATTGATTACAGAAAAATTGGTGATACCCTATATGGATTTACATATCATACCCCACCTTTGAGTTCAAGTGTTCGTAGATTTTATTATTCAAATTATATGAAAAGGGAAAGAGACTCTTAGAGTTTATAGATTGTAAATACCTTTTTTGTTTCACGTAGGACTTTGAAGTAAATCAAGGAATATTATTTAGATCATCGTGATGAGATGAAGTGGGATTCTGAGGCCCAGTGTGCCCAGAATATTTTTTATATAAATATTAAATGTATTACATATTATGTGTAAAATAAGTTTTTTAGAAAAAAATTAGATATCTATTAAATATATTTTTGGATAAAAAATATGATACCTCAATTGAATTCATAATGCGAGGTTTACCATTGGTGTGGCCTAAATTTGGTTAGAGTGGGGTGATCATATGATGTGGTCATTGGAAGGTGCATTTAATTAAAATAGAAAATAAATTTTATAAAATAACCAAATCTGATTTCCTTCTAAAAATATAATATTATAGAAAATCACTAGGTTTATCTTCATAACCCCTAGATCCTTGCTCGTGGAATTCCACATTGATTGTTTGTGGATCCAGATAAAATGATGATGTGCCTCCAGATCAAGTAAAATCAATATTTACTGAATGAAACCAATCTTCCTCTTTTGATGGTCAGCACTAAATACACCAAAGAATGATCTGAATTGAGGTATCACTCATTATATGTTTATTTACCACCTTATGATTAAATGATTGAGCATGATTATTCATATTTCTTTGATATGGGTTAGATTTGAACCATTTAATTCACTTACATATCATATTTAGTTTATGTATTTGATTAATCCCCCTTATTCCCTATTTATTACCCCAAATATCGCCAATTTAAACTCATTATCCAGAAATTATTGGCAAATGATAGTTTCACACTTTTTTATGTGTTCTCCCCCGCTATTCTTAACCCTATTCATCATTAGACCATATGGACATGATTCAACTATTGTTGGGTGGAACTTAGCCCAAACATATCCAGGATTCACGATAGAATCACATGCGATGAATACATGAATGATTTAGGAATGAATCGTGATGTGATGTAGGATTTAATTTATTATTTTTTTGGATATGGGATCCAGGATGAAATAATGATGAAGGGGGTGTGTGGGTCATGTGATGGACCACTATGGATCAAGATATATTGATTTCCATCCACATCAAGTCCATAATCAAGAAATAGTATCCTTTCCCTTTGAATTCGGTTGTAAATTATTAATATTTCATGGAGGAGGATCTAGATCTAGAATGTCAAAGAAGATCTGGTGTTTTTGTGAGAAATCCAACCTCATGCCATTTAGTCTATAAAACACATGGCATTTAGGGCTTCAAGTATGGGGTATAGGGTTTTTGGTTGTGTTAAATATCACAACCTGTGTAGGGACACAACATGCCATCAAACAGTGTTCTAGAGACCCAACAAGTAATCTAGGAGTACATACACATGGGCATGGATAGACACATGTATAGTGTGCACACAAATGTCTAGTGTATATAGATATGGATATAAGGATAAGGGAAGGACCCCATATAGTGGGACACACTATATATTAGAGAACATGGGCATGGGAATTATTACACAGCATTACCAGGAGCACACTGTAGGGAATTGGTAGGCTGATAAATGATTTGTGAGACTCGTACACACCTTGTACATCTATATGTCCAGCAATATCGGTGCAAGGAGGGACACAACAAGGTATCAGGGTGGGACTGCAAGTCATGTGTGTCCCCTTACACATCGTGTCCCTCTTGTTTTGAGGAAACTTCTACCTCTCATGCCTTATTTGTTTAGACTTGTGTTTTGGACATTGGGTAGCTTATCAAGATCATTTTTTCACATATAAAATGATGGTAGAATTCATAATAGATTTTGAGATTTGGTGTGAGATTTTTTGAGATTGATTCTTCTTTAGGCGACATCCAACAATGAAAGTTATTAGGGGTTATCATTAGAGATATCATAGTGGAAACTAGATTTAGAGTCATGGCATGGGACCTAAATCATTAGAGTGGAACCCTCCTATTGGGGAATCACATTTGTCCCCAATCAACCACCAATGTTTCACCCTCCTACTGGGACAAGGCATGAAGCCCCTATCTATCCATCAAAGTGGAGTTGTCCTATTGGGAAAGGGAATGGGTCCCTTATCGAACATCAGTGAGGCAGCCTTCCATTGGGATATGTTTCTGGTTCTCTATCACTTATTAGAGTGGAACCCTCCTATGGAGAGTAGGCATGGGTCCTCAACCATCAGAGTGGTACCCTCATTCGGAGTTAGGCCATGAGTCATCAACCATTAGAGTGGAATCCTCCTACTTATATAGGGTGAGGGTCCTCTATCAACTATCAATGTATAACCCTCATACAATGTTAGGGTATAGTTTCTCTATCTATTAATTGGAACCCTTCTGTTGTACAAATGAATGGGTCCTCTATATACATATCATTTCCCCTTGACTAAGTGGTGGATTGGTGAGGTGTGTCTTGTCATGGATGTGTCTATGGATAGGTGTGCACAATCCATTCCTTCAATTATGGATTTCATGGAAATAGTGGTAGAATCTTTTCTTGGGATGGGCTGTGAGATGGATATTCTCTTTCTCTCAAGTTTGGGTTTCTTTTAGGAAAATATATATTTGTATCAATGTTGTATGATTATATTACACACTTTATATGTGTTAAGATCTCTTTTCCAATCATGTCTTTTAATTCTCCCCCTTTAGATTTATAGGCCTCTTACATGTTATGTATATACTCACCAAGATATGGGATTTTCTTTCACGTTTCATGTCTTATATAGATGATTCATAGGTCATAAATGATTACATATGAGCATAGGGAATACCTAGTGAATTTCATCAACATAGTGATTAGTATTAGAGATTCATAACTACGCTTTCTCCTGATTTAATTTTCAATTATGTTCAGTTCAAGTCATCTTTCTTATTGGTCATATATTTTAATCATTTTTTCCTTCAGTTCATGGTGCCTTACTCTTGTATTCCCTAGTTTGTTTCCATGCATGATTTATTATCTAGATGTTTTATCTTCTATTTTTATTCCTCTAAGAATGTACATAAAGATGATTGGTTTTGATCATATAAGTAAACTAATATGATGCCTCACATACTAGTTATGCCTTTCCGAGCTTGTCTCCATACCCTAACCTATAGATTCAGGCTTAGGGTAGTTTCTGCTCGAGCCTCATTGGTTCAGGTCGTGAAAAATTCATATCATGGAAGTTCATTCCTTAATATAGAGTATATATTTTTTCCCTTCAAATGATTTGTTTGGGATTTAGAGAAACAATTTCAAATTGTTTTGAGGGCATCTTTCAGGGTAAGGGATGTAGTGTTGGTGTGTCGGTTGATGTATCCATTCACCAAGACTCTGACTAACTACTTGTTGACTTCACATACCAAGATATTTTTTGTACAGATCAGTGGTAAATACATAATATTGGATTCTGTCTAATGATTTCTCTTGATTTACCACTCCATATATATATTCTCATCTAACCATGGTACTTCTTAGTTAAATTTTCAGGATGCCTTAGTGATGAAAGACATCAATGTTTCTGATATCAAATTGAGATGACGATCCAATGAGTGATGAGGCCTCAGTTTAGGGGACATCATAGGGGATATTTTCCCTAGGTGGATAGGTTTACACACCCCTAAATCTGGAGAAATATTTATCACCATTATATCCTAATGAAGATGTGCATAGACTTAATATAATCCATGAGTTATAGTGCCATTGGCCACTGAGGTGCCACAATGAGCTATATCCCCCGAAAACATTGGATTATGTACAGTTGGTAATCCAAATTTTTTGTATTATCCATACACTGACTAAGTATATGGTAGTTTGGGAATATGGCCTTTTTTATAGATCATATGGGGGTTGGTAGATTCTAGTTACACATATGCATTATGAGTAGATACTTTTATATCCTGACTTATAGTAGCTATTTTTTGAGGAGTGCTACCCCACATGTTGTCAATCAGTTTAGATTAAAGAGCTAGTGAATCCATAGAAGTGGGGTATAATATTATAATAGTATGTTGTGGGGTTTATAGACATTACGCGGTATTCCCTCTACCTGATTTTAGATTGCTAGTTCTGCGTGCAGAAGTTTTAGCATAGTCTACGTAGAGACATCCATGATAGTGTGGTTACACAATGTATTCCCACTTATGTTGGTGTATTGGAGAGGGTGCTGCTAATGGAGAGATTCCTGTCAGAGGTACACCATGTAGAGTTTCTCAGTTAGGATCCAACTACCACAGAGAGGGGGACGGGGAATCAGTGATAATGTATTCTTTTATATTTTCATAAATTTGAAATAAAATTCTCCTCATGTTAAATATATCATTCCCATGGGAATAGGAATCAAACACACATCTATTGGAACACAAGAATTTATAAGGTTATCCGCTCAATAAGAGTAGTTATGTCCTTTGTATGGTTTGGAAACAATACAATACGATACAATCCAATAGAAAATACTCCTTTGATGTGGAATAAAATGAGTAGAATAAACCCTTACGCTCATGTAGCACTATGAAAACAATAAAATAGTGTGTGTTCTCCCTTTTAAATCGAATAGATTAAAACAATGTTTTAGTGATTCTTAAAGAACATTCACAAAACTGATCTATCAAAACAATTCTTCACTTTCCTACCCAGAAGCTGGTAAGAAATTCATTACACATAACATAATAATTCCATGAAACTCCCTTATTACATGAAAATAATAACTTTCCATCCACTCCATACTTGCACTCCATATTTTCACACTAGACACAACTTACATGAAACTCACTTACTTAAACGCAACTCATTGCTTGTGTACGACTCACTTCTTATGTTCCACTCCCTATTAGTGTACCACTTATACTTTCAAAATTGAGAACTTGTATTTTCCATAAGTTTTAATAATAAATCAAATGGGGGGGGGGGGGTAGGTACCCCTTTATAGGAATTTTGATGACCCTACATGCATCTCATGTAACTTTTCCCCATGTGTATAGATCCATTTGCCCAAACTCACTTTGAAAAGTAACTCCATAACATGTGTGACCTTCTTTACATTTCAATATTTTGATATCCTAATATTGAAATATGCCTTGTGCAAAAAATTTCAAACCTCCTTTACACTTTCACAAAAATTCCATTACCAAAAACACTTTTCTCCATTCTTCAATTTTTGGACTAAAAAATTTGGAAATCGCTGGAAAATGGTCCCACCATGAAAAATATGATTTGACAACACCAACCATACTGATTCATAGTCATCTAATGTCATCAAAAACTACTTATATCATGATATATAACCTTTAATAGATCATCATAAGCACTATCAGTTATAACAAGGAATGTATTGTAACATTCTTATCTTCCAACACCATTCGGATTTCCAATCAATCATGAATATGATTCGCAACACATTTTCCCCCCTTTCCTTCATAATTCTTGCATCAAAATAACTCTAAAAACATTATGATATTTTTTAAATACAAATAAATAACACATAATCATATTGTTAAAGTATTTTACAAAGGGAATTGATTTATCCTCTTTGACCAAAAAAGGAAACACTTTTCAGAAGAAAAATATGCTTACATACTTCTCCATAAAACATGATCTAATTACCATGCTACTTGAATTGGTAGTGAGAATTATAGGGATTATTAGTATTCAGTAGATAGAATGAATTAGTTGGACAAATCATTATATAGGAGGTCTTCCCAGGATTATACTCCAGAAAATGTTCATATGTCAAAGGGATAGTATAGAGGATTAGGGTATCTTGAAGTGGAGAGATGTTAAGCATGTCCTGGGTGAGGTCACATCACACATGATTTCCTAACCCAGCATGCCGAGGTGCATAGGTAGACAGTAGATGGATTTCCGCATCATATGCAGCACCATGATCATGCATCTCTCAAGCGGGGGCCGGGAGGCCCCATGGGAGGCAAAGCTGGTAGAGGAGTTGATGGATCTCTATGAGCATCTACTTTTGGTTGAAAATATTAGGACCACCTTCAACCACAACTAATAGGAAGCCCATATTAGGATCAGGTATCCAGTGGTCAGGGCCATAGGAGGCTATAAGTTATTAATGTGTATGACCAAACATCACACGAGATAAATAGAATAATGAACTATGTTTATTATACTCTTTATTTAGTATTATTTTAGAAAGGTGTGGGTTATCGCTTCATCTCATTAGTCTGGGTGTTATAGATGGTGCTCGAAGTAGATGAATTAGGGTATGTGCTTTGTAATGAGGTCCCTATGATGAGAGATTATTCTACATATTTTACATATTATTAGTGTGGTATATATATTGGTGGAGATATGTTCTTTTGGGATTTTATTGACATGATGGGACCCTATGATTTTATCTTGTTATGGATTTATTTTCTACAGTATGAGCCTCGATTTTCTATCACTGTAGATGAGTTGTATTCCTTCTCACTGATGTGATGAAATTTTTTTGTGGGGGCGAGAGATATCAAGGTAGGATGAGTATGTTTTTTATAAAATGGTTTCATCGCATCACTCATTAGTTTTAAAGTGTATCCCTTAGCACAGTAGGGTCTTTAGGAATCTATATTCATTCATTTATGGAGGAGTTTATGGAATTCTTCCTCACAGATGTTTTGGGACTACCTATGAGCTAGTAGATGGAGATTATAATCAATTTACACCATGGAGGTCCCCAATATATTGTCTGAAATATCTTATGACAGCAACTGAGCTCTGAGAGCTTTAGTTTTTATCGGAGGACCTTCAAGAGAAGGGTTGAATTAAACCCAGGGTTTCCCCTAGAGAATCTTTGGTGATGTTATTAAAAAAGGAAGAAGGGAGGTTTTATCATTTTCGAGACTATCATCACCTAAATTGGGCCACGATAAAGAACAACTACCCCTTACTAAGGATTGACACCCTATTTCATCATATGTGATGTGTAAGATGGTTCTCAAAGATCGACCTCGATGCCAGCTAACAATAGTTAAGATGTTTTGAGGATGTTATTCTAATGATAGAATTCCATTTTCACTATAGACACTATGAGTTTCTAGTTATGAATTTTTGTGTGGTGAATTCCCATTATTTTTTTAGCCATGAAAAAACATAAATTCCCAAAATACATGGACAGATTTTTTTCTGTATTGATGTCATACTCGTATAATCTATGATTGAGGAGGAGGATGCAGAGAACTTTAAGATGGTCCAATATTCTCTTTTGGGGAATAATCTCTAGGGTTTTCTCTCAAAGTACCAATTCTTGATCCTTGAGTTTCACTTTCTAGATAATTTCTTTTCTGAGAATGTATTATCTTTGGATGTAGAAAAAATTGATGTTGTTCTTTCTTAGGAGGCACTGAATAGCATGTTAGATCTGTAGAGTTTTCTTAGCTTAGTAGACTACTACTTGTGGTTTTTGGAATACTTATCTAGGGTTGTAGGACTATTGACCATCCTGATGTGGAAAATGCATCCATTTACTTTGATTGAGTAGTTCTAGATAGAATTTAAGTATTTTAGGCTGAGGCTGATCATTGCTCCTATTTTGATACTATCAGAGGAGGGAAGGGAGTTCATAGAATATTTTGATGCCTATGGAGTGAGGATTTGATGCGTGTTGATGTAGAGATAGTATGTTCTCAAATATTGATCGAGGAAACTAAGACATCATGAGAAGAACTATATGACTCATGACCTGGAGTTTTTTGTGATAGTCTTCATTTTGGGGATGTGGATGCACTCTCATTAGAGAGATTATTTTGTAGTTTACTGAAACCATCAGAGTCTCATGTATTTATTCATACAGAATGTCTTGAAAATGAGATAGAAACACGTTTTAGTTCCAATAGGACTATTACATTGATATATTTTATAATCCTGTGAAGGGTAATATGGGGTAATATGACCTTAACAGGAAGGGGTTGGTTCTCGTGGTGGAGGAGGACTATGAGTAGTTATATTCCATGCAACTAACCCTACTTGATGAGGTGGGTGAAGCATTTATTTAGTGTATGGTGTTGAATCATCCACTCCTCCATTATATGAGATCATCTTAGTTGGGAGTAATCTACTATGATGTATTGTGTGACCAAATATCCCTATAAGATTCACTAAATATATTTTCTTGAAGGATAGATTCTTATCATCTTTTATAGGTACAGATGGTTCTACCCATCACAATGTAAGAGGAGATGATAATAGAGTTTCAAACATATCCTTTTTATATACATCCTTTTGTGGGGAATATTTAAAAATACCTTTACTGGATGTTCGGGTGGGCTGGTATGAGTCCAAGTGTGGCTGATTTTGTCTATTGGTGCCTCACTTATTAGCAGTTCAAGGCTAATCACTAGGTTAGGACACATTTTTTACAGCCTCTTTAGAACCTAGAGTGGAAATAGGATTGCATATCTATGGACTTTGTGATAGGGTTTTCATGGATAGAAAGAGTCCATGATACCATCTGGGTGAGAGTTGACCTACTTATTAATTTGACACACTTCCTTACTATAAAGGATCAGAGTTCAGTTCAGATTTTGGGTATGTTGTAGATGTATTCATTCATCCACCTTCATGGGGTTCCCTTTCTCATGCCCCGTCCTCGGGACCCGTTTCGTGACTACCCGATGCCCCCCTTCCATAGGCCAAGGGCTGGCGAATAGCACCAATGGTGTAAATCCCGATAAAAAGGGGAAGACATTTCCTTATAAAGTAAACAAACACCACAGAGTAACCCAACAGAAGTAAACACTAAGTAAAACTGGGTACAATAGTAAGTGCGGAAAGTAAATGGGCCAGAATACAAACCCAAACTGAAAGTAAAGTACAACTGGAAAGAAAGTACAGCAACTGAGAGTAAACATGCAATGTACAGCCATCCACTGGAAGTCCCACCTAAAGGGTGGGTAGAGATAGCCTCCTCATCTCCTCGGGTCTAGCCGTCTGCTCCGTGTACGTCCCGCCAAGTGGTCCACCTCCAGGTACCGACATGATCCACAAGCCTCAACCACGATCAGCGCTGTCTGTCGTCTGCATCCAACACAACATAGTGAGCCTCCACCATGGGTCTGCCACCTCACAAATTAGTGCTCCCCACTGGCCTATGCAAGTCACTCCGAATCAAATCGGACAAGCAATCATCAGGTTTCAGCCAGCTACACTGTCTCTGTACTCCATACGCTTGTCTCCGGGAGAGTCCACTCCATGAGCTACAGGTCGATACTCTAGGTATCACAAATTCCCATGAAGAAGTATCTCAAAGTATCACCTTGTCATAGGGGTCTCAATGCAACAAACGGCACGTCAATCGGATGCCCGGTCTGTGAGTTATTAACCATTTCATCCTAGGGGCCCGATAGGTTTCGTGTACGAACCAACCTGATCGTATCTCAACTATACCCCAAACTCACATAAGGTATACTCATAGGTTCCTTTTCTCAACGTGATCACCAACGCCGCTGACAGTTCGTCAAATGGACGTCCGGTCTGAAAGTTATCGGCTTTTCCGTTCCAGGGGCCCGGTTGGATTTCGGGTACAATCCAACCTGGCCATACTCCAACTGTGTCCAAACATCAAGCAGAGTAAGCCAAAAGGTCCTTCTTACTAAGAGGAATCTAAAAAAGTCGACGGCACATCAATCGGACGTCCAGAGCTCAAGTTATAGGTGTTTCTGCTCCGAGGGCCCGGTTGGTTTCGGGTTCGAACCAACCCGATTATACATCAAATGACATCGGTTACCCAAACCGGTCACACCATTGCGATCCAAATGAAAAAACACACGAGATGGACTACCCATTAGTCCAAAACGGATAGCCAGTGAAAAAGTTTCATTTCACCGCAACACGCGTGAACCGGGCCTCGTGGGGCCCGTGCCTTGACCTCGACTTAAATATCCCAAATTGGTCTTGAAACATCTGTCTTAATTCCAGGGTCTCAACCTCACAGACAGTTTGACATTCCGACAACGTATGAGAGAGATATGTCTGATACAAGATCCCGTAATAAAAATAATAATATTATTATTCGGTGTTTCGTGGGCCCGAGCCATGAACCAGAATTTAGTATTCAACTTTAGACTTGAAATCGACAGTATTGATGTTAGGATTACATCACCACTGACGGAAAGCCAATGGGACGTCGCACACATGAGTTATGGAGGGTCCAATATTTAAAAATAATATTAAATCTATTATTTTCTGAGAGCTTTGGGTACCCGATCCAAAAACCCGAAAAATACATCCAATATTGTACTCATAAATTCTGTCTCGAAGTCAGGGTCACACTGCCGCAGACGGTTCGTGAAACCGAGGTCGCATGAACAAGATACAGTCAAAATAGTGTTTTATCATCAAAATTAATAATAACAATATTTTATTATTATTAATAATTATTTACTTATTTAACTTTCTAACTCCAAAATCAATCACGATTTTGGACTCCTTGCGGCGGCATGGGGTCGGGTGCGTGGTAACGGGAGGTGGCGCGGCGAGCGGACGGGGGGCCAGGCGATGCGGCTGGTTTGAGGCGCACCTGCGCGGGTAGCCGGGGGTGGTGCAGCGGCGCGGCGGGCAGGCGAAGGTGGTGGTGGTTCTGGCCGTGTGGAAGGAGGCCGGGTGATTGGGGCGCTAATTGGGAGAACATAATTGTGGAAGAGTAAATGAGATTGGAGAGAGAGATGATTTATAAGATAATAGTGGGGATAAAATCAAAAGAGAAATAAATGATAAATGGGGGTTTTGGGGATGAATTCCAGCGCTCAAGGAGCCCAAAATCGTGATTGATTTTGGAGTTAGAAAGATAAATAAGTAAATAATTAATAATCATAATACAATATTGTTATTATTAATTTTGATGATAAAACACTGTTTTGACTGTATCTTCTTCGTGCGACCTCGGTTTCCCGAACCGTCTGTGGCAGTGTGACCCTGACATCAAGATGGAATTTATGAGTCCAATATTGGATGTCTTTTTTGGGTCTTTGGATCGGGTACCCGAAGCGCTCGGAAAATAATAGATTTAATATTATTATTAAATCTTTGACCCACCATAACTCATGTGTGCGACGTCCGATTGGATTGCCGTCAGTGGTGATGTAATCCTGACATCAATACGGTCGATTCAAGTCTAAAGTTGAATTCTAAATTCTAGTTCGTGGCTCGGGCCCACGAAACACGGAATAATAATATTATTATTATTATTACGGGATCTTGTATCGAACAAATCCCTCTCATACGGTGTCAGAATGTTGAACCGTATGCGTGGTTGCGACCCTAAAATTAAGACAGATGTTTCAAGTCCAATTTTGGAAATTTAAGTCGAGGTCCAGGCACGGGCCGCACGAGGCCCGGTTCGCGCGTGTTGCAGTGAAATGCAAATTTTTCACCGGCTATCCGTTTTGGACCAATGGGTAGTCCGTCTCGTGTGTTTTTTCATTTGGATCGCAATGGTGGGACCGGTTTGGTTAACTGGTGTCATTTGATGTATGACCGGGTTGGTTTGAACACAAAACCAACCGGGCCCTTAGAGCGGAAACACCAATAACATGAGCTCCGGACATCTGATTGACGTGTCGTCGACTTTTTTGGATTCCTATTAGTGAAACAGACCTTTTGGATTACTCTGATCGAGGTTTCTATGCAGTTGGAGTATGTACGGGTTGGATTGTACCCGAAAACCAACCGGGCCCCTTGAACAGAAAAGTCGATAACATTCAGATTGGATGTCCGTTTGACGAACCTTCCGCGACGTTGGTGATCACGTTGAGAAATGTTACCTATGAGTATACCCTATGTGAGATCGGGGTACAGTTGAGATACAGTCGAGTTGATTCGTACACGAAACCAACCGAGCCCCTAGGATGAAAAGGCTAATAACTCACAGATCGGGCGTCCAACTGAGGCGCCGTTTGTTGCATTGAGACCCCTATGATGAGGCGGTCCTTTTAGATACTTCTTCGTGGGACATTGTGATACATGGAGTATCGACCTGTAGATCATGGATCGGACCCTCCCGGAGACGAGTGTACGGAGTACAGAGACTGTGTTGGTGGTTGAGACCTGAGGAATGATTGTCCGATTTGATTCGGAGTGACTTACATAGCCCAGTGGGGAGAACTACTTTGTGAGGTGGCATACCCATGGCGGAGGATCACTACTTTATGAGGTGGAAGACCCACGGTACTCGACAGGAGAAGTACCTCTATAGGCTATGAGGTGGATCACTACTGTGTGAGGTGGCAGACCCATGGATGAGGAGCACTACTTTGTGAGGTGGCTGACCCGCGGTACTCGATAGGAGGAGTACCTCAGCAGTCTTAGCTTAGTGAGCAGTACCTCAGTGTAGTGACAGGATCACTATACTCGTCGGAGATAGAGCTCTTCAGCAGTTACGGTTTTGATAATGAAAATCATGGTTTGAGATGAGTCAATGACTTTTGTGTTTACCTAATGATTGAGATGGGTCACTTGATAACTTAGGTATATGTATGGGCATATAACTAAGTAGTGGTTATCCTTTGATTTCATAACCTTTGTGTTTCCCCATTATTGATATGGGTTACTTGATAACTTAGGTGTGTGTAAGGTCATACACCTAAGTAATGGTTATCCGTTGAGATCTTTCTTTGTGGTTTATCCTTGTTGGATTTTAGTGAGACCGTGATGGTCTCGGGGTCCCTTCTGAGTATCGTTATACTCACCCCTGCACGGGCTATGCATGCACCTCATTCTGTTGGTTGCAGACGACGGACAACACTGATCGTAGTTGAGGCTTGTTGAGCTTGATGGTAACAGGAGGTGGATCTCATGACGAGTCGGTACCCGGAGGAGACCGACAGACGGACGGTCGAGCACGAAGTGCTGTGGAGGACATCTGTACCTACCCTTCACGTAGGTTCTATGGTGGTCGATCCAGAAGCTTCTTGTCACCTTTCAGCTGTTGTCTTTTGAGTTGTACTTTACTTTCAGTTGTAGCTGTACCTTTCTGTTGGGTTTGTATTTCCGGCCCCTTTGTATTTCCAGCACACTTGTTTACTGCTTTACTTAGTGTTAGCTTCCGCTTGTACTCTGTTGTGTTGTTTACTTTTATAAAGGCAATGCCTTCTGTTTTTATTTGGATTTACGCCTTTGGTTCTAGTCTCCAGCCCATGGCCTATGGAAGGCGGGCTTGGGGTAGTCATGGAACGAGCCCCGAGGACGGGTCGTGAAACCCTTAAATATTTTCTCTATCTTTGATATATTATTTATATCATGGTTATAGAGAGTATTGCAAGATTCATTCATAACCTAGATGAGGATTAGTACAATATTTCACCACCAGCCATATGGGTAGATTGCTCACACTATCTATGTATTGGGGGATATGTTGAGGGATTTCATGTTAAATTTTTTCCAAAGTAGGTATGATCACATTAAATTGGTATATTTCTTGAAAAATTATAGATACAACTCTATTATCTACATTGAACCTTTTGAGTCCCTATATGAGAGAACCTATAGGTCACCTTTATGCAGTTCTAATATCGATGAGTTATATCTTGTTAGTCCAAAGATGGTGCAGGCGATGATAGAGAAGTTCTAGGTCATTCGTGATTGGCTGAGGACATATCAGAGAAGACATGAATCCAATAAATATCGACATTTTAGGCCCTTGAATTTTGATCAAGAAGACCAAATCTTCCATAGAGTCTTCCAATGATGATGATTTTTGAGATTAATCTAGGTATAAAATCTATCCCATAGGTTTATTAGGTCATTAGAGATCTTATAGAGGGTTTGTGAGATTTCTTATCACCTTAAGCTACCTCTACAGATAGAGTGGGTCCATGATGCCTTCCATATGTCATAGATAAGGTGATAAATGAATGATCCCATTAATTTTATTTACTGGGGAGATCTAGACATTGAGGATGGATCAAATTTCATGGAAGTACTAGTGGATGTCAATGACCATTATGAGAGGATCTTATATGGATAGACCACCCCCTTTTTTGTGTGTTTTTGAAGTATGGGAGAATACTGGAGATCTCTTTGGAGCAGGATATATATATGTGGGATTAGTATCCTAATTTTTTTTATTCTTGTTGTGGAAATAAATCATGAAGTATGGAATAATTTTGAAACCATATTTTTCTCTTTATCGGACACTAAAATATATCAAGGAATATTTTTGGTTCTTGGTGTTGAGAAGTTTCATGATTCTGAGTCGTGGTGTGTCAGGAATTAATATTAAACAAATATTGAATATATGTTATGTTACATGAAGAAAGTTCTTAAAAATGTATATTTCTTAAATAGAGTCTCAGATTGAAAATATAAGACCATGGTTGATTCTTGAATATGGTTTTTCCCTAGCCACAACCTATGGTTGGTAGGTGTGGGGTGTTTGGATGATGTGGTTGTTTGTTTCTTTAATTAATTAAAATAAGTAAATAATTTTATTTATTTTATTTAATGAACTAAACATATTTCATTCTATACATATGATATTATAGAAAATCATTAGTGTTAGATACATAACCATAGGATTTTTGAGAGGAGAATTTTACATTCTTCATTGGTAGATTGTGAATAAATGATGATGAGACTTTAGATCAAGGAGAATCCATATACAATGAATGTAAAATTTCTTACTAATTCATTGGAAAGTGATTTACTCATAAATGAATGATCTAAATCATGTTAATACTCTTCATACATTGATTTTTACCCATATGATTATATGATTGAGCATGATCATTCTGATTTATACGATTAGCGTCAGATTTGAGCCTTTAAATGCAAAGACATATATTATTAACTTATTTATTAGATTAACCCATGTTTTTTAATTTTTCACCCAACGTTTCACCAAATTTAATTCATTAGACAATAATTATTCGGAAATTATTATTTCATCATTTTATATGTTCTTTTATCACACTGTTCTTTAGGATCTTCATCGTTGGTCCATGGGGTCATGATTCGACTATTTTTAGGTGGGATCAAATTTGATCAGACCCGATGATTTGTTGATGATTCAAATGTGATGAATAGATTAATGATTTTGGGATGGATTAGGATGTTTTTGGGATTCTCTTTATGATTCCTATGAATCTGGGTTCTAGGATATAATGGCGATGATAGGAGGTGCACAATGAATGTGAAAGACCATCGTAGATTGTGAGATAATGATTTCTAGAAACTTAAGGCCCCAAATTGATAAAAAAATGTTTTCCCTTTGATTTCACGTCGATGTTAGGATAATAAAACTGTAGAGGAGCCATATCTAGAATACATATAAGATATGGTTCTTCTATGAGAAATTCAACTACACATCATGCCACCTGAATAACACATAGGGTATAGGTCCCTTTCTTCATTGTATAGAGTTTTCAGGTCATTTAAATATCACAAGGAATTTGGGACTTCTATATGTTATGTGACCCAATGATGGGGAAATAACCATTACTATGGGAGTATATGGACACATGAACTTATAGGAACATGTCCAGTGTACATGGGCATGGCCAGAGTACATGACCAGTGTACATGGACACAGCTCAAACGATATGGGTAGGACCCCATGCAGGAGGACACATCGTGTCTCATAGTATTCATTCAGGGAAAAGACTACATGACATGGAAATTATCACATGGTATGGCCCTGGGTGTCTGAAACATAGTTTTTGTTACTCAAATATGTTATCTACCTCCACATGGCCATCAATCAGTGTGCTAGAAAAGACACATCCAAGAAGAAGGGTGGGAAAACATATTTTTGGGGTCCCCTTACATGTTGTGTACCCTTTTTTATGATAATTCTACCTCCCATATTTCCTTCATTTGGACTTGGATTCTATATCATGAGTAGCATATCATGATTTTTTTCTATGTAGAAAAAATTTGTTGTCTTCTTAGTGGATTTTCATTTATAATGTGATATATTTTGTTCTCAAATATTCTTTTGGGTTCACCTGATGATGGGAGTGGTTAGGCAGGTTCATTAGAGATATTATAGTGGCACACTCCTATAGATTTAGGGCATGATTCCATGACTATTATATTGTTAACTACATGTTGGGATATGGAATGGGTCCTCTATCGACCATCAGAGTGGTTCCCTCCTACTCAGATAGGTCAAGGGTCTTCTATAAATCTATCTGAGTGGAACCGTCTTCATGGGATAGGGCATGAGTCCCCTATCAACCATCTGAGTGTAACCATTATTCTAGGATAGGGATGGGTCTTATTTTGACTATTAGGGTGGTACCCCGTTGTATAGTCATGGAATGGGTCATCGATTATCGGAGTGACACACTCCAACAGAGTTAGGGCATGGTCTTCTCCCATCAGATTGGTACCCTTATGTTTGAATAAGGCAAGGGTACTCTATCAACAATCAGAGTGGAACCCTCACGTGGAGTGAGATTATGGGTCCCATATCTATTTAGTTTCACCCTCCTATTGTACCATGGCATCGGTCCTCTACCTATATATTGTGTCCCATCAACTGTTCATCACAATAGAGAGGTGTGTCTTGATATGTATATTTGTTTGGATTGATGTTCAATATCCTAGGCATCATTGATGGACCTCTTTGAAAAGATGGATGAATAGTTTCTTGAGATTTTATATGAGATGGAGATTCCATTTCTCTCTCATTTTTGTTTATTTAATGATCATATATATCTGTTTCAATGTTTTATGATTTTATTACTCTCTTTATATGGGTTAGGTTGCATATTTCTATTGTTTCTCTTACTTCCCCCCTTTCAAATTTATGGGTATCCAATAGGATATGTATATACTCACCCCTTCATGGGATTTTACCACATTTTACTTTTCTTATGCATATTATGGATAGGTGAGTGATGATTAAAGAGTATTATAGGGATACCCTGGGGCATTTGACCATGTATAGTGGTCATGCATTGAGATTCAAACAAGTTATCTCTCATAATTTACATTCAAATTATTTTTAGCATGCGATATCTTTATGGTTTGGTGTTTATTTATCTATTTTCCTTTAAATTTAAATTGTCTTTCTATTTTATTCCACAGAGGTTTTATCTATATTTTTTATTCTCTAGATTTTTAATCATTTATTATTATTTATCTACACTTATGTATAGATATAGTTTGGTGCATGAAATAAGGTACACTAGGAAAATGAACACCACATTATTTATTCTTATTGATGCATCTCATTAGACCCTGGAATATGGATGTGGTATTGAGGTAGTTTAGGCTTGAGCCTCATTGGGTCAGGTCATGAAAAGGATATTGTTGATCCTTTGGTCTCAAAGCAATGAAGGTAATAGGTGGAGATGTTATCCACCTATTTCCTGGGCTGTTTGAGTTTTCCTCTTGTTATATACTATGAACTTTAGTGATGTATTTCTTTGGATTTTTTATTACATATTGTTTCCGGTACTTTCTCTTTTTGAGGTGTTGAGAATAATAACATTTAACCTTTTCTATTCAACTATTCGGTGGAACATTCTTTCCCAATTTTACTTGTATTATTCTAGGTGATGGTCGCTAAATCATGGGGATTGGGAACACCTTTCATGCTATTTTAGAGTCGGCTTGGGTATCAGGGTACTAGGGTATTCGATATGTTTCATGGACAAATGTTTAGATAAAATCACAAGATGTTAAAATGATATAATTTTCAATCAATCATTTTTATGTTCATAATGTATTTTTACAAATTTTATTATCCACTAATAAAGATTAATTTTAAATAAATTTATTGATCATATAAACAATCAAATAAATTAAAAATAACGTAATTTATATTAAATGTAACAGAATAAGAATAAATTCATTTTTATTCTCAAAAATATAATTTTTCTAAAATTTGATTCTTCTTTTAAGGGGTGACTCAAATAAATTTTATTTCATCAATTTTAAAAAACTGAATTAAATAAAAATAAACTTTATATTTGGAATCAAAATGTAAAAATTATTTACTATATCCATTTTCAAATTTTTTATAAAAAGTTTGTTGAAGTAAAATTTAGTTATCGTGGTAAAAGGTAAAGTGTGGTAAAATTGTAAAATAAAATTGTAAAGTATAAAAAATCACAAAAATTTATTTCTAAAATTTTTATTGATGATATTATATACCTCTACACATAAATTTTCCATTATTTTTAATCTTTTTACACACATTCCATGAAAAAAGAAAAATCCTAATTCAATAATGAATGTGTATTGTAAAAAATGTCACTCAAACTCAACTATAAAAGGACCCCTCCTTTAACCACAAAACACACACCATTCTTGTTGTTATCGATTCAATACATGCCCAAATTATCTCCTTAATAATATTATCCCATTTTTATAGCTTCTGGCCTGATGAGTATTCCCTAAATCCTTTAAAAGGATGAATAGTTCAAATAGAAGATATATTTTATTGTTTATAAGTGATAAATTGTTATATTTATTTTTCATTTATCTTATTCCTATAAATATTCACATTTTTATTTATAAAATGTATGAAATTATAATAATATCATTATTCTTATAATATAATGGTACTTTAGTCAATTAACTTTATAACCATTCTCATTCACTAATTATAACATGTTATTGTTTGGGTCAGTTTAACCACCATCATTAACGACATAATAAATTTATCTCAAGGAGGTTAATGGAAACATAATTACTAGAAATATATAACATTAATAAGTAAATAATTTTTATTTTTATGTAATAGTGATGTTAATATTTAACGCATTATTAATATAATAACTCAGTTTTGTAATAAATTACCTAAAAAATATGGTTATGGAATTCATCTTTACTAATCATACCCAAAACACTAATATAATTAACCTAAAACTTCATAACTAATCACAAAAATAATATACCAATAATTTACTATTATTATGATGATAAACTCATGAACATATAATAGTTATCACACCCTTTATACTGAAACAAACTATGATTAATTTAAATTAATAACAATCAATTTTCATTATTAATTAATAACTAATGGTTACAATGTAAAAAATGATTATAAAATATTAATATAAAATATAATAAATAGTAATATGATATTTAAATATGTAATTAATGATTAATATTTTATCATATAAAATTTTAGAGTATGTATAATAAAGTCGCAATTTATGGTAATGGTTTTTATTGATTCAATCTATTTTCACTATGTG
The DNA here is from genome assembly GCA_963277665.1 of Viscum album. NCBI lineage: Eukaryota > Viridiplantae > Streptophyta > Magnoliopsida > Santalales > Viscaceae > Viscum > Viscum album. The sequence continues at coordinate 242,286,339 of OY728166.1, forward strand.
AGACACATTATATTTCCACTATTTATTTATAATCATGATTTATTCAATATTATGATTTCATTATGATATATTATCGCTTTTTCTAATGATTTTAATGCTTTCATATTCCTCATTTTTATTGATTCATACATCATAAGATATGTAATTGTAAGAGTCCCTCATCTCAATTTAAATTAATTGAGATATGTTCCATATTCACCACCTTTTTTTTATTGTGTATAGAATACACACATCGATGTAATTCATCATTATATTCATTTAATTTTGGGTATTTTAAATTAAATATGATGTTCTATATTTATAGTATTGTAGATGAAGATATTACCAAATTGGTAAGGGTTTTTTCCAATATCACATTGTAATTGACATTGTCTATGACTCAACTTCTATTTTAGAAAATTATATGTTCTTTCTCTATATATCCCCATTTATTTATATCTCTTTTTTTGTTCATAAGTATTCATTCCATTTAATTTACCTTTAGTTCATAGTTCACCGAGAATGATGTTGTAAGTGATACAAACCTTATCAATACATTTTTGGGTTTGTGATATTTTTCTACCATGTGTATGCTTTTCATATTTCTATGTGGATTTCCTTAAATCTTATTATATGATTTATTAATGTCATTTTCCATACACTTTTATTTATTTTCAAAATCATGATTTTAATATTTTCAACTATATTATTTATCCTTTTCTACAAAATTACATACTCCCATTATTTTCATCACTTGTCATTATGTTGTATCCTTTTTAAGAAATAAATGTTCTTCAATGTAATTTTTATTTATTTTAAAATTATTTTTGTAAAACCGTTATATTTACTATGGTTTTAATGTTCATTTTTTATTTATATGGGAATTAATTGGAAAATGGTTTTAGTTGTGTGATGTTTTGGTGGTGTTTTTTCAAAGATGAAATCACCATGCATTAGTGAGCCAATAAATTTCATGGTGGGGAATGAAATAGATTGTATGGTTATGGTTTCATGAAGAAATTTGGAAAAGTATAGAATAATATATATTATATAATATAATAATATTTATTGGTTTATGAATATATATCATGAGTAATATTATTTAAAAATTAACAATGTATGGATTATATGTTAGGGTGGATTTTGGAAGTGGTTGAGAAATAAAAAAAGAAAATCAATCACCCTGTAAATGTAAAAATCCTCCAGGTGATATGTTAAAGTAAATATTCATGGTTTATTGATGAATTATCATAGTCTATAATGGCACTAGGATATATAAGAGTAAATATTTAGAATACATAAATGTTACGGGGTAGTATGTAAGATTAGTTTCCATGAATCAAGGGTGCCACATAAGTGTCATTCCTTTTACTTTTTAAGGATCAGAGTTGTCCACACCATGAGGTGATCCTCAAGACATAAAGAATATTTGTTGGATTTTAGTTTTGCATTGAATTAATATAATTCCACATCATTGTAGAAATTTTTTATTCGATAGATATTGTAATTTTAAAATGATGGTTCATCTAGATAATATTCGAAGACATGGAGATGTTGAAATGACATGGAGTTCATTTCAATCGGAATTGTGACGACAATAGTGAATATGGAATCGGAAGATATTATAGGATATGGTTTAGAAAAATTTTTTGTGGTTGGGGAATTTATAGATAACGTATAACACACTATAGAAGAATTTATATGGGGATTACAAAAATCCCTTTGAAAAATGAGGATACTTATAACATGTGTTTTGGAGGATGTTGTGAATTATTTTTGATAATTACCTAAATAGGTAAATAGAGAATCCCCATTCCATGTATCAAGTTGTGTTTAGTATTAGGTTTCTGTAGATAAATGGGAAATGAAAAATTGGACTTAGATCAAACCATTTATAATGGCATTCCACCCGATATCTACTATGTTATTCTATTTTAGAAACACACCATGGTCTATTTTATTACATGATTGGATGATAACACCATTATATTTATGGATGATCATGATAAAAAAAATGGTCATTAGTAATTGGGAGTAATTATTACTAATGGAGTCACATATCCTGGTTTTAAATTCATGTGAATTAGTTGATAAATTATTATTGAGGAAATCATGGTTCTATGTTTTTTGGAAGATTTATAAACATGGCTCTAGGATTATTGATAAAAAGGAGAAGAATATAATGACCATATTGATGATGATTCTATCTTAATATTTTGAATTTAGAGTAATAGAGAAGAAAAAAAATTGATAAATATGGAAAATTAAATAAAGGGTTAATTTCTAGAGAAATTTCATTGAAGATCATGATTTTGATGGAGGAAAAGAGTTATTGGAGTATTGAAAGTATAGTGTTTATATTTGAAATGATTCATTATGAGTGATCATTTGATAAACTTTCCTTTGTATTCATTATTTCAATGTAGTCAAAAATGATAAAAAGATAAAGGATTTCCCCTTGGATTGATAATGAATGATTCCTAAAGTATTGTAACACATATAATGCATAGTGTTAACCAGTAGTTTGTTATGAAACCTTTGATGTAATATCATTAGATCTTACATTAGTAATTAACGATGAAAAATCCTTATGTCCCTATTATTAATTTCTATATCTAAATATTTATTTTTATCATTCTGATTAATTGGTTTCAGTTGTTCATTCTAACAATAGATCAAGATTTAGTGCAAAGAAATATTAATTAAACACCTTAATTTATCCAACCTCTTCAAGTGAATTGGGATTTTGTTTTTATCTAGTGTAATCCAATCCACAAGGTTCTTTATTAATGAATATCACCTTGAAATCATTCTACTATAGATAATGATATTAATAGAAAAATAGTTTCCTTAATTAATGTTTATAATTTCTAGAAATTGAAGAATTTGATGAGATATCACTTTATATAACATAAACATGACGTTTTCAGAACAATAATTCATGGAATATATCTTTGAGATTATATGAAAACATGGATGAATAAAGGTGATAGGAAATATTCTAATGCTAATTCCAAGGAAAACAATTACATATCTAGATCCTTAGAAAAATAATATATTTATGAATTTGAATAGATGTTCATCATCAAAAATAATTTTGTAAGTATTAACAATTGTTTATAAATTTTACAACATGTTAAATTAAGACTAATTAAAATTGTGGTAAAATAACTTTGATGACTTAAATTTGAGACAATACAAGAATATTAATGTTTTTATCAATAATATCTTTCATGTTTTTTGATACATCCATGGACTTTTTTATGGTATAGTATATTTTGATATTATAAAGAAAACTATTAGAATAATTTCACCTTTATACTATTAAAACATATAAGATCATATAGAAAAGGTTCTCAAAAAAAAATCTCTTGATGATTCTTCATAAAATATAGTGGATTATGAAAAATGAATGAATCCAAGAATTATATCCAACAAATTATCAAAAAAATATCCTTTCAATGAATAAAGATTCTATAAATTCATGAAGGTATAGGTAATAATGATGACCTTAGTGATGAATTTCATTCACATGTTATAAGAAAATGAAAGAATAGAAAAGGATGTAACAAAGGTATGTTACTATTTAGTTGAATTAGTTATGGTGTGTTTGGACATATCAAAGATAGATGTCCAAGTAAGGGTGAAAATAATAGTGAATATGGTGTTGTACTATAAAATCAAAGAAAAATCCCCCATTGAGAAAGATTTATTTAGATAGTCCAACTAAAATGTTTTTATAATGTAAAAAATTATTAAGAAATGTGAAAGAAGATGATGAAATATGTATTAAATATAAAGAGGATAAATTAATTTTATATAAGGAAGATTTTAACATGGAAAAGGTTGATAAGAAAAGAAATTAATTTGTAGAAAAAACATAATCGAAACAGTTCTTGATCAGAATGTTTAGTGTAAATGTGAATATGTATAGTTTTACGATAAACATAAGAAAAACAAGAAAAATGTTTTATTATTAATAAAATCATAAATAATCCTTGATCATCATGAATTCAAAATTAAATTGTCTGAAATAGAATAGGAACTACTCAATCTACGACTAAAGAAGTGGTTGACTTCAATGTAGCAATCAGAGAACAATGTAAATTCAATGAAGATATTTACACTAAGATATAATTTTATAGAAAACTGTTGAATCTAATAAATAATAATTTTTTATTTAAGAGATAATAAAAATATGATAGTGAAAATAAAAAAATGTAATTCAAGATGTTCTTGGATAGGTATGTCACATAAAGAGATGGATGAGGTACAATGACTATTTGGAAAAATAATATATGATCATAGGAATGTAATTATAGGAATGTGTGGTATCATGTGAAAATTAGATACATCCAATGTAGTAGGAGTTATATTATTTGAAAAAGAAAAACAAATAATTCAAGACCACATTAAATTATCAAATACTCATCAATAATCAAGAATATTCTTAGTTCCCAAAAATGTGGGCATATGAAGCAATGAAAAAAATCCTATCCTTAATGAAATGATTATTTTCTTACTATCAGGGTCATATAATGACCTATTGTATAGATTTGGAGACCTATTTTAGATTTTAAACAACTAATATTCAACAAAAAATTGGGATAACAAATCCTACAACACGAAGACCAAATTATATTTATGGATACTATGATAATTACTCTAAATTTGTCCATAATTTTATAAATTGATAGGAATTTAAATTCCAAAATCTATATAATGGATTCAAAAGTATAGTGGTTGATAGATAATAAATCAATATCCCCTTGAAAAATCAATTTTATCCTTTAGAGGAAGAGGATTTTGATATTATGGCCTATACTGAGAATAATGGGGAGAGAGAATCCTCTATCTAAATTGTATACAACATTTCCGAGAATGAAAAGTGAAAGAATGAGAAGTATAATATAAAATATATTTATATCCAATATTTCAAAATAGCATCTTGTATATCCATTATAGCAGGTGTTCATCCCACCTAACAAGAACCTTGAATCGCTTATTAAATGTGAATGGATTATTGAATGACCCGGTTATATTTACTACTAACAAAGCTATAAATATCTAGGGAAGTGGAAAGGAAGGGATAGATGGAGATGAGATAAATAATATAAAATCCTTTTTGTGGATAGTATTCAACACAACCCATTTGTTGCTAGTTATTTTTGTGACTTCTAGCATGAGGTCACATTAAATCATATGGGATATATTATAAAATTATAAACTAGAAACTCTAATATGAATCAACGGGGAATAATTGAAAATCTATACAATGTGGTTAACAATATAACACTTTTCACCTTATAGTGGATGAATAAAATAACCCTTACTGTCAAAGTCTCTAACATATTAATTAATATTCATGAGGAATTTATCAAATTTGAAACTTGCAACATTAATTTAAAATTAGTAATGAAATAAGGAATATAGAATAGATACTTATGTTAGAAGGAAATTTTTTATAAATACTAACTAACAAAATATGAAGTGGTCCACAAATATTCTATATCTTATTCACACTAATTTGTGTAAACCGATGCAAGTTTATGGTATATATAGTGAGAAATAATTTATCTTATTCAACGATGCCTATAATAAAATAGGATGTATTACTTTAATGAAGTAAAATATAGATTAAATTGAATATATTAATTTGTTTCAAATATGATTGTTTCTGATTATTTCTCTATAGTGCGCATTCATTCTTTCAGGGACATATTATTTTTGCCATGTATTATTGGTTTCCAAAGGCATGCGACATCTGTTGCTTATTTAAGGATGTTTTCACCTTGGTTGAAATGGGATAATGGGATGTTTGTTTCTCCTTCGGTGGATTCTTCCTCAGAAAACATCACCTAGTATGGGTGTCGCTCATATATTTGAGTCGTGGTTCATGAATCTCATTCCTGGTGCAATATCTTTATGGGCGCTAGTTAATTACACTTCTTCTATCAAGACATTCCATGAGATCTTGACATGGTATAAACCTTTGGTCGGGGGTAATTAAAACATCATGCATGTTGGGGTATCTCTGGATGCATGGACAATGGGAAACATGTATTATTCCTCATAAGAGGGCATCTCATGGGTGCAGAACCCAAGGTATCCCATGTCGGTCATGGGGTATCTAATTTTAGGGACAAGTATCTGAGGTTTTCCTCTGCTTCCAATTCTTAACACGGGGTATTTCATGATTATGATTTCATGAAGAGACAGTTACACCAAGTTATGCCTTACGAGGATTTCCTTGGGCATATCATGTTTAGAACTAGGTAGGTCACGAGTTTAACATCTTTCATAGGCAGAATGACAGTGATCCAAACATACCATAGAGACAGATCAAATTGGTACATCCCTATAGGGGAACACTTGGAAGGTTTACCATATTGAAGGATCAAAATGCCCAATGATGAGGTATCTGAGGTGGTGTTCTCCATAGAGGGAAGATATCACACGGTGAAGGATGATCTGGACACCACTGGGGGAAGATCAGAAAGTGTGCACCCCACAATGGGGAACACTGGATGGATAGGTCATAATGACCAATGTGAGCAGACCTAAGGTGGTGTGTACCATAAAGGGAAGATGTTACACCATGAATGCTAGTCTAGACACCACTGAGGGTGGATCAGGTAGAGTGAACCCCAAAATGGGGAACACCAAGGTTTACTATTGGAAGGGATTGAACCTCGTGGAGGTTTCCTACGTACCCTGTATAGACAATAGGGATCAAAATCCACGTATTTTGAAGTGGTGATGAATTAGTGTTTATAAAAAGCAAAGAAACCCGAATACATGCTGGTGAATATGCATTGATGGCGGTTATAATGTTTCTAGGAGCAGTGAGGAGGTGGATGAAATGATCTCACATAGACGTGGCAGCCTAGGTAAAACTAGGATGGATGATGAGTAGTATTATGATGTGGATGTAGAATGATACATAATTGACATGAAGATGATGATGATATTGGTCTTGATCCTCGAATAGACTTCCCACGTATCCTCGTGGCACAGAATTGAAGTCCACGTAGTTCGGTGTGGTGGTGGAACACCATACCAGGTGGTCCGTGAGAATGAATGCATGGATGGGATCTGGAGGAAGTGGAAGTTTATGGATGGTATAGGACCTTAAAAAAGCACAAGGGATCAAGGTTAGAGATTAGGATGAGACATGGGTGATGGGATTAAGCCTTAGGAAGGATTTCTATATATCCTCATTGTAGGAAATCAAAGTTCATGTAGTTCATGATTGGGCATGGAATCAGGGTGTGCATAGAGGAAAGTGACCTGACGACATGTTAGGGCTTACACATGGTTAGAATCCTAGTATGGTCTGACCCCCAGGGCGGATCAGATATGTGAGTCCTAATAAATGGGACTACATTGGCTTACCATCGATTAAAAACTACAATGCCTTACCATCAATTGTGGACTACAACGGCTTACCACTGGTCGAGTTTCCAATGGATTACCGCTGGTTGGCGTTCCAACGACTTACTAGTTGTTGGGATACAACAACTTACCGTAGGTAGGGATACAATGGATTATGATTAGAAAACCAAAACAAATTTTATAATTAAATTTTACTGGGATTAAAAGTTCATTTTTGATCATATAGGCCTGAGTTAGTACATTTTAATTTTAAACATCCACTCTCATCAATTGTGCACTTCATGCCTAATGTACACCAATTTAGGCCCAATGAATCATCTGATTTTATTGAATGTAATTATTCGTGTTTTAATATTATATTTTGGGAAATTTATCTTCACTTCAAATTTAAATGTTTCTCATTCAGGGAGAAAGGAAGGATTCATAAAGGATGATGAAGATATTTGGTGATGAAAGGAGAGAATTCTGGTAAAGGAAGATTGGACACGAACCCACTATTGAAGATGTGGGTCCCACAATACTGGACAAATGAAGCCCAAATTTCTTTTGATGATAGAAGACATACAGGGGAGAAAATCATTCTTCAGGTCAAAGTGCTAATTAGGTTTCCATGATGATGATCAAGGCAGCCCAAATGGAAGATCAGAATATGGGCCAGAATCTGCGGCCCAGAATGTCAGCCCAACGAATCTTCCATATCTCTCGAACCACAAATTAAATTGGGTGGATATTTTACAGGTTGTTAGAAGACATCGGGGGATACATTTTTTCTTCTATGGCCCACTCCAAATCGGCCATCTAGAAGGACTTTGAAGCGGATCTGTCATGTGGATGCAAGCTGGATGCCATCTCGGGTCAAGGGTGGAGAAGTCTCCTCTCCACCTACCTTCCACCACCTATGCCTACCCTCATTGATTGGGATGACTTGGACTGTTTTATCTCGGACTAAGGATCAAAATTTTCCTATTTAAGGCAGTGGTGGTGCGTTTGAAGTCATACCTTCTTTCATGTAATGTTATTATGATCAATTTTCGTTGTAATTCTTTCCTTTCCCCATGTAAGTTTCTTTTTGTATTTCTAAGTTCTTAATCCAATTCCTTCTCTTCTCTTCTTCCAATTTCTATACTTAAATATCTAAAATCACAAAATCACAGTGATAACTCTGTGTGTTGGTGATATAGTTCACACATAGGTGTGAATTCCATTCACACACACGGAGGAGTGCTCGTTATTTCCGCGGTTTTAATCTCTTCAATTCAATTCTTGTAAGCCATCTTCTGCCCACCATTGATAGTATATCATCAATGGAGGGCTAACCCTTTAATGGGTTGATCTTAGGAAGATTCAAAGGCTGTATTGAATGTTATTTAATTCACTAATTGTTGTTAATTGGTTAAATAATTCAAGACTTCCATTCTTCAATTATTTTCTCTCCTCATCTTCACTGTGTGTGAAAAAGCTAATTCCAATTACTAAATTGACCATATACCTTGGAGAGATCATGAATCTGGTTCTATAAGTGTGTTGGTGACTAGTAATTGAGTTTAGTTAGTATCTAACCAGAAAATGATGAAGTTAGTGTTATTTTGAAGAATGGTTTCATCAAGAATTAATAAAACCAAAAATTTGTCTAAAGAAATAAAATGCATTCAATCCACCCAAGCGTAACCCTAAAATCAACCCATTTCATTATAATTGAACTCAACTAAGCTTATTAGTCTTCTCCCAAAACACTTAAAAACAAATCCAAGTTGGCCACTTCATAGCCAAAAATCCATCCCTTAGGTTGTGTATCTTAGGTATCTTCTTAGGTCTCTGTGGAATCGACAACCCAAGCTACACTACAAGGACCGTTCTACACTTCTTCTCTTGGGTAAATTTGGGTGTGAACCAAATTTTTGCGTCGTTGCCAGGGACCAAGTAAGTACCTTAGATCCAAAAAAACCTTCTTTCCTCACCTCCATTTTTCTACTCTCACCCACGATCTCTTATCTTGTCCCTTTCTCGCTTTTTTTTGGCGCATGTCCGCCTACACCCACGATTTCTCAAACAGACTAGTTAGGGTGGAAAGTCCTAGGATAGGGGAGTCAAGTGCACCTAGGGGATTGTTTAAATCAGATCCAAATATTCTAGAAACCCCAAAGTCAGAACTTGAAACAAGTGCAATGGAGGGTCATCCACAAAATCAAATTGTAAACCCTGGGGGAATCAAATGGGAAACCAAAACCAAGAAGCTCCAAACATAGGGAATGTAGTTGATCAAACCATGAACGACTACCTCACTCAATCTTGGACCAATTCCCTCTCATGCATTAGACACAATTCCATAGGAGACACCAACTACATATTCAAACCCCATGTCCTAAACCACCTTCCAACCTTTCATGGGATGGAGTCAGAAATGCCATACCTTCATGTAAAAGAGTTCAACGACATTGTTGAAACCATGTGTCCCCCACATCAACTAGAATCTGCTAAGATGAGTCTATTTCCTTTTTCATTAATGAATCGAGCTAAAAATTGGCTAAAAAACTTAAGACCTGCATCAATCCACTCTTGGGACAACCTACACAGAGAATTCTACAAAAAATACTTCCCTCATCACAAAAAAATTGCACTTAAAAAGAGCATCCTAAACATTTTTGAAAAATAGGGAGAGTCATTTTATGAAACATGGGAGAGGTTCAAAGACACCCTAAACATGGTTCCACACCATGGGTTTTCCATACCTGAACAAGTGAGAATTTTCTATGAAGGTTTGGGTCCAGGTAATAAACAATTCATTGACAAGATGTGTAATGGAACTTTTAAAAACAAGGCCCCAAATGATGCTTACGAGTATCTGGAAAGTCTGGCTGAACAAAACCAAACTTGGGGAACTTCACCTTATTCTGAAAAGCCACAAAGAACCATTGGAATTCATACACTTAGAGAAGAGGAAAGCCTTAGGGCTAAACTCACAGCACTCTCTAGGAAGGTTGAAGAGATAGACCTTAGGAAAGTCCATGAAATCCAAAATGTAGACCTTTTTTTCACAATTTGTGACAAACATGACCATAAAACAGAAAACTTCCCAACCATTCCATCCATCAAGGATGTTCTTCTAGGAGGACCCCCAGCAGAAGTCAATTCCGTAAACTTTCAAAATCCCCAATACCAAAACACCTTCAATCCAAGGTACAATGACCACCTAGGCTTCCGATGGAAGGATAACCAACAACATAGCCAACCACAAGGGAAAAATACTTACCCTCAACAGAACTACCAAACCCATAATCAGTTTAAAACCCAACCTATCCAATACCAATAGCCACCAGTCCATTTTCAACAAACCATTCCACCTTAAAAATATCCCCCAGGGATAAACCAATCTTCTCAAGCACCAACCCAAACTGTTCCACAAATCCTACTAGAACAACTTTGCAAAAAAATGGAAAGGATGAACTCAGAAGTCTCTTCCCTTAAACAATAACTTCAAACAATCAAAACTGGGAAGGCACCCATGCCTACCCAAGACATTCCACAACAAACAACAAGGGGGGAGTCAAGTTTCGCTCAATCAAATCATGAACAATTGAAAGCAGTGACAATATTAAGAAGTGGGAAATCAATTGAAAAACCTAAACAAACCATTTCAGAACTATTAAAAGATTCAACATCACTACAAAATGATGAATAACAACCCACAGATTCTGAAAAAACCAATGAGAATGAGAAGGAACCACAACCACCCCAAACACTCAAACAACATGCTCCCTTCCCTCAACACATGAGGGGGAAATCCAAGCCTGAACTGAGTGAAACCTTGAGAGAAATCTTCTCTCAAGTCAAGATGAACATTCCACTCCTCGATGCAATACAAACCATACCAGCCTACTCAAAGTACCTTAAGGACTTGTGCACTTTTAAAAGGAATTTTTTACATAAAAACCAAGTCCTTTTAGCTGCAAATGTGAGTACCACCATTCAAGGGACCATTCCTCCTAAGATGAAAGACCCGGGTTTCCCTTACATCAATGTTGAACTAGGAGAGAAAAAAGTTTTCAAGGCCTTGTGTGACCTAGGTGCCAGTGTAAACCTCATTCCATATGCCATGTATTTTCTGTTAGGGCTCGAAGAACTCCAACCCACATCTGTCACTCTTCAACTCGCTGATCGCTGTGTTCGGGTTCCTAAGGGGATCTTAAAGGATGTTTTAGTGATAGTTGAGAATTTCATTTACCCTGCTGACTTCGTTGTCCTTGACAATCATCCAAGCTTAGGTCCTAGGGAGCAATCCCCAATCATTCTTGGTCGTCCTTTCCTTGCAACAATCAACTCTGTTATCCGAGTCCGAAATGGGAACATGACCATCACCTTTGGGAACATGAGTCTAGACTTGAACATCTATAATGAAAGATCACAAATAGGAGATGACGAGGACATTCATGAAGTAAACATGTTAGGAATCATTGAAAATGAATCCATAGAACATAAAGAAATATTTGATGGATTTTTAAGTCAGGATGAGATTGATTTCCTTTGTTCACATGAAGGAAGTTTATCTCCTTGGCTTGAATCATTTTCAAATTGCTCCTATGATGATGTCTTAGGACCAACAATCAGTGAAGCCTTTCAGGAAACCACATTCATGGAGACAACTCAAACTCCTTACCTAACCCATGTCAATACAATCTTGTGGCTGAAACTTTTACACATGGGGAATCAATTCAATCTGAAAATCTAGGAAACAAATTTGATCTTGATCCAATGCACCAATCTTCTGCTGAAATTCTGAACCAACCTGATCTTGAATTGAAGGAACTTCCTACTTCCCTCAAGTATGCCTTCCTAGGGGAAAATAAAACACATCCTATAGTCATATCTTCTTCTCTTGAAGCCAATCATGAGGGGATTCTTCTAGATGTCCTTAAGAAACACAACTATGCCATTGGTTGGACCCTGTCTGATATTCCTGGGATTAGCCCACTTATTGGAACTCATATGATTACTCTTGAATCTGAATCGAAACCATGTCATCAACCTCAGATGAGAATCAATCCAAATCTAATGGATGTGGTAAGGAATGAACATCTTAAGTTGTTGAAAGCTGGTATCATCTACACCATAGCTGAGAGTGAGTGGGTAAGCCCAATTCAAGTTGTCCTAAAGAAGGATGGAATCACTGTGATCACTAATAAGGATGTGGAAATTCTTCCAACAAGGGTGAGTAGTGGATGGAGAGTCTGTATTGACTATAGGAAGCTCAACTCTTGTACCAAGAAGTACCATTTTCCCTTTACCTTTATTGATCAAGTCCTCGAGCGAGTGGCATGTCATCAATTATATTGCTTCCTAGATGGGTACTCTGGGTACAATCAAATCGAGGTCTCCTTGGAGGAATAAGGGAAGACAACCTTCACCTGTCCATTTGGCACCTTTGCCTTCAAACGCATTTCGTTCGGGTTATGCAATGCCCCTGGAACCTTCCAGCGGTGCATGATGGGAATCTTCTCAGATATGGTAGGGGATTTTCTAGAGGTCTTCATGGATGACTTCTCTGTCTTTGGGGATACACTTGAGGGATGTCTTAGGAATGTGGAGAGAGTTTTGTCAAGATGTGAAGAAACTAATATGGTCCTAAACTGGGAAAAATGCAATTTCATGGTAAAAGAGGGGTTAGTCCTTGGCCATATAGTCTCGGGTAGGGGAATTGAAGTTGATAAAGCAAAGGTTGACATCATTCGTCACCTTCCATCACCCAAAGCTGTTAAGGAAGTGAGGTCCTTCATAGGACATGTTGGTTTCTATATAAGATTCATTAAGGACTTTAGTTCAATCTCTTGTCCTCTTTGTGATCTCCTAGTAAAGGATGCTCCATTTGTTTGGACAGAAAGCTGTGAGGGTTCATTTTCAACCCTTAAATCTGCTCTCACCTCTCCTCCCATTATAAAATCTCCAAACTGGGACCTTCCTTTCGAACTCATGTGTGATGCCAATGACTTTGCTGTAGGAGTTGTGTTAGGACAATGGTGTGATAAAACTCCATATGTCATTTCTTATGCAATCAAATCCTTAAATGATTCCCAAATCAATTACACCACCACTGAAAAGGAGTTACATGCTGTTGTGTTTGCCTTAGATAAATTTAGGTCTTACCTCTTAGGATCACCCATCATTGTCTTCATCGACCATTCAGCTCTAAAATATCTCTTCCAAAAACAAGATGCCAAGGCTAGATTGATTAGGTGGGTTCTTCTTCTTCAAGAGTTCGATTTAACCATTAAGGATAAAAAAGGTGTCGAGAATGTTGTAGCTGATCACCTCTCTAGGTTGGAATTCAAAGACAACTCACATCTCTTTTCTTTGTCTGATTAATTTCCCGATGAGAACCTCTATTCTGTGAGTGATTGACCTTGGTATGCTAACATAGCCAACTTCTTAGTTTCAGGGGTCATTCCAAAATTCTTAGGGACCCAAGCTAGAAGAAAATTTCTTTCTGATGTCAATCATTATGTGTTTTATGATCCATACCTCTATAAGTTCTGTCTTGACCAAGTCATTAGGAGGTGTGTGCTAGAATCCAAACCAGAGTCCATCCTAATGTTCTGTCATAGTGAGTCTTGTGGAGGTCACTTTTCCTCTAAGAAAACTTCTGCCAAGGTTCTTCAATGTGGTTTCTTTTGGACCACCCTCTCAAGGGACTCCTACACATTTTTTCAAATCTGTCCTAGGTGTCAACAAGTAGGGTCCATCACAAAAAGGAATCAAATGCCTCTCACTCCAATATTAGTGGTTGAAATCTTTGACTGTTGGGGAATTGATTTCATGGGTCCCTTCCCAAAATCTAGGGGATATTTTTACATTCTCTTGGCTGTCGATTATGTCTCAAAATGGGTTGAGGCCATTCCTACAAAATCCAACGACCATCAAACTGTGATTAGATTCCTTAAAGAAAACATCTTCTCTAGATTTGGGATTCCTAGGGCTATCATTAGTGATTGTGGAACTCATTTCTGCAATATCCCATTCTCATCGCTCATGGAGAAGTATGGAATTTCTCACAAACTATCCACCGCTTACCACCCACAAACCAATGGTCAAGCTGAGTTATCCAATCGAGAAATCAAACAAATTCTTGAGAAAACTGTTAATCCATTTAGGAAAGATTGGTCGAGCAAACTCTTAGATGCTCTTTGGGAATATCAAAAATCATTTAAAACCATCCTAGGAATGTCCCCATATAGGTTCGTTTATGGTAAAGCATGCCATTTTCCAGTGGATATTGAGCATAAGGCCTTTTGGGCAATAAAAAAATGAACTTTGACATTTCTTTGGCCGGAATAAAGAGGAAATTGGATCTAAATGAGCTTGAGGAACTTAGTATGGAGGCTTATGAAAATTCAAGGATCAATAAAGCTAGAGTTCAAGCCTAGCAGTCTAGTAATCATAAAACTAAACACATTGAAACAGGGAAACATGTGCTTTTGTATAGTTCTAAACTTTATTTGCACCCGGGAAAGTTGAGGTCTAGATGGTCTGGTCCATACATAGTGAATAAGGTGTACCCCCATGGGGCTGTTGAAATTCAAGATCCCACCAATGGTCAAATATTTAAAGTTAATGGTCATAGAGTCAAACCATTCATAGAACCATTCCAAAAACAAGACGTTGATGAAGACATGAGTGAACCTACCTTTGATGAAAGAAACAATTAATCAATTAGGGGTTTAAGTCGAGCTAACGACGTTAAACAAAGAGTTGAATGGGAGGCAACCCATGATTTTTAAATTTACAATCACTTTATTGTTTTAATCAATTTTTTTAGAAAAACAATTTGATATAATTTTACCTCATATTGTTGACCTGTTCTTCTCTTATGAGTATGGATGGGTATAAAAGGGGAGCATCGTATTCATCCGTGTCACGCGGTGTGATCCCTGAGTATTATCTTACCCATAAATTAAAAAGAAGATAATGTATCAACAATATAGGTGTTTGTAAGTTTTTATTTTTATTATTAAAAAAATAAAACAACAAAACAAAACAAAATGTAAAAAAAAAGTGACACGTCGTAGGACGTGGGTCAAACCCCGTCACGACCGGCGAAGCTGCGAGACTCGAACCCGGGATCGAAGGGAGACAGGGGCGCACGCCTACCACTGAACTACGGCGGTTGGTGATTCCATATTATATCTTCTTTATATATATACTTATATTTTAAATTTTTATATATATACATAATTTTTTTTTAAAAAAAATAATTATTACTTGTTATGAGTGTCGATCGTTGGAGTTTCAAAATTAACAAGTATGTTTTGTCTTTATTTGTATTTTATTTTATTTTTTTATTGTTGTTTATTTTAAGAAAAGGGAACCTCAAGGGGTTTCCATTGTGTCTAACTATATTGGTTTTGAGATTTTGGGGCTGCCAAGTTTGATGGATTTTCAGGGAAATCATAAGAGTACAAGCGTACACTACCGTGAGGATTCGTCAAGTGACATGGAGACCAAGGGATTAAATGAGAGCATCACAAACTTCAACATCAAATATCAGGTGAAATTGTTCTATGCTCCTATTCTCTGCCTATACCCCTTCTAAATTATATTTTCTTTAAACACTGGGGACAGTGTTATATTATGTTGGGGGGAGGTGAAAATAAAAATCAATCACATAGAGTAATAAAATGTGCATGTTAATTGAATGAAAATTTTCCTTAACCTTGAACATGTTATTACACATTGAAAACCTTGAAAAGTGAATATTAAATAATTTTGTATTCCTTGATTCTGATTTTAATACATGTTTAAGTTCATGAGCATAAAATTTTGGAAAGTTTGGATGTCTAATGTGATTTTTACTGTTACATTTTCATCCAATTTTAATAAAAAAAATTCACAATACACGTCCGTTGGATTGTGGGGTATTAATTTATATTCTTGGGGTCCCATAATAAATAGCATAGTTTTGGTGATCATTTTAAATTTAATATGACTATTTTAATATATATATATATATATATATATATAAGATGTGTAAAAACACCAAACAAACAAAAAAACAAAAATAAATTTGCGCATAGAGCAATGAAATGACTTAATGTGTGGCTTTCGGCACTCGGGGATCGTGACTCTATAGTTGTCTGGCCCAGAGTTGGGAATTTTATCTCTATTTGTGGAAATTCAAATTTGTTTTGGAATGAGTTGACTCGAGATGATGCCCGAGTATGTGGGCTTCACTTGGTGCCCTAATGCCTTTGAGCTTGGGAGTCATCGGCAAAGTCTTGCTACAAGGGTTGACTCATTTGAATGCAATTTCAATAACCATGGTAACATTGCAAAAAAAAGAAAAAAATGAATACTCATATTAATATTAAAATGTGATTCCACCTAGCGCTTCCATCTTTTCCCCCTTGAATAAAAATGAACCCCCATGTCTATTGTGACACACAACACATCATCATGATTAATTGTAATTGGATGAAATGTGGCATTGAATTTGATCAGAATAATGGGTTGGGCTTGGGTTATGCTTTAGAACCTACATTGTATTAAATGATTTTGATGGGATGCATAATTTTTTGTTATGAGGTATTTTGGTGAGCATTGTTTATTAAAATGTTTTTGGAAAAGGGAATTTTATTTTCATAATCATTGAGTTATTTTTTCGGGACTAGCAAATCTCAAGTTGGGGGGTGTGATTAGACAACCAAAACACATTTTATAATTAAATTTTATTGGGATTAATAGTTCATTTTTGATCATATAGGCCTAAGTTAGTACATTTTAATTTTAAACATCCACTCTCATCAATTGTGCACTTCATGCCAAATGTACACCAATTTAGGCCCAATGACTCATCTGATTTCATTGAATGTAATTATTCATGTTTTAATATTATATTTTTGGAAATGTATCTTCACTTAAAATTTAAATGTTTATAATTCAAAGAGAAAGGAAATATTCATAAAGGATGATGAAGATATTTGGTGATGAAAGGAGACAATTCTGGTGAAGGCAGATTGGACACCAACCCACTGTTGAGGATTTGGGTCCCACAATACTGGACCAATGAAGCCCAAATTTCTTGTGAGGATATAAGACATACAGGGGAACAAATCATTCTTCAAGACAAAGTGAAAATTCGGTATCCATGATGACGATCAAGGCAGCCCAAATGGAAGATCAGAATCTGGGCCAGAATCTGTGGCCCAGAATGTCATCCCAATGAATCTTCCATATCTCTCGAACCACAAATTAAATTGGGCTGCTATTTTACAGGATGTTAGAAGACATCCGGGGATTCATTTTTGTCTTCTATGGACCACTCCAAATCGGCCATATAGAAGGACTTTGAATCCCCATATGTCTTCTAACAGCCTGTAAAATATCAGCCCAATTTAATTTGTGGTTCGAGAGATATGGAAGATTCATTGGGCTGACATTCTGGGCCGCAAATTCTGGCCTAGATTCTGATCTTCCATTTGGGCTGCCTTGATCATCATCATGGAGACCAAATTATCACTTTGGCCTGAAGAATGATTTGTTCCCCCATATTTCTTCTATCATCACAAGAAATTTGGGCTTCATTGATCCAGTATTGTGGGACCCACATCCTCAACAGTGGGTTGGTGTCCAATTTGCCTTCACCAGAATTGTCTCCTTTCATCACCAACTATCTTCATCATCCTTTATGAATCTTTCCTTTCTCCCTAAATGAGAAATATTTAAATTTGAAGTGAAGATACATTTCCAAAAATAAAATATTAAAACATGAATAATTACATTCAATAAAATCAGATGATTCATTGGGCCTAAATTGGTGTACATTAGGCATGAAGTGCACAATTTATGAGAGTGGATGTTTAAAATTAAAATGTACTAACTCAGGCCTATATGATAAAAATTGAACTTTTAATCCCAATAAAATGTAATTATAAAATGTGTTTTGGTTGTCTAAACACACCCCCCAACTTGATATTTGCTAGTCCCGAGAAAATAATTCAAAGATTATGAAAATCAAATTCCCTTTTCCAAAAACATTTTAATAAACAATGCTCACCAAAATACCTCATACCAAAAACTTATGCATCCCATCAAAATCATTTAATACAATGTAGGTTCTAAAGCATAACCCAAGACCAAGCCCATTCTTCTGATAAAATTCAATGCCACATTTCATCCAATTACAATTAATCATGATGATGTGTTGTGTGTCACAATAGACATGGGGGTTCATTTTTATTAAAGGGGGAAAAGATGGAAGCGCTAGGTGGAATGACATTTTAATATTAATATGAGTATTCATTTTTTTCTTTTATTTTTCAATGTTGCCATGGTTATTGAAATTCCATTCAAATGAGTCAACCCTTTTAGCGAGACTTTGTCGATGACTCCCAGGCTCAAAGGCCTTAAGTCACCAAGTGAAGCCCACATACTCGGGCATCATCTCGAGTTAACTCATTCAAAAAAAAATTCTAATTTCCACAAATAGAGATAAAATTCCCAACTCTGGGCCAGAAAACTATTGAGTCATGATCCCCAAGTGCCAAAATCCACACATTAAGTCATTTCATTGCTCTATGCACAAATTTATTGTAGTTTTTTTGTTTTTTTTGTGTTTTTTACACCTCTTTTTTTATATATATATTTTTTAAAATACTCATATTAAATTTAAAATGATCACCAAAACTATGCTATTTATTATGGGACCCCATGAATTCAAATTAATACCCCACAATCCAACGGACGTGCATTGTGAATTTTTTTTATAAAAATTGGATGAAAATGTAACAGTGAAAAATCACATTAGACAGCCACAATTTCCAAAATTTTATGCTCATTGATTGGGATGACTTGGACTGTTGGAGCTCGGCCTAAGGATCCAAATTTTCCTATTTAAGGTAGTGGTGGTGAGGAGGAACTCATACCTTCTTTCATGTAATGTTATTATGCTCAATTTGTGTTGTAATGCTTTCATTTCCCCATGTAAGTTTCTTTTTGTATTTCTAAGTTCTTAATCCAATTCCTTCTCTTCTCTTCTTCCAATTTCTATACTTAAATCTCTAAAATCACAAAAGCGCAGTGATAACTCTGTGTGTTGGTGATATAGTTCACACATAGGTGTGAATTCCATTCACACACATGGAGGAGTGCTCGTTATTTCCGCGGTTTTAATCTCTTCAATTCAATTCTTGTATGCCGTCTTCCACCCACCATTGATAGTATATCATCAATGGAGGGATAAAACATTAATGGGTTGATCTTAGGAAGATTCAAACGCTGGATTGAATGTTATTTAATGCACGAATTGTTGTTTATTGGTTAAATAATTCAAGACTTCCATTCTTCAATTATTTTCGCTCCTCATCTTCACTGTGTTTGAAAAAGCTAATTCCAATTACTAAACATACCATATACCTTGGAGAGATCATGAATCTGGTTCTCTATGTGTGTTGGTGACTAGTAATTTAGTTTAGTTAGTATCTGACCAGAAAATGATGAAGGTAGTGTTATTTTGAAGAATGGTTTCATCAAGAATTAATAAAACCAAAAATTTGTCTAAAGAAATAAAATGCATTCAATCCACCCAAGTGTAACCCTAAGATCAACCCATTTCATTATAATTGAACTCAACTAAGCTTATTAGTCTTCTCCCAAAACACTAAAAAACAAATCCAAGTTGGCCACTTCATAGCCAAAAATCCATCCCTTAGGTTGTGTATCTTAGGTATCTTCTTAGATCTCTGTGGAATCGACAACCCAAGATACACTACAAGGACCGTTCTACCCTTATTCTCTTGGGTAAATTTGGGCGCGAACTAGCTAACCAGTGGTTGAGATACAATGTCTTACCATGATTTGAGATACAATTCCTTACCTCTGGTTGAGATACAACGGCTTACCCTGGGTTGGGATACAACAGGTTACCGCTGGTTAGGGTTGAACCTTAGAAATTATTCCTACGTACCATGCCTATGAGACATGGATCAAACCCACGTAGTTAGAAATTTTGCAGTTTAGCGTCATTCTGGACAAAAGGGGGGCGTACAGTTTAACGTCATGCGTGAAGAGGCCGAACCGATGTGTAGTGGTCGGGACCGATGGGTGTTGGGCTTGAACCTCATAGAGGCTTCCTATGTATCTTTCTTAGGAGACAAGGATAAAAGTCCACATAGTTTGGAATGAGATATATAGTTTAATGTCATGAAGTATGAAGGTCAACCGACATAAAGGATTTGGGAAAAGTAGGTGTGGGGCTTGAACCATAGGGAGTATTCCTAAATAACTTTCCTAGGAGACAAGGATAAAGGTCAATGTAGTTTGGGATGAGAGATTTAGTTTAATGTCTTTCAGAGCAAAGTTGAACTCACATGAAGGGGTCGAGACAGGAAGGGTTCTTAAGTACCTTGCCTAAGAGACAATGATCAAAGTCCACATAGTTCGGGGTGAGAGATACAGTTGAACGTCATGCAAGATGAAGGTGAACCAAAGTGAAGGGGTTAGGACAAGTAGGTGTTGGGATATATCCTCTTGGAGGCTTCCTATATACCTTTCCTAGGAGACAAGGATCAAATTCCAGATAGTTTGGGAAGAATTTGGGGCTTACATGCTAAGGCATCCCTGGAATGATTTCATGGTCAGTGATTACTCTAAACCCATGTGAGTCAGTCTGAGTATGAGAAAAAAGTGGTGTCAAATACCATATGACAATGGTGTAGAGGTGCACCCA
The DNA here is from genome assembly GCA_963277665.1 of Viscum album. Classification (NCBI taxonomy): domain Eukaryota; kingdom Viridiplantae; phylum Streptophyta; class Magnoliopsida; order Santalales; family Viscaceae; genus Viscum; species Viscum album. The sequence goes on from OY728166.1 coordinate 242,307,424, forward strand.
CAAATATGGTTAATGAGGCTTACAAATAGAAACATATAGGGTGCCATTATGGAGTGGCAACAGTGGAAGGGGCTTATGCATGGATGCTACCTGGGTTCCGCTAAGGAGCGGTAATGGTGGATCAGGCTTACGCATGGAATCTTCCCAAGGACCTCTAAATAGAAACAATGGTGGATGTAACTTATGCATGGAAGCATACCAGGGGCCGTTATGGAGAGAAAATGATGGATGGGGCTTACACATGGAAGCTACTCGGGTTCCTCTAGGGTTTGGCAATGGTGGATGGGGCATATGCATGGATGTTTCTTGGGTGCCGCTAAGGAGCGGAAATGGTAGATGGGGATTACGCATGGATGTTGTCGGGTGCCAATAAGGAGTGTAAATGTTATATAGGGCTTACTCATGGAGGTTTCAAGGGTGCAGCTAAAGAGTTTAAATGGTGGATGGGGCATACACATAGATGCTTCTTGGGTGCCACTAGGAAGAGGCAATGGTGGATGGGGTTTACAAATAAAAACTACCTGGGTGCCTTTCTCATGTCTGGCCATGAGTGCATCCCAACTCACTAGTGGGTTGAGGTATATAATTCAAACCTACACCTATGCACTAGTGCACATGAGGGATAAATCCAAGGGCATTGGAATCAGTATGAACAAAGGGAGAAGAAAAGTGAAAATCATATACCTGACATTAGGAATGCAGTAATGGTGGAGTGACGATGGAAGATAACTGCTGACCATTTTCAAAACACAACATACATATCATGTTAGCCAAAAATGGGGACAAACAAATGAGGGTCGATTGTTGACCGTGTTTGAAACATAGGAACTGACTCTAGGTGTTGTCCAAAGTCTTCCGAGGCATTGGCCCAGACTGGTAGGTTACCTGATGCGGCATAGACCATGCCATTAGGGGGTCCCTTCAGACATGAAAGATGATGGAGATCCGAATGAGGGACACCCAAATCATGATGTGGAGTGATGGAAAGTTTGAACAGATTCCAATTCTTTTCAAATTACCCCATTTTAATCATGGAATGAGGTATCTTATGCTTGTCACATAATCAACCTCTTATTTTAAACAAGAAGATTCCTACTATTGAGTTATAGGGAATAATACAGTTTATAGTCATGTAGAGAGGACTGTTGGCATCTTATGCTTGGTGCATAACGCATGTCTTGTTTGGAGAAAGAGGAATCATATGGTTTGCGTGTAGGGTGTACTATGGTTTATAGTATTGTAGAGAGAATTTTTGAAATATTATGCTTGGTAAATAAGGCATCTCTTATTTGGAGAAATATGAATCAAATATTTATTGTGTAGGGTGTACTATAGTTTAAAGTCATTTAGATAGGGTTGTTAGAATCGTATGCATGCCGCATAAGGAATCTCTTATTTAGAGCTAGTGGCATCCTATATTTTTTATAGGGTGTATGATAGTTTATAGTCATGTAGATAAGACTATTTGCATATTATTCTTGGTGTATAATGAATCCCTTGTTTGGAGAAAGAGCCTTCCAACATTTTTTATATCAGGTGCACTATAGTTTAATGTCATATACATATGATTATTAGGCATACGGTTCCTATTAATGGTCGGTGTTAGGTCTTATGCAAGAGAGGCCCATTTTGGTTCAACCTGGTATAAGAGCAAAGTGATGGGGTTTGGATGAGTTACTCGAGAAGTGGTTCGTCTCAAGGTACACTGGGAATTTATGATTAGAATATCAACTCACGACATGTGAAGGGAACCTAGAAGATATGTAGACTCATGGTATTTCATGGAGAGAAAAGGAGTATCTCAAATCATAGTATTCTATAAGTGAAAGGTGCATGCGCATAAACGTGTAGTGTAAATTGTCCACGTCCTAACCTAATAATATCGGGGTGTGAGTCTCCATTTTTCATGGATGTTAGTGAAATAACTGAAGAGAACAATATGCAGGGATGGGACCGTAGCCCATCACTAATCCCAAGTGGGGGTGTAGGGACGCAGTCCCCCCCCCCCCCAGTATGGACTGGTGGGCATGAAAGTATGATCTTCGAGAAGGATAGGGATTCGTGAAGTATATCCACATAGGAAAGGTGCTCATGGATCAAGGGGTCTCGTGAAGAATCCTCGAGATGGAAAGGCACTCGTGGGGAGTGGTCTCGCAGTTCGTAGGTTCTACAAGAGCCAAGTGGATTCTCAAATCTTAGGGTCCTATAGAGCATGGGGATTTGCAGAGCTCAGCTTCTTGTAGAGCTTTTGGAATCGTGGAGCCTTGAGCAACCTGAATGGTGTGCCCTCTATCACAGAGGGTGGAGCCCTTTGCGAAGGGCATAACTGCGCGATGCTCGAGAGCACTGCGAAATAAGAGATCAGTCACCGAAGGGGTGGCGTAACCATGCTTTTGAAGGAGGGTGAGAAGACTATTTATAGGTGATAAAGGTAATTAGAGCACGCCATGGAGAAAAAATGTGATTTGTAAAGATAAAATGATGACTTGAAGGAAATTGTGCTCCTCCATCGAAGGTAGTTCCCTCATGTTCGTCATAACTGCGGATTCGACCATCAAGGCCTTCGTATGGCTTTTAGAGGCTCCAGTAATGTTCCCTCAAGATTCTTATAGTCACGGAGGCTACCATCATGACCTTTTTGGTTCTCCGGGAGGCTTCAGTCAAGTTCACTCTTCTCTATGATCTCAGAGGGATTTTTGAGAATGGGCTCCATAAACCAGTTTTCTAGCCCAACATTGAATGTCCCCAAATCCTAATTCGTAACTCTGTTGGGTCTCTTCGACCATTCAAATCAAAGATTTAAAAATGGGATATGATATTGGATCATGTATGGAATCATTTTGAATATCTTTTAAACGTTTTTTCTAGGTCCAACAACTTTTCCCACCTATGAATGGTGTCCAATGAGGATGAGGACGGTGAGGCGGACCACATTTTGAACAAACATCTGAGGAAAATGCCTACCATGGGTCCATTGTATGTCGATAAAATTGAGGGAATAAATGAATAAATATATAAGCCCACATGATCCATGCATGGTGTGGAAAATAAAATATAATAGGAGGTCATTCACCTATAAAAGAGTTTTAAACAACAGATGTTGTTAGGGGATTAGATTTTGACATCTATCAATATTGGAATCATCCTAAAAGAGGGAGGGGTCACAGCCGGAGGACATGGATCGTTGGACAGTCAACTTACTTCTACCAATGTTGGCTCTAGTGCATGAGTAGGAGAATTCCAGGGGCATTAGAATCAATCTGAACATTGGGGAGATAGAAAATTTCAATCACGATACCCAAAATTCGAAACACTGTAGGAATGGCATGATAATGAAGGATAACTGTTGACCATGTTCAAAACACAATATCCTTACTGAGTTTTCCTAAAATAAGGATATCAATGAGGGTCGAACTCTGACCATGTTCGAAATATGGGGCCTAACTCGATATGGCCTCCATTTTTATTCTGGAACGTTGGACCGAGATAGTAGTCAAGGCATATGCCGAGCATCCCTACTATTAGGGGGTTCTATTACACGTGAAAGAGGATGAGGGTCCAAATAAAGTGTATGAAAATCATGGGGGTCGAGTGATGGGTTGTTAGAATGGAGTCCAAAACTGTTGAAAGTACACCACCGTGGTGGAAAGACATTAGTTTGGGGAATCAATATGATTATAGATTATACCTGTTTCCAAACAGGAACTCTCTGGCGAGGACCTGCAATGCCTTTTAGTTTTACATCATACGGATGCGAATGATGAATAGAATAGTTTAATGTTGTATGAACAAGTTGTTGAACATAATTTTAAGGTCACACTGCATGGACGGATGTTTATAGTTTAATGTCATGTTACATGGAATGTAGGCTCGTAGATTAAGGTCATAGAGACTGGACCGTGATTGGAGCTGTGGGTCCATAAGGGTTAATGAACCTAGGGCTGAAACCAATGCGAAATGCCTTAGTGTCCCTACATATCCCATATGAATGAGAATCAAGAAAAACATAGTTCTTAATCATTTCACAATTAAAAACGAATGCTGGAAGGGGAAATCCTCTCGGGTGAGGAAGATGATGCATCCCATAATTATCATGGGGAATCCCAAACATGTTCAGGGTAGAACTGTAGTTTAAAGTCATGTGTGATGACATGGATACCCAAAAAGGAAATGCTCAGTGTTCTCTATATCCCAATGTGAATGACGACCATAAGAGTCCACACCACACCACGTGTTCTCGATGGGGTTCTTTAGTCCATAGACCAAGGGTGGCCTAACATGGTGAGGCACCCGAAGGGAAGGTCTCGATAATTCATACATACCCCATGGGGATGGTAATCAAGCCATACGTAGTTCTCAGATTGAATTTTCACGTCTTTTGGTATGAGAGTCATGGGTGGTTCAGCTGCACCAAAACACATGGTACCAAAACCCCTAATCCCACATGAGTTATGCTTGATATGGGAAACAAAGAGTAGTTGTGGGATTTTCCTAGTGTAGGTAGGAACACATTAGGGGTAGTATAATGATTATCAAGTGACATCTGAAAATTATAGAACAACCTTCTTAATGCACATAAATGCACATAGGTGTAAAACTGAGTGTGATTTAATTCCACATGAACATATGGGAGTGGAAAGATGTGAATCATGGCCCCTGAGATCTAGATTACATTGATGGTGGTGTGGCGATAAGGGGTAACTGTTCACCATGTTCGAATGCCAACATCCATTTCACGTTGTCCTAGTAAGGGGGCATAGAAATGAGGGTCAACCAATGACTATGTTCAAAACACTAGACCTATCGCAAAATGTCATCAAAGGTCTTCTAAGGAATTTGACCAAGATGGTAGGTGAACCAATGTGGCATGAGACCAGGCTATAGAGGGGGTCCCTTTAGACGTACAAGAGGATGGAGATCCAAATAAAGGGATCATGAAGCATGGATATGGAATGAGGGAATGTACATTCGATAATTATACACTCTGGGCTCTTTTCCACGACATATTTGAGTGGACAAATAAGACGTGTCAGATAGACGAGGCTGAACCCCTTTCCAAGGACAAGGGTCAAGGGGTCGCATGCTCTTAACATATGGTCGTAGAGTGGACCATTAAGAGGGTACCTAGATTTAATGAAATGCTCATAGGGTGGAGAATTATCCAAACCCAATGCGTAGTTCTCATATGGAGTTCTCAGTTTAGGATCACAAAACACAAACCAGGTTGGGAAGAGACAAGGAATAAACATGGTGCGGTTGTCGCAAAACCCGATGCAAATGAGAATCCAAGAAGTGATCTCCACACCACATGCATTGAATGGAGTTTAGGAAAAGGGGGGAGGGTTAGGATTTATGATTCCTATGTATGGAACTACAGACAAAATGTATGGGTGTTCCTACGTATCCCATTAATATGGGAATCAATCCACACATAGTTTTAGAGGTTGTCGCATAGTTGGGTGTCTTGCAACAAGGATGGTCATATTCTAGATCAAAGGTCTTGGATATCAGACCATAGATAGAATGGATTGAGGGAGTCACATAGTGTGGTAATTGAAAAACTTGACATGAATGAGGATGGTAGGAGTCCATATCTCACCATGAACTCCCTAGAAAGGTTTTGGGTTGAGGGGCCAAAAATGGAATTTGGCATGGTCCTTCAGCCAACTTCTCAAAAGTTCTTATAGAACACATTATAATGGGGATCAATACATATATAGTTCTACATTGGGCATGTTAGGGTATCAATTCAAGTGACAATACTATCGTGCGGGTCTATCCCTTGCACTAAAAGAAGCAGCATTTTTTAGATCTTGTTTGTTCTTTAGGATGGATGTGTGTGTGTTTTTTTATGAAGGGATAAACCAAGGATAGACAATCTAGGCATATCTATTAAAATGAATCCATATGCAGGCTTGGAAAAATGGTATGGTGGATAACCACTACAAAACATGATGTCCCCTCGACTGAGGACATCACAATGTAGTGTCATTTTTTGTCGTGCTGTAGGGATAATAATGTCATAGTTTAGGGTCATGTGATAGGACCAACCCCTTCATTTTAATGTCTTTCAGTAAAGACGTAAATGTTTAAAGTCATTTGGGACTAGAAAATATAGTTTAATGTCCTATGGCATAGACACATATAAGAGAAATGAGGTTTTAGGGGGGAATGAACATGGTGAGATAAAGCAAGCCCGATGTGAATGAGGAAGATTTAAACACCACACCACGCACAATTACAGGGAACAATCCTTGGGGAAAGGGGCCAGAAAATGTCACATAATACAAGGATGGACCCATGGAAAAAACATCTAGGTGTTCCTACGTATCCCGTGAGGATGGGAAGCAGGCCGTATGTAGTTCCAAAGGTGCATTTTAACATCATGCGATGAAAGTGGAAAGAGAGACTAACTCCCCAAAAAGGGAGTATATGGGGTAGCTATTCAAACCCTAATGTAAATGAATACATAAGCTTTCACATGCCACACCATGTAATCTTGTGAAAGTCAAGGCCAAACGGCCAAAAAATAGGTAATTAGTGGAACCTAAGCTGGAACCGAAGACAAAAATCTCGGGCTCTCCTATGTATCACGTGAGGATGGGAATCGAGTTGTGCGTAGTTCTAGGATTGGTGGTTATTACACCTTCTGGAAAGGATGTTGAGATATCTTAGTTTAAGGTCTTAGAACTCGCCCCATAGAGAAGTGAGACACTTCCAAACTGGCGCAAACCTCGCCCAAATCCCTAATCCCATGTGAGCTATGCTCGATGTGGTAAACTATGGAAGAAAATATCTTTTTATCATATGCAATACATGAAAATGGGAAATAGGTTTGGAGCCCCAAATGACACCTTATTGTGGACTTTTCCTCCTTAAAAGAAAAATCGCATTGAGGGATAGAACCAAGAGTGTTGAGATTCCACATGGACTTGATAGAGTGGAAAAGGATCTGGATCATGAAACCAATATTTAGGTCTTGAAGAGGGTGGTGTGATGATGGGGGATAACTATTGACCTCATTCTAAACACATCATCCATATAATATGACTTAAAATGAGAAAAAATTAGCATCGACCGATGATCATATTATCACCGTGGGACTTGTATCATTTTTTTGTTTGAAATTCTAATGGATGTTTTCCTAAGGTGGTGGGAGAGCACTGGGGACTAGAATCCATGCTATTCAGGGGTCCTTTCAAAAATGAAAGATGATGAACATCAAAATAAAGGGGAACATGAAGCATGAAAATGGGTGATAACATGTCTATGTAGAATCCAACACTCTAGGTCGTGAATTAGAGTGCTTTTGGGCACATTGGTGAACTTCCAAAGAGGGTTGAGGGGGGCCAACTCAAGAGTAGTTGACTCAAGAAGATGAGTTTAGAATAGGGAAAGGAAGAGCTCTCGGGGGGGATAGGTATGTGATGTGGCTGTTACAAATAGCCCAATGTGAATGAGGACATGGATTCCACACCACACCATATACCTCCTCCCTAGAAACTGAGGCCATGGGTCCAGAAAGATGAAAAGGTTTCTAATAAATAGGGTTAAACCCAAAGACTAAATATCTGGGCAGTCATATACATATCCCATGAGGATAGAAATCAAGCCAGATATAGTTCTGGAAGGTGTTGTGCAGTTTTACGTCATACGATAAGGACGTTGATAGGGGAAAGGTATCTCAATAAATTGATTTTACAGCATGGAGAGCAACCTAATTTGAATGAGAAAATATGTGTAGGTTTTGGGCGCAGCGGAAGTGCGTAGGTGGGGAGTCCCAACATTAATTTTTTCATTAAAAAACATTCAATCCATGATCCGTCATGATAAAAAAAACTTCGGATCTTCAAAATAGAATGATGAATGAAAAAAATAGGTAGTCCCTGAACCATAGTGATAGGATCATCATAATTTGGTTATAATTAATATAATTAATTCACAATATTTTCCTTGGAGGAATTCTTTCTTCGTTTATTTCTCCCGTCACAATCTTGTAATTCATCATTGCATCGTAGAATCCAAGTGTATTATTCCTCTAGAGGTGATCCACACGTGTTTCACATATCACTGGACATCGTAGAAGGAATGTCCAGGTGCTAGCGTGGAAGAACCTTTGCTTGTGATGTCCGACTTCGATCACCTTGATCCGATGGAGGAGGATATCTCTTTGTCTTGAGAGCGTTCTTGGAAGAAGTAGTTCTTTTTTCCTTGAAATAATTCTCTGAAATTGTTGTTCACAATGATTGGGGAAATGGTTTGGGGTTGTGAGGATATTTATAATCGGGTTTGAGGTTATAGAGTTATGATAATAAATAAACGCGTTACGTGTTTTATTTACTTCATTAACTCTTATTGAAAACCCCCATGTCTAATTATTAATTCCTTGACATGCGCCCACACTGATTATAATAAATATCATTTAATAAAACAATATTATATCCTCAAAATCCTGACTGGAAAAACTGCACGACGTGTAATCATTAATACACAACGTGTACTCATTTTCCATAAAACAACACAGTATATATATTTAATATACATATCGTGTACTTTTATTTTCTATTTTTCTTTATTTATTCCACCACATTTATTAGGCCTTTAGTAATGGATATTTATTTCTTAAATAAATGTAACTGTATTACTCGCTAATAAATATTTTATTTCGCCCACAATATATTCTCTCGAATAACTAGTGTCAATATCAATGTGATCAGGCATCCGTAAATAATTATTAAATCACATTCGAGAATAGTCTTTATTTATCTTGTTAAATTAATATTTAACTTAGATTCACGGACACACATAGTGTGTGACCCTCTAGGTCTCTTTCTCATTGGCATTAGGAGGGCTGGCCTAATGTCCAAGATTACTGTATAGCAACGGGTCAACGAACCCAAGAGAAAGAAGTTGATGCTGCATTGACATGTCACCTCATACGAACACATACCGTTTAATATAATCCCTTTGTCTCTATATATCTAATCATGCGGGCCACATGCTAGTGCCATCAACCCATGTGCTCGGCTATTCATTCGTTGACTTTCCGGAATTGAACTTTCCCATTACATAACATGGACATGGATTTACTTAGGATATATCAATTCCATCAAAGGGATTGAGATATGTACTTCCGTTATCGAATAGAAGGAACAAATCCTTTCTGTCATTATCTATTAATGTGGTATTACTCATGATGCACCCAACATATCCTACCTCGCTACGAACAGTGTGTCATCATAGTTTTCATCAATAGATCTAAGTGCACGAGTTGTAATACCCATTAATAATAATATTAAAATCTAAGGACCAATATACACGTCCACGGATAGGAACATCCAATGACACCATGAAATGTGGATTTTCTACTGGTGGGTCTTGTTCTCATAATATCCTCCTGGATGTTACCATGGGATAACACCATGAGAAGTTGCCTCAATGTTTTATTAGTCCTCACCCCTAATGGCATGTATTATTTATTTCCCTCAAATAACATCATCTGGCCATAGAACATATATTCAAGAATAGTGTTATGACCCTTCTGAGTTCTCATCATAACAGGGATCCACTATGACCCTTTAATACAATAGCTATAATTGGGAGATTATCACATGCATTGTCATGCAGAAGAAAAATCAAGATGTGATAAGGCTTTTATTAATGATTTAAGTACAAAGTAGTTGGTTCTAGGCCACCAACTCCAACAGACTCCCACTTGGACTAGAGCCAACTACTAACAACTTTTAACCACCTAGATCTCACATGATATTCATGCTTCTTCTGAGATAGGCCTTTAGTCATGTGGTCCACCGCGTTCTCTTCTGTGGACATGCTACTCACTGCAAATTCACCCCTTTGAAAGAAATACTTTAAGAGGTGATAATTCAGTAGTATGTGCTTTGTCTATTGATGTGACCTTGGTTATTTTGTAAGATCCACCGCTGCAGTATTATCCCAAAAAAATGTAATTGAATCTTTACTGCTAGGCACCACATCATGCTCCTAGAAAATGTTCTGAATCCAGACAGCTTCCTTGGTTGTATCAGAAGACATTATATATTCTGACTCTACTGTAGAATCGATGATAACTAGCTTCTTTGAACTCTTTCAACTCACAGATCCTCCATTGAGATAGAAAACACTTCCAGATTGTGACTTCAGATCATTCTGATCTTTCTAAAAACCAGCATCAGCATACCCTCTGATGACAAGCTCCTCGTCTTCTCCATTCACCATGAACATATCCTTAGTTCTTCTTAGATACTTAAGGATAGTCTTAACAGTAGTCCAATGTTGTTCTCCTATATCTTCTTGATATCTGCCTACCATGATTAGTGCATAGGTAACATCAATCCTGGTACATAACATGGCATACAAGATGGATCATATATCCGAAGCGTATGTGATTTTACTCATTCTATCTTTCTCTTATTCTGTATAAGGAGACATTTTCTTCAAAAGATATAGGCCATCTGACACTGGAACCAATCCCCCCTTGGATTGATCCATACTAAATCCCTTTAGTATCTGGTAAATGTATGTACCCTGACATAGTCCAAGCAGCCTCTTGGATCTATCATGAATAATCTAGATCCCTAGAATGTAGGATGCTTCACCTATGTCCATCATGGATAAACACTTGTTCAACCAGTCCTTAACTAACAGTAAGACTAGTATATCATTTCCTATAAGTAATATGGCATCAACATATACAACTAGGATAACGATTGCATTCCCATTAAACCACTTATAAACACATGGATCACATTCGTTCCTAATGAACCCAAATTACTTTATGGCTTCATCAAATCAAATGTTCCATGACCTGGATGCTTGATTTAATCCATAAATGGATTTATGCAGCTTGTAAAACCTTTTGGCATCACATGGTGTCACAAACTCTTCTGGTTGTGTCATATAGACATCGTCATGAAGGTTCATGTTATGGAATGTCGTTTTGACATTCATCTGCCAAATCTTGTAGTCATGGTAAGATGTTATAGAAAATATGATTATTATGAATTTAAACATTGAAACTGGCAAGAAGGTTTCATCATAGTAAATTCCTTGACGTTTCCTAAATCCTTTAGCCACTAGCCTTATTTAATAGGTTCTAACATGACCTTCCATATCTAGTTTTCTCTTGAATACCCATTTGCATCCAACAGGATTTACATCAACTGGATCATCGACCAGAACCCAGACTAGGTTCTGATACATGGAATCTGTCTCAAAATTCATAGCTTATAGCCATCTTGCAGCTTCTGAGCTTACTACTGCTTTCTTGTAAGATATTGGTTCATCATTTTCCAACAATAATGATTCACCATCCTCAGTGATAAGGAAACCAAATCTCTCTGGTTCCCTTACCTCTCTTGAGCTCCTACGGAGTACTTGTGTTTCTGGAACCTCTTCCACAGGGACTTGTGGAACTTGTTCCAGTACCAACTCTTGTGTTTCATGAGCATCAACTTTGTCGAGTTCAATCTTTCTCCCACTATCCTTCTTGAGGATGTGAACCCTCTCAAGAAAGACCGCTTGTTTGGTGACAATCACTTTCTTTTTCTGAAGGGTTATATAGGTAATATCCTTTCATATCCTTGGGATATCCTATAAAGATACACCTCGTTCCCCGGGGTGCTAGTTTTTTGCATGATAAGGCCTTAAAAAATGCCTCACATCCCCATACACATGTATGAGACAAAATGGGTTTCTTTCTATTCCATAGGTCAGAGGGAATTCCAATTTCCACCTTAGTTGGTACTCGGTTTAATGTGTATGATGCAGTTTGTAATGCATATCCCCAAAAGGATAATGGAAGATACGCATGACTCAACATCGACCTCACCATCTCCAACAAGGTGTGGTTCCTCCTTTCACTAAAACCATTCCAATGTGGTATATAAGGAGGAGTGAGCTGATATAGAATCCCAAACTCCCGTAGAATAATGATGAACTATTGGTTCAAGTATTCTCTACCTAGATCCGATCGATGTTTCTTTATCTTTTTACCAAGCTGATTCTCTACTTCATTTTTGAATTCCTTGAATTTCTCTAACGCCTCTAGATTATACCTAATTAAGTAGAAATAGCCATATCTACTCAATTCACCAGTAAAATTAATGAAGTAAGAATATCCACCTCTAGCTTCTACTGGTAATGGTCCACGCACATCCCTGTGCACAAATCCTAGAAGCTCTATGGCCCTTTCACCTTGTACACTGAAGTGCAGCTTGGTCATTTTTCCTTGTAAACAATCGTGGAATCTATCAAGTGGTTTTAGCTTAGTAGAGTCCAAATAACCATCTTGGTGTAGCTTTTTCAAATGCTTGTTGTTTATATCACCGAGACGGTGATTCCACAACTAGGTGATGTATGATTCATGTGAGTTTTTTTCGTTATTGATTTCCAACACTTGGTTTTTGTAATTTTATACATACAAAACAATATTTAAATGCTCTATATCATATCCTAAGTTGTTCTTATAAAAGAGACAACCCTTATTTCCAAACATGAAAATAAATACATCTATATCCAAACATGATACATAAATTATGTTCTTGGTAACACTAGGTACATAATAATAGTTATGTAAAACCAAAATCATCCCAATTGGCAATGACAGGTGGTAATCGCCAATAGCTAATGCAGCCAGCATTACGCCATTGGTGGCTCGAAGATCCACCTCTCCTTTGGAAATCTTTCTAAATCTACTTGGTTCCGGCATTTGAATATATATGTGAGCCCCACAAGATTTATCTAATACCTAATGTGTACAAATAGAAAGATTACACTCGATAATGAACACACCTTTAGCATCCCCATGCTTTTGGTTGCAGTTCCTCTTGTAATGGCCTTGATTGCCACTTGAAAAACACACTGCCTCTCATTCCTTGCCCTGCCTCTAGATCGTCCCCTTCTTGTAGGGACAGCACACGGGGGCTTTAGACCGTTTATAAGTATTTGGACCATTTGCCTTGTCCTTCCTTTTCCTATTCACCATAAGGGTGGTGGGTTTGTCACTTCCAATGTCTTTATCTACCTAGAGAATCAAGGTATGAAGTTCCGATAGACTCTTCTCATTGTTGCTCATGTTGTAGTTGACAATAAATCTTGAGAAGGTCTTAGTCAGTGATGATAGGATGAGATCCGTACGCAACTAATCCATGAATTTAATCCCTAAAATGTCCAGGCATTCAATGTAGCCAATACGCATGACTACATGAGGCCCAGTTGGTGTGGACTCTCCATGATTAGTTATAAACAAAGAATTGGAGTTCTCATACCTCACCTGTCTCGCCTTCTCTGGATATAGATCCTTAAGGTGGGACATCATGTTATACACATCAATGTTTTCATGTTACTTAAAGAGCTCATTAGACAAGGCCGATAACATGAAACACGTGACATATATGGCATCATCCATGTGTTTCATATAGAGAGATAGTTCCTCATCCTTGGCCTCCATTCCAGGGGCAACTGGAATATGCTCTTCCAGTAAATACAATTTTTTTTGTGGCAAAGGATGACGCGTAAACGCCTCTGCCACTCTGGAAAATTGGTGCCCGTGAGAATTTTTTCCTTCTCGAGTAAGGTTCACAATGATATTTTTGAAGTCATTTTTCTTGCCATTTCTACAAATTAAGATGAGAAAAGTTTTAGTACTTTATTAAAAAACTGATACAAATAAACAAATTAATACTTATTAGTCTCCCACTATTTTATCGAAATCCAATATCCATCACCATTGACTTTGGAATATTATATTGCCTGAATATTCTAGCTACAAGGATCCATATTTCCATTCTCATTACCCCAACTAGGGTTGGTCAAGAAATATGAAGGGTTTTAGGTAGGCATTCCAAATTCCAACTGTATAAACTCGCAACTCCTTGATCCGCTGAGTTGACTCTCCAATCCTGAAATCCATTTATTTTGGATTTCCTCAAACTTTGCCTCTAGGTCACACCAATTATTTCTGTGGCAGTCAACCCTTGATTTGAACCAAGTCAATTAAACCAAAAACCTTGAATTATAATTCCCCGATAATTGAAAATACCCCAACTAGGTTTGGTCAAGCACTTTGAACTATGGTTCGATTCTTGCCAAGATTATGGAAGGCTATACCAACTTAATATTTCATTGAGGGATTTTATCCTTATACGTAAATATCCATTTTATTATCTTTGATTACATGCTTGTTAATATTAAGTGGGATATACTTAAGTGATTAACCATGTCTAAGATAATATTTACGCATAAGGCGGTCTTTATTTTAGTTTCATCTTGCACGCTTGATTAATTCATTAATTGTGTGATCGTGACAACATACTCACAATAAATAAACCATGAAGCTAACTGAAATAAAATAAATGGTATGATCATGATTGTGTTCTATTGTTTAGTTTATCTAGTGGTTGATAAACTAACCCATGACCTAGGGGAGAAACACCATGAACCTTTCGAGTTTGTGTTTACATCTTTCCACCTGTCCACCTTTGTATATCCTTGGATTGGTTTCGCCTTGGCTCTTTTCTTGATCTGTCTCCACTATCTTGGGAGCTCCATCCATTACATATGCATTTATCTCACATGCATATGAGGGGTAAATAGGGGTTTTTACACAAAATAACCCTTGGGCACGCAGGACATACATATTAATGAGAAGAAGGATCACAGGACAACAAATTTGATTTAAATAAATTAATTAAAAGAAACCATTCACATAAAAAGGTCTTGGTCTATCTCATGATCATCCATACATGACGATATTTACGCATAAATAAAACCAGCATTCAATTTTTTAATCATTTTTTATTATGATAAATCGCACTCGAATCAATTAATTATCTTTAATTTATCAATAATTGTATCTTCAACCATTTTTTTAAATTTCCTTGAGATTATCATCCATCATAATTTTAAATAAATTAAAATTATCCTCGTACATAACTTGTAACATGGAGGTAACCTGGTGAATTCCCATTCACTACGCATATGTTAAATTAAACAAATATATATAAAAAACCTATCATTTTTTGTTCCTCAGCTTTACTCCTTCACCATTGTACATGTCCCAAGGGTTTGTATAATATAATAATAAATTTTAATAAAACTATGTAATTTGGGTGAGTACACGGCATGTAGTTCCGACTACATGACATGTACATTTTTCACCGTCCCTCTGAAGTACATGCCCGGGGACATGGCGTGTTAATGTACTTCGGAAATTTTCAGAGTACACGGCGTGTTTAGTGGGACACATGTCATGTAGTTTCTGTGTTACACAGTTTCCAGCCAGGAAAACCGTGTACGGGGTATACGGTCCAACCCTAACCCGAAGGGACTATACGTCGTGTTCATTGGACCACATGGCGTGTAATCTAGAAACCGTGTGTCACCTATTCCTGGTCAACACACGATGTCATAAATGACTTAGATAGGATCAATACACAGCCTGATTTAGTGGACCGGTCCGATGCATGAATCTATACAACACGAAGTGTACTTCCAAATACAGGTTGTGTATTCTTGTGTTGTGCATCCATGAACGTTTGGCTCTTCTGGATTAGATACTCTATTTTATTTTAATCAAAGTTAAAAGATAAGTTTGATTATGTATAGTGAATGAGAAATGATAGAGGAGGAACAGATCTCGAGATTCATATTTGAAGAACGATTAACTTGAATTGAAACAACTAAATTATTAAATGCATAAATCACCAACAAAAAACTAAATAATTATAAACAACGATATGACCCCTCTGATACCACTTGTAGGTTTTGGGTGTAGCGGAAGCGCGTTGGTGGGGTGGCCCAACTTTAATTTTAGCGTTAAACAATGTTCAATCCGAGATCCATCACGATAATAAAATGCCGCATCTTCGGAATAGAACAAAGAATGAAATACAAAAGAGGGAGTCCCAGAACCATAAAGATAGGATCATCATATATTGGTTATAATTAATTTAATTAATTCACAAGAATTTACTTGGGGGAATTCCTTCTTCGTTGAAGTTTCTTGTCATGATCTTGTTATCTGTCATTGCATTGTAGAATCCAAGTGTAGGATTCCTCTAGCAGTGATCCACACATGTGCCACGTATCTCTGGATTTCGTCGAAGGTATCTTCATGTGCTAGCGCAGAAGAACCTTCTCTTGTGATGTCCACATTCGATTGCCTTGATCTGAAGGAGGAGGATCTCTCTCGGTCTTGAGAGCATTCATGGAGGAAGTATCTCTTTCGTCCTTGAAATAATTCTCCAGAATTGTTGTGCACAACGATTGGGGAAAAGTGTTGGGATTGTGAGGATATTTATAATTGGGTTTGAGGTTATATAGATATGACAATCAATAAATGCATTAAGTGTTTTATTTATTTCATTATATCTTGTGGAAAACCCCCATGTCTAATTATTAATTCCTTGACATGCTCCCGCACTGATAATAGTAAATATAATTTAATAAAAAAATATTATATCCTCAAAATCACGACTGGAAAATCTACACGTCATGTAATCATTAATACACATCGTGTACTCATTTTCCATAAAACTACACGGAATGTATATTAAATATACATGGCGTGTTCTTTTATTTTCCATTTTTCATTATTTTATCTACCACATTTATTATACCTTGAGTAATGGATATTTATTTCTTAAATAAATGTAACTGCATTACTAGATAATAAATATATTATTTCTCCCACAATATATTCTCTCGAATAACTTGTGTCAAAATAAATGTGATCAGGCATCCTTAAATAATTATTAAACCCAATTCAGGAATAGTCTTTATTTAACTTTTTAAATTAATATTTAACTAAGATATTGGGACACACTTAGTGTGTGACCCTCTAGTTCTCTTTCCTGTTGGAATTAGGTGGGCTGGCCTAAAGTCCAAGATTACTGTCTAGAAACGGGTCAAGGAACCCAAGAGAAAGAAGTTGATGTCGCATTGATGTGTCACCTCATACTAACTCTTACCATTTAATATAATCCCTTTGTCTCCATATCTCTAATTAAGCGGGTTACATGCTAGTTCCATCAACCCATGTGCTCGATTATTCTTTCTCTGAATTTATGGAATTGAACTTGCCCATTCCTTACCATGGCCATGGATTTACATAGACTATATCAATTTCATAAAAGGGCCTGAGATATCTACTTCTGTTATGGAACAAAAGGAACAAAACCTTTCTCGCATTATCTATTAATGCGGTATTACTCGTGACGCACCCAACGTATCCTACCTTGTTGTGAATAGTGTGTCATCACAGTTTTCATCAATACATAAGTGAGCGAGTTGTAATACCTATTAATAATAATCTTAAAGTCCAAGGACCAATAAACACGTCTTTAGATATGTACATCCAATGACACCATGAAATGTGGATTTCCTACCTACAGGTCTCGTTCTCATAATATCCTCCTAGATGTTACTAAGGGAGCACACCATGAGAAGGTCCCTCATAGTTTTATGAGTCCTCACCCCTAATGGCCTATATTATTTGTGTCCCTAAAATAAAATCATCCAGCCTTAGAACATATATTCAAGAATAGTGTTATGGCACTTCCAGTTTCTCATCATAGTAGGGATCCACTATGACCCTTTAATGCAACAGATATCCTTAGGACATTACCACATGCATTGTCATGAAGAATAACAATCATGATGTGATAAGGATTTTATTAATGAATAAAATACAAATTAGTTGGTTCTAGGCCACCAACTCTGACAATAAGCCCATACCACGCTATAAAATCCCAGTTGGGAACTTGGTCTTGGGGATGAAAATTTTTGAGGGATCTAAGTTGGGAATTCCCAGCCAGTTTTTAGATTATCATCTTGTGGTGAGGCTGATGATGATATTATTTTATGGTCATAGGGCTTGAAATATAGATTCCTAGTTTAAGGTCATGTGTAAGGGATAAATGGTTGGAAAGGGTGAATCATCACGCCTACTATGTGGGAGACCATAGAAATAAAAAAAATTGATCAAGGATAACTACTGACCATGTTCACAATAGAGTATATGTATTCTGTGACCAAGGTTGGGGGAAAAATTGAGCCTCGACCACTGACCATATTCGCAATATGGTATTTGTATCAATTTTTCATCAAGGATCCTCAAGGATGTTGGCTTGAAATGTTAGGATATACCTAGGTCCTAGTATTCATTCCATTCTGGGGTCCTTTTGGATGTGAAAGATGATGAAGACACAAATAATGGGATGCGCGAATCATGGTGGAACCTGTGCAGTTTAATGTCTTGTGGTAAGGATGATAGATGAAGGAGGGATGTCTCAAGGGGTTAGGTGTGGTAGGGCGAAAATATCCCAACGTGGATAAGGATAAGGAGTACGTACTACACCACACAATCCTAAATGAGAACTTTGGTCAAGGGGACAAAAGGTCAAGGGACCTATGATGGGAAGCCCTATCCATTTTTCAGTTTAACGCCTAGCGGTGAGGACGATGGTGATATTAGTTTAAGGTTGTATCGCTCAGACCATAGAGACATGGTTGTTTTTTTTTGTATTTCCTTAACAATGTTTCTAAGCTCATGTGAGAAATGATTGGTGTGGGAAACAAAGAATAGGATTGGGCTCTCCCCAAAAAATAAGGGTATGTCGATGAAGGAAGGAGGTTAAGCAGGGTCGATCCAAACCAAATCAACACTCGTGATTGAGGTAGATGAATGTTTAAAGGGTTGGTATTGAAAAATGAACCATTGTAGAAAATATTTGGGACATACCGGGGTGATGCTAATGATGAGTTATGGCTGTTGATTGCATTCAAAATGTAGAATCTATATCGTGTGACCTGAAATGGGAACAACAAATGAGTGTTGACCACTTAACATATTCACAATGTGGGACTTGATCAATTTATTTCTCAAGATCCTTGAGGATATTGTCTTGAAATGGTATGAGATCCCTAGGTCCTAGTATCCATGGAATTCGGGGGTCCTTTTGGATGTGAATGATGATGAAGACTCAAATAAAGGGTATGACTGAAACATGAATATACCCGTGAAGTTTTAATATCATAAGGGATGATGAAAGAGGTGGAGATATTCAAGGAGAGGGGTACATGGTGCAGTCATAATGAACTCCCTATTAATGAAGGAAAAATCCTACACCTTGCCAGGTTTTCGGCCTAAGGGGTGATCATGGAGTTCGGGGATGGGCCTATGGACTAAATGTTCAGGAATTTCTATGTTTCCTATGAGGATGGGAATCAGGCCACACAATGTTCTAAAAGGGCCATGTAGTTTAACGTTCTGCAGTGAGGACATGGGAGGATAGAAGAATGATGAGAGGCATATGGTGAATTCATCATAGCTATGACATGATAGGGCCAAACATGTGGGATCTTCTAAGAGAACTACACCTAGTGGGTAGTCAAAGAGAAGAATTTGGGTGCATAACTCTAAGACAAGGCATCCGAGTGTTCCTACATATCTAATGAGGATGGGAATCAAGCCTTACATAGTTCTTCAGGATACATTTTAACCTCGTGAAGGATGTTGGGTATAGGGAGATCTTAGTTTAAGGTCATAGATCTCAGAACATCTGGAAGTTTATTATCTTGCGCGATGACTGAATGGAATTTTTATGTCCTTCAGCTGAGACATATCATACATTTTAACATCGTGAGTTGAATAAGTCACAATTTATGGTCATGAGGAACCATATATTGTTTAACTTCATTCGAAATGACATTTAGTTTAATGTCATTCGGGAAAGGTGCCGAGTAGTTTTACATCCTTCAACTAGGATGAATCACACATTTTAAAATCTAGTGGTAGAGACATCACAGTTTATGGTCTTGTAGGAATATAAAGTAGTTTAACATCATGAATGAAGATAATGACTTTTTTAAAATCATGAAGGATGAATATGAGCATTTAAAAGTCATACGGGATGATAATGAGTAGTTTAAAGTCATGACTAATGATAATGTAGTTTAACGTCATGATGGACAAAGATGCGAAGTTTAAAGACATGCAGGATGATAATGGGAATTTTAATGTCATGATGGAAGATAATGAAATTTATTTTCATGCAGGATAAAGATGAGCAGTTTAGAGTCATGCAGGATGATAATGCAGTTTAACGTCATACGGGATGAAGATGAGCATTTTAACATCATTCAGGATGATAATGAGCAGTTTAATATCATGACTGATGATAATTCAGTTTAACATCATGCCAAAAAATCCGACATGTTTAATTTCATGTATGATGATAATGCCGTTTAAAGTCATGTGAAAAAATAAGGTAGTTTAACATCATGCGGGAAAAATATGAACAGTTTATATTCATAAATAACAATAATGAGAAATTTAATGTCATGATGGATGATAATTATTTTTAACGTCACGTGGAACAAAAATTATAGTGTCACTCTACCATATAAGTAAACATCCTACCAAAACTACTAAGCCCACATGAGTCATGTTTAGTGTGTGAAATAAGAAGAAATGATGGGATTTTATTGAAAATGGAAGTACACAAAAAATGGGAATGAAGATTTCAGACCACGTATATTCTATAGATACTATCCTTCTCACTCAATCTACAAAGATGCACATAAGGGTAGCACCAAGGGAGTTGGAGTTCCACCTAATCATAGAGAGGTGAAAAAATGGTGAATCATGGTGTCAGATATCTGGATTACAATGATGGTTGTGTAATTATGGAGGATAACTATTTATCGTGCTCGAAACACAACATCCATATCATGATACCTAGAATGAGGACATAAAAACGAGGTTCGACCACTGACCATGTTCGAAACATGAGACCTGTCGCAAAATTTCATCTAAAGTCTTCTGAGGAATTGGACCAATACGGTAGGTGAGCCAAGGTTGCATGAGACTAGGACCTTAGGGGTCCCCTTAATACATTAAGGAAGGTATGGATCCAAATAAAGGGATGTTATGCAGCATGGAGATGGATTGGGATTATGTCCATTTGGATTCCTACACTCTGGGTACTGCACCACAGCGCATCAGAGCATCTCAGTGGGATGAAACTACTGGACTCAGAGTAATAAACCATGGAGTTGAAGATAGTGTATGGTCTTATTTCATGGACCAAATTTTCTTAGTTTATGTTCATAGAGTTTGGACATGGTGCATATTTTAATGTCATGTAGCAAGGACGAGTTGTTACTGGCGTTTAAGGTCACACAGTTTTGACCGAGGTTTCTATAGTTTTAGGTTATTTAGATTTGAAAAAAATGTTGTATAGTTTCATTTCATATGACTAATATGTTGTCCCATATTTTAAAAACATGTGACCAAGACGATGGTTGTTATTCAATTTAACATCATGCAACAAGGACGTGGTTGTTACGCATTTTAACATCATGAAACTGAGATGTGTTTCCTCAAGGGTTGTGTCGGTAGAGAGAAGCACATCTCTACACCATTTTGATGGTATAGAAACCCTGAGGATGATGGGGTAATCCATATAATAGGATTACCCTAAGATTCCACCAGCACTAGTAGGGATTTTCTCTATGCCTGAGTTGGGTAATCCCATAGTGAGCATTTCACTAGCTGGTGTCGAGGCCACACGGATAAACACTAAAGTTGATGAAATTTGGTAGTTGGGATAACATAGTGGGTCGCAATGGTTTTAGGGATAACAAAATTCCGTTAGTCTGGTGGGGCAATAAATCCTGGAAGGCGTGGAAGCCTAGAGTGCTGGTACGATGGGGCGATGGAGCATTGAAGGTGTGGAATCCTGGATTGTTGGTACGATGGGGTGATAGAGCCTAGAATGTGTGGAATCTTGGATTGTTAGTATGATGAGGAAATGGAGTCTAGAAGGCTTGGATGCATGGATTGTTGGTACAACAGGGTGATGTAACATAGAAGGCGTTGAAGCTTGGAATGTCGGTACGATGGGGTGATGGAACCTGAATGGTGTAGAAGCGTGGAATGTTGGTACTATAGGGCGATTGATCCTAAAAGGCATGAAATCTGGGAGTGTCAGTATGATGGGGCCATGGAGCCTAGAAGTCTTGGAAGCCTAGATCATCGGTATGAAGGGGTGATAAATCCCAAAAGTCCTAGAATCGTAGAACGTCGGTACGATTGAGTCTGGAGTGGATGCTCCCTGAGTATCCTCTCAAGGCGGTAAGGTCGATGAGGAGCTAATAGAGTTGGGGGGTGGATACCCCTGTGCAGCCTCTTAAGGAGGAAGAGTTGGTGAGGAGATGACGGATTCAGGGGTGGATTCCAGTTGCAAGGCCTCTTATGATGGCGGAGGTGGCGATAAGCCAATGGATTTGGGGGAAGATTCCCCCTACGTAGCCTCATGCTTGCGGTGGGATTAGCGAGGAGTCATGGAGTCGGGGCGGATGCCCCCTATGCGGCCTCTTAACGATGTGGAGTTGGTGAGGAGTTTATGGAGTCTGGGAAGATGCCCCCCGCCTGACCCCTTAAGGAGGAAACGTTGGCCAGGAGCCGATGGAGTCAAAGGAGAATTCCCCCTACAAGGCCTCATAAGGTGGAAAAGTCAGGGAGGAGGTTATGGAGATAGGGGATGATGCCCCCTACACGTCCTCTTAATTCGGTGATGTCGGCGAGGAGCCTATGGAGTTAGGGGTGGATGCCCCCTATGAGTCCCCTTAATGCATAGGGGTCAGCGAGGATCTGATGGAGTCAAGGGAGGATTCCCCCTATGCACCCTATAAAGAAGATGGGGTCAGTGAGGAGCCGATGGAGTTGGGGGAGGATGCCCCCAACACGACGTCTTAAGGCGGAGAGGTCGGCGAGGAGATGATGGAGTTGGGGGGACAATCCCCTTGTGTGGCCTCTTATGTTGGTGCGGTCAGTGAGGAGCCGATGGACCCTATTCTTTACACACCTGATGGTACTAATCATCTAACTTATGAAGGATAAGGGATTCACATGGGTGATGCCTCAATTATCCCAACATATTTTGTCTACCCGCTGTTAAAGGAGAATAGATTCACGTCAGCTTCACCAGTTCTGTTTCTGATGCTTTTGTCAGGGTGTGCATCTGTTCTTTGGGGGATGCATTGTTTGTTTTCATACATGCTTGCTTTCCAAAGGCTGGCAGCATCCATCTCTTATTCTTGTATGTTTTATCCTTGATCGAAATGGTATGATGGGATGAAAATTTCTCTTTCTTTGGATTCCTCAACGGAACTCGTAACCTAGTCCGGGACTCCCTCATATATTTGAGTTGTGGTTCATGAATCTCATCCATGGTTCCATATTTTTGTGGATGCAATTTAATTACACTACTTATTTTAGGAAATTCCTTGGTGTCTTGACATGGTAGAAACTTTAAGTCGGGGGAGATGACAACATCAGGCATGTCGGGGCATCTCATGATGTGTGGTCATTAGGGAACCTATGTTCATTCACATAAGAGGGCATCTCAAGGGTGTAGAACCTGAGGAATCCCACAACGGTCATGGGGTTTCTTATGTTGGAGGCATGTCTCTGATTTTTTCATCATCTTCCCATGCTTAACATAGGGTATGTCACGAGTATAGCATCTTACAGAGATGATTACACCAAAGAAGTGTCTTCTGAGGATTTCCTATGGCATCCCATGTTAAACACGAGGTAGTTCGTGAGTTTAACATCTTGCGGAGACTGAATGAGAGAGATTAGAACATCACGTAGAGACGAATCATATTGGTACATCCCTAGGA
Organism: Viscum album; assembly: GCA_963277665.1. Lineage (NCBI taxonomy): Eukaryota > Viridiplantae > Streptophyta > Magnoliopsida > Santalales > Viscaceae > Viscum > Viscum album. The sequence goes on from OY728166.1 coordinate 242,331,133, forward strand.
GGGAACACATGGAAGGATTACCATATGGATGGATCATAATGACCAATAAGGACAGATCCGAGGTGGTGTGTCCCATAGAGGGAAGATATCACACCGTGAAGGATGATATGGACCCCACTGAGAGAAGATCAGAAAGAGTGCACCCCATAATGGGGAACACTAGATGGGTTGTTAAGAATGACCAATGTGAGAAGACCCAGGGTGGTGTGTCCTATAAAGTGAAGACGACACACTGTTAATGATTATCTGGACACCACTGAGGGTGGATTAGGTATAGTGAACCCAAGAATGGGGAACACGAAGGTTTAACATTTTCTAGGATTGAACCTCATGGAGGTTTCCTATATACCCAGTATAGATGATAGGGATCAAAACCCAGGTAACTCTATGGGTTGATGAATATGGGTGTACACAAAGGACAACAACCTGAATACATAATGAGGCTTACTCATGGATATTGGCCTAGGTACTGCTAGGAGTAGTGAGGAGGTGGACGATATGATCTCACCGTGATGTGGATTCCTAGGTAAAACCTAGATGTATGATGAATAGTTGAATGAAGTGGATGTAGAATGAGATGAAACCGATAGGAGGATGATGGTGATGTTGGTCTTGAGCCCCGAAGAGATTTCCTACGTATCCCTATGGTAGGGAATCAAATTCCACGTAGTATGGTGTGGCGAGGGGAAACCATACAAGGAGTCCCATTAGAATGGACACATAGCTGAGACTCGAAGGAAGTGTAACTTCTGGGTTGGGAAATGACCTTCTTGAAGAACAAGGGATCAAGGGGAGAGACCAGGAGGAGACATGGGTGACAGGATTGAGCCTCAAGTAGGCTTCCTATATGTCCCTGCGGTAATGAATCAAAGTCCATGTATTTCAGGATGGGGCACGGAATTGGGGATTGCGCAGAGGACTGCAACCTAACGACATGTTGGGGATATTGCATGGTTAGTAGCCCAGGTTGGTCTGATGCCTGGGGGCAGACCAGAGATGTGGTTCCAAACAATGGGGACTACAACAACTTACCATCGATTGGAGACTACAACATCTTACTATGGGTTGAGTTTCCAACGGATTACCACTGGTTGGGGTTCCAACGGAGTAATTCTAGTTGGGGTTCCATTATCTTGTTTCCAGTTGGGGTAAAATGGATTACCGTTGGTTGTTATACAATTTTATACCGCTGGTTTCGATACAGTGGCTTACCGCTGGTTGAGATACAACTGGTTACCGATGTTTGAGATACAATGACTTACCACTGGTTGGGATACAACGCCTTACCATTGGTTGGTGTTAAACATCAGGAAGGATTCTTATGTACCCTATCTAGGAGACAAGGATCAATCCAACATAGTTCGAAAGTATGATGTTTCACATCATGTTGGACAAAAGGGGGGTGTACAGTTTAACATCATGTAGGATGAGGGTGAACCGACGTGTAGAGGTTGAGACTGATGGCTATTTGGCTTGGACCATAGGGAGGCTTCCTATGTTACTTTCCTAGGATACAAGGATAATGTTCCATGTAGTTCTAAATGAGAGATAGAATTTAATGAAATTCAAGACGAAGTTGAATCGATGTGAAGGGTTCGTGACATGTAGGTGTTGGGCTTGAACATAAGTGCAGATTCCAACATAACTTTCCTAGGAGACAATGATCAAAGTACACATAGTTCAAGATGATATATATAGTATAACATCATGTGGGATGAAGGTGAAACCACATGAAGGGATTGAGACAAGTATGTATTGGGCATGAACCACATGGAGGAATCCTACGTACCTTTCCAATGAGACAAGGATCAACGTCCATGTAGTTAGGGGTGAGATAAAAAGTTTAACATCATTCAAGATGAAGGTCAACCAATGTGGAGGGGTCGAGAGATGTATGTGTTTGGCTTGAATATCAGGGAAGAATCCTATGTACATTTCCTAAGATACAAGGATCAATGTCCACGTACTTTGGGATGAGTTTGGGGCTTACGTGTTAGGGTGGTCCAGGAAGGATGTCATGGTCAGCACTTACTCTAAGCCCACAAGAGTCATGCTCAGTGTGCGAAACTAGAGCTAACAAAGACCTAATAATTGTCGTGTAGAGGTGCGACCACAAAAGATATTGAATGAGTCTTACACATGGAAGCTGCTCAGGTGCCGCTATGGAGGGGAAACGGTGGATAAGTATTATGCATGGATGCTTCCAGGGTGCTTCTAAGGAGTAGTAATGGAAGATGGTCTTACACATTGAAGCTACCTGGGTGCTGCTAAGAAGCGACAGTGGGGGATGGTACTTATGCATGGAAGCTTCTTGGGTGCCACTATGGAGTGGGAACGATGGATGGGGCTTACGCATAGAAGATTCCCAGGTACCACCATGGAGTGGCAATAGTGTATGGGGCTTACACAAGGATGTTTCCCGTCCGATTCTAAAGAGCGACAATGGTGTATGGGTCTTACACATGGATGTTGTCTGGTTCGCACTATGTAGTGGTAATGTTGGATGGGGCTTATGCATGGAAGTTTCATGGGTGCCACAATGGAGTGGCAATGGTGGATGGGGCTTACGAATGGAAACAGCTCAGGAGATATCCTCATGTCTGGACATGAGTGCATCACAAATCACTGGTGGGTTGAGGAATATAATTGAGACATACACCTATGTGCAAGTGCACAAGAGGGATAAATCCAAGGGAATTGGAATAATACTGAACAAAGGGAGATGTAAATTGTGAATCCTATGCCTGACATTTGGAATGTAGTGAGGGTGGAATTACGATGGAGGATAACTTTTGACCATGTTCGGAACACCACATCCATATCATGTTATCCTGAAATGGTGGCAAACAGATGAGGGTCGACTATTGACTGTGTTTAAAACATATGACCTAACACGAAGTGTCATTTAATGTCTTCTAGGCCATTGGACCAGAACGATATGTGAGCCGATGCAACATGGGAACAGACTGTTTGGGGTTCCCTTTAGACCTGAAATAGGATGGAGATCCAAATCAAGGACCCACAAAGCATGAGGTGGACTGATGGAATGTTTTAAAAGATTTAAATGCTCTTGAAATTATGCCACTGTAATCACGACATGAGGTGTCTTATGCATGTTACATAAGGCATCTCTTATTTGGAATAAGAGGAATCTTATTATTGAGTGTCAGGGAATTCTATAGTTTATAGTCATGTAGAGAGGACTATTTTTATCTTATGATTGGTGCATAAGGCATCTCTTGTTTGGAGTAAGGGGAATCCTATGTTTTTCAAATATGGTGTACTGTGGTTTATAGTCATGTAGAGAGGATTGATATCATCTTATACATGGATCATGAGGCATCTCTGGTTTGGAGTAAGAGGAATCCTATATTTATCATATAGGGTGTACTAAATATTAGAGTCATGTTAATAAGACAATGACATCTTAAGCCCAGTGCATAAGGTATCTCTTGTTTGGAACAATAGTCATCCTATATTTTTCTAATATGGTGTACTATATTTTATAAGAATGTATATATGACTATTGGAATCCTTTTCTTGGTGCATAAGGCATATATTGTTTGGAGCAAGAGGCATCCTGTATTTTTCATATAGGGTGAACTAAAGTTTAGAGTCATATAAATAGTACTATTAGGAAAAAGGTGCCTTATAATGGTTAGTGTTGGGACTTATATAAGATAGGCCCTTTCTAGTTCAACCTGTCTTAGAAGCCAAGTGATGGGGTTTGGATGAGTTACTAAAGGAGTGGTTCGACTCAATGTACATGGGTAATTAATGATGAGAATCTCAACTCACAACATGTGAAAGGGACAAAGAGGAATATGTAGACTCAAGGTATTTCATGTAGTGAATAGGAGTATCTCAAATCACAAAATTACATAGGTGGGATGTGGATATGCATAAAAGAGTAGTGGAAAATATCGACGTCCCTACCCAAGAATTTCGCAGTGAAACTCCCAGTTTTTCATGGGGGTTAGTGACAGAAGCGAAGGGACGAGCCTAGAGGACCTGGAACACAGCCCATCACTGATCCTGAGTGGGGGTGGGGGGATGCATCTCCATGGTATCGACTGATGGGCATATATCTAAGATATTAGATAAGGATAGGTCTTTTCTAAGTAGCTTTGTGGAGGAGAGGTGATCACGGAGCATGGGGTCTCGCAAACCAACCACATGAAGGAAAGGCACTCGCGGAGCATGGCCTCACAAAGCACATGATCTCATAGTGAAGAGGGGATTCACAGAGCTCAGGGTCTCACGGAGCATGGGTCTTTGAAGATCATAGGGTCTGGTGGAGCATAGGGAAACATGGAGCCTTGAGTAACCCAAATTGGGCTTCCTCCTTGGCAAAGGGCAGAGCCCTTTGCGAAGGGCATCACTACGTGGTGCTCGAGAGCACAGTGAAATGGGAGATCACCCACTGAATGGGTAGTGTAACCATGATTATAAAGGTGGTGAGCTGGTAATTTATAGGAATTGGAGGTCGGAAGAACACAATGCATAGAATAAATGTGCCACGTGAAGAGAAAATGATGTCACACAAGAAATCACACTCCGCAAATGAAGGCAGTTCTTTCATGTTTGTCGTAACCACAGAGTCGACTGTCATGGCCTTTGCAGAACTCACAGAGGCTCTGTTCAAGTTTCCACAAGTTTATCATAGTCACAGAGGCTGCCATCATGGCCTTCTCGGTACTTGCCGAGGCTTTGGTCTAGCACAATCTATTCTATGATTACAGATGGAGGTTTGAAAATGGGCTCTGCAAACTTGTTTTCCATCCCAACTTAGAATTTCCATAACTCATAAACCATAACTCTATTTGGTAACTTAGACTAGTCAAATAGAAGATTTTGAAATGGGATATGATCTTGGATCATGTATGGAAGCATTTAGAATATCTTGTGGACACATTTTCTATAGCATCCCGCCTTTTTACCAAATAAACTTTCATTACATTTTACAAAACTGAGGATCTTTAGGGTTTAGTGTCTTGGAAACCAGGAACTTAAAACATGAAAACATAAAACATTCTTCTTAAACACTTGAAGGCTTCTCCTCAAGTTCATCCTAGGTTCATTACTGCATCTCATAACCTGGGGACATACATCAAAAGAAAGGGTGAGTAGAAGGCCCAGTAATGGAAACAAGAGAAACATTTTACATGTGAACTTGAGATACTTCAATAAGACCATGAAAAGAACTTTAAGGCATGAGAAAGAAATTGTGAGGAATATCATAATAAAAATAACATTTTCATAACTTGAAGATGTGGCTACATCATTTAACATAAACAATCATGAACATATCACCAAGGTCCATCCCCAAGGTGTCATTTGTAAATTACCAAGGTTATTCACCAAGGTATCGTGAAAATTGTAATCTCTAGTGGTTACATCATTACCCAATGCATTGGAGCGCTATCAGGGAGCACCCTTAAATTTGCCTTTATTATCATGTGAGCCACATATATCATCATCAAACATTTAATAAATAACCCATATAGCATAAAATAAATGGGTTTCATTTCATAATCACAACGTTTTAAAAACGGCTTTAAAGACATGATCTTTACGTCACTTTAAAACCCACAGAAAAGGAAGGTGGGTCTCATGTATGTAAATCCCAGAATTTAAAATATAAAATTTTGGTATATATGTGAATACCCATTTAGAAGAAAGAGATTTTAGTATTCACTTAATAATATAAAAGAACTTTAGAAAAAGAGAGAGACATTTTGAGACAGAAATTCTGCAGCATAACAACTATGTTACGAGGTTTTAGAAGACATTAAAAAGAGAGGGAAAATGGGTCAAACATTCATAAATGACCCATAAAACAGTAGATGGACAGAATAAAAAGGATACATGATCATGTTTATGAAATTTCAAGGACATACCATTTGAAATGAAAAACATGGAGGGAAGACAAAAATTAGATTTCTCTTATGAATGTTCGGCAGCCTAACGACGTTACATAAACTTCAACAAAAATGATTTGAAAATATCAAATAGGGTATCTCATCATGTGAACATAAGAGTTCAGTATGATAGATATAGAGATAATTCCCCAACATAATTAAAAAGGAACTTGTAAGACTTGACATGAAAGTAGAACTTTGAAAAGAATGAGAAGGGTGAAAGAATCCCCTAAAAAATTCGGCAGCCTAACGGCGCCACTTAAAACATCAAAATACTGAATTGAAGAGATAAAATGGGGTCTCTCATCATATTAACATAATACTTCAATATGATAGATATAGAGATCATACCCCACCATAACAAAAAGGAACTTGAAAGAATTGACATGAAAGTAGAACTTCAAAACGAGAAGGGTGAAGAACCACTTAAAAATTCGGCAGCCTAACGGCGCCACCTAAAACATCAAAATACTGAATTGAAGAGATCAAATGGGGTGTCTCATCATATGATCATAAACGATCAGTATGATAAATTTAGAGATCATACCCCAACATAATAAAAAAATAACTTTAAAGAATTGACATGAAAGTACAACTTCAAAATGAGAAGGGTGGAGAACCACTTAAAAATTCGGCAGCCTAACGGCACCACCTAAAACTTCAAAATACTGAATTGAAGAGATAAAATGGGGTCTCTCGTCATATGATCATAAAATATCAGTATGATAAATTTATTGATCATACCCCAACATAATAAAAAAGGAACTTGAAAGAATTTACCTGAAAGTAGAACTTCAAAACGAGAAGTGTGAAGAACCACTTAAAAATTCGGCAGCCTAACGGCGCCACTTAAAACATCAAAATACTGAATTGAAGAGATCAAATGGGGTCTCTCATCATATGATAATAAAATATCAGTATGGTAAATTTAGATATCATACCCCAACATAAAAAAAATGAACTTGAAATAATTTACATGAACATAGATCTTGAAAAATGAGAAGGGAGAAAGAATCTGTTACAAATATTTTGGCAGCCTAACGGCGCCACTTAAAACTTCATAAAATGAAATAATGAGAGTAAGAGGGGATCTCTCATTATATGAACATAAAAAGGGAAGTAAGAGTAGTATATAAGAACATCCTCCAACATAAGAACATGGAGCATAAAAGGAATGACATAAAAGAGATTACTTGAAATGAAAGAGAGAGGTCAGATCCCTTACCTTAAAACGTAACTCTTAAAACTCAAAGGTTTGGGCCTTGAGGGCTTGGGGGAACCTTGGGAGGACTCCTTGGGAGGTAATGAGACCATAAATTCGTTGGGGGAGAGTGGGGAGTCGAAATAGATGAGAGGATGGCCTGGTATTTATAGGGAAAGTGAGGGGACAAGGCATTAATGGCCAAGGGACACCTCACATGTGCTTTTCTCAAACCCATGTGATCTCCCTTGGCATTTATCATGGAGTTAGGCTACATGGGGCCCCCAAAACAGTAATTCATCACTCTTGGCCGTCCAACCCTTAAAAGATCTCATGAAAGCATTGTGACATAGTTATGATGTCATTAAACATACCGAAACCCTAAAACTGTATTTTTACTATTCACTGAAAATTCAACTTTCTCAGAAAAATCTCAAAATTTCACCTTAATCAAATATCAATGCTCTGATTTCAAAAATGAACTCCATTTTATAAAAATAATTTTCTAAATATTTGTTATTTTATTTTTAAATAAATACACTATTCACCGAAAATTCATCTTTTCAGAAAAATCCCCAAAAATTAGCATAACATAATATCGACGCTCTGAGTTCAAAAATGAAATCCATTTTATAAAAATATTTTTCTAAATATTTTTAATTAAATTTTTAATTAAAAAACACTATTCACCCGAAAAAACTAATACTTGAATAATAATTTATGAAACCATTATTTAACCATTTTATTGAATCACATTACTTAATCAAGGTGCCTGGATTATTTTAAAACTTTCTTTAAGTGAGATTACTAATCCATTTGGTCACATTACTAATCCTAAGCATAAAATCACTATTCACAATTTACTATTCATCAAAAATCAAGTTAATCTTATTAGACTCTAAATTTCGTACTGAACATAATTGTAGAAGACCAATTTTCAAAAATCATTACACATTTTTAATTATTTAAGGTTTACACAACCATTTTCAAAATATCCTTTTTCTAAAATTCATCAAAAATATGCATACTATTTTTATCCGGTCATTTGAAAATTCATAAACTTCATCATAAGAAGAAATCCCAATTTTTATTTAAAACAAGTATTACACAAGGAAGTTATGGTCTCGTTACATATCCCCTTATAATACCAGCATAGGACCTAAGAGTAAGGTGTGCTAGGGTGATAGAATCTTGGGGTGGCTCAGTCAACATTGCCCGAGTAGTAATTTCTATCAGTTTTAACTTCTCGCGAAGGCGATTCCGTTCTAGCTTCACATGATGAAGTTCGGCTTGGATTTGGTCCAGAGCAAAGCCCAATGGTGCTACCTCCTTCCCAAGCTCTGTTAGATGGGCTTCGATCGGTCCAAGACTACTATGTGAGGCCATCGAATCTTCTTTCTATAATAATTAACCATGATTACTTGTATTTTGAGACAATAATCAAAACATTTTGTTCACAGTGGTCATATTGATCGATGGTCATATAACCATCTAAACCCAACTGTCTCATTTTAATTATACTCATGTTATCAAATAAAACATTTTTGTTGAGTATATAAAAAAAAAATAACACATGAAATTAGGAAACAAGATTTATTCAAAATTTCGGGTCGTTACAATCTTCCCCCTTAAGAAATTGCGTCCTCTCAATTTTTAAAATTGGGTTTTGAAATTTCATTGAAAGTCCCACATCGGAAAAAGAGTCAGTAACACCATTACTTTAAAATAATGAAAAGGAAGTACAAAGGCCACCCGAGTTTACTCATACTAGGATTCCATGTAGAAAACATGGACATGGAGGAGAAAACAAAGGGTCACGTTCTAAAGTAGAGTGATAGAAAACATGATTAGGAGGAAGTTAACCACCAGAAAATCCCAAAATTATGATGTGTCTAAGCGGTCGTTGATTACCCAGTAGGAAACGTAAACCAACAACATTTTTGTTTTACGTTCCTTTTCATAACATTGAGGAATTCATTTACAACATAGAACAAAAACATAAGGAAATATATCTTCCTTCATGTAGAGTTTCACCCTTTAATAAGTTTCTACCAAAACTAATCTTTTCTCCAAAATGATGAGAATTCAAAACTACTTGGTCTCATCAAAACACAAGAATCATCTTTTAGAGAATCACATAATCCACAAAAGATTAACTATTTATTTCTTCTATCTTTAAACATTATCCCAAAAACAGAAAGGGTAAGGTTAAACAACTCTTCAAAAAGGAAGAATCCCATAGGAATGGAAACTAATTTTAAATCTTCAATGTTCCATGGTAATACCCAAAGTTCATCATAGACCATCCCATAAATAACGGTCTTTAAAATTCCTCAAAATAAACCAAACTAAGATTGAAACCCAAATACAAGAAGGATTTGATAACATAGTCTTCCAAAATAAACTTCATTGTTCATCTCCAAACAACATCAATCACTCCTAACATCTTATAAAAAAATTATCTAAACTAAACATATTTTACCCAAGATAAGTTATTCATTCCCATATGTAACCTAAATTACTATAAGTCCACCATAAATTCATCGATTCTTCAAAATATAAGTCAACCTTACTCCTTAATGAAAATACTGTCGTAATATATTTACCTCGATCATATAGGGTCCCCAAAATAGTGAACATATTCCAAAATAATAATCATTTTTTAACCCCCTAATCATCTCTGTCATATTAATACGACAATCGTCGCATTTCCTATCACATTGGTTTTTGGGACATGTTCTTCCATTTCCCGCCATTAACTAAGAAAAGAAACTATAATTAGGGGCTTATTTACTTAGCTAATAATCATGAAAAGGAAACTTTAAGCATAAAAGGATAAACATGTAGAATAAAAGTATATCCTAACTTGTGTTCCCCTAGGTTCTAGTCTAGGTTATCCATGATCATATATTCTTATGTGAATCTTTATTTGGTTTTATCCTTGTTCCTTTAATAATGGTTCATACTAAGCTTATGAATTTACCAAAGCATATCCTCTGGGAGTGTCGTAACCAAGAGTGCAGCAAGGCCCGTTGTCGTGTACCAGTTCCCGTTCGAGTCTAGCTCAAAGGGTGTTTTCAGGTTTTACCCCTATGTACATCTGTGCCAGAGCCACCTCTACCTGCTCGTATCCAGACAGGGATGTATTTTCTTGTAAACCCCTTACTCAATACTCACCAAAATACCAGGAAGATTTCCTATATTTAAACTTTTCTATAGTATTCTTCCTAGATTTTTCATATCCTAATTTCCACAAATAACTAAACCATCCTTTGATACCAACTATAGCATCCCGCCTTTTTATCAAATAAACTTTCATTACATTTTACAAAACTGAGGATCTTTAGGGTTTAGTGTCTTGGAAACTAGGAACTTAAAACATGAAAACATAAAACATTCTTCTTAAACACTTGAAGGCTTCTCCTCAAGTTCATCCTAGGTTCATTACTGCATCTCATAACCTGGGGACATACATCAAAAGATAGGGTGAGCAGAAGGCCCAGTAATGGAAACAAGAGAAACATTTTACATGTGAACTTGAGATACTTCAATAAGGCCATGAAAAGAACTTTAAGGCATGAGAAAGAAATTGTGAGGCATATCATAATAAAAATAACATTTTCATAACTTGAAGATATGGATACATCATTTAACATAGACAATCATGAACATATCACCAAGGTCCATCCCCAAGGTGTCATTTGAAAATTACCAAGGTTATTCACTAAGGTATCGTGAAAATTGTAATCTCTAGTGGTTACATCATTACCCAATGCATTGGAGCGCTATCAGGGTGCACCCTTAAATTTGCCTTTATTATCATGTGAGCCACATATATCATCATCAACCATTTCATAAATAACCCATATAGCATAAAATAAATGGGTTTCATTTCATAATCACAACGTTTTAAAAACGGCTTTAAAGACATGATCTTTACGTCACTTTAAAACCCACATAAAAGGAAGGTGGGTCTCATGTATGTAAATCCCAGAATTTAAAATATAACATTTTGGTATATATGTAAATACCCATTTAGAAGAAAGAGCTTTGAGTATTCACTTAATAATATAAAAGAACTTTAGAAAAAGAGAGAGACGATTTGAGACGGAAATTCTGCAGCATAACAGCTATGTTACGAGGTTTTAGAAGACATTAAAAAGAGAGGGAAAATGGGTCAAACATTCATAAATGACCCATAAAACAGTAGATGGAAAGAATAAGAAGGATACATGATCATGGTAATGAAATTTCAAGGACATTCCATTTGAAATGAAAAACATGGAGGGAAGACAAAAATTAGATTTCTCTTATGAATGTTCGGCAGCCTAACGACGTTACATAAACTTCAAAAAAATGATTTGAAAAGATCAAATAGGGTCTCTCATCATGTGAACATAAGAGTTAAGTATGATAGATATAGAGATAATTCCCCAACATAATTAAAAAGGAACTTGTAAGACTTGACATGAAAGTAGAACTTTGAAAAGAATGAGAAGGGTGAAAGAATCCCCTAAAAAATTTGGCAGCCTAACGGCGCCACTTAAAACATCAAAATACTGAATTGAAGAGATCAAATGGGGTCTCTCATCATATTAACATAAGACTTCAGTATGATAGATATATAGATCATACCCCAACATAACAAAAAGTAACTTGAAAGAATTGACATGAAAGTAGATCTTCAAAACGAGAAGGGTGAAGAGCCACTTAAAAATTCGGCAGCTTAACGGCGCCACCTAAAACATCAAAATACTGAATTGAAGAGATAAAATGGGGTCTCTCATCATATGATCATAAAATATCAGTATGATAAATTTAGATATCATAACCCAACATAATAAAAAGGAACTTTAAAGAATTGACATGAAAGTAGAACTTCAAAACGAGAAGGGTGAAGAACCACTTAAAAATCCGGCAGCCTAACGGCGCCACTTAAAACTTCAAAATACTGAATTGAAGAGATCAAATGGGGTCTCTCATAATATGATCATAAAAGATCAGTATGATAAATTTAGAGATCATACCCCAAATTAATAAAAATGAACTTGAAATACTTTACATGAACATAGATCTTGAAAAATGAGAAGGGAGAAAGAATCTGTTACAAAACTTTTGGCAGCCTAACGGCGCCACTTAAAACTTCATAAAACGAAATAATGAGAGTAAGAGGGGATCTCTCATTATATGAACATAAAAATGGCAGTAAGAGGAGTATAGAAGAACATCCTCCAACATAATAACATGGAGCATAAAAGGAATGACATAAAAGAGATTACTTGAAATGAAAGAGAGAGGTCGGATCCCTTACCTTAAAACGTAACTCTTAAAACTGAAAGGTTTGGGCCTTGTGGGCTTGGGTGAACCTTGGTAGGACTCCTTGGGAGGTAATGAGACCATAAATTCGTTGGGGGAGATTGGGGAGTCGAAATAGATGAGAGGATGGCTTGGTATTTATAGGGAAAGTGAGGGGACAAGGCATTAATGGCCAAGGGACACCTCACATGTGCTTTTCTCAAACCCATGTGCTCTCCCTTGACATTTATCATGGAGTTAGGCCACATGGGGCCCCCAAAACAATAATTCATCACCCTTGGCCGGACAACCCTTAAACGATCTCATGACATCATCGTGACACAGTTATGATGTCATTAAACATACCGAAACCCTAAAACTGTATTTTTACTATTCACTGAAAATTCAACTTTCCCAGAAAAATCTCAAAATTTCACCTTAATCAAATATCAATGCTCTGATTTCAAAAATGAACTCCATTTTATAAAAATAATTTTCTAAATATTTTTTTATTTTATTTTTAAATAAATACACTATTCACCGAAAATTCATTTTTTTCAGAAAAATCCCCAAAAATTACCATAACATAATATCGATGCTCTGAGTTCAAAAATTAAATCCATTTTATAAAAATAATTTTCTAAATATTTTTAATTAAATTTTTAATTAAAAAACACTATTCACCCGAAAAAACTAATACTTGAATAATAATTTATGAAACCATTATATAACCATTTTATTGAATCACATTACTTAATCAAGGTGCCTGGATTATTTTAAAATTTCTTTAAGTGAGATTACTAATCCATTTGGTCACATTACTAATCCTAAGCATAAAATCACTATTCACAAATTACTATTCATCAAAAATCAATTTGATCTTATTAGACTCTAAATTTCGTACTGAACATAATTGTAGAAGACCAATTTTTGAAAATCATTACACATTTTTAATTATTTATGGTTTACACAACCATTTTTAAAATATCCTTTTTCTAAAATTCATCAAAAATATGCATACTATTTTTACCCGGTCATTTGAAAATTCATAAACTTCATCATAAGAAGAAATCCCAATTTTTATTTAAAACAAGGATTACACAAGGCAGTTACGGTCTAGTTACATAGCCCCTTATAATACCAGCATAGGACCTAAGAGTAAGGTGTGCTAGGGTGATAGAATCTTGGGGTGGCTCAGTCAGCATTGCCTGAGTAGTAATTTCTATCTGTTATAACTTCTCGCGAAGGCGATTCCGTTCTAGCTTCACATGATGAAGTTCGGCTTGGATTTGGTCCAGAGCAAAGCCCAATGGTGCTACCTCCGTCCCAAGCTCTGGTAGATGGGCTTCGATCGGTCCAAGACTACTATGTGAGGCCATCAAATCTTCTTTCTATAATAATTAACCAATATTACTTGTATTTAGAGACAATAATCAAAACATTTTGTTCACAGTGGTCATATTGACCGATGGTCATATAACCATCTAAACCCAACTTTCTCATTTTAATTATACTCATGTTATCAAATAAAACATTTTTGTTGAGTATATAAAAAAAATAAAATAACACATGAAATTAGGAAACAAGATTTATTCAAAATTTTGGGTCGTTACATTTTCTGGTACCAACAATGAGATAATAATAAAACCAGAATAATGATCAAGGGTCATCAATCAGAAAATAACCCTATGTACACATCGAATGAGGTAGAATTTTTTTTGGAGAAGTAGGAAATATATAACTAAAAATCCTCCGTGAAAACAATATAAAAAAATATTTTGAAACAATGAATAATTGATTGTTGGACAACATGGAAAAACATTTCTCATAGAAGGTTGCATCTCCAATCACAATTTTAAAGAAAGTATATAATTGGAAGAATACATAAAAAAATTTCTTGATAAGACTTGGTGAAAAGAAGAATTTGTATGATACGTGTCATGGAAGAATTATAAGATTAAATATTTTTGACGTATTTAGAATAATTTTATAATTTTATATAATATAGGGAAAATCATGGAAAATACGGAGATGCAATGAATAGAGGGATATTTTTATGCTACTCTACCTAGTGTAAGGCCTCTAAGTGTCTCATAAAGAGAAAATATTATGGACTAAAATAATGAAAATTTTATTGATGAAAAATATGGGAATAGATATATAATTCTAGATATACATATATTTTGTGATAAATAAGAATAATTGGATATGTATCATAGTGGAGTACATGGTCTTACCTGTAACGATGAGTTTTAGGATGGATACGTTAATGGAGAAGTTGTAAATGGGGCTTAACCGGGGACACAGTAGAGATGAATACAAGATAAGTTTGATGATTAAAATATAATTAGAAAAAATGTTCACAAACACACACTTAGTTGTTGAGAATTGTAGTTCACAATACTCTATTATCTCAAATTGATCTAACCACATCTGGAGATGTAGCACAACATGAATTATATGGGAAGTGTAGGTCCCAAGATCCAACTAATGTAATGTAATTGTTATTTATTTATATTCCTAATAAAAATTAAATAACAAGTATGATAATAATATAATTGATAATTATTATTCAAAAAAATTTAATTTTTGGACACACATATGTCCCTGAATAAAATTAGATATACTATGAGATGATTTTTGAATATTATTTTTAAAAATTTTGATTTAAAAATATTCTATTATTTTTATTAAAAAATTAAAATTCACATAGATATAGATTTATATTCATAAAAAGAAATTTATATTTTTAATAAAAATATTCAAATTTCATTATAAAGATTGTTTCATATTTAAGCATAATGAATATCTTCCCAAATTAAAAGTTAGTTTCCACAATAAAGGTAACAGATTTATTTTCAAAAAATTGTTTTTATAATATTTCTATGATTTTTTCTAAAATATTTACATAAAAAATTATTTAAAAATAAATATAATGTAATTTTTGAATATATAAAAAAATATAAATACGAAAAATTAATAGTAATTGTATAGATATAAGAAAAAAATATTTAGTATTTAAAAATTCATTTTCTCTAAAAAATTGTTTTAATATATATACAATTTATTAATTTAAAAGTTAAATGTAACATATTAATAAATATAATTATATTAAATAGATCCCAAATTTTGAGCCCTTATATTGATATTTGGTGTGGGGGGTCATCTTATATGTTCAGAAAAATATAATTACCATTTTAAATAATTAAATAAATTTTACTGGGGGTAAAAAGAGGTAATATACAATGGATCAATTATTGTTTGATTTGATTTTTACAAAAAACTTATATAAGTACATTTTTAGGTTGGAAATTCCTACCCACTTCTCTCAACAATCATACCTTACCTAAGTCACATAACTCCAGGGTGATCTCACCTTTACCCCCCAACTAACTTTAGTTTTCGTGGAAATGTCCTTACTTTTCATTTATAAAAGGAGTTCACATCCACCCATTATCCCACCCCTCCCCACTATAAATCCATTTAGCATGAATTATCAATAATTTACCCTCCCAATAGTCTATTAAAGTATTTTTTATATAGTTATCATCATGCATTAATAATACACTTTACTTGTGAGGATCTCTAATAAACCTTTTTTCCCTTTTCAACATCTTTTCTTTGTTTATATAAATTAATTTTAGAAAAATTAATATAAAACCATGATTTTTATTCCATATTATAATCATTAATTTGATATGTTATTAATCATACATTAATTATTTCGTCTTATTATATCATTATCCTATGTCATTATTATTCCAAATTATGAGTTCTTATCACTTCTCTACCCCTATTTTTTAATACTTCTATTTTCTTTCCCTTTTAATGTTAAATGTTATAATTCTTCATTGATATAAATTAATTAGAAAACCATCAATGAGATACCACTATTACTATCATTATTCTACCTTTATAAACTATTATAATGAAAGAACAATCATATAGTCCTAAAACATCCTAAATTGTTTGTAAAGTAAATCTTTTGTGGTTTCGAAATAATGAGATTCGTGTATGGTTTTGAAATATTTCATAAAGGCTCTCATATTGAATCAATAGATGGTAATATACATGAAAAAGATTTTTTTTGTTATTTCTATTACCTTCACACAGAGTGAGCCTAAATGTACTCTTAGTTTGACACACTCAACTGACAGAATTTGGTTGACTCATGACAACTTTATGATCCATAATAAAGGACAATTTCCAATTGATTTTCATAAAAATTAATGCAATGTTAACTACTTCTTTATTATCATTCCTTAGATAAGGGTTATTTCTATTAAATTACGAATATCTTATTTTTTGTAAATTTAATTTGGGAAATTAAACTTGATAGAATCATTGTTCAACTAAGGAAGCTATTGACATCCTTTATGTTTGTATTGCAAATAAGTATGGTATTTATTACTAAGGAAATTTTATTATTTACTTTATTTTCTCCATTTTTCTCATAATTTTAATGCATTTGACTTATTATATTATAGTTGGGTAGTAGAATTATAAACACCCTTGATATATCGGTAGCTAACATGAGAGAAGCTAGTTTGGGTAATTTGGTTCATGCTATACCCATTTGAGTATAATGTACTATCATTATGTCAAAACAATATGTATGATATTTTAAAAAAGTTCATGATGGTAATATTATGTTGTCTAAAGTTAAGAACTAAATCACTGTGAATTAAAATATTTTCCTCCATGTGATTATTTATATTCGTCTGTTATGTAGGGATTTATTAAGCTCATATAAGGAATCAATTAAATTATTTATTTTTTCAATATTTATATGGCTGGAGTAATTATTAAAATCTTATGTTGTACACTACCCATTAATAAGAATTATTTATTATTTCAAATTTCCCAAGGACACAATTAAGACTACTACATTTTAGGTATGTAATTTCAATGAGAAATAATAATTTGTTTCTGTTTTCATATGATATATCATACATTTAAAATGTAAAATAATTTTGATATATTTATTTAGTTTCCTAAAACTATTACAATACTAGGTATTATTTTTTATGATCAATGTATTTTTTTATAATATAATAAAATAATCACTGACTCTAGGGTATGGGAGTTGGGATGTTACAATTGGTATCAGAGAAATTTTAATAGAGAACTTAAGAAAAATATTTTAAGAACATAGTTAAGAAAAATAACCTATAACAAAACCTTAGGATATTCTACAAATATTTTTAAAATTCATGACATGAATTTTTAAAAAATGTGCATAAATCATATACTATGACTTATAATTTTCAATTTTATTCAAAATATAATTAATTATATGGCACAATTTAGAAATGGGGCATAATTTAAGGATCATAAATGGTTTCAACACACATAATCGGTGTAGATATATCCAATATAATCAAATCAATGAAGTTAAAATCAGGAAAAAGTATATTATGAATATGGTGAAATTAACTAAGGTTATTGAAAATAGAATTTCTTATATGAAACAACCTACCACACCATATCATGGTGTAATAACAATATATTACTTCATGTAGATACAACCTCCACCATACAATGGGACCACTCACCCATTAATGAAATATAAATGGACCAATTATCTTGATAAAATATGCATTTCTTTTTTATGTTGTGAAATAGTAAGTTGTTTTTATTTATATCTTCTAAGTGGAGCTACTAATTAATGGTGATCTTTGAATAAATACACCAACAAAGAGTAAGGGATAGAAATCATGGAGTGGAAATCCTTTAACGTGATATTCTTATAGAAGTTCATTCCCCGTAAAAAATGACTTGACAAAAAAAATAACATTTTTGAATCTAATACAAAATAAATAGTGATATATTTATTAATATGAGGCTAAAATTATAATGTGGGTAATATATGATATAGAATATATACAAAACACTGAATGAAAAATGAATCACTTTTTTTAATGATTAAATCCAAGAATTAAAATGGAATTATCCACTGAATCATTATCATCTTACAAAGAGATTGTGAAATGTTACATAAATAA